>CM046833.1:32738746-33413746 GCA_025618425.1 Heliocidaris tuberculata
GGCCTATTCTATTATACTCCTATGCCCTCTCCTTGAGAGTCTCTATGAAAACTGACAAAATATTATCATGAACCGGGTGGTTTAACTCTTTCAAGACAACTGTCCACATTTTGTGGTTTGGCTCAATAAGTTGTGATTCAGAGCCCTAAAAAATAGGCCAGATGTATGAGTAGAAAGGGCAAAAATTTCATGAACTCACTGTCCATTTTTGTTGAATGACCATATTGCGTTTGATGCCAGGAATTTTTTAAAAAGGAGAATAAGCTTTAAAATCCTTAAACTGGCGTGGTCGACCTTCGGACCTGTGGACCTTCTTTCAATGTTCTGTTCGGCTTACCTTGGGTGTTGTCACAGGCCCTCAGGATGCACGATGCCGAGTGTGGGATGCCACTTAGTTTAAGAAGGAGAGATGTAAATAGTTTCTGCTCGACTCTCACAGTCATCTCAGAATCACTTAAACCTTTAAAGAGAAATCAATAGTGTAAAAAAAAATTAGAGATGCACTTTATTCACTGTGAGATCGGATATTTGGGGGACTACATGTATACAGTGCGTCCCAGAAAAAAGTTAACAGTTGGAAAAAGTCTTCCCAAATAAATATTTCAAAATATTTTTCGAAAATTCTTATACCTGGCGACATTTGACACTAGAGTAAGCAAAAGCGACTTTTGTGAAAGCGTGCAAAATCCCGGAGACTTGACTAGAATATGCACTGGGTCTGCCTGATATCAGCAAAGCTGAGTCATGTAAAGGCTTAGAAGTTTGCATGTTCTGATAAATAACAGACAATTTATCCCATCAACATTTTATGTTTGAGTGAGCAATGAACTACTTTATTGAGTCTTTTGAATTACGGCTTTTGAATGAGTCTTAAACTTAAACTGGCTTGCTTCGTTAACCATAAAGTTTTGACGGGATATATCAGAACAAAGACTGTTCTTGCATAAATGACTTTTAATGATCAGAAATGAAAATTTCTAAGCCTTTTCGTGACTCTCAACTTTGCTGATACCAGCCAGACCAAATACAAACATTTGTGAAATGTGGATTTTGCACCTTTTTACAAAAGTGGCATTTGCTCACTCAAGCGTAAAATATTGTCAGATGTTTTGGTGTCATTTGACAGAATGGACCCTAAGTTATCCACAGGTATGAACATTTCCTGAAAATATTTTGAAATATTCATTTGGGGAGACTTTATTCAACTGTTAACTCTTTTGGGGACGCACTGTATAGGGGTACGAGATCGGGCAAGGAGGCTGTAGCTAAACTACCAATATTAGGCAACAGACCCCTCACATTCCGACAGAAGATGGTCTCTTATTGATTTTTAAAAACCCACCTAACATACTTTATTGACGAAATTAAATTAAAAATCTATACACGGATCAGTCAACATGCATCACGAGTGGTTCATCACCATAAACAAGTCTATCAAATGTTCTTCCTCTCTCGCTAAATGTTCTATAGGAAGACAGGTGAAGATAGGTCAGAACCCATTGCCTCCCCATTCCCTTGGAGATATTGGCCCGAATTCACAAAGGAGGTTTAAACCATGGCAAGGTTTAAACCTCCGTAAGCGTACTAAAATAAGCGTAAATAAGCGCACATTGCCCATGCGCGCGCTCAAAGAAAATATATGATTGGATCGGATTCCGTGCGCACGTACGCTTAAAAACCCCAGGAGGGGGTTTAAACCATGGTTTAAACTAAACCTCCTTTGTGAATTCGGGCCAATTATGTTTTGAGGCCGATAGGATAGTGGAGGAATATTTTGATCTAGATGAAACCCTGATGAAATCCCGAAAAAAAACCAGAGAAGTATAAAGGCATGACACCTTTGATACTCACAGACAGCTTTCTCAGCAATGATGTCCTCTGCTAGTGCCACGTGACTAACTCGACACTGCAAGATCTTCCCGTTATCGTCTCCCCCTGGAATGAAAGACAACGTGCTGACGACACTCATCATCCCAGACTGCATCACCGTGGTCAACGCCCCAGCGTTGTCAGTCATGCTCTCCCCACCGAGTGACCACGTGATCAGGGAAGCTGGGAAGCTGCCACTAGCGATACAAAGTGGCCTCTGTTGTGTCGATGAACTGATACGATCAGCAAGGCTATGGATTGTGATTGGTTGCTCAGGTTGCTCTGAAAGCAACATCAGGTTAAAGACAAAATACAGTAACTTAAGCATCATACTTGATAATCTTTTATTTGGGGAAAAGAATGTCATTGTAATTGACAGTATATTACATAGCGTTTGATCTTCTGTGCTTAAAGGGAAAGTCCACCCTGATTACAAGTTGGCTTTAAAAGAAGCAGAAAAATTAAAGAAACAGTTTGCCCTGTTCACAAAAAAAAATCCTTAATTTCCATTTTTTTTTCATAAGAAAATATTCAATCATACATGCACCTTAGATATAATCATTACTAATATGTTTTCACACAAAACCTGTATGAAACAAATTTCTTCCTTCATAAAAAAGAAAATGAAAATTAATGAAATTTTCTGTATTGAGCGAGAGGAGCTTGCAAGATATGTCACAGAGTTGCCAATTTGTGTTTGATTAATCACAACTTCAAAAATTCATAACTTTCTTATTTCTGATCGGATTTTGCTCATACTTTCACTAATCTGCTTCCCTCATTCTTCATTTATTCAAATCAACTTAATACCAGGGTGGACTTGGCCTTTAAGTAAATTTTATACCATAATTATGAAGAGGATCGGAGCAACTTCAAATGAAGTGTGTCAAGGCTTTATGTCCGATTCGTCATTCTGATGACGTCATTACGTATTCATTCATTCATAATGGTATTTATTTTAAAAAGATCATACATCGCAGCAATCGTTGAATTGTGCACAATTCACATTGCATGACAAACATCTCAGAAAATGTACTTAAAGGAACAATTTTACATAACAGTACTGCTTAATTGAAAAATGACTGCATATATAGGTTTAAAATATTGTATGTAGAAACAAAAAACAATGATCATTGAATTACAAACAGAATTAAACATTGTTTTTAACATAGATGATAGTCTTACAAGTAAACTGAACGTGAACGAAGAAAGGTATACAGAGTGCCAACACTGTGTGTGGGGGGGGGGGGCAATAATTTAACCCCTACATGCGACTACATTATGTGATCAAAATTTACGTAAGTTAAAGGGGAAAATTAGATATCGGTAGGAAAGATCACTAGCTACTGTGTGTTAACAAACTGCGCAACTAAATTTCATACCACTGTGCGATAGAATAAGAATCTAAAACAATATAAATAGGGCCACTAGGGCCCTTGCATAAAATATTGCGTTTAATCGCAACTCAAAAAATTAAACGCAAATCGCATATACGCGATCCTGATTGGTTGAAAATCAAGTTGCGTTTATTTTTTTGACTTGCAACTTTTCATGCAAGAGGGCCCAGAGCTCTCTGAAGTTTTTCGGTAATCTATATCAAACTTTTAAAAATCCGTAAATGTCTAGCGTGGTTATTGTTCATGTTTTGCATAATAAAAAAAAAAAATAAATGACGCCATGTGTTAAACAAAGGGTACTGTTTGAGTAGATGATGATTTGTCAGACTAACCTTCAACATTGATAACAATGCTTGTATTACGGACTATCCTCCCATCCATCACGGCTCGGCATGTCAGTGATTTTCCGTGATGCCATCGATTAGGATTAGTGATGACGAACGACAATGACGTGTCATAAAGTCGAGCATTATTCGCATTCGGCGTCGACGCCCCTTGGTCAAGTTCCTCCAGACGGTTGTTGAGGTACCATTCGATCGTAACAGGAGGTTTAGATCCGATGGCCTCGCACACGAACTCGGCGTCTAAGCCGGATTTGAGTGTAACGGCGCTATGGTGGGTGGTGACGGGAGTGCTCCCAGTTGGACTTTGGAGAATCAACTCACTGGGTGCTAGGAAAAGAATGTAAGAAAAAAAAGGAGTGTTATAAGGACCCTTTAAATTCTTCTGTTTAGGCTGTGTTCTTTTCTTAAATTCGATTCATATTCCCTTCAGCCTACACTCTACAAATTTCTCATTTCCCCCTTCACAACTAAAGGCTTTTGGTCAACACCATGTGGAAAACTTGGGTGTTTGCAGGAATTAGGAAAATGTAAAAGAAAAAGAAAGTTTTTAAACTTACCGAACATCAACAACAAAACAAAACAATGAAGCAAAAAATAAGAGAATAGTCCTCAAATAAGGCAATATATAACGCAATTATTACTTTAACAAAAAATCGAGTGATCAATGATGTGACTCCCCACGGGGATTGAAATTGAATTGAAAGTTCACTATCCGTTTTCTTCTTAGAAAGCACTCAAAAATAAATCTATATTCACTTCTGAACAAGTGATCACTGACGTGACTCCATCAGAGGGAGTAAAAATAGAGTGAAAATTCCTTCTTTTTTAGAGAGTATTATTTTAATCTCACCTGCTACCACACTCAGATACACAGAAGAAGCTATCGCAAGAGACCCTTTAATTTTCACTTCACATATATATTGCCCTTCGTCGTCGAGATTGACATCGTTGATGATTAGGTTTCCACTGGACTCGTAGTCAATAAAGATACCGTATCTCCCGTTCGTTATATGTGAATTACCTATCACGTTGATGTCCATTACAGTATTTCCATCTTTCGTCCAGAGTATTCTATGAAACGTGCTCGTAGACGATGTCGGTGTATACGAGCACGAAATGATGGTCGAATCTCCGTACACAGCCTCGACCTCGTCCTCTGTATAAACTTCGATTCCATGACAGAATCCTGATAGAAAAAAAAAATGATTGATCTTAAAAACAATAATTATTGTATAGCTTTTACGATGTTCTTTAACCATTTTTCATTTTCGTTTCGAATTCTGCCCCACTAGATCCGTTTTATTATTCCTATAAAGGGCTAGTCAGACTTGTCCGATAACGATCAAAATAACGACATGTTACATTAAGGGTTGGTCACATTTATCCGATAACGATAACGCGATATTTCATTAAAGGTACACCCTAGAGCTGCCCTATACTACTAACAGACACGAGCATAATCACACATACTCACAATATAAGATGTTCCTTTAACAATGTTTGATTAAAAATCTCTTTATCTTCATCGTTATCAGACAAGTCTGGTCATCCATTAATTTCGATTTCGAATTTTACCCCCTCTAGACCGATTTTATTCTTCCTGTATAAGATTTCGAATATTACCCCCTCCAGACCTCTTTTGCTGTTTCTAAAGGGTTGAAGAGAAGGGGTAGGTAGGTAGGCGGAGTTTATAATTAATTAATATATTACGTTTATAGTTTATACCCATTTCATCTCGCACCTCACACATACAAGTGTTCATTGAATTGAACGTTTGATAGTCTAGGATCCAAAAATAGCGAACCAAGTGCATTTGCTGCCCGAAAGGCGATTTCATATGGCCTGTCAAAATATCTAGTAAAAATAACACCCCCCCCCCAAAAAAAAAAATAAATAAATAAAAAATAAAATTTAAAAAAAAATCCTGTTTTTTTAGTCATTGTTTTATGCAGTACGTGGATACATAATACAGTACATCATCCTAATGTATTGGTAAACCTACCGGATACTATACGATCGGTCTGCGATTCGATTTTGGAAGAAAATGTAATAGCATTTGATATGAACATTGAGAGACAAAAAATCTTTTTGAATGAGTTTCTAAATAGTCATTTACATACTAAAATCGAAATTATGGCATTTACGGCCTATTGTGAGCTTTCTAATCGGATGAAAGGCCAAATCGGCTCCGAGTCGTAGTGACAGCAGAGCAGTCCTACGATTTTCTACGATTTGAAGCTGATTTGGCCCTTATTGCGGGTAGAAGTCTGTCAACCATCAATCGATGCTAACAACGCACCAAATTTCAAGGTTTAGTTGCCCATCCTGAATCAGAAGATTTTATTTGCTTCAAATGTCCATATCTAATTCTAATGCGATTTATTTCCAAAATTCGATCGCAGTCGATCGTATAGTGTGCGGTAGGCAATCAGTATATAGGTGGCAAATATTGTGCTCGTTCGCTTCTTTCGCTCTCATAGAATTTATTATTGTTACCCTGTCTTACCACATACAGTTTGCAAAAGAAACATTAAAGGAGGAAAAAATAAGGATTAGAATTATTTGTGAAATGAAATAGAGAGTATCTTGATTCCACCGTCCTAAAAGGGAATGTCCACCCTGATATTTAGTTGATTTCAATAAAAGAAGAAAAAATAGAGAAACAGATTAGGGACAGTTTGAGCAAAATTTTACAAAACATACGAAAGTTATGAACTTTTGAAATTGTAACCAATCAAAGACAAATTAACAACCCCGTGATGTATCTTGCAAGCTGCTTTCCCTCATGCTCAGTACAGAAAATCTCATAAATTTTCATTTTCTAAGTTTTTGATGAAGGAATAGATTTGTTTCATACAGGTTTTGTGTAAAAATATATGAGCAATGATTATGAGTATATCTAAAGTGCACGTACTATTGAATATTTTCTTTAGAGAAAATGGAAATAAATAGGAGAGGAGCTCGCAAGATATATCACGAAATTGCCAATTTGCGTTTGATTGATTACAACTTCAAATATTCATAACTTTAATATTTCTATCGTATTTTACTGAAACCTTATCTGATCTATTTCTTCAATTTATCTGCTTCTTTTGAAATCAACTTGTAATCAGGGTGGACTTTCCCTTTAAATGGGCCATTCGGATATACGCGTTATCCAATAATCGGCCGGGTACTCGAAACCTTATTTTCGGGCAGCGTCATTTTCATCGTACTAAAGTTTCTTTGGATGAATTGATAAAATAGAAAGTTAATACACAAGTAATCGGGCAAGATACGTTAGTTCCTTACGTCTGTATATGTATGTGTAATACTCGGTGGCCCGCGACGTAAAACCAGAAATATTACATTTCTTGACCGCCTGACAAAATACAGTGTGTCCAAGAAAAAAATGAAACCTGATTTCATGGCAGAAATGTTCTATCATAATGAATCATTTTCTGGATGAGATATACATGTATGAAAATCTCTGCCTCTTCTTATTCAATTTGATGCATAACTTGATATCAATATTTCACGCACGATTAAATTAAAACAATGAAAAATGGTAGTAACAAAATATCAACTTTGAGCGAGTTTTAGTGTAGCAAACGTAATCAATTTGAATAAAGAAAATCATCATTGAAAAATTCACAATTTTCCCTGTTAAATGACACCTCATGCATAAAAAATGAATGATGTATTCCAGAGAACAAGTAAAAAGAAAACATGCTTGAGTTCTGCCCAAATGAGTGGATAGCTGAGTAAGAAGCCATTCGGCTCTCCTGACCTAGCAGCTTACCTTTTCATTCATCATGTATTTGTAAATTCACCCAGGCATTAAGTCCATTGTGAGCTGCTAGGTCAGGAGAGCCGAATGGCTTCTTACTCAGCTATTCACTCATTTGGGCAGAAATCAATTAGCATGTTTTCATTTTACTTGTTCTCTGGCATACATCATTCATTTTTTTATGCATGAGGTGTATTGTAAAAGAAATAAATTATGATTTTTTTATGTGATGTTTTTTTGTCTTCAAAAATAATTACGTTTACTACCCTAAAATCTCACTCAAAAGTGCAATTTGAGCGTGCAAATGAAGTTTTAGTAGCACCACTCTCCATTGTTTTAATTCAATCATGCGTGAATAAATCGTGGATCAAACGAAAGAAGAGAAGCAGATCTTTTCATACATCTATATCTCATCAACATGATCAAGGAAATTGTTCATTTTGATAGAAATTTCTGCCATGAAATCCGGTTTCGTTTTTTTTCTGGGACACACGGTATCAAAAAGACTCTTGGAATAATAAAGAAAAATTAATCCCTTACTTCTGAGCCCCGTTTCATAAAACTTTTTATCCATAATAAGTTAAGGTAATTGTTATAAGCTACTGAAATCATTCAATCTGATTGACTGAGAGCAAATTTGTGATAGAAATGGGGCAGTTTTTATTGATAACAATTTTTATGAAACAGAGTCCTGATACTTAAAAAAAGAAACTACGATCGACAAGTCAACATGATTCACAAATTCTAAAAATAAACAATTTAACCATTTTTTTTTTACCTCTTTAAATGTTTGTTAAAAGAGCTTGTACCGTAGGAAAGTGAAACATGCTATTACAACATTCTTAATATAAATCATTATGCACAATTTTGAAATACCACTGCTGGAAGGTATTGACTGAAGTTGATATTACTGTTATAAGGAGGGGCGGTTACTTTTGAAATCTCACACAATGTCTCATCAGTCATCAACATCTGAAATCCGCCAAGTTTTATCATTTTTGAAAAAAAAAGAAAATACTGAAAGAATTTTCACTGCAGAGTTCACTATGGCTGTGGGTGGGGTTCCCTATCACCCTGAGAAAATTAAGAAATTTGAAAATGTATAACTTTGAAGACCAAAGTTAATTATATTTCCAACAAGAAATAAAGAAAAGGAAAGGCTTTTAGAATTCGAAGGTGAACAGGGTACTTCATTAATTTGCTAGAAGTTCTAGATTTATCGAAGCCCGTTCAATGGCGCTCTTGGCAAACAATGTAGTTGCACCCCCCCCCCCCCCCAATGCTCAAACATACCTGGGTTGCTGAATAAGCGAGGGATCAAAGCGACCGAGCTATAGTATTTTGTTGTTGCATGTTTACCCAGGAAATTGCGCAATTGACCACTGCAATTGAACTAGAGAAGTTCGAATTTTGTACATTGATAAACGGTTTCTTATTCACCCCCTTCTCAGATTGGGCACAAAATTAACGAATACCCTTGATAAATAGTCTAGGAATTCAGCAAGGCAACCGTAAATTGACATTTATTTCAAAATAATGTTGAACATTTGCAAATGCTCTTATTTATATACATGTAAGGAGGATGCAATATTTAATAAGAGGGCAATGGAACCTACCAGGATTGCGAGCAAAGCAACGAGAATTACCTCTTCATTTTTAAACTTTTTAATCCTTTAAAAATGCTATTCAAAAACTATACAGTATACTGGGGCACAAAATTAAGAGACATCATAATGCAACATAATTATGTGAGGGAGCAAAGCGACAGAGCTTTAGAAATTTTCCCCATTTTATACCCCTCAAAATTTGTATTTCTAACGCATTTACCTTGTCGATTGGGGTGCATAATCCTTAAGGATTACATATTTATATTAATTTTCTCCCCTTTTACTTTCTGTCTTTGCCTTTTTTTTGCGCCCCCTTCAAGTGCCGCTGGATGAACGTGCCCCCTGCCCCCGTAGATACGCCACTGCGCCCGTGGTAACTCCCTTTAAAAAAAAATGAATGAGCACTGGAAGTGGAATTTCAAGAATGACTGACAATGTAATAGTTAACGACTAAAAGAAAAAAAATAAATGTAACCTTACATTCTCCACCGCGTACTATTATTTAAAAAAAAAAAACTATTTATCTATGCGATAATTCTTTTTTTTTTTTGGGGGGGGGGTGGGGGTATATGGTGAAACTGTATTAAAAAGTAAAAAGAAAGCAATAATGTGGGATAGATGATGAGAAATGATATACCGAGTCACAACAACCGCTCGATAGCCGGTGATGACTTTTTGCCTCACAAAATTCCAAAGAAGTGAATAAAAATCTAAAGTCAGTATTGCTTTGAAATGTAATGAAGTCATAGATTGTTTAACAAAGATGACTGAAGGGAATATGGAACATCGTCCGCTTATGAAAGCTATTTTAATCATTGCGAAATTAATTTTTCGGGAACTACAATTTGGAAAGCGGATTATCATTAAGAAACCTAAGAAAACCCTGAAACCAGTCAAGACCAGTCAAGCAAGATTTTAAAATCATCAGAACACTCTTAGATATAACGGGTAAAGAAAGGTGTATATCATAAAAACTTTGGGATTTTTTTTTTTTTTTTTTTTTTTTGCACAACGGAATGATACTTTGTCCAGTCTTCACCAATGTTTTACATTTGCAAAAATGCCCAAGTTTAAGGGTGACCAATAAAGCAGATGAATATGTGTTTATATCATCAAAATAAGTGCAGAAGACGGGAATGAATATAGGATCATAAATTGTTAATAAGAATGATTTTAATCTACATAGTCAGTTTGTACCCTTAATATCAACGCTTATAAAAAAGGACTATAATAAACTAACTTTAAATTCAATGAAGTTCTAGAAATCATCCTAAACGAAAGTTCAGTAATACGCCTGTCTTAAATACCTCACCTCCCTAAGGGACTTTTTTTATTGAACGTCAAGATGAAGTACTGAAAATTCGTCAAAAATTAAGGTTTATTTTACCAATTGATTTTGAAGGCAGAAGGTATTTTTTTCTGTTTGCCACCACCACCAACAACAACAACAAACCATGTATGAACTTCTGTCACAATCGTAGCCTTCACTTGAGAGTCCGTTTCATATTTCAGTCTACATGCTCTTGTAAGCTAAGTGTCGATTACTGTACTTCAAGCAAATATTGATATGGGGCACTTACTTGTTGTATGTCTTACTTTCTATATGAACAAGTCATCATAGTCATCTTTAATTCAACATTTAGGTTTGTTTTCCTTACCGATCAAGAGAAATATCGCCACACATGGAGTAAAAGTGGAGAAAAGATGGCTGCTGCGATGCAAGTACATGTTTAGTGTCCTGAAATACTGTTCACATTATATCGAAGTTTCTCAAATCATTTGTAGGCTTAATGCATATCAACTCCGATTAAATGCAAAGGTTAAAATGTAACTGTCCGGATGTCCTTTGACTTATTTTGACTGTCGAGTGTTCCTACGAAGAAGCGAATCAAAAATATAAACTGCAATATTCCGGTTTATCATTCAAGTTATCACTGTACATCAATCGTTCATCGATGTAAGAACAGCGAATCTGAAAATCATGAATGATAATCTTTGAGTTTCTTCTGATTCGTGAGATTAAAAAGTATATAAATTTATAATTGGCGTCCAGTCCCTAAACTCTCGAACGGGGAAAGTTCCCTCGCCGGATAAATTCGTCTGGTAGAGTACTAACGAGGAAGAAGCGGATAAATCACGGTGAAGTGCAATTCCCCGCTTATCGTATCGTATATGAGCATGATGAGTGTGAGAAAGTTTAGCCATTCAGAATATATATCATCATATCTGTCTCTCACTTCAAGTGGTTGCTAATGATTCTGTAGTTTCTACCACGCATTACCTCCCATAAATAATGAGGGTCTTTTTTATTTTCTTTTGCTTTGTTGTTAGGGGGAGGATCATCGAAAGTGATGTTAAAGGTCTATGAGACCTTCCTAAGAAGAAAAGAACCATACTCAAAGGTTATAGAGTGAGATACTCCTGATTGTATTTACGTGGAACCATAGTAGCAATTATGTTTGATATTGAAAGAGAGAGAGAGAGAGAGAGAGAGAGAGAGAGAGAGAGGGAGAGAGAGAGAAAGTGAGAGAGAGAGAGGAGAGAGAGAGAGAGAGAGAGAAAGAGAATACAGAATTGGACTAAATAATGATTGTTTTCAATACGAAATAATCATAGACTATACATGTATATAATTTGTTCAACGAGAACTTGACAAGGTAATTGTATCTTTAATAAAATCTTAATTTTCAAAAAAGTAAAGTTAACATAAAGGTCCCCAAAGTGACATATCTATATGGGGGTTCCATATAACATTTGCTCCTGCGACAATTGCTCCGGTCTAACTCTGCCATGTTAATCCTAAACCTAAACCTAACCCTAACCCTAACCCTAATCCTAATCTTCACATTGTCCTTAACAAAAAAGCCAAATCATGAACTTGACCTGAACTTTGACCTATCGAGATATGGACGGAGGAACAAATGTCGCAGGAGCATTTGTCGTGTCACCCTCTCGGGAGGTATTCCCTACTACCGAGTGTGTATCAAACACACATCCCACAGAACAAGAAGGGGAGAGGGGAGGAATTAGCCAATTAAGGAAATATCCCATTATATTCCAATTTTTTCAATTTAAAGACATTTATTTCCAACTTTTCAATATACAAATTAATAAATGAGCAAAATAATGTACTATTTTGAACAAAAAATACACAAAATATACACTAATGTGATACATACATAGTTGGAGGACACACCTCTTCGTGTAAGCTCCGTCGGGATTTTACTTTATTTTATTTATCTATTTGTTTCATTTAGTGTTTTTAGAAGGTTGTAAGTGCGAAAAATGTCAAAAGCTCCGTCGCCCCCTTACAAAGTCAAGACAAAAATAAGGGCGTTGAATTTTTGTCATGACCGGGAGATCACGTGCAAGGAATATTATCAGCAACCGTCGTGTATATATTTCCCTCCCGAATGATAAGGAAATTTTTCGAGAGAGCTCAGGGACCTAACGAAAAAATGTACATTTAACGTTCAGTTTAGACTTTATTTCTTAGGGACGTTCTTAACCCAGGAGTGGGTGACACTTCCTTGAATCTTTTATTTCTCCAATGCCCCTGTCTCCATGATTCGCCACTCCTGTTTGTAACATTCACTCACTTTGCTCGCTCGCCTTTTTTCACTTTTTTTTTTTTTTTTTTGTTCTCGTCGTCAGATGCTTCGTCTTCACCTTAACCGGTTTGATCTTAAACCAGGTATTCATCGCTTTGTCATGGCTGATCTACAGTGTGAATCAGAAAAAAATGTTACACTTTTTAATTGCGTATTGTTTTAAATATTGGGGGATTAACAGAGTATTTTTAGCATGTATCTATAGTATAAAAAATGATATTCATTTGTTGTTTGGTAACATTTGTTTCAATGTTGCTGTTACGGTTGAGTGTACAACAACCATTGTTTGAAAGATATAGTCAAAACTCATTTGCGCCAAGTAGTATGATTACCTGCTGAAAGAGAAACAACAACATTCACACAAACAATGAGCGTAAAGTCTATGCGTATGTTTAATCAAGACAAATAAACATGAGAACCAATAAATAAATTAATTATTAAATAAAGTCAGAAGTCATAACGTTCAGTGATCGTCACTGAAAAGTCTCTTTTCATAGTCATTTTGGGCACTTGGACATACCTTTTAATCTTCCACATGGCGTCCGTTTCTCTCGATGCATTTCTGAGCTCGATGGAGCATCGCTGCCATGGCCCGACGAAGTGTCTGCCTGTCTGCAAGTCATCCTGGGTCCTGTTTCATAAAACTTTTCATCAATGACAAGTTGCAGTAAGTGTTATAAGCTACTGAAATCCTTGCACCTGTTTGGCTGAGAGCAAATTTGTCGGTAAAAATCACCGACAAGATACTTGATAAAACGCCCCCCTCCCCCCCCCCCCCCAGATCTGCGGGTGGGCTGCTGTACTCCTTGGACTCCAGGAACCCCCAGACGAAGAAATCCATGGGTGTTAAGTCTGGAGATCTTGGGGGCTATTCCACTGGAGCTGTTTAGCATTAGCTTCAACAGCCCCTTGCCTGATTTTGAATAACTCAGTTATCATTACAAAAGGCTTTTTTGCTCATTGCGCAGTCTCATCCAAATCAGACAAGGCATTGTTGATGGTTTTCACCAAGACACATTAATTGATTTCTATCCAGAAAATTAATCACTGAATACCCACAAATGTGGTATCAAATAAAATTGAAGAGCTATTCTATTTAACTATGGTGCAAGAATTATGATATTTCTATCATATTTGTAATATAACCATTTTAAAAAGTGTGATATTTTTCTAACTCGCACTGTATTGTACAGCAAATAATTTGAGAGTCTTTCTTGAAGGTTGGAAATGTGCAAATTTATATGGCATTCATTTCCCTTCTGTCTTCGTCAGTTCTGCGTTTTGCACTATTGTGATGGGGATCACAATTTGTTTGTTCAATATAAATTATGTGCTGAGAAAAGTTGATCAAGGTAGCAATTACTGTGATTATTAATTTTAACAAATATTTTATTTTGTACTAGTACTATCAGTGCTCCTCGAAATGGGAAAGTGATTCTTAATTCTTGCTTATATTAGCATAATATTTTCATTAAAGGCTACAGAAAAAAAAAAAAAACGATTTCATGCGTACTGCATGTTTAGGTCCCATGGTGGACCTTTAATAATGAAGGATTTCAGTTAGCTGTGTAATGTAACAAGGAAAATATGAAACTAAGAATATTGATTAATGATTCGATACTTTCCATCAATCATCATGTTTTGATTATAACCATGCAACCACTCAACTCGGTAATCTCTTATACTCTTTCCCTTTCATTCACTCCTCTCTCCTCTCTCTCTCTCTCTCTCTCTCTCTCCCTCTGTCTCTCTCTGCATCTGTTTCTCATATGTCCATTTCCCTCTTTCTTTCTCTTTCTCTTTCTCTCTCCTATTCTCTCTTCTGACAATGGCCCCTTTTCCCTTCTGATCATGCTGATAAATGCCCCTTTTCAAATCTGATATTTGCCTATACTTATATCTCTGATCAGTGCCCCTTTTCTCCTTCTGATAAGTTCCCCTTTTCAAGTTATCATTTCGGCAGCAGGTGCATGGGTGTGTTGCCGGCTTCTTCTTGGTGACCTTCTTGGTGCTATCCTTCTCAGCCCCCTTTTCTCTGTAATATTATGTGCCATTTTCTCCTTTGATAAGTGCATTTTTTCTTCTGATATTAGGAGCTTCTTTCCCTTCTATAGCCTATATAATAAGTGCTCATTTACCCCTTGTGATAAGTGCCTCTTTTCAAATCTGATATAAGTGCCCCTCTTTACTTTTGATAAGTACCCATTTTACTATCTAATATGTTTTCGTTTTCCTCTTCTTCTAAATGCCGCTTTTCACCTCTTATGAGTGCCCCTTCCCACCTCTGATAAGATAATATTTTAATTATACTGTAGGATAATACCAATGTCACAAAATGATCATTTTTAGCTTTATGTTCACCCCTGGTATGAGTCCCCCTTCCCCTCCACCAAAGTGCCCTTTTTTGTTGGTCCCCCCCCCCCCACTTTGAAAGACGCCCCAATGCCCCTGGTTTGGAGTATAGAAAGAGAAAGGAGAGTAAAGGAGTTGAAAGATAGAGAGAGAGAGATGACTGAGCTGAGCATTTGAGAGCGAAGAACGAAATCATGAGTGAGAGATCGAGCGGAGTGTGGCCGGGAAGCCGGAGATGACAATACTATTAATTTGTTCCTACTCACCCCGCCGCCATTCCCAGAATTATTTCTGCTCATTTTACTGTAAAAAATTTTGCCGTTTTTTCACGGGAAATTTCCTGGCAGTCAGGATGCTGGGAATGCCCGTTTTTCCACAGTACATGTAAAATAACAAATTTCCGTTTTTTTGTTAAATAGCAGAAACTTTAATTTCTAACAGGAAAATCTATGTAAATTAAAACGGAACATGGAAACGATTTGTGATTTAACAGGATAACTTGTTAAAATATGAAAAAATGTTTTTTAAACAGTGTTTCATGTTGGGCGATTGTAAATATATGCTGATTTCCGGTAAACCAACAAACTTGCTGTTGTTTTACAGGAAAAAGACTGTAAAATTGAAATGACAGCAATAACCTGTAGTCTAGTCCCAAGGGCCAGAGAGACTGCAAATTTACATTCATTTTTTACAGTGTAACCTATCCTACTTTAACTCGTCGTATTTTCTATCTTAATCTATCCTATCCTATCCTATCCTATCCTAGACCTATCCTATCCAGTTAGTTGAATCTAGTGCAATCTCATATATACACCTTACAGTTATTTATGCCTTTGGTGACAGTTTGTAAAATATGAGAAAATGTTTTTTAAACAGTGTTTTATGTCGGGCGATTGTAAATATATGCTGATTTCCGGTAAACCAACAAACTTACTGTTGTTTTACAGGAATAAGACTGTAAAATTGAAATAACGGCAATAACTTGTAATTTCAAGGGTCAGAAAACCTCTAGTTTTACAGTTATTTTTTTACAGCGTTGTTATAGAGACAATATACTACTTGTAAACTCTCTCAGTGCCCAGTCTGAGAGAGAGAAAAAAAAATTGTATATTACATTTGGCTTTTTTAAAAAGCTTTAATACCGTATTTGTGTTCATATAGCTCAAACAATTCCTGTTGAAGTAAAATGGAAGAGTACTAAGCATGACTGGTACTACCAGAAACAATCTACACAACTGAACTGTGTTGTAAAAGTTACAGCTTTAAAAATTGATGAATGTGCAGAACCATCAAGAGATGTCTCCATACTTCACCTTGCACTAACAGCACTGACACATTATGAATAAAATTCAGGAGCATGCTTGTTTATGCATCTGAATATATGTGCCAAGTAGGTCATAATCTCCAAGACAGTTTAGGCCTACTCAATAAATTCTCCTTTCCTTTCAGTGATATGGACAAAAATTGCCATACTATTTTAAGGTATTCGATACATCGACCAAAGAAAATGTACAAAGGAACAGTGAATTATTTCTTTATCCATAGAGTATAGGCCCTCAACTTACGGCAATAGACCTGTTCACAAAGTTATTCAAATTTATCGATGTTTCTTTCATTCCATAAACCGGCTGTTCTGGAACTTAAACCTACTTAACCTGGGGTGAAGTGGGACAGTTAAGAGTCATGATTTGGCACTCTTTGCTTCGTAACTTAATTTGTAGCCTCTCCATTTTACATGCTAGATAATATCAATAGTAGGCTACAAAACAAGGTGCTTGACACAATCCCTTTATTTTTAGTCTTTATGCAAATGATCATTAAAAATGAGGTACTTCAACGGGATGAAGTAGGACACCATGGAGGTGAACGGGGACAGTTAGTATAGGGGTGAAGTGTGGGACAGTCGGAGAGAAAAGGGGCAAAATAATATTCTTGAAAATGCTAAAATCACCCCTTTTTCTGGTAGTTGTCTAAAATAAGTGCTTGGAATGTTAATATATCACCTGAAAAAAAAAACTTGCTTTAGAGTCCTTGTAAAGTTGACGTCCCAGTTCATCCCGCTCTCCCCTACTTGGAATCCAGTTTGCATACATTATTACTTGTTGCTATGTCTGACAAACCTCTGACAAGCTTTCAGGTTGTCAAGAACAACCTTTGTTTTAGAAATATGCATAAATTTTGAATATATTTGTGAACAGGTCTATTGAGAACAAGAGAGGTTTATTAAGATCCCATTTATTTATAAGAAGGGGGTCGCCTCCCAGGATCTACATTGCCATGATTGCGAGTCGGAAAAAAATGTTACACTTTTTAAAATGCTTATATTAAAGATATGATAGAAATATCATAGTTCTTGCGCCACAGTTAGATAGAATAAGTCTTCCAGTTTTATTTGATACCACATTTGTGGGGAATCAGTAATTAATTTACTGCATGGTTACGAATCAATAATGTCTGGGTGAAAACCCATTTGCGCCAACATCAACAATGCCTTGTCTGATTTGGATGAGACTGCACAATGAGCAAAAAAGCCTTTTGTAATAATTGAGTTATTCAAAATAAGGCAATGGGCTTTTGTTGTTGTTTCTTATAATAATAATTGAATATATGACATGTTTGTAAACTCTCATTGTTAGTATTCGGACTTTTAGTCGAGATCAAAAAATAAACCGAATTGAATTTGAATTTGAATTTGAAGCTAATGCTAAACGGCTCCTGTGGAATGACCCCGGCCCCCCCCCCCCCAAGATCTCCAGACTTAACACACGTGGACTTCTTCGTCTGGGGGTTCCTGAAGTCCAAGGTGTACATCAGCCCACCTGCAAACCTGGATGACTTGCAGACAGCTGGCAGACACTTCGTAGGGCCAATGCATGGCAGCGATGCTCCATCGAGCCGATCGAGCTCTGAAGGCATCGAGAGAAACTGACGCCATGTGGAAGATTGAAAGCTATGTCCAAGTGCCCAAAATGACTATGAAAAAAGGACTTTTCAGTGAAGATCACTGAATGTTATGACTTCTGGCTTTATTTATTTATTCATTTATTTATTGGTTCTAATACTTATTTGTCTTGATTAAAAATATGCATAAACTTTACGCTCATTTTTTGTGTGAATGTTGTCTCTGTTTCAGCCACTGAGTGGTTTCAGATCAGCAGGTAATTCACTTGGCGCAAATGAGTTTTGACTATCTTTCAAACAATGGCTGTTGTGCACTCAACCGTAACAGCAACATTGAAACAAATGTTGCCAAACAGCAAAGGAATATATACTCTATCCATACATGCTAAAAATATTCTGTTAATCCCACAATTTTAAAAACAATACTCAATTTAAAAAGTGTAACATTTTTTCTGACTCACACTGTATAGGAGGGATTGTCGCGATCATATCATATCATGATTTGTTGACATTGGGTATATGTAGTCTTTATTCAAGCCTAAAAATTCCACTTTACGTCATACACCAGTACACATGTACACTATAGTTGATATTGGCTACATATCATTGTCGCTCAGATTCTGATGCAGAAAGAATACTTTTTTTTTTTCATTAGTAGATACGGGCCTTATGAGGCTCTCTTTTTACGAGCACAAGCTCGAACTTGTTATTTTAAGTCTGGAATGAGACTATTATGTTGACGCCTATTTTATGTTACGCGATAGCGAAATAGAGAAACTCACATTCTCCATATTTACTGTAAAATCCTCCATTTTGGGGCCGATATTCTTCTCTAGAATCAACATGACGGTTTACAGCGTGTATATCATCAACAGAGCAGGAGGTTTGATTTACCAATTAGATCATGCCAACCCCAAAACAGAGGTGGAAAAGACCTTCAGCTATCCACTCGAATTAACGCTGAAGATAATGGACGAGAGAGTTGTGGTGGCGTTCGGCCAGAGAGATGGGATTCACGGTAAGCGAGTGTAGTGCCGCTGGCTAGCTCTGCTCTGCTCTGCGATGTGTGTATGGTATACCACTCGATTAAGGCCCCAATAACCTCGCATATAATATGTGAGTGCGGGGTCGGGCTAACTCGGCACGCGCACTAGGGCGAACTCGGCACTACGGGAAAAGTGAGGCCGAGTTAGCCCGGAGGGTTTAAATCGATCATGAAATACCAATGTGTAAAGTTTTGCTGTGATTACTAGCTAAGAATACATTTATTAACCATTCTTTTTGATAGAATTGTATGAAATGCTCAGTTATATGATAATCTTGCAATTTTCTTGATGTAACACAATGTAAAAGTGACATTTTAGACAGTTTAATCACACGACACAGCTCGCAATCGCCGTGCGTAGCGTGCACTGTGTTTGCATGGACTCGGAGCGATGAGTCGGACACACATTTTGCAAAACCTCACAGTGGGTCCTACTAAAAGCCGCCAACAGCAGCCAACAGCAGCCAACAGTATACCAAGACACGGTAATCGATTTACCAAAAGCCGCCAAGAGTCCGATCTACTAAAAGCCGCCAACAACCATATCGATCATTTATTTTTTATAATTTTATTCTTTTGCTAATTTTAGGCCCTAAAATAACTTATTTTTTGCTGATTTCGTACCATAATATTCAGAATAGCCTTAGCAATATTTAAGGAGCGTTTTGGTTGTTTCTTGGCTGCTCCGGGATTTGTTTTCGGCTAGTTTTCAACTCTGCTGTTGGCGGCTTTTGGCTGCTGTTGGCTGCTGTTGGCTGCTTTTAGTAGGACCGCCTCACAGTCGGTAAAAAAATGTTATCCATCAAGAATTTATGGAAGTAATATAATATAATGAAATGAATGGTTGTTAGTTTCAGTTTATGTTTGAGACATGATACATGTAATATCTACGGAATTTTGCAGTCATTCATTCATCAAAATATATATCTCCAGATACGAGTCCGAGTACCAAACCCAGTCACTGAGTCAGTGAGTGCAACGCACGGCGATTGCGAATGCGAGCTGTAAATTGTGATTAAACTGCCTAAAATGTCACTTTGATATGATATTAGCTCAAGAAAATTGCAAGATTTTATCTTCAAAATAAGTATTTCATACAATTTTATCAAAAGAAAGGTTAAAAACGTAGTCTTAGCTAGTATTTAGTAATCAAAAGGAAACCTTACGGATTGGTATTTCATGATCGATTCAACCTCTATGGGCTAACTCGGCCTCGAATTTCCGGTAGGGCCGACTTCGCCCTAGTGCCGAGTTAGCCCGCATTCGTGAGTGCATAGACCCTTGCCTATGTGGGACTGTGTCAAACATTCACTGTTGCAGTAGTCAAAAACAGACAACAAAATTGCTCTAAGCAAGATGTAATTTTCTTAAATTTGCTAGATTACCTGATTCAGGGACTCTTCAACTCTTTTAGTTTTTACTATGCTACAAATTTGAGGTTTCAGAGATGGAAGTGAAATTTTAAATAATTATTTTCCTCTCATGTATAATTGATTTAGAATGCACCATAGCCTGCTTATACACATAAAACCTATTGAAGCCTATTCACCCGTAAAAGCTATTGTGGAGTACAAGCTTATCTTCAGTTAAGCTTGTGTTGTAGTTGTACATGTATAATAAGTGGAGCCATCTAGTTGGTTTAGCGATGCAGTCCGTGTCATTGTAATGCATTTTGTTGCTTGATTGGTGCATATTTTTATTTTATTTAATATATTAAATACAGGCCAGTGTTGATAAAGTTGACTTTCTTCTTTTTTTCTATCCAGTTGGACACACGGTGCTTGGCGTGAATGGTGAGCAGGTCAAAGGTCGTCAGCTGGAGGATGGTCGAGAGGTGCTGGAAGTCATCGCCAATCAAGAGAACTATCCGATAGCGATCAAATTTGGACGGCCCAAGCTTTCTACCAATGAGAGGATCATGTTGGCTAGCATGTTTCACTCGTAAGTATATATCCACCAAGCATGGACAACAGCTAAAAGAATGGACAGGGTCTAAGGGTGATATGAAAATAAAAAAAAGATTCAGTAGACCTCAGTTGTAACTTTTAAATTCCAATGGGATCGATCTTTTCAGTTTTGGATTAACTTCTTTTGATCCCACCACATTTTTATATACCTATTATTGTCTCGCTTTCTTTATTCATTTTTTCTTGCTTCTTTGCCTTAAATGGTGTGCGTTTCAAATGATTTTTTGATTTATATACACGTATTTCACCATGTTGATATATTGTTTTTATGAAAATGTGGAAATAAACTTTGAACTTTGAACCTATAAAAAAAAGGGCAAACAAAAATTCAGCCAGGAGGTTTCTTGCCACTCTCCACTCACCTACATGTATATATAGTCAAGAATTGTAATTCCGAACAGATTGTATTATCGAACGTGTACAGTTAAGCACCTAAAATGGGTTTTCATACGCGTGGGATTACGCGTATGAAAACCACACTATTGAAACAAAGGTTGTGTCTTTTTCCCATAGGTTTCACACGTTCGGAAATACAGTACCTTTTTCAAGGGACCAAAACGCCGCGTCGTTGGGAAGGGGTTCACTCGGAAGGGAATATCGTATTAAATCTACGTTGTCTTTTTAAAATTCCATCAACTTCTTTTTCTGTAGGACTTTGATCATTCATTATGTAAGTTTGACAGATATTCGTTAGATATTTTATTTGCTATCGTTGATTTTCTGAAAAGTGTTCGGACACTGGATCCACCACCACAGTAGATCTAGGAAGGAGTCTCTCGGATACTGTGAGCACCAAAATCAGAAGCCAAGCTTGAGCGGAACTATAATATTGGAGCACCACAAGCATCTTGCGTGGCTTTGAGTGCTGCACAAAAAGCCAATAAAACATGTACCTCTGATCATGATAGTTTAACACTCCTCTCGATTATACATGTAACCAGTGGACCAATCTTTGGGGATCCCTGCGCAACGTTGTAGATGCATGATTCAAAGTATTCATGACTCGCCCAAAACAGTTTTTCGGGGGGGGGGGCAAATTTTCATTTTCTCAGCTTTTATAATTTTGTTTCTAAAGCCCAAATGGATTTTTTTCAGAGCAAAATTTTGTGTTACTGTTCTTTTTATCCACCCACTCTGCTAAGTAGTACATGTATATGACTGATAACAATTGTAATGTTTTGCACTAAAGTAATAGCCCTCTTTTGGCTATTACACTGTATGTATGCAGCCAAATGAATTGTTGTGAGCATATTTGCAGCACGTCATTTCATTGATTTATCAATGTTGTACACACTTAAAGATAATGTTGAGTTCAGGGCCCTGTTCATGACAAGTTGCAATAACTGTTATAAGCTACTGAAATCCTCGCATCTGATTGGCTGAGAGCAAATTTGTAAAAATCACCAACAAGATACTTGATGAAATGCTCCCCTGGTCATGCTGTTACATTGTAAAAGAATCTGGCTAAAAGCAATTGGGAAAGGTTGATGATGTCTAAAAAAGAATTGGTGTAATCCTGTGAGGTTTTGGAATGATCCAAATGATAAGAAATTTACCCAATCTTGCTGAAAAGCACATGTATGCTCTGCACACAGAAATGGGTATATGGGACTGCACACACATGAGGCATGAATGTTTGCCCCGAACACTTCAGCTAATTCTCGTCATACATGTCTTTCAAATATGAGGGCATTTGAAGAGTAATCCTGTTCAGGGGATGTTCCTACTTTGATGTTCTTCCAAAGAATCCAAACTGACATAAAAGGAATGAGATAGCTCACAAAACTCCCCCTTTTCCAGAACTCAACCTTCCCTTTGAGTATCAGACAAGGTCAAGTTGAACATGAGAGTTCATTGTCTCCACCTCAACAAAACAAAAAGAAAACAAAAATATATAATTTTACAGCTATTACCAAGGCCTACCTGAAAGTGTGATTGATGTTAATAAAAAGTGAAACCTCTCTGACTTAAAGTTTTAATTATTAATCATCATTAAGTGTTTATGTTCATCCCACATACAAAAGCAGGTAAGTGTAGCCTATATATGTTTATCCTCGGTGAACTTTCATGATACATGTAATTTTCTCTTTTCTCTCTCTTGCTCTCTCTCATTCACCCTCTTCCTCTTTCGGTATCTGTCTCTCGCTCTCCCTGATTTTTTTCTCTATCTCTCCCTCTCTGTCTCTTGTTCTCATCTATCTTCTCTCTACCTCCTCCTTCACCTCTTACTCCTGTCCCACTCCTTCTCTCTCTTCCTCTCCCTCTCCCCTCTTAACCTGACCTATCTCACTCTCTCACCCTCTCTCTCTCTTCCCTCCCTCTCTTCCTCTCCCCTCTTAACCTGACCTCCCCCCTCTCTCTGCCCCTCTCTCTCTTTCTCTTTCTTTCGCCCTCCTAGATTATACGCCATTGGAAGCCAGCTGTCTCCAGAGCAAAGGTCATCAGGTATCCAGCTTCTAGAGACGGATGCATTCAAACTCTATTGCTACCAGACTTTGTCAGGTAATATATTACTCAGGCATAAAACAAGTGTTTAGTGGAGGCCAAATGACATAAAAACCATCTAGGCATTTAGCCCTAGACCAGCTGTGTAAATAATACAGGGTCATTCCCTGTCAAATCACCCAAACTTTTTTGAAATTTAAACCCTATCCCCTTTAAATTGGCCTGAATTTGGTATGGGGTAGTCGACTCTTTCCAAGCTAAAATTTTAAGTTTTGAATTTCAAAATTGAAAAAAGTGTCCATTTTTGGCTGACATGCCTGTGGAATGCATGCCACAGCGCGAACCATTTGGTTGATGGGGCTAAAACTTAAAATTTTAGCTTGGGAAGAGTCGATTAACATATATACCAAATTTTGGCCAAATTGAAGGGGGTAGGGTTTAACCCATTGGGTGATATGACATGGAATGACCCAACAGAAAACCTGTGACATTAAAGGGCACCAGTCACAAAAACACACTTATATCACAAGAAGACATAAAATGACCCCCTTAAAATTTGTATAAGACATGTAAATGACTCTTACAGTCTAAAACAAAGTTCCCCTTTGTACCTTGAAGAGGAACAATCAGCTAAAAATAATTTGTGTACAACAGCAAGTGTAAAAACTTTTTAAAAAAAGCTTTACCCTGCATTTTCTTTGACTGAGGAGTATGCAGAAAATAAGGGATATATGAAAACCCAGTGCGATGAACCCATGTCAGACCTTGGGTTCCTCGCACACCCTTTGCTAAACGTATTTGCTCTGAAAAAGGCATGCATGCAACACCCTTCATAACATGAATCGTAATATCTAAGGCCTTTAGATGCCTGTGTTTTATGCAATCGTATTCATCCTATGCGTCAAAAACTGACTTGATTTGTATATTTACAATCACAGTGAATCTGTACCTTGTATACATTTGCATGGCATCATTTAATGAGGTGAGTGTTAATGAATGATTGTGTTCTCTGTTGTTAGGTATCAAGCTAATAGTACTATCTGACCCTAGGCAAGGCAGTATGGAAGGCCTGTTGAAGAAGATCTATGAACTCTACGCAGACTACGCTCTCAAGAATCCATTCTACTCTATAGACATGCCAGTCAGGTAAGCCTTTGATGAGGGAATTTGTGTTTGCTATTGATGTAAATGTTATTAAAGTGAAACCTGCGTATAAAAGCCGCTCAAGGGAGACAAGAAAATAGGTCTTTATGAGCAGGTGGTCTTTATGTGGAAGTTCCTTTAACACACGTTTCAATGAGAAACACTTTTCAAGGGAAACAAAAATTATGGTCTTGATAGACAGGTGGTTGCTAAAGCAGGTTTGACTGTATTTGTCTTACAAAGTTTGCTGTAACATTTAAAGTTTGATCACCAGTAGTCATCTACATAGCATACTGGGAGGCTGCAGGTTTTACCAATTTTGTGTACAGATTTTTGTATAATAGAACACTGCATTTAATTGTTATCGCATGTCTTCATGGCTTGGTAGAATGTGGATTTTAAGGAAGGTCCATGCATCTGAATTTTTCACCTCAAAATTGTCCTCACTTTCTGTGATTTAATGATAATTATGGGAGTTGTGTGAAAATTGATTAAGTATTACTGTTTTTCATTCATGAAATGGAAAGACTTTGAATTTGATGGAAGGAGCAGCGTTTCATTCCTCTTGGCTATTGCCTAGTTTAATGCCGCCTTGTTTAATGAAACGGCCTTTTCTTTCACCATATAGGACATAGTTTTACCTTCGTATAGGTGCATGTGTGTGATTTTCATGGACTTGTATCAATCAGATCTTGGGACGGACCTTTAACGTTACCATCCAAAAGTCTTGATTAGGGATCAACTCTGGAAGTGTAGGCAAAATGGAAAGCTGACAACCTGACCTACAGTTATCTGCAATTTGTTTTACCATTTCACTCATTTGTTTACCAATATAAACAATCTTTTATCTTCTTTCTCTCTTCCCCGTTTCTGTTCTATATCAGATGTGAGCTGTTTGATGTGAACCTCCAAGCCACCTTAGATGCAGCAGAGAGATCCACCTTCTATGCTCCTAGCTCATGATGAGAAGAATAAAGAGAGAATGAAACATTTAATGAATCAGAAAGGCAGTGGTCAAGACTCTGAAGCCACTGGATCAAGGGGTTTCTGTGCGAAATGTAGGAACATTGCGTGAAACCATACAATGCCACAGTGGACCACGAATAAAAAAGGGCATGGTCCACAATATAAGCGTTTGGATCAAGAGGTTTTTATTGTGAAATGCAGAAGTGAGAAAAGATGCAATGCCACAGATGAATATCCTTTTTGAAAGTGCTCGGAATAGTGCGACAGGCTTGAACATGATGTACTATACGGACCCTATGTGCTGAATGGATTTCGAACACTGATTTCAAACACTGATTTCATTGAGGTTAGGGGGCATCTTACCACCAGCCCAATTTTCTATCCATTATTACACAGCAATCTACTTCAATCCCTTTCGTTTGATAGGCAGCATAGCCTACCCAAGGATTCTGTACTATGTCAAAGCTGCCAGCCATTCTCAGTTTGGAGGAATGACTCCTAGTATTTGGCTATCAAGCTAATGTTTTAAAACTCAAGATTACGCTCTCTACCTGAAAACTTCTGAGTACAAGCATACAAAATGTAATCTTAATTTTCCTTGAGAGATGCCTCATTTTTGCTGTGGAAGGCTGGCATGTTTGCAATATAATTATATGAACACAAAAATTGCCCTTTTTTCCCTTCCTGAAACTTAACCAGGTTCATACATTGTTAAGTTAATTCCCAAACTAGGTATTTCATGCTAATACATTTTGTATTTACATACCTGCCAACTGTCCCTATTTAATAGGGACAATCCTGATTTTTGGTATTAAGAAAGAGCCACTTCTACCACTGTGTCCCTATTTTTGGAAAAATCTGTCTGTAGTAATGTATAAGAAACTCAGAAATGTCCCGATTTCCAGTCTCTGCCTTGTCATTTGTCCCTATTTCTTGGGTTTCAGGGTTGGCAGGTCTGTATTTATAATCAAACAAAGCATAAAACCTTAAAAAGTGCATCTCTTGAAAGTTAAAGTGTACCAATCACCTGAACAAATAATTTGTGTACAGCTAGAAAGTATAAAATCACCCTCAAAGAACTTTGTCTGCTATTATATAGGTCAACAGTTAATGAGTATGAAGGAAATAAAGGATAACATGAAAATGCTCGCGCGGAACCGAACTCAGAGTTTGGTTCCACGCGAGCCTTTCCCTTGACAAGTGCGTACGGGTGCATCGAGTAGTCTACTCACAAGTCGCTTTTATGCTTATAGAGAGTGTAATTAAAATTGTAATATCTCTTTATAGAATTAATATTTGAAGCCCATATTTTAAATGTAGTATAACGACATGCAACCTCGAACATACAAAGCAAAATTGTTTTTGGTGATTGGTACCCTTTAATTCTCAGTGATTATTTGCTAACTTAGTAGCACAGAAGAGTTTGACATTACAGTTGTGAACTTCAATTTTCTTAGAAAGAGGTAAAAGGCTACTGTTTGGCAACTGAGATCTAGTTTGAACTTACAGTGTCGTGTCATGCTCCTCAAACACCTTATTCAAATGTTTAACATGGTACTCGAGGAGTGTCAAATTGGATTAAAGGGATTCGGTAACTTTGTGGAGGCTTGATTTAATAAATTGTTGAATTTTGATATCTGTCTTGTATAATGTTCAGAAGGATAAATAAATAGCCAGGCATAGAAAGGTTTTCAAATATATAATGCTATTATTAAGATATCTATGACTGAATACTCCCATTTACGAAAGCGTATGGCTGTACGCTTTAATCTAACACCGAGTCTATGGGGAAAAATGAGTCAGGCATTTCTGGTCACTTGCATATGTTTACTTTTGTGAAGCACATGATGATATTGAAGTGCTTTTTTTTCCCTGGGCTTCATTTATACACCATATTACATACATGATAGCATATAAGGCCAGGCAGCTTAGATTTTATCAAGCCTCTACAAAGTTACTAAATCACTTTAACCTGCATATGCAGTATTTCATGTATCATTTACAAATTATCTGGTATATAATGTAGAGAATGAATATTTACATCATTAAAGGTATGTTGTGTAAAAGTTTCATTTTTAATTTGATCTTTGTCTACATGTACATGTACCTGCAAAGTAAAGTAGTAAATAACGTGCAATATTTCTTGTTACAGAGAAACTATAAGTATGGGATCATGAACTGTAGAAAATATGCATGAACTGTCTGTTATTAGAATGATATCACGGTCACATGACTAATAATGTAGTTTAATTACAGTTGTTCATTTAAACTTTTAGTGTTGCACCTCATTGTTTCCTTTTTCTTTGTCCTTAAGTCAATTTAACGACTCACAGTGTTGATTTGTTGTGATTTTGAGGGTAAGTCGCCAGACTGCAGATCACAAGGTACGGGGTTCAAATCCCTGCCACAGCAGTAATGTCCTTTGGTAAGACATTAATCTACATTTGCCACACTCAACTCAGGTGAAGTAAATGGGTACGGGTAGGAATTTATTCCTTGAAGCCTCAGCGCCTTCATTAGGGCAGCTAGGCTGAACCGGGGTAATAATCCAAAGCTCTGTGGAAGTGCATAGGCATTGATAAGTAGGTGATATGTGCTATACAAGAACTGAACAATATTATTATTGTTCTGTGGTTATTTTTTTAAAATTCAAATTCTTAATTTCATCTCTGGACCTCACTACCTAACCCTAACCCTGACCCCAAACCTAAACCAAACCTCACCTAAATTCCCATTCTATTCCAAGCTCTAGCCCCTTATCTATGACAAAATATTAATGCCCGGAGCATATAACATCACTTGTTGAACATCTGTTCCCATTTGAGTAAATCCTACTGAATGAAACTGTCCTATATTAAGAATTGTCTTATAATGAGTCATAATTGTAAAGCTGCTCATGCGCCCTGCGCAATAAACTTGATTTGGAATCTTATACCAAGAGTAAAGTGAACGTGCCTTTATCAAGTGTCACTCATAATTATTCATCTTGTGTATACCGAAGTAAAAATGTTTTTAAACAAATCCAGTGAAGAATGGCCATGACCATATTGAAACGTTACATATAAATCATTCTGTAATATACTCTTTGATGAAGTTATCTTTTATATCGTCCAAGGTGTACTTGTGCATACATTCTTCACCCCCATGAATGTATTTTGAAACTCACCTAAGGTAATGGGAAACTTTGTCATTACCCTCCTTATTTCGAACGTTTCGATTTTCTATGGTCTGACGTACTCAATATCCTCTCTCCTCTTCTTAGATACAACTCGAGGTATGCATTTCAGTTTCACATTCCTTTTGAAACTTTAAATCTTGAGGGCATTGTACAATAGATAATTTATATGATGTTTAATAAAAAATATGATCACGGGCGTATTTGAAAAAGCTTAAAGGTAAACACGAGAGGTTAAATGACCGTATTGTTTCAAGCCTTTATGTCCCAGAGAAATGTAAACAAAATTAATATCATTCCACAATGCAGTTTTGTTTAGGGTTGTACGGTTACGTTTTTGTCTTTGTGTTTTATTATGTTTTGTTTTTATTGTTTCATCATACATCATTTTGTATGATTCCATTCGTAATTTTTTTACTGTTTATATGAATTTCTTTACTGTCATGGTGGCTGTCAAGACAAACCCACTAGGGTTTTTATACAGCAACCAAATTCCTATTTTTATTGTCAATCTTTTAATATTTTAATGATTGCATGCAAAATGTAATAATTATGTCTTAGTATTCAGTTATTATGTAACATATTTCTTGCATGTTGATATTAATGTTTTTATACATGGAATTCAATAAAGTTGAATTGAATTGAATTGAATTGAAAACCGTGCCGAGCTGTCAAGTTTTAATCAGCAGCTGGCGCTCTTCCACTAATTTGTACAGATTGGCATCTACATGTACATTGCAGGCCCCTCAATTTTCAAGGGCAAGCCATTGAAAATTACATTTTAACTACAATCAAAACCAAAACCTATGAACACATCGGAACTCTCAAGATGTGAATACTAACTTCCATAATTGAACAAGCTTACAAATCCAACTGTATTATTACGATGCAATACTGTAGAAATTGAAGTAACTGCAATATAATTTACAATATAACATTGCTTTGAGTATACCGAGCAGGAATAATGATCAGTTCAATAGATTTTTAGGTACATTGTTTTCATCTGCTAAATATTCCAATCAATCAGTGTGTTATATCTTTGTATGAAAATTACTGTTTATTCACTAGTATCATGTACCTACATTTCTTCACTCTCAAAGTAAAGTCGACAAAAGAACCATGATATTCTTGGCAAATTGCTTACATTTACCAGTGAAAATACATTTATTATAATGAAGACTAATAAAGCTGTCCTTTTGTATATGTTTTTTTTTCATACCAATAAATTTGAACTCTTTAGCTTGTTTCCTTTCCAGAACACTCTTTTGAACTCGAAAGTAACTCAAAGTACAATGTATGCAAACAAACAAATACATAGCCATTTCCAAATCAAATGTCTCTAAAGAACCAATATGCTTATGCTCAGCAAATACTCTTCTGTATTCACATGTTGTTCTATGAATATTTTTGGCATGTACATGTATATTTTCTATTACCATCATAAAACAATACTACTGTTCGTTTCAAAACTGAAGAATCAACTTCTCCTTTTTGCTTTCTAAAACTATCATGAAACCAAAACTTGAAGATAAGCAAATCTTTCTATTCCACAAATGAAAAAAACCCCCTGCATTATCACCATATTGTAGGTATATGTATGTAATATAATTTCTTTTTCATCTTTCAAGTTAAACGGTCGAAAATAAGCTTTGATTTGTTTCAGTAGTTTAACAGGTTTACAAGTTTGTTGAAATAACTGTTGAACAAACTATGCAGGTCAATACACTCTTAAAAAAGTTGGGCAAAAAAAGGCCAAATTTTTAACCAACACTGAGCAACATACTGTCCACACAACTTTTGGTTAAAATTTGCCCAACTGATGTTGGGCAATCCATTTACTATGTTGCTGGGCAAATTAAATTGCCCATCAGTTGGTGACCCATTAGATTTTACCCAACTCTACAATTGCCCAACTGTTGGTTATATTCTCAGTTGGGTAATTATTGCCCAACCAATCTTACCCAATAGGATTGCCCAACCCTCTATTTGTTCAGCTGTTTGGTAACAAATATCATGTGGTTGGGCAAATTCAGCTGCCCAATTTATTGTTTTCTTTTTCCTCCAACCTAGGTAAAAAAAAATGAAATCTGCTTGTTACGTCCTTCTGGGTCTTAACCTAATCAATCCTAACCTATCCTATTTTAAGCTATCCTATCCTATATCTTAACCTATCCTATCCTAGTCCTATCCTATCCAGTTAGTGCAAACTAGTGCAAGCTCTTATATACCCCTTATATTTTTTTATGCATTCGGTGACAGTTAGTAAATCGGGCCACCCCAAACCATACGCTACTAAAAATTCATGAATATTCATATAAGTGTTTTCCCCAATATTGGGTAAAAATATTTACCACAAGTTGGGCAAAAGCGAATTTCTAACCAACCATCAGTTACCCAACAAAATTTACCCAACTGGCAAAGGAAATGTGACAAAATTACACAACTACAGGGCAACAAGTACCCAACCCATAATTACCAAATACTGTTGGTAAATATATGCCCAATATTTAGGTAAAAAGTATTGACCAATATTGGTTACACCACTCGAATGTCCAGTTGGTTAATAATAGCCCAGAATTGGGAATATTTTTAACCAACCAGCAGTTACCCAACTAAATTTACCCAACATTTAAAGAGTGTAGACTTGATGATATCATGATACATAGATATAAACACATACGTATAAATCAATACTACACTGTCAACAAATTTAAGTTTCATGACGATAACTTCAAATGTTTTCAAATTCAATATAAGCTCAGTAATGAATCCTTGAGATTCTTGAAACATTTTCTAAATATTCCTTTGTTCTCTATACACTGTATGAACACAAAGAAATGTTTGTAACTCTTACCAACATCATTAGCTTTCAGACAAAATCTTATAGTCATGCATGCATGCATCCTGTATGCCAAATCTCGTGGGTACAATTTTCAATTTGTTTCAAATCCCCAAATAAAAGCTTTGTTTAAAGTCATAATATGCAATTTTGGATAGGTTTTTTTTTTCTTTCTGAAACAAACTAATCCTACCTTTTATTTTAGAAAGATTACCATACGGTATGTTCCATGACAACAAAATTAAAATAAGTAAAATATTCTACAACATACTTGAGCTAACCACAAACGATACTGCTCCATTTACCAGTTCCCTCTTTTAATGGAGCTATTTCTTGATTGTATCATGTAGCACAATACACAATTAAGACCAAAGATATACATGTAGTCATCATGTACACATAAAATATCTAATCAATGAATATCTCATCAATGAATACCAACGTAAACAATCCCCTTTTGCAACTTTGGGTGTAAACAAATTAGCCTCCTCAAATTTAGCCTGTTGCAGGGGCGGCGCTACAGGGGGGAAGGGGGGCGGCCGCCCCCTATCATTTTTCAAGCGCGAGCAAAAAAAAAAAAAAAAAAAGAGGAAAAAGAGGGAAAAAAGGAGAAAGAGAAGGGGAAATGGAGAAGAGAAGGCTAGGCCATGCAATTATGACATAACTGTTATAGTCCTATTTGTTATTTCAAGACCCTCGACGTGCGACGTTGCTATACGCGTCATTTTGCCCCCCCCCCCTATTTAAATACCCTAGCGCCGCCCCTGGCCTGTTGCACAGAAATTGTTCTGAAATTGATCTTACACCTTTAACCATATATCAAAGTAATAAGCTATCAAACAGTCATGTACAGTACCATACTCATATTGCCAGGTAACAACTTAGTATTTTTCTTCACCTTAGGCCGAGGAAACAATAAGTGTACAGCATACATTGTATAGCAATTCCTCAAATAATTTGTCATGAGCTAAAATATAACCTATTTCATACTGCATTCATAATCTACCTCTTCACTTAAATCCTTTTCTGTCTAGTGTCTACGTAAAACACAAGATCAAATCATTATATTACCATGTAATGAATGCATAAAACCCCCTTGAATGATTTTGGCAAAGAAAATATTTTCTTCTTAACAAAACAAACTTCTTTCTTGAAATGTATCATAATACCATATTGTATTCAATTGCAAACATTCATATCGTTTACTAAATTTCATATAACCAAATCTTTAAACTTGTAACAGCAAAAATCTCATTCCATAAACAACGAATAAAAAACTCTCCCATAAATCACATGGTTTCCCGTACGAGAACAATCCAACTCACCGAAGGTGATAACAGTGTATGAAAACTTTAATCCAATCACTTTACAGTCCTTGGATCAGATCACAATAAAACAGTTCAAATGTCACTTTCCACAATGTTTCTATCCAAATGTTATAAATTTACGATTCCGGGGACCATAAAAATCAGGTCTACGAAAAAAGATGCTTGAATAAAGATGCATGAATGTGAGTAAAAAGGTAAACGAGAGGTTGAAAGAGTTTATGTCCTAGTCAAAAACCTTACCGAGCTGTCAAGTTTTAATCAACAGCTGGCGCTCTTCCACTAATTTGTACAGATTGGCATCTACACGACTTTTCACATCCCCCCCCCCCCCGCGTTATCATTTGAAAGCTTAGTCAAATTTATTTTCAAAAGTCATAAGACACTAATATTTTTCTCAATAGTCTTTTGCTCGGTCACTATGAACTCCCACAAACTTTGCCTCCGAAAAAAAAAAATATATATATATATCTTACTTATGTCGTTCTATATTTCATCACTGGCGGATCCAGAATTCGGGGGGGGGGGGGGGGGGATGGTCGGAGAAATCTCTGACAAGCTAGAAAGAAAGAAAGAAATAAAATGGGGGATCTGAAACTGTCGCATGTGGGCACATTTTGGGTTAACTTAAGGTATGCCTTACTGCTTTTGTTGGGAAAACATGCCTTCCCCATGCTACCTCTCCACAACAGCATATGGGAATTTGTGAAAAACACTTGAAATGTATGTAAACGAAATAAAACTGCCGACAATCTCCATATTCTTCCTAATGAAAGTGATATACTCATATCCTTTATAAATGATCCACTCGAGTTGAGAATAATGAAGGTGAAAATAATTTTGGGTGTTTCGTTTTCTACTTCCTTGTTAACGATTCTTCGTAAAAACACACTTTGTGCAGATTACGTTTTGGTTCTTGTAATTGGGATTTCATACATATTTACTCCTCAGTTTGAAGAGTGGCGTTTGTTCCTTCAGCAGTTGTAGCAGAAGTTTTAATTATTGAAAATGGTCATTTTACTCATAATACACTTTCATCGTCTGGTGCCATGCATTGTGTTTATTTTATTAATTGGTAAGATTTTTATCGAATCCTTCTTTTTTCCACCTCTGTTTTATTTTGCATGATATGAACTCCATCATATTGTCTGCGATGTGACCGAATACAACAACTTAGTTCTATATAAACGTACAATGCGTATCACAAACATTATGCCTGGTAGCTTGGTATAATGTGCATTTGTATATAAAAAGGTTAAGAACCATTATGAAGCTGAAATCTATTTCATGGTAAAAAGTTAACAGTAATACCGTATTCATACCTTCATTGACTTTACACCGGGTTATAAAAAAAAGGTATGGTCAAAATCTTATTACCAAATTGAGGAGGACGCAAAGCGTTTTTGTCAAAATCCATCATGCATTAATTATTCTAGTTTGAAAACAATTGTTATTTTCACTGATTTTATGCACTGGACAAGCATAAAGGATGAGATGAAAAAAAAAAAAAAACCTTCAAAGCAATGAAAATTCGTCACAAAATACTATGCTCAAGTGTTTCAGTCCAGTAAAAGTTAATGATGTTACAATATTTGTCTTCTTCCTCTAAACAAAATCACATTTCATTTTCGAAATGATCATCGATTTTTTTTTCCGAAGAGGGCACAAGTCTAAAAGATCTCTGACTAGAAGAAAAAAATCTCTCGCATCATTCAGAAACTTAGATATATTTTCTAAATCGGGGGAGGGGGGGGGGGGTGGAATGGCTTGACAAATAACAATATTAAAATGATAATAACAATAATAATGTACAGTGTTGGTAAAGGTCATGGATTTGGTGAAAGCGTACTCTCCTTTGGCCATATAATTGGTCTAAGGCCAAACTGATGACCTGATTCCTTCAAAATAGCCTTGGAAGCTGCAAGATGTTTTTGATATGAGTCGTGGGTAGGCCTACCTGTCCGACCGAGGACATATGTTTTCTCCTGTTAATGCTAGATTCTCCTTTATCAAAAGTCGACGCTAAACATGTGATTACTTTCAAACAGGTGCTTGCATTAAAAAGGGCAATCGGTTTCTTAACATTTTATATTTTACATAGTACCAGTGACGTATCGGGGGGGGGGGCAGGGTGGCACGTGCCCCGGGCGGCACTTGAAGGGGGCGCAAAAAACGCAAAGGAGCAAATGAAAAAAAAAAGGGAAATGAAGAAATATAGGTTTTCCCGGTCAATTTCATACTTTTTCCATTCCAATTCATGAACGTGCTTTCAAATTCACACAGCCCACGCCCGCGAAATTATTCGGGCTTTCAAATTCAGAATCGGATCGATCAATTTAATTTATGCATTTCCTACTTGTGCTTTCAAATTCACGCAATAATCACGATGAGCCTGTTTGGGGCGTTCAATTTCATTTTCAGGGGATCAATTTCCTACTTCGTGCACTCACTTTAGTGGAGAAGATAAGATAGATTTTTGAAGAAGGGGGTTATGAGGTGGAGAGGGGGACGAGCGTTGGTTGTTTATGATAAAACGAGCACACATACACAATCCACCCGCACACCCCTTCCCTAACACCGACACGCAAAAATTTTATTTTCATCGGCTTCTATGTAGTATATTTATTTTTTAAAGTTTCTATATTGTTCTGAAGTTGTATTTCCTTACAATGATATCATGTCCTGATATGTTCATGTATTCTTCAATACTTTTTTTCATTTCAAGAAATTTAATGATATCGCTCAGTCAGCAGTGCATCCAAACAACACAACGACATTTCTAACTTATACTCCTTGATGACACCACACATAAAAAAGACAACATCCCAACACTAACCACATAATGCGTCAATTCAAAGACCAACTGATAAACAACATGATCACTGGCGTAGACAGGGGGGGGGGGCTAAGGGGCCTTGCCCCTCCCCCTATTCAGCCCCTTAAATTGTTTGCTAGGAGCACGGTTATCTTTCAAATTTGCTAAAACGTCGGAGCTTTCGCGCTTCGCGCGGGAAGAAGGGGGGGGGAGGAACCTCCCCCCTCTCTGCACCCACCCCTGTTACATACAGTGCAGTATTGCGTGCAAATAACTGAAAAGCAGTCATGGCGTCGAACTATAACTTTCCGCCTAAAAAAAAGGTGCTATACGAGCCGCTATCTTTCTCTCAAATTTGCTATAAAACGTCAGAGCTTTTGCGCTTCGCGCGGGAGGGGGAAACTCTCCCCTCCTTGCACTCACCCCCTGGGGAGCACGCTTTGCGTGCTCACAACCGCCCCCTAAAATGAAATACTGGCTACCATGGCCCTACTCCGTTGGTTCCTTCACGTCTGCCCCCCCCCCCCCATTGAAAAATCTGGCTATGCCACTGATCTCACATTCCCACAAGTGGAAGCCAAAAAGATATCAATAAACAACAAATAAGATGCTTATAACGTTAATGTTATCAGTTTCAACGAAAACATTTATTGCACAATCCTTTAAGATATTGGACTAAAGCATGATAATGAAGCCCAATTTATTCAAAACTAAGTGAAAAAGACCCACATAGACCAAAAGCTAACTTAATGCAATAATTTTTTAAAAATTGAATGCACTTATTTGGAACATGGTTGCCTTTTCACGAATACGAATGACCAACAAGATTCCGTCGCCGGCTTGAAATGTATTTGAATGCTCATTGCTCAAAATGCATGCTCCTATTTTAAATTTGAATTACGCGAATGAACAATTGATTGCGTGGATAGTGAATCTGAATGACCGGATTTTGAATTTGAAAGCCGATTCAGTGCTGCGAGCGTGAAATGCGTGAAACTGAATGCTCGGAATATGAACTTGAATGACAAAATTATGAAATTGACCGGGAAAACCTATATTATAGGATTATGCGCCACCCCCTCATCAGTGACCTCTTAAAGTCGTATTGAATTTTTCGAGTAAGACCAGTGCCCCCCCCCCCCATGGTGCCAGTGCCCCTCAATGGCTGGATTCACGCTACGCCACTACTGTCAACCTTTAAATTTCAATATAGCTTTTCCTTTTCTATATCTAGTTGGACTTAACTCAACTTTTCTTAAGTTTGGTCAGCATGAAGTCACATATTTTACATCTTCAATGTCATGATTTTCTCAGTGTTAGGGGAACCCCCATGCCATATCCATCCACAGTGAATTATGCAGTGAATATTCTTTCATATTTCTTTGAAAAGTGAGAAAACTTAGGGGATTTCAAATGTTGATGACTGATGAGACATTGTGTGACTTTTCAAAAATAAATCTCCCTCCTTATAGCAGTTACCAACTTCAGTCAAAACCTTTTACAGGTATTTTAAGATTGTGAATAATAAATTTTAATTGATAATTCATATTAAGGATTTTGGAGCAACTTGTTCACTCTCCTTTTACTTACGGTGCAAGCTCTTTTAATAATCATTTTTCAAGTTACAAACACTGTTGAATCCTTGTTTGTTTTTTTTTTGGATTAGGGAATCTAGTTGACTTGTTGATCGCAAATTGTTTTTAAAGATCAGAAGATAGTGGTCCATTTTCCTTTACACTCCAAGAGTCTGGGTTCTTAATTATTTTGTCAGGATGTCCAAACAATTAATATTTCTGATTTTACATCATGGGCCACCGAGTATTACACATACATACACAGGCGTACGGAACGGACGTATCTTGCCCGAATACATGTGCATTGACTTTCCATTTTCTCAGTTCAGGGAACGAGCAAAAAAAGAAAGAGAGAGAAACTTTAATAGTATGAAAATGTAATTTCATCATACAAATGTGCTAATTCAGATATTACGATATAAGGATTACAAAGAAAGAGACTATCAAACATTAATTCCATGAAATCTGGTATGTTTGAGGTGTAAGATAAAATGGGTATAAACTCCACCTACCTTCCTACCCATTCCTCTTCAACCCTTTAGAAAGAGCAAAATATGACTAGAGGGTTAAAATTCGATTCCAAAATGATAATATAAAAAAATATTAAAAAGCTACATTTTTAAATTAATTTTTCATTTTTATTTTCAATTGATTTTCAGGTATTACAGACTATCAAACATTAATTCCATGAAATCTGGTATGTTTGAGGTGTAAGATAAAATGGGTATAAACTCCACCTACCTTCCTACCCATTCCTCTTCAACCCTTTAGAAAGAGCAAAATATGACTAGAGGGTTAAAATTCGATTCCAAAATGATAATATAAAAAAAATATTAAAAAGCTATAATTTTGTGTTAATTTTTCATTTTTATTTTCAATTGATTTTCAGGTTTCTGTCATGGAATCGAAGTTCATACAGAGGACGAGGTCGAGGCTGAGTACGGAGAATCGACGACCATATCGTGCTCGTATACACCGACATCGTCCAGGAGGATGTTTGGTAGAATACTCTGGACGAAAAATGACACTCCTCTAATGGCGATCAACACGATAGGTGATTCACATATAACGAGGGGGAGATACGGTATCTTTATTGACTACGAGTCCAGTGGAAACCTAACCATCAACGATGTCAATCTCGACGACGAAGGGCAATATAAATGTGAAGTGAAAATTAGAAATGCTTTTGCTGAAACTTCTCATGTGAATCTGAGAGTGGTAGCAGGTGAGATTAAAATTCTAATAATTGATTTATTCATTTCCTAATTTTATAGAGTGATATTCTGTTTTTCATGTAAGTTTACAAATTATCATTTGCTTTTACTTTAAAAAAAAAAAAATCCTCTAAACACCCATAAGCGGGTTTTTTGGACCAAAGAATATCAACAGTCTCAGTTAGGTCCCATCTGGTGGTATTACCGAAAGCCTTCAGTTACGAAGGAATTGTGGTAGGGCAGACTAAAAGAGCAAGTAAGATGTGGAAAGATGGAAAGACGTACAAAGGTGTATAGAGTGACGACAGATGAGGAAAGAGAAAGATTGGAGTAGGACTTGGAAGAAAATAGAGAAAAATTGTGAGAGAAAGAGAAAGGGAATGAGAAAAAGAGGGAAAGAGAAAGACAAAGAAAAAGAAGAATAGAAAGAAAAAGAGAAAAGAGGAAGAGAGCAAAATGAGAGAGAAAAAGAAAAGGAAGAGAGAAAGGTAAGATCAGGGGAAACTCGGGAAAGGGGAAAAAGAAGAGGGCAGGGGAAAGGGAAAAAGAAAATTTGCTTTGTTACACTGTAAAAAATAACTAAAACTACAGGTTTATTGGCCCTTCAAATTAAGTTATTGCCGTTATTTCAATTTTACAGTTTTTTTCCTGTAAAACAACAGCAAGTTTCTTGGTTTACCGGAAATCATCATATATTTACAATCGCCCGACATAAAACACTGTTAAAAATCCATTTTGTCATATTTTAACAAGTTACCCTGTTAAATTACCAAATATTGGGGAAAACACTTATATGAATATTCATGAATTTTTAGTATAGCGTATGGTTTGGGGTCGCCCGATTTATTAACTGTCACCAAAGGCATAAAAAATTATAAGGGGTATATAAGAGATTGCACTAGGTGTAATCCAGCTAACAGTGGAAGTTATAAACTGATTCAGCGGACCCAGGTTCGAAACTGAGTCACGTCTTTCGGATGGTGACGTTAAAGGTCGGTCCCCAGACGTAAATAATCATATCTGATTGAAATGTGATATGTAAAAACCCAATTACACACACACACTTTGGACCAGGATGGGTCTAGGATAGGATAGATTAAGATAGCAAAGAGGATAAGTTAAAGCAGGATAGGTTAAGCCTCGGTCACAAATAAAAGGGAAATGCAACCTTAATAGCAAGTTGCTTTGAAAGAAAGAGGTAAAATCAGAGAAGCAGATTGGTGAAAGTTTGAACGAAATCAGACAAGCAATAAGAAAGTTATGATTTTTTTGAAAGTTGTAATCACTATGCATATGGGAATTTCAAATTGGCCGAATAGGTAATGTCACTGTGATGTAGCTGTGGACAACTCCCCCATTCGCTCTAACACACAAAATGACTAAAATGTTACTTTTTTTCAAAATGCATTACTCATTAGGATCCTTCCGTTCATGAGGACCTATAACAATATGCTATCTCCAATATATTTTGAGTACTGCCCTGAGGGTAAAAGCGCCTCGAAGAAAATCGCAAATTAATGATATTTTTGTGTATGACAAATGGGAGAGTTGTCCACAAAAATGTCACAATTGACTCACCAAATTGCCAATTTAAGATTCGCATACATGTTGTGATCTCATTTTTCAAACACCCATAACTTTCTTAGTCCTTGTCCGATTTCTTTCATACTTTCACCATCCTGTTTTTCTTATTTTTCTGCTTTCACACAAATCATCTTATTACCAAGGTTGGATTGCCCTTTAAGAACTGCTACGAACGCCATACGAACGATTTTTAGGCCTCTTCGTGAGGCGGCCGTACGAACGTCGTAAGAACATCGTGAGAACCACGCAAGATTTTGTAGGATCGAGACACAATTCTAAAAGCCTTAAATTCTTACGATGATCGTAAGAACTCCTTAAATTGTTCATAGAGGGCTCTTACGGCGTTCGTAAGAACGCCTTACGAAAGGAGATTCGTACGGCGCTCTTACGAACGACTCTTGGCGTTTGTAAGGCGTTCGTAAGGTGCTCGTAAGGCGTAGATACACAATTTGTGCAATTGTTGACTTTTAGGGGATATAAAGCACTACTGCCATGATCTTGAAAGCATCAAACTTTCAACAGTCACATAATTTTCAACAGTACACGGCAGCGCCTCTTTGCAACCCGACAAAATATACAAAAATTCGTAAGATCTTCTAACGAATGACTTGAGAGTGCCGTGAGTTGCAAGTACAACCATCTATAGCGACAACAAAAATCGTAAGATGGCCGTAAGTCTGACGAAAGAATAACTCAAGGCATTCTTACGAAAAACGTACGAACTTTAGGGCCTTTGTATAACCGGAAACACTTCGTTTCTCAAGAAGGTCTTAAGCTGTTCTTGCGAATTAAACGGTGTTCGTACGAACTTCGTAAGAAGGCCGTAAGAATCTATGCCCCATCTACGAATCTCTACGAACTCCGGAATTCGTACGAACAGTGACCGTAGCTTCACACTGTAAACATGGTAAAAAAATTAAATGTAAAACTACAGACTTTCTGGCCCTTGGGACTACAAGTTATTGCCGTAATTTAAATTTTACAGTCTTTTTCCTTTGAAACAACAGCAAGTTTGTTGGTTTATCGGAAATCAGCATATATTATTTACAATCGCCCGACATAGAACACTGTTAAAAACCATTTTCTCATATTTTAACAAGTTACTCTGTTAAATTACTAATCGTTTCCATGGTTCTGTTTTAATTTACATAGATTTTCCTGTTAGAAATTAAAGTTTCTACTATTTAACAACAACAACAACAAAAAAAAAAAAAAAAAAAAACCGGAAATCTGTTATTTTACATGTACTGTGGAAAAAACGGGCATTCCCGTCATCCTGACTGCCAGGACATTTCCCGTGAAAAAACGGCAACATTTTTTGCAGTGTAGAGGGTAGGCAGAAGGGGATAAGAATCGAATTTATGGAGAATACAGCCTAAACAGACGAATTCACGGAGTAGTTACACTACTCTTTTCATTTTCTACTCCCTTCTTTTTCCCAGCACCCAATGAGTTGATTCTCCGAAGTCGAACGGGGGCCATTCCCGTCATCACCCACCAAAGTGCCGTTACACTCAAACCCGGCTTGGACGCCGAGTTCATGTGCGAGGCCATCGGGTCTAAACCTCCTGTTACGGTCGAATGGTACCTCGACAACGATCTGGATGAAACTGGCCAAGGGACGTCGACGCCGAATGCGAATGATGTTCGACTTTACGACACATCATCGTCATTCGCCATCACTAGTCCTAATCGATGGCATCACGGAAAATCACTGACATGCCGAGCCATGATGAATGGGAGGATAGTCCGTAATACAAGCATTGTCATCACTGTTGAAGGTTAGTCTGACAAATCATCATCTAATCAAACAGTACCCTTTGTTTAACACAAGGCGTCATTGTTTTCTTTTTATTATTATGCAAAATATGAACAATAACCACGCTAGACATTTACGAATTTTTAAAAGTTTAATATATCGAAAAACTTCAGAGAGCTCTGGGCCTAAGTTCATGCATAAAAAGTTGCGTTTAACGCAAGTCAAAAAATAAACGCAACTTGATTTTCAACCAATCAGGGGAGCGTTTCATCAAGCGATTTGTCAGTGATTTTTACAGACAACTGTTATAAGCTACTGAAATCCTTGCATCTGATTGGCTGAGAGCAAATTTGTCAGTAAAAATCACCGACAAAACGCTTGATGAAACGCTCCCCAGGATAGCGTATATGCGTATATAAGCGTTTAATTTTTTTGAGTTGCGATTAAATGCAACTTTTTATGCAGGAAGACCCTGGTGGGCCAATCAAATGCAAAATGAGCAGTGCAAACAATTCTTTTTATAACTGGCGTCAATGGGTTCATTGCTTCCCCAGGCTCGATCAGGGCCCCGTTGCACAAAACTTGCGTTTGAACGCAACTCAGGAAAATCAAACGCAACTTTATTTTCAGCCAATCAGAAGTGCGCATTAAGGACTTGCGTTTGATTTTTAAGAGTTGCGATTAAACGCAAGTTTTGTGCAACGGGCCCCAGATCAGGTAGTGAAATAATTGAAATGACGCCTCGTGTGAGCCAGACTTAATAATAGGTTTTCAGTTTGCATTGTTGTTTATTATTAGTTTTCATCTGGCAATCAATTTTTTTTTTACAACTATAATAACATGCAATCTATTTTCCATTGTAGCCAGTATTGTTTTCGCTATATTAATGCAAGTGGATATAAAGTGATAATAAGTTGCTATTTTACTTTTCTTTACCTGTTATCAGTATTGAAAAGAGATCATTACGTACATCATATAGCTATATATATATATATATATATATATATATATATATATATATATATATACATTATTTTCCTATGAAAATTTATTAGTATTCATGAATAATTTTAATTCTCATTCAATTATAGTGGGAGATACAAATTTGGATATGTTTAATAAGCCACTTATGTCGCAAACAAAATACTACGATCAGCTAAATACTATTCATGGGTTGTATTATGTGAATACCACAAAGTGCACTAGAATTACGAGTGATACAGCTACACTTATAGATCACATGCTGACGAATGATCAAGACAAGATAAAGACGTCTGGTGTTATTGATGTGTGTATGGGCGATCATTACATGAATAACCTGATATGGAAATCGCCACGTTTACTCACTCATGCTCATAATCTTGTGACTTTCAGGAAGTCCAGGGGTATTGATTGGGATGCTTTTCAGAATGATTTTAAAAATGTCAATTGGAGTGACGTTGAAAATTTTGTTGATATTGAGGATTCTGTTAAGAATTGGGAAGTTATGATTTTATCTGTGATCAACAAGCATATGCCTTTGAGAACTAAACGGATGAGGAAGCAATGCTCTCCTTGGTTAAATGAGTCAATTTTTAATTTGATGAGAGAAAGAGATAAACTTAAAAAGAAAGCTATTGCTAAGAAAAATGATCAGCTATGGGCTGAGTATAGACGTCTAAGAAAAAGGGTTACATATGTCATTAAAAAAGCAAAGAAACAACATTATATGAATAAATTATTGCAATGTACAAATCGGACTGATACATGGAAAGTTCTGAAATAATTTTTACCGAAAAAATAACGTCTCTCCAAGTCATGCATTTACGGACCTGTTTGATAAAGCATCTCGATTCAATGATCATTTTGCTAATGTTGCAACAGATTTGTTGAAAAATCATCAAGTACGTTATTTGGAAGGAAATGAATGTTATACAAATAATAGTGATGCTCCTTGTCCTAACAAGTTAAAATTATATCCCGTTTCTGAAGCTGATGTAATGAGAGAAATTAACCCTTTCAAGACGATTGACCACATTTTGTGGTTTGGCTCAATAACTTTTGATCCAGAGCTCTAAAAAATATACCAGATGCATGAGTAGAAAGAGCAAAATTTTCTGCACACACTATGTCCATTTTTATTGCATGACCATATTGCATTTGATGCCAGGAATTTTAAAAACAAGAATAAGCTTTGAGATCCTTAAATTGGCAACACATCGAGAGGTTTAAAATCATTGTTTTTCATCAAAATTGGCAATTTCTTTCAACTATTCAACAAATTTCTAACCATGTATATTGTTTTCAAAGACATTACACCTTATTTGAATCATGTAGCACTAAAAGAAAAATATTATTGTTGCCAATTTGAAGAACAAAATGTGATCAATTTAGCCCTTAAATAATTCCTGTCCTGAAAGGGTTAACAAGTTAAAAAATAAAAAATCATGCGGAGTTGACGGTAAAACTGTTCAGGTACTTAAGACTTGTGTTGACGTAAATCAACCAATTACATATTTGATTAATAAATCTATAATTGATGGTAAAGTCCCAATAAGATGGAAAATAGCTAAGGTAATTCCGCTTCACAAAAAAGGTGATATAGATCCAATCCAGATAATTATAGGCCGATATCTTTGCTCCCTTGCATTTCTAAAGTGCTCGAACGTATAAGCCAAATTCAATTAATTCGCCATCTTCATGCAAACAATATACTGGATTCTGTTCAGTCTGGATTTAGGGCTCGCCATTCAACTGTCACTGCTTTAGTTAAAGTTACGGATGATTGGTTAATGGCATTGGATGAAGGCAGGTATACGGGGGTTGTCTTCGTCGATCTACAGAAGGCGTTCGATACGGTTGATCATCGGGTACTTTTAAATAAACTGTATTCTATTGGTTTGGATGAAATATCCTTACAATGGTTTGAGAGCTACCTATCTCAGAGAAGGATAATTACTATAATTAATAACATTATGTCTAATGAGAGGAGTTTAACCCATGGCGTACCCCAGGGTTCGCTATCGGGCCCACTGTTATTTACGATATTTATTAATGATCTCCCTAAAATTTTCAAACTCTGTCACGTGCATCTTTATGCAGATGACACCGTTATATACTTCTCGCACAAATGTCCCAGTGTTGTTGAATCTGTCTTGAATGATGAAATGCAATATCTTGATAAATGGATGTCTCGCAATAAGTTATTAATTAATTATACCAAAACTGTTTCCATGCTCATTGGCAGCCGTCATATGTTATCAAAGTTTAATGTACTTAATGTGAAAATAAGAGATATAAATATTGTAAAGGTGGATAATACAAAATACCTCGGTATCAATATTGACAATGAATTGAAATGGGATACTCATATGGAAATTATGTGTCAGAAAATTAGTAAACTTATTGGCTTCCTTAGTAGATTAAGACACTATACATAAATGAATCTGATTTAAATCTAATTTACAAAACTATAATTCTTCCACATTTTGATTATAGAGATATAGTTTGGCAGTCCGCTACAAAATCCTCCCTTTCATCATGTTCATTGTTACAAAAGCTGCAAAACAGAGCGGGCCTTGTGATAATGAAAGTAAATCCCTATTCTCATACATCAAATCAACATGTTCATGATACTCTAAATTGGGACTTTCTAGACTGCCGTTACAAAAAACATCCAGGCTATGTACTATGATTTTTAAGATTTTAAATAATTGCACCCCGACATATATGTCCAGTAATATTAAATACCGTATTTTTCTTAACACTCTTTCTTAAACTCTACATAAACTTTCGCATAACCATTTGCGTGTGTGTGTGTGTGTGTGTGTGTGTGTGTGTGCGTGTGCGTATGCGTGTGTGTGCTATTTCCGTTTTGTTTTGTTCTATTTTGTATTTTGTATTTTTTGTATTTTTTAATTTTTTTTATTTATTTATTTTTTTTTTTTAAATTTATGATTATCTATTGTCTCTGTTCTGCTCTATGTATACTTATTATTTTTATTGTAAAGGACCCCAAGGAAGAAGAGTAATGTTCTATAAACATTGCTGAATTGGGCTTTCCTCCGATTTGAATTATTTATATGCATGTTTCTCTATCATTGTAAATATATTTTTGTGTATTTTTATCTGATTTCGAAAATAAAAACAAACAAACAAACAAACAATTGTCTTAGGTTCTTATTCTATCGCACAATAATGTCGGATATATCGACGTCAAGGCCACATTGCACAAATGTTCTCACATCCAAAAAAAAAGAAAAAGGAAAAAAAAAGAAACAAAACAAAACAGGAAAGATCGACAAAAGGACAACAAAAACTACTACGAAAAAAAACAATGCACATACTAGTATTCATGGAGGCATAGGACAGGATAAATATATATATATATATATATAGTGTGGTATATTGTGATAATAAATCGATCTCAAGGCTGAATTGGGCTTTCCTCCGATTTGAATTATTTATGTGCATGTTTCTCTATCATTGTAAATATATTTTTGTGTATTTTTATCTGATTTCGGAAATAAAAAGAAACAAACAAACAAACAATTGTCTTAGGTTCTTATTCTATCGCACAATAATGTCGGATATATCGACGTCAAGGCCACATTGCACAAATGTTCTCACATCCAAAAAAAGAAAGAAAAAGAAACCAAAAAAAAGAAACAAAACAAAACAGGAAAGATCGACAAAAGGACAACAAAAACTACTACGAAAAAGAACAATGCACATACTAGTATTCATGGAGGCATAGGATATATATATATATATATATATATATATATATATATATATATATATATATATATATATATATATAGTGTGTGTGGTATATTGTGATAATAAATCGATCTCAAGGCATATAGAGTCAAATGCTCTATTATCATGATTATGAAACTTCTGTTACTAAAATAACCGGCCATTTTTTCACCAGAATGTATGATTATGATGCTCAAGTTGCTGTAATTTGTCTTTAACCTGATGTTGCTTTCAGTACCACCTGAGCAACCAATCACAATCCATAGCCTTGCTGATCGTATCAGTTCATCGACACAACAGAGGCCAATTTGTATCGCTAGTGGCAGCTTCCCAGCTTCCCTGATCACGTGGTCACTCGGTGGGAAGAACATGACTGAAAAGGCTGAGGCGACGACAACGGTGATGACATCTGGGATGATGAGGGTCGTCGGCGCGTTGGATTTCAACCCAGCGGGAGACGATTACGGGAAGATCTTGCAGTGCCGGGTTAGTCACGTGACACTGGTAGAGGACATCATTGCTGAGAAAGCTATCTGTAAGTATCAAAGGTGTCATGCCTTTATACTTCTCTTTAATTTCTTCTCTTTTTTTCGGGGTTTCATCAGGGTTTCATCAGGGTTTCATCTGGACCAAGATATTCCTCCACTATCCAATCGGCTTCAAAGCATCTCCAGGGGATTGGTGAGGCAAGGGGTTCTATCCTCCCTTTCACTGTCTTCCTAGAATATTTAGCGAGCGAGGAAGAACATTTGATAGACTTATTTATGGTGATGAACCACTCGTGATGCATTTTGTCTGATCCGTGTATAGAGGTTTAATTTGATTTCGTCAATAAAGTATGTTAGACGGCGATTTAAAAAGTCAATAAGAGACCACCTCCGACGACCGATCTGTTGCCCTAATATTGGTAGTATGGCTAGCAGTTTCCGTGCCCCCATCTCGTACCCCTATTATATTTCCCAAAATATTCACGTTGAACATAAGAAACAGCTATTATTATTATTATTATTATTACTATTATTATTATTATTATTATTATTATTATTATTATTATTATTATAATCATCATCATAATTATTATTATTATCATAATTCTTGTTCTTCTTCTTCATATTATTATTATTATAATCATCATCATAATTATTATTATTATCATCATAATTCTTGTTCTTCTTCTTCATATTATTATTATTATTATTATCATTATTATCAATAATAATACTAAAGTGCATCTTTCTATCATAATAAAGAATGTCGCATTATAATCAGTATCATACCAGTACATTTTATTTTACACTATTGATTTCTGTTTGTTAAAGGTTTTAATAATTCTGAGATGACTGTGAGAGTCGAGGAGAAACTATTTACATCTCTCCTTCTTAAACTAAGTGGCATCCCGCACTCGGCATCGTGTACTCTGAGGGCCTGTGACACTACCCGAGGTAAGCCGAACAGAAAATTGTGTTGGCCGAAATTCACCGAAGGTCCATATATATGTCCGAAAGATTACGAGACCTAAAATGCGTTCCTGTGAAACTTTTTTTCGTCAACCTTCGTTCTTGCACACATGATGATCTCGTGGTCTCTCACTATCCAGTTCACGATACTTATTTTGTCAGTAGTTTGTTTTTGTTTTGTTTTTTTTGTTTTGTTTTTTTGTTTTTGTTTTTGTTTTTTTAACTTAAAGAGAGTGGCGGGGATGGAGGAGGAGGAGGAGCAAAATAGAATATTATTTTAATTTTTTCCACGGGGGTATGATTTCTGGAATCCTGTCGGCCCTATCTGCATAATGTAGAGTAAATAAAATTTGATTCATTGCTTCAAGTGATGCATAATAACAACTTCGACCCAAAGAATTTGTTCCAAATGACTACCAATCCATACGTTCCGTTCTCAGGTTCATCAGTGAACAACCTTCAAGGAGATGGATGCATTCAGCGAGATCTCGGCAACATTTACAGCGACATTATGGAGCAAGAATATGAAGTCAGGGATCTTGTGTCCTCAACGACTTATGAAATCGTCCTAAGCTGTCATCATACTTCGTGCGGAGAGAGCACGGCTAGTGCCGAATCTGCTATCACTAGTTCCACTGATGCTACCTACACAGACTCTGATCCACAGACGCCATCTGGTAAGTTGCCATTTTCATATTTTTCATGTTATTTTTTCTATTTGATTTAGAAATAATTGATTTCAGACGTTGGTTAAAAATATCGCATCCATTTTGGGGGATGCTCGTTATTCCGAAGGTTCGAGTTGTTCTAAAACCCAGAGTTTCCCACGTTGCAACATGAATCAATAAAATCAATGAGATTCAATGAATTAAATGAATGAAAAGAATGAAATGAATAACAAAAATAAAATCATCTAAATGAGTGAAATTAATAAAAATGAATGAAATAAATGAAGTGAATGATATGAATGAAATGAATGAATGCAGTGCGAATGAACTGAATGAAATGATTTAAATGAATGAATGAATAGAATAACATGAAATGTACACTGTAAAAAATTTGTTTAGTTTCTGAACACTTTTCTGTGACAGATTTAAAACACTGCGACGTGTTTATATATTGTACGGGTTTAAGAGCTAAACCCATGTGTTTAAGAGCTTTCATCTTTCAGCACGCCTTAGGTGTTTACTAGATGAACATGTTTACCTTTTAAATGGTTCTAATGTATAGGCTAAACACCAAATGTTTACAAAATAATCATTTGGTGTTTACAGCTGTTTAAATACTAAACAGTGTGTGTGATTATGGTGTAAACATTTGGCGTTTAGCCTATACATTAGAACCATTTAAAAGGTAAGCATGTTTATCTAATAAACACCTAGGCGTGATGAAAATAAGCACAGAATGTGTTTAGCTCTTAACTTAGCTACAATATATAAACACGTGGTGTTTACAATAATTTTGGGTGATTTTAATAAATGCAAATTAGACGAAGTGCTTCCTGCATATAATCAATTCGTTCATCAGCCTACACGTAATGATGCTACCCTTGATTTGTGCTACTGCAACATTCCGAACGCATTCACATCGAAGTCCTGTCCACAGCTGGGTAACTCCGACCATAACAACATTCTTCTTCTTCCAGCATATCGTCAGAAGCTGAAAAGGAGCAAACCGGTTGCCAGGAAACGGCGTGTTTGGAGTTCTGACGCCATAGAGGACCTGCGTGCGAGCTTCGATTGCACAGATTGGGACACCTTCCTAGATTCGTCTGAGTCGGTTGATGAAGCAGTTCCAGTTATATCTGCGTATATTAATTTCTGCGTGGAATCTTCGGTCCCTCTTAGAGAAGTGAAGTCATACCCCAATAGCAAACCGTGGATTACCAAGGAGCTGAAGATGCTGTTGAAAGGGAAACGGGAAGCTTTTCTTTCTGGACAGAGGTCGCAAGTTAAAAGGATACAGAGGGAAATAAACAAACAGGTTAGGAAAGCTAAAGTGTTGTACAAAACAAAAATGGAAAGGAACTTTAATGTAAACAATCCAAGGGCTGCTTGGCAGCAAATGCAAATAATGACTGGTTATAAGGACACTAATAAGAGAGTAATTGATTGCAATCAGGATTTTGTTGATAGACTCAGTGAATTTTACTCCAGATTTGACGTTCATGACTTTTCTGTTGAAAATAATGCAATTACAGATAGGCTGTCTAATATTGTGGTTGATTCTGATGAGGCAATCTGCTTCAGTGAACATGAAGTTCGAAATATATTTGCGAAGGCAAATGTAAATAAGGCATCTGGTCCAGATAACATTTCTAATAAGGTTTTGAACAAGTGCAGTCAACAACTCGCTTACGTTTTTACACGTATTTATCAACTGATTGCAGGTACTGGTAGGATTCCTCGTCTTTGGAAATCTTCTATAATTATCCCAGTTCCTAAGATTAAAAATCCTAGTGAATTGAATCAGTATAGACCAGTAGCTCTCACTTGCAATCCTATGAAATGTTTTGAACGTTTATTGTTAAGTCGGTTGAGGAAGCAGGTTCATGCTCTTGATGGGAATCAGTTTGCATATCAGAACAATAGAAGTGTTGAAGATGCAGTATTAGTCTTTCTTCAGGGTCTTTATCAACATCTGGATACTTCTCGGTCTTATGTTAGATCTGTCTTCATAGATTTTTCAAGCGCCTTCAATACCATAGTACCTCACATACTGATAGATAAACTACTTAATATGAATGTCATACCCTGTCTTGTCAGGATTATCCATAATTTCCTTGTAGACAGACCACAATGGGTCATGTGCAATAATCTGAATTCTGTTATCAAATGTCTGAATCTAGGTGCTCCTCAAGGTTGTGTAATTTCACCGATTCTCTTCTCGCTCTATACGAGTGATTGTAACGTCATCAACGATAATTGTTCAATAATTAAGTACGCCGATGACACTGTCATCACTGGTTTCCTTCAAGGAGATACTAGCCCATATTTTAGAGAAGTTGATCAATTTGTAAAGTGGTGTGATCGGCACCATCTGGTGCTTAACGTTAACAAGACTAAGGAAGTGATATTTGACTTTCGTCGTTCTTCTCGGCCTCATGAACCATTGCTTATCCACGACGAAAGCATTGAGCAAGTATCTGAATTCAAGTACTTGGGAACAACTATTGATAATAAACTTAACTGGAATAAGAACTCCCAAATTGTAGCAGGCAAGGCGAGTCAAAGGTTATACTTTCTGAGGAAACTCAAGGAGTTTCGTGTTGACAATAAGATCTTAGTTCTGTTCTACCAATCTCTTATACAGAGTATCTTGACATTCAACTTTTTGTGCATCTTTGGTAATCTCTCAAAACAAAATCAGAAAAAATTGGAAAGGCCCAGAAAAATTGCACAACGGTTGATTCAGTCAGATCTTCCCCCCATCAGTACTCTGTATGAGAAACGTACGTTACTCAAAATACATACAATAATGAATGACTCATCACATCCATTACATCATCTTTTTGAATTTAACCGCTCAGGTATTCGCCTTCGCGTACCTAAGTGTAACCGCTGTCGCTTCAGACAATCCTTTGTACCGAATGCAATTCACATGTATAATGTCAAAGTTAGACGCTGACACTTTTGCCCTGTCTTTCAGCGATTCAACCCTTAATTGATAATAGTGACAATGATGATGATGATGATTAGTTGATAGTTGTGATAATGATATAATTAAAATAATTATAATAATAATAATAATAATTATAATAATAAAATGATAATAATAGTAATAATAATAATAATAATATTAATAATGATGATGATGATAATGATAATAATAATAATAATGATAATAATAATAGTAGTAGTAATAATAATAATAATAATAATAATAATAATAGTATCAGTAATAATAATTAAAATAATAGTAATAATATTAATCATCATCATCATAGTGATAATTATAATGATGATGATGATGATTATTATAATTATAATAATAATTATAATAATAATAACAATCATCATCATAATTATAATGATAATAATATTAATGATAATAACTAATGATGATGATGATAATAATAATAATAATAATAATTAATAATTAATAATATTAATAATAATAATAATAATAATAATAATAATAATGTTGATGATAATAACCCATTAATGTGTCTTGTCACTGTATGAGTTCAACTCAAACTTCAAATTTCATATCGTATATTCCGTCCTCGTGCTCCGGCCATTCTTGCCTCTGTCCTTTCCTGTATGCCACGCACCACAAAGCCGGTCTGTTTTAGATGTTTTAGATGTATTCATCATTATTATATATTGTTTTTAATGCAGGTATTGCTTTGTACTTATGTCAATCTTATTTTGTCTAAATCCCTCTCTATCTCAAATTCTCTTTCTTTCTTTTCCCCTCATTCATCATGCCCACTTTCTGTTTATATTCTCCTTCCACCTCTCCCGCCCCGCATTGTCTCTTCTCTCCTCTCTCTGCTCACAGTTTGTTAATTCTGTATCATATAATTTATTGCATTACATGTTTATTTATCAGATGTTTATATTTCTTTTTTATGTTTAATTTGGATGCTATTTATATGTCATAAGTGGGTATTTATTATATTGTAACTCTATTGTAATACTTTGTTCATGTACTGCCAGTGGAGGGCATATTTCTATGTTTTTTAAAAATATGGATCAATAAAAAGAATCTGAATCTGAATCTGAATCTGAATAATCACACACACTGTTTAGTATTTAAACAGGTGTAAACACTAAATGATTAAGGTGTAAACATTTGGTGTTTAGCCTATACATTGGAACCATTTAAAAGGTAAACATGTTTATCTAGTAAACACCTAAGGCGTGCTGAAAGATGAAAAAAATAAGCACATGTGTTTAGCTCTTAAACCCGTACAATATATAAACACGTCGCAGTGTTTTAAATCTGTCACAGAAATAAACATGTCACATGTCGCATTTTTTTTTACAGTGTACGAGATGAATGAAATCAGTGAAATTAATGGAGATAATGAAATCATTGAAAAGAAAACAGTGATCATTGAAATGAACAGATAGATGAATGAATGGCAGTTAACGCGGAATAATCGTTCCATTATCATGAATATACAAAAAAAGTCTGAACAAATCTATATATAAAAAAAAAATCGTACAATAATTGGGAATAATGAGTGATGATTGAAGATTATGATTATTGAAACTCCACAAAAGACTACGTCTTATTGTTTTCATGTGAGAGCCTTAAATTCTCCTGTAGTTGATTGAAATAAATCTACTATTTATTCTGCAGGAAAAGCAGTCTCGGTGACAAGCTTATTGGTGGTGCCTCTCATCATTAGTGTCATTCTCTTCATTAAATGGAGAAGAAGGAAAAACAAGCTACATTGCTATAAGGGTATGCCGCATTTAAATAAACATTATTTTTCTAATCATGATATCTTAATTGAAAAATTAATATCGTTCTTAGACTCAGAAAACAGAAGTGAAGCGATATGTAAATACATTAATTGGCCCTTGATATAGCTTACTGCATTATCAAGTCCAAGTCTTGGGTAAAGTATTTTAGGCAGTTTATTTATTGATGTCGAGAGGAGAAAGATCTGTATTCATTTCATATATATATATATATATATATATATATATATATATATATATAAAGTAAAATAATTAGTCCTGCGTCGGTTGATGAAAAATAACAAAAGTTCACAATAAATGAAAACAACCGTAGAGATGATAAAAGAAGTCAAATTTTCGGCCATAGGCCTTCATCAGGAATGATGAAATTTTATTTAACATCCAAGGAGCATGACGCGCATAAAAACACAAAATCTCCAAGGATACATGCGCAACCAATGAGAAGAAGGAAAGGAAAGGAGAGGAGAGAGAGAGAGAGAGAGAGATGAGATAAAAACGTCACAAAGAAAAAAACGTCACAAAGAAAAAAACGTCACAAAGAAAAAAAGAAAAAAAAAACAAAAAAAAAACGTCACAAAGAAAAGAGAAGAGGAAGAAGCGCAAAAAAGGGAAAAAGTATCATGGAAACTAGCGTATCCAATGACAAAAAACGCTAAGAGGAGAGAGAGAGAGAGAGAGAGTGACGTAAAAAACGTCACAAAGAAAAGAAAGAAAGAAAGAAAGAAAAGGAAAGGAAGCGCAAAGCAAAAAGGAAAAGGAGGGAGAAAGGGGGAGGAAATAAGAAAGAGAGAAACAGAAAAAGAAAAAGAAAAGGAAAGAGAGAATGAGAGAAAGAGAGAGAGAAGTAGAAATTACACGACAGGAAAGGAGTAAAAAGATACATTAATTCCACCAGGTTGGAGAGAGCCGAGGTAGTGGATGAGACGTTCCTCTCTCTCCTTCCTGGCCGCATCAGAATGAAAGTCACTTTGCAGGATACTAACTCGGAAGTGTCCGATGTTATGGTCAGGCTGGTTGAAGTGCTGTGCTACTGGGAGGCCAGCCGACTTGATCCTAATAGAACGTAGATGTTCAGTCACTCTGTCGGCAAGCCTCCTCTTAGTTTCGCCTACGTATATCTGCTGGCAATTGGTACAGTTAATAGCATATATACAGTCCTTAGTGACACATGTGAAACTGCCATTGATCTTCCAAGTGCCCTTTGGTCCTTGAACTTCAGCTGCAGAAGAAATAACTTTGCAAGTGTTGCAGCGGGGCCTCCTACAGGGTCTACATCCGGTCCAGGACAAGGGAGAAGTTAGCTTGGAACTCACAAGCAGTTGGCGGAGATTGCGGTCCTTTCGGTATGACGTCAGAGGAGGTTCGGAGAAAATTTCCTTTGTTGCTGGGTTGTCTCGTAAGATATGAAAATTCTCTCTTACCGACTTGGCAAGACGTTCGCTCGTAGGATGGTACGTTACAACCAACGGAACCCTCCGCAAAGTGTTACCCTTCTTCTTTGACTGAAGTGCATCAGCTCGGGTTGCTGACATAACTCTGTGCGTTGCCTTGGCAAGGATCTCATCTGGGTATCCTCGTTGTTTAAAGAACCCTCTCATTTCATCAGCTCGATGGATGAAGTCATCTTCCTCCGAGCAAAGGCGACGGATGCGAGAAAGTTGCGAGAAGGGTATGGAATTCTTACAGGCAGGCGGATGCGAAGAATCGTAGTTGAGATAAGCATGAGAATCTGTAGGCTTGTAATGCACCGATGTGGTAACACCAGTACCTTTGAGGGTGACATCGAGGTCCAAGAACGGCACGCTGACTTCTGACACTTCGTTGGTAAGCTGAACCGACGGATGTACATTGTTGAGTTCGTCAATGAATGCCAGAACGTCATCTTTGCTACAAGTAGCAACTCCTAGATAATCATCAATGTATCTGCGCAGGAGCAGAGGTTGGGGTCCTTCGTAGTTTGACAAGAAGGTGGTCTCGATATATCCCATGAACAAACAAGCGTAGGAAGGTCCCATCTTAGTACCCATCTTAACGCCTTTCTTCTGCTTGTAATACTTGCCATCGAAGTTGAAAGCTGACAGAGTGAGAACGAGATCAGTAAGACGTAAGATAGTGTCATCATCGGGTCTGTCGGGTGACTGATTTTTCCGTAGAAAGAAACGAATAGCATTGAGGCCGTCAGGTCGAGGAATGTTAGTGTAAAGGGATTTCACATCCAAGGTGAAAAGATATCTGTCTCCATGTTCTGGTAGATCGACGGTCTCAAGTATTTGGATCATCTGGGATGAATCTCGTACATATGTAGGAAGACCCTGTACAATGGGCGAGAAGATGCTATCGAGGTACTCACTTATGAGCTCAGTGGGACAGTTAATTGTAGAAACTATGGGTCTCCCGGGATTGCCCACTTTGTGTATCTTGGGAAGCATATAGAAGACAGCAGATTTAGGGTTCTTCTGGATGAGATGGGTAGCTTCGTTAGGGAGCCTCTTGCTGTCAATGAGTTCATTAACAGTCTCAGTCACAACACGTTGATGATCATCTGTGGGGTCATAATCTATCTCTTCATAAAATGTGGTATCACTGAGCTGTCTAAGACCCTCTTCAATGTACAAATCACGTTTCCAAATGACGATAGCCCCTCCCTTGTCAGCTGGTTTAATGACATAATCAGGATTGTTGCGGAGAGTATTGATGGCTGCCTTTTCAGTTCTAGTGAGATTAGAGGAAACAGCTCCTTCGTTAGTAATGACTGAGTTAAGATCGTGACGGCATTTGTTAATGTACAGTTCTAGGTTAGGAAATTGTCCTTCTGGAGGACTCCAGACAGAACGGCGAGGCTGCAATTGGTCAAAAGGTATAGGTGTGCTTGAAGATCCTTCTGCCTCGCTGCTGGACTGGGTGTCAAAATCATCCGTACTTGAATTAGATGCATTATCCAACTCTCGGGCATGAAAGTGTGCTTTTAAGCGCAAACGTCTAGCAAAGGTTTCGAAATCACGACGGAGTTGGAATTCATCAGCATTCCTGCGACGGGGAACAAAAGTTAGACCTTTCGAGAGAAGAGCACATTCATCATCTGTAACAGGCAGTATATATATATATATATACATATATATTCGTTGGAGGGATATAAAAAAATATATCATGCACTGTTTCGAGCCACTAGCGAATTTATGGATTCCTCGGTGACAGAAATAGCACTATTTTCTGAGGGGTGTAGCCCCGAAGAAAATAGTGCTTTTCCTGCCACCTCGGAATCCATAATTTCAACTAGAGCCTCCCAGTGCATGGTATATTTGTTTACTATACCACAGGAAAGTGATGTAAAATTTAATAAAAATCATCTCACCAACCACTTTCAGTTCACATGTACATATTGATCACCCAAGTTTGACTTACCTTTTTATGACGTCATTCGCGCTTTGCATTGTATTGCGTTGTATTATGTTGCGTATTCGCACCTGTGTATAATTGCGTTGCTTCTCAAAGCGGTTCAAACCGGATTTATGAATATTGCCCGCGGCTTAATTTGCACACAAAGTCAATGAGAAAACCCGGAAGAGAAAAATATATGGTAGGCCTATAATATTGACCTCTGCGAAATCAGAAAACGCAAAATATGGAAAAATCATTGCTTCGGAAAATCACTTCGTATAGGTAATAATTATATGATATGGACTGGCTTTGAGGGGGATACAACATTTATTGCCTGAACTAGAATCGTATTGCCCTCGTCTTAGACGAGGGCAATACGATTCTAGTGAGGGCAATTAATGTTGTATCCCCCGAAAGTAGCCAGTCCATATCATTATTATTTACACTGAATCAAACATCTAGAGCAAATTCGAAAATATTGTAAAAAATACAGTTTATTGCCCGCTATTTAACACGCAAAATCCCATTGACTTTCGAAACCGGGCAATAAACAATTTATCGGCCCGCAGTTTTGTTTGCTTGTCAAAGCCGGGCAATAAAATGTAAAAATTGCATTGCTCAGATGTCTGATATGGTTAATAATAATTATTATTGCCCTCGGCTTTAGCACAGCTACATAATGCGATCAAGCATTATAGGAATTTCTTCCTACCCATTTACTTTATAAGGGTGACGAGTTGCTACTAGTGCCACGGCAGGGATTCGAACCCTTACCATGAGCTACATAATCAGTTGACTTATCCACTAGGCCACGACACAGACGACACCAATATGATAAAATGATCTTCCATTCTAAGATATTGAATTTGAAGGCGTACATATTATGCAAAGTGAAGTAAATTTCTACACTCTTGTGCAATTTTTCCTGTCATAAATTCTCGGGAAAAGCATGAGTATTCGTTCTATCATTATGTATAGGGTGAAATGCATTCAAATGAATGAAATAATACGGGAACCGGTTAATTTTTTTTAATCATGGCACACGTGATGAATTATTATCAAAAGAAATTCCCGAATGATGAGAACATATAACTTCAAGTTTAATCGAACAGCGTTACCAGACAACTTGGGAAATCAATAGTTATAGGACCACGTGGCCGGCCTAGTATAGCGCTGGTGCAGGGCTTAATTGAGCAGGAACTGTTCATTGGGGCACAAGTCTCACTATATATGCGAGAGAACAAGTCCGTCAAATGTTGGGGGAAGGGTCGTTCAATTTTGTTTTCCGAGATTCCTCTCCCTTCCTCCCTATCTCCCACCCCCACACTCTCTCTCCCACCCTCTCTCTATCTTTCTCTCTCTCCCTTCCTCCCACCCAGGGGCGGATCCAGGATTTCGTATAAGGGGGGGGGGCACACAAATGCAGGATTGTCAACTTTGGGAAACTGCTTGGAGGGAGACCCATATTTTTTTGGCCTCTCGCCAGCCCTCCAAAAGTCGCTCAGTGGGGGGGTGGCGAGCAAAAAAAAAAAAATTTCGCCAGCCCTCCAAAAGTCGCTCAGTGGGGGGGGGGGGGGGGGGGGGGGGGTTATGGGGTCCAGTTCCCCTCCATAATTCTCTGACAAGCAAAAACAAAAAAAAACAAAAAAAAAAGGTTTTCTGTTCGAAAAGGGGGGGGGGGCACAATCGCAAATAGGGGGGCACATTGCATTGTTTTCCCTCAAAAGGGGGGGGGGCACGGGCCGGGATTGCCCCCCCTCTGGATCCGCCACTGCTCCCACCCATTCTCGCTGTTTAACTTTACTCTTTGCCATCGCTACACCACCATGACCACTGACAGGGCCCATCCGATTTCACTGGAATTACATTTTTTTTCTATACAGCATACACGACGCTCAAACCCATGTCTTCAAAGCTTACCATCTCACCTGCTGCATCAGTTGCTCCTGACAACCTGACATTTTTAATCAAACTTGATTCAACTGGAAGGGGCGAGTTCGGCGATGTTTGGATGGGGGAACTCCACTCACATGAAAGACAAAGGGCCGTTGCTATTAGACGATTTTCAAGTAAGCTGAATGAAGAGAAAAAAGATAAAATGTTTTTACATGAAAGTGTGCAATTGTGTAAAATCATTTTTTCCGTCCATATGTACTGATTTAACACTCCATTCATGTCATTATTCATAACAAAGAAGATCACAGCATATTGGACACAAGCAAGAGAAACAGATTAAGTAAGAATACGTTCCTTTTATACATATATATATATATATATATATATATATATATATATATATATATATCAATATATATATATATATATATATATATATATATATATATATATATATATATTTATATATATATATATATATATATACATGTATATATATATATAATCAGCGTTAAAAAAATAGGAAATCCAACTTATAAAAAATTCCTGTAAGTGGAGTAGTGGATGATATAATATTACCAGCGTTTAATTTCATATCATATGAAAGAGTTATTCATTTGCTTTCCAATGGCAACTTGCTTCGGTTTCCAGGGTCACTCATCAGTGAACACCACTGTCTTCAATATTTTGTGCAAAATTCTAGTTGGTTTACTTCCCGGTAAAACATAATAGGCATGGTTTGTGTTGAATGGCTTTGTTAACTTGCTAGGTTGCTCATCATGGCCATTCGTTGGTAAGCAAAACTCTCATAATGATTGGATTTTATGCCTTAACAAAGAGTCTTATGAACTTCACAAAACATAGAACGAGTTGTTAGTCATAAACTTATACCAAGAAGAAGTGAGATCTTCCACAGAGAACATGTTTCTTTGTCCTGAGTACTGAAGACATCTTTCGCCGATTTTCAACAAAAGCCGACATTTTTGAAATTCAGCACAGTCAAATCTTCAAAAACATGAGTATTTGAGTTTTCTTATTAATGTTGTTTGTCTTTTATTTGCATTGCTCTTTGAACTTGCAATCTTTCTGGTTCGCACTGGTTTTTTGGCATGCATCCTTCTTAAAATTCAGCCAGACTGTCTTCTTTGCAAAACGTTTCATATCTGAAAATGATTTTACAAAGCAAAAATCCTGAAGCATGGGTGAATAACATCTCATTAACACAAATTTGAAGAAGAGTATCATCCACAATGAGAATTGGAGCTCCCAGGCCGTTACCCAAAAGGCATCTCCTTAACATCATGCCTATTGCGTTTTAAGAAAGTGAACTAACTAGATTTTTGCACAAAATTTTGAAGGCAATGGTGTTCAGTGATGCATGAGCCTGGAAACCTAAACAAGTTACCATTGGAAAGAATGTGAATTAATCTTTCATAATTATGATAAAAATTTCATTCTCGGTAAACATTATAGTTGATTTACGGGAATTTTTCAAAGTTGGGTTTCCTTTTTTTCAAACGTCCAGTATAGGCCTACGTTGATTTTGAAAGTACAGTGTTTTCCTTAAGGAAACATGATTATTTGTTATAATTACCCTTGAGATATGTATTTACAATTACTGTGTTGGATCTTAGATTCTCGAACAGTGGCACAGATGTCAAATTTGGCTTGGGGGGGGGGGACACTTACCCCCCCCCCCCCCAAATGCCACTGACTCATTTTGAACGAATCAGTCGGAACACAATTAATACAATTGTATATCGTTCACGGATATATACTTCGTGAATCATGTAAATGTAAATATCAACAATGGACTAAGCACATTATTTCCCGACAATGCAGAGGTCCTTTTAAAGGAAGAGCGATTTTTAGGGGTTGATCTCTGCAGTTAAAATTGGTCCTGTATAACAAAGTGCTATTTGAACAATGTTATTTCTTTTCCAGATCACGTGACAAAGCCGACCAATGTGCTCCAATCAATCGAAGTTCTTATGGAATTATCCGATCAACATAACGTCGTGAAGTGCTTGGGATATTGCCAACAACATAGTAAGGAATAGTGATTTTATAATGATGGAGTAGTCAGCATTGAAAACCCTGCAAGGCCTGTTGCACACCAAAAAGAAGAAACCCATATGATAATAACGGACTTTTACTAATATACATTGGTTTATGACATATATTCTTCTTATATCACCAGAAGGAAATTAAAACACTGTGCAGAAATTTGAGTTAAAGTGTACCCGCGCAATCACTTAAAAATAATTTGTGTACAGCAAGAATGTATAAAATAAGCCTTAAAAAGAACTTTACCGGGCATTCTACATGTTCTATGGATTGGGTGATCGTGATCGTAAATAGTTAAGGAGTACGAAGATAATGAATGATAACAGAAAAATACCAGCGTGCAGGCCCTACGAAGTCGCTTTTAAGTTGATTGAGAGTGTATTTAAACTTGTAATATATCTTTATTAGAAGTAATATTTGAAGCTCATATTTTGAATAGAATAGCGACATGTAACATCAAACATACAGAATAACATATTTTTTGGTGATTGGTACCCTTTAATGCTTTAATTGCCGCTCCGATTAACATTTTCATGCTGCTACGTAAAACTAGTCATTTCACCCATGTTGATGTCTGCAAAATGATGTAGGTAGCATCTTGTACGGGTTTTATGTGGAGGTACGGTAAGCTACTCACTTGTCTTTAGATAAGCTTAATATGAAGTCGAACAGAACCTGACGTAAAAGTGATGTGTCTTTCGATGTCCCCTCTTTAATCAATAATACCAATTATGCAGATAGCCTCCTGTTTGAGTTTATTTGTGGAGGTACGCTACTCACCCATCTACAGACTACAGGGGTACAATCTCAAGACAGATATAGCAACCTTAAACCAAACAGGGTTCCTGTTGATGAAGGCAGTCTACTCACCTTCGGCTTGCAAATCGCGAAAGGAATGCAGTTCCTTGCATCAAACCAGGTAAACGCTGCTTTCGTTGTTTACTTTCCTATATAGAACCCCCTACACAAGTTTGGCGGGGATAAAGTTCAAATCATGATATCATTTTTCTATACCAGTCCTGCAACGGATCCATTCAGCACACATGGAAATATGAATATTTTATAACTTAATCTTCGCAAAGCCAGTGAAAACACGTGCAAATAAGTAATTTCATTTAACAGCACATAAGGAAATACGAAACAATACTGGACTGAATAATTATACAAGGACTACTAGTATAAAACATGAATATAACATTATTTGGATGAAGATATGCATATTGTCCTTTGGCGAGGTATGGTCTACATTTGCTATTCCAAACCCAGAAGAGAATTGGGGACCTGCCGACCTGGGCGGCGTTTCATCTAGTGTCTTGTCGGTGATTTTTACCGACAAATTTGCTCTCAGCCATTAGATGCAAGGATTTCAGTAGCTTATAACAATTATTGCAACTTGTCATTGATGAAAAGTTTTATGAAACAGGACTCTGGTATAGGATGACGAAAACCTTTGTGATAGTAATTACCATATGTTTGTTCTCCAGGTGACCATGTTTATAGTATACTCCCCAGGGAGTGGAGATGGTGCACGCATTGTGTGCGTGAATGAATCTCATGATGCCGACAACTATCTTAGAGCTCGTACTTAGATAAATTTTTATTTAGCCTACATAAATCAGGATTAATAATGTTATTATCCTTTTTGTTTGTCAAGAGACACGAACACGCATAATTGTTTTATCCCTTCTTAATTAAAACCTTTCCAGATAATTCACGGGAATGTCTGCTCACATAATGTTTTGTTGACGAATAGAAATCAATGCAAGGTAGCGGACTATGGGCTTGCCTCGTTACTGTTTAGCAACAGTGTTGTAAGTACTAATAAATGAATTCATCTGTTTGTCATAAACTGTATCACGTTTGTGTAGGGATTATGTCTAGTCGAAACATGGTTTATTTCAATTGACTGCTAAGAAAGCGAAAATTTTGTGTATTCTTATAAGTTAGCAACCAGGGAAACGACGGCTTTAAGTCCTCTTCGAGGGACTTGATAATGAGGATTAATGCCTTACCATGAAGTGCACTAGCGCATCCACTTGGTTTCACTTGGTCCTCCCAGTTACGAGACCACAGTTCTACCACTGAGCCTTCGCGCCTCCTCCTCGTATTGTCCTAAGTGTGTTTCTGATTTTACTATAACTTAGCATGATATCATGACATGAAATTTAAACTGACATTGTCGAATTCTTATTTTGATTATTGTAGAAGCCAACAAGATGGAGTTCCCCCGAGACTATGCTAACCGGCGTTCTATCCACACATGAGGATATCTGGGCTTTTGGGATTGTTCTTTGGGAGATAGTGACATTAGGTAACAAAATGTTATCGTTATGTTACTTGTTTTTGGCATTGTGTATATTTGAATAATGACACTTTTCCAAATACATCCAAATCAAATTTGGGATTTTAAAGCTACCGGTGTGACCCAACGCCGAGCTAAAGGGAAATAGAATTTTCCGTTGCACATAATATGGCTTTATGGTGACCTTAACATTTTCTTACTCAAGAGAGAGAGAAGGAGTAAGAGAGAGAGTGCGAGAGAAGGGGGGGGACAGAGAGAAATTTGAAACACATATCACAATACAGTGCTGAATTTTGTAGCGTGAATGAAGCCATTGATAGGACACTGATGTCAGTAGAGAGGACTGGAAATATTAGATGAAATGCAAGGAAAAATTAAACCAGAAAGTCAGGGGAGCGGTGAAAGGGATCATTTTGTCTCATATCGTCACATCGCCTTTCCTTTCTCCATTTCCTTTCTCTCTTTCTATTTTTTTTTTTTTTGGGGGGGGGGGGGGACATTCGATGGGGGAGGGGGGGGGGGGGGGGGCAAGCAACCAGGTGTAAAAATGGGTACCGGCAGGAATGAATTCCTTGAATGCTGTGAGCGCCGAAATCGGTAGCCTAGTTAGAGCCGGGGTAATATTGGAGCGCCTTGAGCACCATTCATGGTGGATATGAGCGCTATATAAATATCCAATATTATTATTATTACTAGCGGGACCCGTGGAAATCCACGGGTTCCTTTGTTACATTGCACATTCAACATTTTCACAATCGATGTGTACATTCTTGTGAGTTTATACATTTTTTTTTTTTTTTTTTTTTTTTTGTTAATGAAATTATCAATAAATTGTTCTAAATGGAAACGAAAATGGTTATGAAGACTGAGTTATTTTTGTAGGTAAATTTTTTTGTCTTTAATTTCGAGTCCGTCCACATTCACATACATAGACGATATATACACAGACATCATTTATAACTGAACAAACATGACACTTTTTTTTTTATAGTTACAAATTTTGTAATAGGATTTCAGAGAGAGAGTGAGAGAGAGGGGGGGGGGGGGGAGGAGGTGGGTCGGAAAAGGGGTTGGAGAGATAACAGGTGGGAAAATTAACAGGAAGTTAGAGAGATGGAAAGATAAAATAGAGTGTCTATGGATGTGAGACTTTTCATTGAAACCTTATAAGTGCTATCTTGGAAGTTTTAAATGGTCGACTGAAAGCACCGCGTGCGGATTGGTGTTTTTGTTTTTGTTTAGATGGATGCACGTAACTGTCAATCTTTTGTTCAAATGGCACACCCTTATATTATTATAAACAAAATCATGTTTATATAAACACAGGCATTCACTCAGAGAAACATGCATACACGTATTTACACACGCATACGTGCGTGCTCATGGTCACAATTACTTACCCACATACCCACATACTCAGTTAAAAATATTGTATAATGTTATGTAATCTACATAATTTATGTTAGATATCATTATGACATAAAGGGGAAGGGAGAGGGAGAGAGAGAGAGAGAGAGAGAGAGAGAGAGGGAGTGGGGGTAGACAGATAGGAAGAGAGAGGAATGGATGTAGAGAATATAATAACAGAAAGAGAGAGAGAGAGTGGAATAAAGATAAAAGAGTTATTTTGATGTTAGTGTTTCCATTTAGCTTATTGTTTTATTATTAGAACTTAAATATAGTTGTAAAATTAATTACTATGGCCTAGTTACGTATATTTTGTGTATGGAATATTGTCATCATAGAGGTAGCTCATTACTTATTCTATAGCAAGAAATTGGTAGTAGTTATATATTTTCTATAAGTAATCGAGTTAAGATTCACCTACACATATCATAATTCTCAAATTCAATCAGACACTTACATGTATGAGCAATAGTGCAATACATGCGTTCAATCACATCCTACAATACATATGAGAAGTATTCAAAAAACAGAAGTATGAATTTTCCCAATATTGGGCCCCGGGCCCTCCAATCACAAAATCATTGATCCGGCGCTGGCCCCCTCCCTCACAAAATCCTGGATCCGCCGTTGGACATGGTGGATGGTGAAGGCAGGCCCTATCATGCCCCTGCCCTCACTCTCCTGCAGCCAGTGGCATAGAAAGGTCCCAAATACAATGAAAATAAAAATGATTGATGCATTCACATAATCCCGCATCACCCATCCAATCCTTCAGCCCTGCTAGTGCTATCTATACTGTGAGTTTATTTTTCTACAATGGAAAAAAAAAAAAAAATGAATGATGCATTCACATACCCCCCCCCCCTGCCCGCTATATCTACGCCCATGACTTCAATGGAATAACGCTCCTAGCATGTTTGCCCCACAAACGGATAATATTCATGGAACGATTTTTTTTTTTTAAAGAAACAAAATAGATGTAGAATATACTCAAATAAAATGAATTTACCATCGAATAAAAATATTAGTACAGGTGTATCCGGCCTAACCTGTTTCCAATCTTGAAATAAGAAACGCAGTGAGGCATTTACGGCAGTGCGGGTTTTAAAATTCAAGTAATGTAGAATCTACTATGAACAGGCACATACCAAGGGGGGTGTTTTGGGTGTTCAAACACCCCCCCCCCCCCCCCCGTTTGGTGTTATTTGAAGTTAACACTCCCCCCTTTAGAATTCATAACCCTTTTTTTTTGGGGCTTGTCAGATAATTTTTGAGTAAAAGACCTCCCCCCCCCAAAAAAAAAAAAAAAAAATATATATATACTGATAACCCTTTTTTTTTTTTTTTTTTGCTTGACAGAGAATTTTTGAGTAAAAAGACCCTTCCCCCCCCCCAAAAAAAAAAATACTGATAACCTTTTTTTTTTTTGCTTGTCAGAGAATTAAAAACCACCCCCCTTTAAAAAATCCTGGGTACGCCACTGCTCTGACATACGGTAGGATGAATTCATCGTCAAATGTTAACTGTAGTATTAAAAAATGGTAAGTATACTATTTTCAATCTTGAAATAAGCAGCGCTCAGTAAGGTATAAGCTGCTAGACTCTTTGCTGGGAGTTCAACCAGCCAAGCCTTACTTTAGCTCAGCCTCAGACTGTGGGCGCTGCCGTGACAGATCACCAGCGTTGTAAAGAAGAATGTCATCAGTTTTTAACTAAATACAGATCGAATAGGGAAAAACAGAGCCCACAAATACTATACTCAAACATTTTTTTGTTCTCAACAACGTCACTCACGTCCAAAGTTAACCTTAAAATCTCGAAATAAACAGCTTTAACTGCAGGTTTCTTCCCCCGTAGTTATTTCAAGGAGCCAAGGCTGCAGTGCATGCTGGTACCGCTCAGAGCAGAGTGCAACGACGCCGAGACAGAGTCCGGCTAAAAAGAGAAGAATTTCATCAGTTAACTATACAGAGAACATAGAGACAAACAAAGTCTATGAATACAGTTTCTAACATTATTTAGTTCTAAATAATATAACTCACGTCCAAAATCATCTTTAGAATGTATGAGTTCGCTCGCGATCGGGAATTCGCGGTCATCTCATGTTGAGTGCTGTGCATGTGCAGTGTATTGTTGTATTGTATGCCTTGTATGCATGTGTGTACATATAATCGCGTCACACTGCACTGAGCTTGCATTGAGATTGCACCGCAGTCTGGTGGGTGCTACTCCTACATGGTAGACTAATCACAAAGCGGACTATATGACACAAATCCTACGTACATACCACGGACCTCTACTGAACATACCCATGGCATCATTATTTTCTTACGTGGGTTCCCCCGGTGAGAGATACAGAGTCTGCACTACGTACCGTTCGGCGGACGCACGCGCAATCGTCGTCTGATTCGGTCGACGGCGAGGCAAAGCACGCGGGCCAATGGGGTTTGGTCGTTCAGGAGATCGCGCACCTGCTGCCAACGCGACGTCGTCGTGCAACGCGAAGGGGACGTTGCACATGCGGACGGCCAGGCCGACCGGTCGGGACGGAAGGCGGCTCGCGGCGGGCAGCGGGAAAAAATTCTATAGTTTCAGTTTCAGTTTCAGTTTTCAGTTTATTGTTTCATATTTCACATTTATAATGTGTTTTTTTACAGTATACATGTAAATGGGTACAAACAATTATTGGTACAAACGAGATAAATGATACGAACAAACAAGAGATATATTGTCAGAGAAAATAAAAGAAGATGAGTACCTCATATCTATGCGTTTGCATGCAATATTAATTGAGCAGACTGGGCTATAATAATAATAATGAAATATTGAGGAGCCTAAGGAGGAAGCTACGCTTGTGAGTTATAGGCTCCAAAGAGTAATAATATTTGAAATAGTCTTTGAAAATAGTAAGAACGAGCAATGCATGATACAGCAATATGAGTATATAAATGAATATAAATTAAATTATTGTGTTACAGTAATCAAAATCGAAGAAATAGTATTGGATGGCTTTGTCACTTTCATTACAGCAATGATATAATAATTCACTTTATTAGGGTAAATAAACATTTCCTGTACGCCGTGGCAATTTCTGAAGCATATATTCCGAAGTGCTGACATGATTTTTTATTCTCAATTTTTACCGACGGCTTAACGCAACGCACTACATAAGAAAAGACATATAATACAGTAATCACGTATAAACCAACGTGACAGGATTATGATGTCAGCATTTCGGCATAAATGAATAGAACATTTTATCAATATGCAGTAGAAGAAGAAGAAGAAAGATAAAAAAAACATCTCCCAGCACCCAGCGACGGGCCACCACACCCGCCCGCAACGAGCTATATTGCACCCCAGAAGTCAGAACAATGGCTACTGAGGCGCAACAGCTCGCTGCAGACGAGTGAATTGGCCCGTCCCCTGCCACTCGGAGAATAATAAACTGCATAGGTGTGGTATACGAAAATAAAAATGGCCTATTGAAAAGATTGTTTTGACAGCACTACATGTCGGCTTCTGCCTGTATGGCATAACCATTTAGAAGAAGAAGTTTTAGTTTCCGTTTAAATATAAACAATGAGGTGGCTTCAGTAATTTCACTTGGGAGTTCATTCCAATACTTTGGACCTGAAAATGTAACGGTTTTCTTTGCAAATATTGTACGAGTTCGTGGCAAATGGAAAGAGTTACTTTGGCGTGTGGGGTATGGGTGGATAGCGTTGTTTTTTACGAAAAGTGCAGAAACGATTGCTGGTAATTCATTTATATATAACTGATACATGAATATCCCTAAGTTGTACACATAAATGTCTGAGATTCGTAAGAGTTTATTCTTAAAAAACAGTTGGCTAGTATGAGAGAGAAATCCAGCGTTATTAATATTTCTTACGGCCCGTTTTTGAATGATGAGTATCTTGTCAAGTTGAATTTTGGTCCCATTCCCCCAGGCAAGAATTCCGTAATTGAGATATGGTAAAATTAGAGTGGTATACAAAGATAACAAAATTTTGGGAGGGAACTCGTGTTTGAGTTTATTTAAGATGCCTGTATTTCTGGACAATAATTTACATAAGTAATTGATGTGTACCTTCCATGATAAATCACTGTCAATGTAGATACCAAGAAATTTTGTGGAATCCACTTGGCTTAGATTTGTATTGTCAATTAATATGTTCCCTGGTAGGGATTTCATAGAATTACTGTATAACATATAATGAGTTTTTTTAACATTCAAAGATAGTTTATTAGCATTTATCCAAGCTTGGACCAGTTTCAGTTCATCATTTACAATTTGAAGGAGCATTTGGGGTTACGATGTGAAAAGAAAATATTAGAGTCGTCAGCGAAGAGAATAAATGACAGAATTTCAGACGAATTTTGGAAGTCATTTATATATATAATAAATAACAAGGGACCTAATAAGGAACCTTGAGGAACACCGCAAGATATTGATCGTTGGTAAGAATCTTGACCATTTATACTAACGAATTGTTTTCTGTCAGTGAGATAATTCCTGAACCACTCCAAGGCCTTCCCTCGAATCCCATAATGGGATAATTTCTGCATTAAAATATTATGATTGATAGTGTCGAAGGCCTTGGAGAAGTCCAGGAAAATTCCGACAATATGTGACATGTTGTCAATGGCATGAGCTACTTTATCTAAAAACATAAGTATTGCATGTGTTGTGGAATGTTTCTGTCTAAAGCCAAACTGATTATCAGAGAGAATATTGAAATCAATAAGAAATTTCATTGTTCGTGAATAAATGAGTTTTTCAAGTATTTTAGAGAGGGACGTCAAAAGGGATATAGGGCGATAATTACCAAGATCTTGTGTGTTTCCTTTCTTAAAGACTGGTACGACCTTGGCAATTTTCATCATTTGCGGAACGATACCTTTTGTTATAGATAAATTCAAATTATGTGTTAAAGGTGATACAATTTCTCCAATTATTTCTTTTAAAATGTGGTTTGTGATACCGTCAAATCCTGCGCTTTTTTTTATTTTTAAGTTATTTACTATATCTATGACCTCATGTTCTAGGATTGGGGTGAAGAATAAGGAATGGGGATTTTGCATTTTTAAGAAGTATCGAAAGTCTAAGTCTGGTACAGGAATATTTTGGGCAAGATTCGGGCCAATATTTACAAAATAATTGTTAAATTCCTCTGCTATTGCAAGAGGATCAAGGGTTACTGTTCCATTTACGATGATCTTAGTAATTGGGGTTGATTTATTTTTTGTTTTCAAAACGTTATTAATTACCCTCCAAGTACATTTGATATCATCTCTATGTAAATTAAATTGCCTCGTAAAATAATTCTTCTTGGCTAGTCGCAATGAGGTTGTTAGAATATTACGATAGCGAGAATATTTGGATTTGGTCTGGACAGTTGGGTTGCTTTTATATTTATAGAACAGATTATTTTTCCTATTAATACATTTCAGGAGAGATTTTGTTATCCACGGAAGTTTAGGACACTTTTTATAATTTGTACGAGTATGCTGGCGAATTGGAATAACAGAGTTATAGTAATGCATTAGTATTTCCATAAATTTATCAAACGAATAGTTTACATCATCACTATGATATATTTCGGACCAGTCCGCTAGTTCTAGTGCATCCTTGAGTCTATTGATGTTAGTTTCGGATAAATCTCGGGTGCCTTCATATCTGTTTGTTTTCGAGTAGCGGTCACAATTGGTATTTGATATTTGGGAAAAAATCGGAAAATGGTCGGATATATCACTAACGATAATGCCAGACTTCAGAATGGGAGTTCCACTCACGAAAATATTGTCAATTAATGTAGCTGTTGTATCTGTAATCCTAGTTGGCTTAGTTATAGCTGGAACAAAAGATTTAGATAACATCAAGTTAAGAAAATCTTGGCAATTAAGGTTAACATCACATTGCAATAGATTGAGATTAAAATCTCCCTTAACAATACATATCTTTTGATTTAGCAAAGATGAAGATAATAGCATTTGAAGAGTTTCCAAAAATTCTTTGTGATTGGAATTTGGTGGTTTATAGACTTCACCAATGATTATGTTCTTCTTTCCAGTAAATTCAATTTCTACAAAAATACTCTCTATTGTGTTAGAAATTATATTTAATTCTTCTTTCACTCCATAATTAAATTCGTTTGAAACATACAGCCCCACTCCACCGCCCCTTTTTTCAGTTCTGTTATTTGTAATAAAAGTAAAGCCATCAATTGAAAAGAAAGAGGACGGGGTATCTTTGAGCCATGTTTCTGAAATACCAATTACCGAACGTTCTGGTTTGAGCTGATCCATGAATAAACTGAATTGGTCAAAATTCTTGTTGAGGCTTCTTATATTATAATGTAGTAAAAGAAGGTCATTTTTGCGGCTTGTAGTCATATCAGAAATAAATTTATTCTGTGAAAGATAGTCAGAGGATATGATTTCTTCCTGGACATTATTTGAATCAAAATCAAAACAGAGTTCAGGTGTATTAAAGTTGACTTCATCCATTTGCATATCATGATCACCTTCACTGTTTAACGAGGAATTGGTAGGCAAGTTGTTGGCAGATGTCTGAACAAAGGGAGCACTTTCGTGCAAGGAATGTACATGATTATCACCAACCATTATAATAAATATTCATGTATTCGAGAAGTGGGGTACATATGATAATCAGTTGAGGTTCACCAACTGGTGGAAATACAGTATGCATGCAATGCAGTGATTGACAAATTACTCGAAGAATAGACATTATAAAGGGGAGCAAGATCAAAATGTTTTCGTAGTGAATAATGAATGGCTGATAAACATTTCCATTTGAGACTAACAGACAATTCAATGGGTTGCCAAGGCGTACAGGTAATGCTGACTGAAATACTGAATAAGATAAGAAACGTATATGAAGAAGTGACTCTCTAGTTACAATATGTGAGACTTGAAACTGCATATGAGGGGGTTCAATAAGGAAAATGTACATACAGAACTGCAAAAAGGTTAAGGAGACATGTAGACAAAGTATCACATGAGTCCTCATTGGAAAGGGGTAGTTAAAACAGGTTCAACCACCGCCAGATGTAAATATTATTTTGCTGCTTGGAGTGGATTTTTCTTGTAAATCCACAGTGAAAATAGACAGAAACATGTTTTTATTTATTTATTCTTTTCATTATTATTAAAAATGTAGAGATAGCTGCCTCTCACTTTTTCAAAAAACTTTTTTTTTTTTTTTTTTTATTGCCATGAAATGGAGTGGATTTTTGCTTGTTAATCCACAATTGAAATGGATAGAATCATAATTTAAAAGGAAAGCTAGCGGCCTTTCACATGTTTATAATTATCTATATTTTTGAAACAAACGAAATACATGAGATAACGATTTTATTATCAAGACTTTCAAATATGATTTCAGCATAAACTTTTTCCGCTGTATAAAGAGAAAGAATATCAGAGATAAGATTTTGGCTATAAGGTATCACGAAATGGAGTGGATTTTTACTTGTAAATCCACAATCAGTAATATATAGAAACATGATTTTTTTTTTTCTTCTTCTTCTTAACAAAGTGGAGATAGTAGCCATTCACTTTTTAAGAGAAAATAATTATCGAGCTAATTGTAACATGAGACAGCGCGTGCAAAGTCAATCGGGGCGGGCGCGGGACCTCCCGCGTCGCCTTAGCGTATTAATTATTATAGACTAGGCATTCTTCGCTACACTGATAACGGACCACCCATTGCCGCCGCAGTGACAAAACAACAGCTGCTTGGGCGGTACTCGAGTTAACAGAGCATACGTATGCTAAACTAAATTGCATACGTATGCAAGTTTACTCAGCATGCGTATGCTTAAATGCAGCTCTATGATTGGTCCGTTTGCATACGTATGCTCTATTTGAGCATACGTATCCGGTACATACGTTGAATAGAGCATACGTATCCGGTACGTACGTTAAATATAGCATACGTATTCGATACGATTTATGGCGTCGATGGCCTTCCATACGAGTCAGCTAGTGTCGCATATCTAGGCATGTACGTGTACGTAATGTATACCGGTCGTCGCAGCTAGATACGCAGCGATCGTGTCGCGCGCGCGTGCTGCTAATGCGTATGTGAAACAAATCACGTACGCGCGCACGACGCCACGGCGAGGGTACATGTAAAAAGACCCATTTTATGTCGCCATCGGAGCATGCGTGTCGACATGTCGGCAAAGTCCAAAACCAGTACTTTTGTCGCCATAGTGGCGACATCAGGCGTGTCGATACCAGCACTAAATGTACATAATTTATGTTAGATATCATCATGACATAAAGGGGGAGGGAGAGAGAGGGAGGGGGAAGTGGGGGTAGACAGATAGGAAGAGAGAGGAATGGATGTAGAGAATATAAACATAACAGAAAGAGAGAGAGAGAGAGAGTGGAATAAAGATAAAAGAGTTTCTTTTGAAGTTAGTGTTTCCATTTAGCTCATTGTTTTATTATTAGAACTAAAATATAGTTGTAAAATAATTAATTACTATGGCCTAGTTATGTATATTTTGTGTATGGAATATTGTTGTCATCATAGCTGAGGTCGCTCATTACTTAGTCTATAGCAAGAAATACAATTTTAGTTATAGAAATTGGTAGTAGTTATATATTTTCTATAAGTAATCGAGTGAAGATTCACCTACACATATTATAATTCTCAAATTCAATCAGACACTTACATGTATGAGCAATAGTGCAATACATGCGTTCAATCACATCCTACAATACACATGAAAAGTATTCAAAGAACAGAAACATGAATTTTCCGAATATTGGGCCCCCCTCCCATCACAAAATCATTGATCCGGCGCTGGCCCCCTCCCTCACAAAATCCTGGATCCGCCGTTGGACATGGTGGATGGTGAAGGCAGGCCCTATCATGCCCCTGCCCTCACTCTCCTGCAGCCAGTGGCATAGAAAGGTCCCAAATACAATGAAAATAAAAATGATTGATGCATTCACATAATCCCGCATCACCCATCCAATCCTTCACCCCTACTAGTACTATCTATACTGTGAGTTTATTTTTCTACAATGAAAAAAAAAAAAAAATGAATGATGCATTCACATACCCCCCCCCCCCCTGCCCGCTATATCTACGCCCATGACTTCAATGGAATAACGCTCCTAGCATAATGTTTGCCCCTCAAACGGATGTTCATGGAACGATTTTTTGTTTTGTTTTGTTTAAAGAAACAAAATAGATGTAGAATATACTCAAATAAAATGAATTTTCCATGGAATATAAAAAAATGAGTACAGGTATATTCGGCCTAACCAGTTTCCAATCTTGAAATAAGAAACGCAGTGAGGCATTTACGGCAGTGCGGGTTTTAAAATTCAAGTAATGTAGAATCTACTTTGAACATGCGCGTACCAAGGGGGGTGTTTTGGGTGTTCAAACACCCCCTTCCCCCGTTTGGTGTTATTTGAAGTTAAAACACTCCCCCCTTTAGAATTCATAACCCTTTTTTTTTTGCTTGTCAGATAATTTTTGGAAAAAAAAGACCCCCCAAAAAAAGAAAAAAGAAAAAGAAAATACTGATAACCTTTTTTTTCGTTTGCTTGACAGAGAATTTTTAAGTAAAAAGACCCCCCCCCCCCAAAAAAAAAAAAAAAAAAATACTGATAAACTTTTTTTTTTTGTGCTTGTCAGAGAATTAAAAACCACCCCCTTTAAAAAAATCCTGGGTACGCCACTGCTTTGACATATGGTAGGATGAATTCATCGTCAAATGTTAACTGTAGTATTAAAAAAATGGTAAGTATACTATTTTCAATCATGAAATAAGCAGCGCTCAGTAAGGTATTTACTGCTAGACTCTTCGCTGGGAGTTCAACCAAAGACTTTTAATGTTTGGTTCAACCAGCCAAGCCTTACTACAGCTCAGCCTCAGACTGTGGGCGCTGCCGTGACAGATTACCAGCGTTGTAAAGAAGAATGTCATCAGTTTTTAACTAAATACAGATCGAATAGGGAAAAACAGAGCCCACAGATACTATACCCAAACATTTTTTGTTCTCAACAAAGTCACTCACGTCCAAAGTTAACCTTAAAATCTCGAAATAAACAGCTTTTAGTGCAGGTTTCTTCCCCCGTAATTATTTCAAGCAGCCAAGGCTTCAGTGCATGCTGGTACCGCTCAGAGCAGAGTGCAACGACGCCGAGACAGAGTCCGGCTAAAAAGAGAAGAATTTCATCAGTTAACTATACAGAGAACATAGAGACAAACAAAGTCTATAAATACAGTTTCTAACATTATTTAGTTCTAAATAATATAACTCACGTCCAAAATCATCTAATGTATGACTCTGAGTTCGCTCGGGAATTCGCGGTCATCTCATGTTGAGTGCTGTGCAGTGTATTGTTGTATTGTATGCTTTATATGCATGTGTGTATAGTCGCGTCGCACTGAGCTTGCATTGAGATTGCACCGCAGTCTGGTGGGTGCTACTCCTACATGGTAGACTAATCACAAAGCGGACTATGACACAAATCGTACGTACATACCACGGACCTCTACTGAACATACCCATGGCATAATTATTTTCTTACGTGGGTTCCCCCGTTGAGAGATACAGAGTCTGCACTACGTACCGTTCGCCGGACGCACGCGCAGTCGTCGTCTGATTTGGTCGGCGGTGAGGCAAAGCACGCGGGCCAATGGGGTTTGGTCGTTCAGGAGATCGCTCACCTGCTGCCAACGCGACGTCGTCGTGCAACGCGAAGGGGGCGACAACCATGCGGACGGCCAGGCCGACCGGTCGGGACGGAAGGCGGCTCGCGGCGGGCAGCGGCAAAAAATTCTATAGGGTCCAACGGACCCCCTCCTGCAGCGCGTGCAAAGTCAATCGGGGCGGGCGCGCGACCCCCCGCGTCGCCTTAGCGTATTAATTATTATAGATTATTTATGCCACTGCCTCCAAATACAGACAAAGTTCATAAAAGGGAGTGGATCAGTGGTGTACCGCTTTGGAAGAAAAAACTTCATTTTTTTTTTTATCTTAGAGACTATGACAATCATCCATATAATTTGATTTGTATAAACAAGTTTCATTGTTATCAGGTTATTTTCGTTGTAGATCGATTTTATATCTATATGTCTCCGCTAATTTGACTCGTTATACGAAGACATAACGGGAATGATTTTCGTTTTTCTTTGTTAAGGTGCTACACCATATTCTAATATGACCTTTGACATCGTGCAGAAGGAGGTTGTTAATGGTTACAAGATGCCACGCCCTCGTCAGCACTGTGGACAAGAATTGTAAATCACTACATCACACATTTACACTTCGCTCTAATAAATCTGAGAGAGTATTTGAATACATATCTGTCATTCTGTTCTTTTAAATGCTCTTTGGGCCTGTTTGTAAGTCATGATTGTCCTTTCGTTTCAAAATGATTCATCATAATTAATGAACTGTAAAGTCAAATTCAAGTGCACCATCTTACAGAACATTGAGACATTTGAATAATTCATGGTCATATTAGGGGTAGATATATTTTGTAAAAGGAGGAAGATCATACAAATATAATTTTCTCATTAAACGGTTTTGTGATTTCATCAGTATTCACTCAAAAGAAAACATTATTTTGAAGGGCCTGGTGCTATTATTCTTTCATTATTTTATTATTTGCCTAATTTGGGGGTAACCGAATTCAGTATTCCTTTTGGATAATGTGTTCCGTTTTGTTTGTGCCGTTGATAAGTATACACCATGCATAAACTATGTTTGTCAGATCGAGAAAATGCAGCATTGATTGTTTGTGTTTTTATATATAGATCTACTAAATGCGCCCTTTGAGCTTCATTAATTTCTCCCGTAAAAAGTAAAATAGAGAAACGTGGAATATACATAATACAATGGACAAATATATTCAAATTATATGCATACTTTTAAAACAAGGTTCTTGACAACCTGAAAGCTTGTCAGAGGCTTTCCAGACATAGCGACAAGTAATGTATGCAAACTGGATTCCAAGTATTGTAGTTCATTCATTAATAACAGTTAATGGAATACCTTGTTACAAGGTCCCAATGAAAGAAACATCCATAAATCTGAATAACTTTGTGAGCAGGTCTGTTGAAGCCTTTATTCATAACAACCTATACTCACATTGTCCTACAGATATAGCGTCATGAGTGGTTGTTGGGAGACAGAAGGTGGGAATCGGAGCAGCTTTGATGAGATTTTGGAGAGTCTGGAAAAGATTCTGGAAAAGAGTTACGTAAGACGTTATTCCTTTTTCATACCACATATCAAAGAATTTTATTACTTTTATTTTCTACCTTAATATGGCGGATCCAGGATTGTCTAAAGAGGATGTTTGAAAACCGCGAAATTCCATGATATCTAGTCAAGCAGCGCCTTTGTAATTTTTTGTTACCATGGGGGGGGGGGGGGTGATATTTTTCCTGATGTATATCCGTCTTGTGACTATAAATTATAGTCTATCATCTATTCATTTAATTTCAAGTTTCATATCAGTCTCATGTCTAGATGGTTTTCTCTAAACTAGTTTTCAAAGCATTAGGTGGTAGGGGGAACGATAACGAGATTTTCAATTAAAGGAACACCATACAATGTTATATGAACAGTAAGTGTGAGTATGTTAATAGAAGGGCAGCTCTAGGGTGTACTTTTAATGACAAATCTCGTTATCGTTATCTGTCAAGTCTGACCAGCCCCTTAGCATAAGTTTAGAACCCCCCCCCGCGTTTTTTATTACAAAGTCAGTCACTATTTACGTCCCCCCCCCCCGAGATTCAAATACCACCCCTTCTCCCTGAAAAGTTGTGTCCGCCTTTTGAAATAAAGAAAATATATCTGAAGTGCCTCTTGTCCGCTTTGTTTCATTTTCGAGAGTCATAATTGATTAAGATTTTTAGAATTTTTTCAGCAATAATTGTTCTTCAGTTTTATGTATAGTGTTATCTCCATTTAGCATCATTAAATTTTGCTAATTTTCTAAAAAGAAGCTCGTGTTTAGTGCATTGTACTTTGTAATGGGGAGGGGCTTTCAACACCAAAGAGTCATTATGTATTGTCACTATCATTATCACTGTCATTGTCACTGTCATTGTAATTGTCATTGTAATTGTCATTGCCTTTGTCTTTCACAGAATTACATGTCTCTTGATCATACCTACGATTTAGATGAGGGTGTGAAGGCTTACGCTTTTTCAGTAGACTGTGAAGTAACTCAAAGGATCGTCACTGAACTTTTCATCACCTCATGGCTTTCTGTGATGGCCATTTTTCTCATTTTTTGCGAGGATAATAATTACTTACAACCATTGTAGCGGTGTCTTTGTCGAGTGGTTTAATCACTTGACTAAGAATGGAAAGGTCCTGGGTTCGAGCCCCGGCACTGCACTATGTCCTTGAGCAAGGCATTTTATCTACATTGCTCCTAGATCCACCAAGGTGTTAAAATATGGGTACCCGGTAGGGTGGCTAATTAAGTCAGTGTGATAGTATTAGCATGTGCGTATAAGAAGGCGATTTGCTGAAATCCTCCCAAGAGGAGTGGACAATGTGCACTGTATAGTGCAGAATCGTAACTGAATCCATGTAGTGACAGAGGTAATGATAATAGTACTATATATGCGCTATAGTCGGTTACGATAACCGGTAAAACGCTTTATAAGAAACATTTATTATCACTATTCAAAGAAAGAAGTGAGTTTTGATCTGATGTTAGTGATAATCTCGCACATAACGATGTAACTATAAAAGTTTACATATCAGTGAAAAATTAAAATAGAATGTCAGTGTTGGGTACCTCGAGATAGATCTTGATCTCGAGACCAGTATCGAGATCGGCATCAGTAACCTCGATCTTGATCTTGATCTCGGACATATCTGATCTTGATCTCAGATGATCTAATCTCGATCTTGAGCTGCGGATCTTGATCTTGATCTGGATCTTGGACTGTCTGATCTTGATATTGATCTTGATCTCGGACCCTCTAGTCTTGGGCCCAACACTGTAGAATGTGCTATAATGGTTTTATCCTTCATTACAGCGGAGGATCATGCAGGATTTTGTAAAAGAGGGGGCGCTAATCTCAGAAAATTTTCTGAGAAGCAAGAAAAAAAAAAGATCATCAGATTTTTTTGTCCACCAAAGTCTTCCTCCAAAATTCCCTGACAAGCAAGCAAGCAAGCAAAAAAAAAAAAAAAAAAAAAAAAAAAAAATCCGCCACTGCTTCATCACCACGTATACTAAATTTCCGTACTCTGACCATGTAGCTTCATGCTCTGACATAGACAGCTGTGCTTTAATGGCACAGCTGAGGAGGGCGATATTATTTATTTTTTATTCTTGTTATCATGTATGTTGTTATTTACCGGTTTTTGTATTTGGTAAATAAAATCAAATAGAATCAAATCTGTATCTATTATATTCTATATAGCAACCAGAATTATTGCAATGCAAGAAAATGGGCAGCGGAACAATCCAAACGAAATATGAAACAAAATAAATGAACAAATTGCATTTCAAAACCCACTGTACATAATCGATTTCCTAGTCTGTTAAATTTGATTTGATGTATTTTTTGTCTGTACACGTTATAAATTTACAATGCTTTTTACATATTGATGACACTGAAAATAATGTATACGCAGGAAAAGGGGTCGTCATTAGCAAATGCTTGTATGGACGTCCTGTTGAGGAGAGCATATGATTACAATCCATATGCAATATTCGATTGTGGAGATTTGGAGAAATTTCTTAGTTTATGCCGTTTTTTATTATTAGTTGTTAGGGGTATTGCCTCTCGGAATATGAAATCAGTAATTAATACCCTTTTTTCTGACGACACTCGTGTGTGAGCAGGATGAGTGGGCACGTTTTTAGAGTTTAATTTCATACCTAATTTGCCATTCCCTATTTTCTTTTAAAAGAGAGCTCGAAACGAGTAAATTCGCAACGAAATTAAAACAGACAAAGCCACAAGATCTTAATCATAAAATTAACTGTATTGCGTTAACAATTCTAAGGATGGACCAATTAATCATTTGTGTTACGTATTCATTTTTATTCAAATGTATTTAATTCAAAACCAATGTTATTTCATGTTTATTATCATTTCGAGAGGCTCGCCTATAGTCTATCTATATGTATATATTTCTTTCATTAAGCAATGTGAGCACATATTATTTCGAATTTAATATATTCGAATTTCAGTTTACAAGACAGCATGTAATAAATATATTCAAAACGTACGATTCAAAATCGTGTCAGACAGGTCGAGGCCTACTAGGTTTCAAGTTCACTTTCGACATATTCGATATGATTTCCTTTAAAATGACATGAAAAATTAAAATCGTGATAGTGAGAGGGAGATCACATTTCCGGTGTTAGTAACAGCCAAGTTAAGAGCATAGTTTTATACCTTAACCCCAACCGACCTTAATCCTAATTCTTATAAACGAAGGAGAGAGAGAGAGAGAAAAGCGATGGAGAGGGGGGGAAAGAAAAGATTATTATCCATACACTAAGGTTGTCAAATAAAATAGTATTTATCCCCCGGGTTTTTGCTAGCAACTATGTCCCTTGCTTAACTAGTCCCTTCACAGGCGCGCCGGATTCCGGCGCTTCCGAAGCAGTTTGGGATTGGGGGGCAAACATTCAAGGGGGCTCACCTTTCAAGGGCTCATGTCATCTCACCCCTAAAAAAACACACACGCTTTCCCACCCTCTCACAACAATACAGATCCTACTGCTAAATCAAAATTTTACTCAAAAATTCTCTGACAAGCATTTTTGGGGTGTATTTTTACTCGAAAATTCTCTGACAAGCAAAAAAAAAAAAAAAAAAAAAAAGGTTATCAGCATTTTTTTGGTGTATATTACTGGAAAATTCTCTGACAAGCAAAAAAAAACAAAACACCAGAATTATGCTAAAATTCTGCTAAATTTTGTCAAATTATGCTAAAGCGGTCAAAATTCTGCCAGAAAGCAGAATTCTGCCAACTCTGGCAACCTTGCGTCTAATACAAAACCTCCACTACGTTAAAGTTTAAAGTTTGAATGCTTTATCTGTCTTCATTGATCTCCATGAATACGAAAAATGAATACAAAGGCTTACAATTACGTAAAAAAGCAATCAAGCTTTTAATATACACACGAATTTTACTTCTTTACTACTGATTTTTTTTTTTTTATGGGGGGGGGGCGAAAATGCATTTTGCCCCCCCCCCCACTTTTTCGTTTGGGGGGGGGGGGGCGACCGCCCCCCTGCCCCCCCCCCCCCCCCCACTTCCGGCGCCTATGTCCCTTTACACTGCACAGCCCCCCCCCCCCCCACAGTTTGCAGGCACAAACCCTGGTCAGTCGTAGAAAAGTGTCTGCACTATAAGACTACCATAGGCCATGTAGCTGCACCTGACACAGGACCAGTAGGTAGCTGGGCTAGGCTTCTCCCAAGACAAAATGATTTTCTGATAAAGTGTCAAATTAGGGTCTGTGCTTGCAGACTACCCCCTCCCCCCCCCCCCTCCCTTTCCCGGTCAAATTCACTGGACAACCCATCTGCTGAGAGCTAGAAGGGCTTGAAACCATAAAGTTAACGCCCTTCTGGCTCTCAAAAGACGCAATATCCCTTCAGACAATCACCGCCTAGATAATTGTCTGAGGGTTATTTCGTGGGGGTAATTTGGGTAGTCATCAAGGAACACAAACGTCTATAGCTGGTTGTCTGCATGGGGCAATTGTCCTTGCATGCATCAGTGTAGTAAAATCACGCAAAACCGTTATAACGCAAACCCGTAATAATTTGACGTCAAAATAGTTGATCGATTACCAGGATATCACTCTCCGCGCTCTACTGTGCAAGATAATTTGCACGCAAACCCTATGTGAATGGAGAAGGCATGAACGATTCCAAGATGCGTTCTTAATCTTTAAATTCACAGGGACGGCTCAAAAAGCAAAGGGACGGCTGCAAAATACGATATTTTTAAAGAAAAATTTATACTTGATCAATCTATCCGCGCCGAATTTTTTTTCCCCGTGGCGTTTTCCTATAAATCAATCAAAATCATAATTCATCTTTTGCAAGCAGCTGAAAAGAACGCCTGATAGATGTAATGACAGTCGTTGTTTGTCCAATATACACGTGTGTATGATGATACACGGCTGGCGTGGCAGCAGTACTATAGTATTTCTTTGTTTTTTCTTCTCTCTATCTTCATTCTTTACTGATGAATTTCTTTGTTTTTCTTCTCTCTTGTCTTCTTTTTCTTATGTATTCCTTTATTTTTCCTCTATCTGTCTTCTTTATTATGTATTTCTTTGTTTTTCTTCTCTCCGTCTTCCTTTTTTCCTTATGTATTTCTTTGTTTTTCTTTTCTCTGTCTTCCTTTTTTCCTTATGTATTTCTTTGTTTTTCTTCTCTCTCTTTTTTTCCTTATGTATTTCTTTGATTTCTTCTCTCTGTCTTCCTTTCCTCATATATTTCTTTGTTTTTCTTTTCTCTGTCTTCCTTTTTTCCTTATGTATTTATTTGTTTTTCTTCTCTCTGTCTACTTTTTTCCTTATGTATTTCTTTTTTTTTCTTATGTCTTCTTTTTTTCCTTATGTATTTCTTTGTTTTTCTTCTGTCTTCTTTTTTTCCTTATGTATTACTTTGTTTTTATTCTCCATATCTTCTTTTTATTTCTTTATGTGCTTTTTTGTTTTTCTTCTCTTTGTCTTCCTTTTTTCCTTATGTATTTCTTTGTTTTTCTTCTCTCTGTCTTCCTTTCCTCATGTATTTCTTTGTTTTTCTTTTCTCTGTCTTCCTTTTTTCCTTATGTATTTCTTTTTTTTTCTTATGTCTTCTTTTTTTCCTTATGTATTTCTTTGTTTTTCTTCTGTCTTCTTTTTTTCCTTATGTATTTCTTTGTTTTTCTTCTCTCTGTCTTCCTTTTTCCAAATGTATTTCTTTGTTTTTCTTCGTTCTTCTTTTTTCCTTATGTATTCCTTTGTTTTTCTTCTCTCTGTCTTCCTTTTTTCCTTATGTATTTCTTTGTTTTTAGTCTTTAAATCTTCTTATTTCTTTATGCATTTCTTTGTTTTTCTTCTCTCTGTCTTCTTTTTCCTTATGTATTTCTTTGTTTTTATTCTTTAAATCTCCTTTTTATTTCTTTATGCATTTCTTTGTTTTTCTTCTCTCTGTCTTCTTTTTCCTTATGTATTTCTTTGTTTTTTCTTCTCTCAGTCTTCTTTTTTTCCCTATGTATTTCTTTGTTTTTCTTCTCTCTTCTTTTTCCCTTATATATTTCTTAGTTTTTCTTCTCTCTGTCTTCCTTTTTTCCTTATGTATTTCTTTGTTTTTATTCTTTAAATCTTCTTTTTATTTCTTTATGCATTTCTTTGTTTTTCTTCTCTCTGTCTTCTTTTTCCTTATGTATTTCTTTGTTTTTCTTCTCTCTGTCTTCTTTTTTCCTTATGTATTTCTTTGTTTTTCTTCTCTCTTCTTTTTCCCTTATGTATTTCTTTGTTTTTCTTCTCTCTGTCTTCCTTTTTCCTTATGTATTTCTTTGTTTTTCTTCGCTCTTCTTTTTCCTTATGTATTCCTTTGTTTTTCTTCTCTCTGTCTTCCTTTTTCCTTATGTATTTCTTTGTTTTTATTCTTTAAATCTTCTTTTTATTTCTTTATGCATTTCTTTGTTTTTCTTCTCTCTTCTTTTTCCTTATGTATTTCTTTGTTTTCTTCTCTCTGTCTTCCTTTTTTCCTTATGTATTTCTTTGTGGATCTTCTCTCTGTCTTCCTTTTCAGTATGCACAACACGTGCGTCAACTACGGGCGAACGACTAATAAGAGACTAGGAAAATCACTGGACCGTACGACCTTGCTGCGCGGGGCTTACGTAACAATCAGCAAATGTAACGCTAAACCGTTATAACGCTTTCGCGTGATTTTACTACACTGTGCATCATTGGGGATGGTTCACAGTCAGAGGTAGTTGTCCGATTTGCGGATATTGGTCTTTAAAGGGAAATGCCCGCTTAACGACAAGTTGTTTTGAAAGAAAGAAGAAAAATCAGTGAAGCTTTGAACGAAATCAGATAATGATATGATTCTTTGAAAGTTGTGATCATTATACATGATGGGATCTTCAAATTGGCCGCATCGGTAATGTCAATGTGGACAACTCTCCCATTTGCCCGAACATACAAAATGAATAAAATGTCAATTTTTCAAAATGTATTACTCCGTAAAGGATTTTTTCTTTCTTTTTGAAGGGACCAGTAACAATATGATATCTACAATATATTTTGAATACTGCCCCGAGGGAAAAGGCGCTCATGAGAAAACCGAAAATTAACGATATTTTAGTGTACAACAAACGGGAGAGTTGACCGTGAATACACCACAATCGCCTCACTGAATTGCCACATTGAGATTCGCATAGATATAGTGGTATAATTTTTCAAACATTCACAGCTTTGTCTGATTTCTTTCAAACTTTGACTATCCTGTTTCTCTATTTTTGTTGCTTTCACACAACTCAACTTATTACACAGGCTGGCTCCTTTGTCACTGTGCATTTGTGAGGTCAGTGTTTTTGTGCATTTGTGAGATAGTTTTGATAGTCTACATGGCATTATTAAAAATATTCAAAATTTATGCACACCTTCATTTAAATAATGTCTTAGTGGTTATTGCACAAAATACATAAATATTTGTTAAAATAAATATAAATCAGCACTAATATCAACTTTAGAATATTACGTTTCAAGTCTTAAAGATAATGCCTGTCGACAAACTGTATCGTTAATTTTGTACTGTACTGTTTTCTTTGTTTGTGCTACAATAAATATCCGTAAAATGTATTCAACTTGTACGTTTTTGTCTTATTTCATTTAGGAAAATCAATCATCAATTTTGAATGGAAAGATTTGATTGACATAAGATACATGCGTGTACTGAAAAGGACAAAAACAACAACAACAATGCATCTGACAATATTGGCTGGTTCGGCAGGCTGTGTATGGATATACCAATCAATCATAAATCGTCGCTTTTTATAATCCTTTGTTCATATTATGCGTAACAATACCATTCCAACTCTTTCATTGATCGTATAATTGATGCGCTTTTCCATTTTTCTATAGAAGACTTGTCATTGTTAATGGAAATCAGCCGGTTAAACAGAATCTACAAAGCTTATGGGAATAGGAATAGCAGAGTATTATAAAAGATTCTTCATTAACCTACCCAGCTTGTATAACAAAATACTTTTGTCTTTTGTTATACAATATAACAATACAACATATTACTTGTCGGTCCAGAAACTGCAGATATCCAGTTTGTTAGTCGACATCGTATTGCTGGACAAAAATATTTATTCCCTTCTACAAAAAGTATTTGATTCCATCCGTATTCGGCGATTAATATCCGAAAAGAAGGATTACGTTACAGATTGCAATTGAAGTCAGACGTATCTAAATCAACTCTCTTCACGAAACAAACGTTCCAGTATTTCGACTAAAGGTTAACCAGGATGAAAGTGGTAAGTGATTTTAACTAATTTATTTGATTTGATTTATTAAATTTATTCGTTTCTTTTTAAACGTTTAACTTTTTCACATTAATTGTCTTCGAAGTCGTTGAACTATCAAAACGCATGATTAGGGAAAAGTGAATGTTCATATTCAATAAGACATAATGATTAGATTTCCATTCGTACCGCGGCACTTAGAAGGATGATGGTTTATTTGACCTGTTATGAAAGCATGTGTATGCTTGTAATTAAGCAACCAGGGGACCGACGGTTTTAAGTCCTCTCCGAGGGACTTGGTAATGAGGATTAATGCCATAGTAAAGGGCAATAGCGCATCCACTTGGTTTCGAACCCGGGTCCTCCCAGTTACTAGACCACTGCTCTACCACTGCCTCCTCATGATCCTAACCTTATCTCAAATTTCAAAGGAATTCCACTCCATTATCACCACGCATTACCATTTGGACTGTATTTTGAAAAGTATACTTTATCAATATGTTTCCTGCTAAATTGTAAAACTAATTTAACAAGCAAGATTTGGCTAAGATGACTTTCAGTAATTTTTATCTTTTCTTTCTCCCCCCCCCCCCCCTCTCTCTCTCTCTTTTCTCTGTTGAGCAGTTTTCTTCTAAGAATTCAGATTTGATACTGTTGATGGTTCTACTAACACTAGCCATGTGTAAGTAATGATTATTATCACCTTTATAATTTCTAAGTTTTATCATCATAGATTCATGCTTTTGTTATAGTAATGGAACTATACGACTGGAATGCATACTATACTTGCAGAAATAAGAGACAAAGAAAGAACAAAAAAATTATAAGAATGATCACTCCCAAACCTCAGTTGACATTAATGTGTTATAAAAATTGAATTGAATTGTATCGGTTTATTGCATTAAAAAAAAAAACAACAACACGCAGCTTGATAGCTAAAATAGTTGAATTTACAGAGTCAAGCATATGAAACACATAATCAACATAAGAATCAATAACAATTACACAATTTGTAAATATATTTTATTACATGCTTTTTTCTATTTTAACACAACAGAAGATGGATCTTTTATGTGCTAAATGTGTTATAGAAATCAAATTATATAGGCTCTAACTCTTATCTGTAATCATGTACTGTGGACCTATAGGTGCATTGCTTGCTCCATTTATTTTATAGAAATCGATGGGTTTTATCACCTATTTTTCATCATATAGGTGATTGGTACGCAGGTGGTGTCCCCCATTGTTCCCATTACGGTGAAAGTGCATAAATCTCTTTAGTCTTCAGTCTCATCTTCAGGGAGAGGGTGGGATATCCCCCCCCCCCCCCCGCCCTCCATTTTTCAAGCCTTAAGAAAATGATTGAACTTAAAGCAGTGCGTACCCCAGATTTTAGGAAATTGGCTACATCATTTCATGATTTTCCAGAGATTATGCCCCCAATCTCACTAGTGGGACTGCAGCAGAGGCAGGCTCATATTTTCACCCTCTCCTTGGTGGATACGCCACTGCTGATTATACATTTTCAATGTTTGGCGAATAAAGCATAAATTATGATGCTATCAACTTTCTATGTAGCCACAGAAGCATCATGGTTCAATACGTGTGGCTTCAATCAATGTAGAACTTCAACAGCTGCAGACGCAGTTGTGTTTCAGCGAACGAAGTCAAGATCCGAATGTAGGAGGAAGGTGAAATCTTCAAAGGGACAGAAATTAACAGTTAGCATGGTTAATTCTACTAACACAGGTAAATTTAATACTAATTATTGAAGCGGGTATTCTGTCAGTAGCTAGATTGTTCTTAGTACGAAATTAGATAATAATAATGGTTTTAATAATTATAATAATGATGATAAGAGTTGGATTTATAAAGCCCTTTTCCTCTGGATACTATCATTATCCCGACTTTAGATATTAAAGCTTAAATTATATTGATGAAAAAATATAATTGATAAGAATAAAACAATGTATAAACGAGAGGGACAACCGGAGAGACGGACATTGAAAGAGACGGAGAGAGAAGGAAGAGGAAGAGAGGGTGGAATATAAAACATATCTAGAGAGAGAGAGAGACAGAGACAGAGACAGACAGAGACAGACAGAGTGCAGTGTCTATGTGAGGGAGAGAGAGAGGGGGGGGGGGGTTGAGAGAAGGAAATAGATACAGGGAATAACAGAGAAAGGGGGCTTACTGAAATTGAAGGGAGAGATATACACATACACAGACTAAGTGTGTGAGAGAGTGAAATAGAGAGAGAGAGAGAGAGAGAGAGAGAGAGTCGGGGGACGTGCACGTCATAGAGAATGTGTGACGGTGAGATCGAGGAGAAGAGAAGGAGAGTCGGATCGATTAAAATATATCACATCTATAATGGATTATAAAATTCGTTTAATAATTACCATGATTACATACAGGCTCTGTCTACGATGATAAAATACATACACGACCTAACATCGCACCAAACAGAAGTGATGTGAATGCTTGTAGCAGCATTCCGTGTCCAAACGAAGCCACTTGCAATGGTACAAGGGATTGGTTTGAATGTTTCTGTCCCAGTGGTTTTGAAGGTGCACTTTGCGAGATCGGTAAGAGACACAAATTATGTTTAAAAATAATCAAATAATACTCCAGTGGCTTATCTCAGCAAAGGATTGAGTTAGTTTACTCCCCCCCCCCCCCCCCCCCAATTTGAAGGCCCCCAAATCAAATGGCCCGCACAGCTGATGTGATTGTATGGACACCCCCGGTCCTAGAAGGATTCTCTTCATCAACATCGGTATATTTCCGTAACATGACTGTCTCACTTGTCCAAATACACGTATACTTGATTTACCATGTAGATGCGTATTCAGATATCAACTGTAGAGAAGAGAAACGGACACGATAGACTTTATTTCAATTCTCACTAAACGTTAATTGATGTTTGCTGTTTTATGCCGGTTTCACTGTGTTGTAAAAAAAAATGTCAAAATTATTTGAACATCAATTTTGTAAAAAGATTATACATCTTTACGGGGTTAGGGAAACGTGCTCGAATTCGCGGAAAAAATATAAGCGGGGGAAAAAATGAACAAGTTCAACCGAGCCATGCCGCTCCCTCCGCTAGATCCGCCATTGATAATCATGATAATCGTGACATGAAAGTGTTTCGTGTTAATACCGCTATTTTGAAATGAAAGGCAATTTCTAAACGAAGCAACACTTGTACATAACCTAAAACAATGCAGTAACACTTTAAAGATGTGATTTCTTTAGATCTAGATGTAAATGAGTGTAACCTATATAACTCTTGATTATTTTTCTTAACTACATGACGTACTGCCCGTAGAAATCAACGAATGCGAAAGCTCGCCTTGTCTTAATGGAGCAACGTGTAAGGACTTTGCTGATGCATACAAGTGTAGGTGTGCTGTAGGCTTCACGGGATACCACTGTGAAACGGGTGAGTTTTGAGAAAGTTTCAAGGAAACATATTCCACAAGTTTTTCTTTATTCCGATCTTGATTTCAGATTTTAAGGGATCATCTGACCTCCAGTGATCCAACTTGCCTTTCCTATTTAGGGCTTTCTTTACAGGGATTGCTGCCATGACCAGCTGTCAAACAATATTAGAATAGTGGCTATTATTCGCAAATCATTCTCGTAAGAATTACATGCGTGAAATTTACAACAATAAAATAAAATTTATCCTTGCTTCTAATGTAATATTTCATCAGTTATAAGTTTATTTTATGCTAGGTTGTATTTAAATGGAAGTGGAAAATATATATCTCGTAATCTTGATAAGACTGAACGTTTATTTCTTATCTAGACATCAACGAATGTGAGAGTCATCCCTGTCTTAATGAAGGGACCTGCGTGGACCTTGTTAATGGATATACGTGTTGGTGTTTCCCTGGATTCATTGGAGTACATTGTGAAACAGGTATCAGGGGCGTATCCAAGATTATGTTTCCGAGGGGCACTAGCAGTGGAGTAGCTACGGGGGCACACGCCCTGCCCAATAGACCGGTTCTGTAATGTATTCAAATTTATGCACATTTCTTCTCTGAGCACCTAGTGACGAGCTATTCCATTAACCTGCCTTTTACAAATGAGCCTCAGTGCTTGGAATCCAGTTTACATACATTACTTGTTGCTATGTCCAGCAAGCTTTCAGGTTGTCAAGAACAACCTTTGTTTGAAAGGCATGTATAAAATTTGAATACATTACAGAAGCAGTCTATTGATTGGCGCAAAAAGAAAGGAAAGGGAGGAAATAAAACTTAAAAGAGGGTAAAAGGGGGAGGAAGAAAGGAAATTAAAACAAAATGTGATACCTACTACCCCCCCCCCTAACCAATGGAAATGTTAATATTAATTCGCATTTCATCCATCGAAAAAGGCCGGTGCACCCCCCCCCTCCCACCCCATCCCCCCTCCCACCCCATCCCCCCTCGAATGCCGATGCCCATTCAATGTCTGTGTCCACGCTTCGCCAATATGCACTCGTATAATCTAAAATTTAATGTTTAGCACTGAGAAAAATCAAAACAAAACAAAAACGATTTCAAATGTTAACGAGGGAGAACAATTATGTTTAAAAATGTGCCCTTTTTTTAAAGAAGAAAATACTACATGAACAATTTAGTGTGATGTCGGCAAATTTGGACTTCTGACCGTTATATTATAATATTCATACAATTATTTCCAGAGTTTTTTGTTAAAGCGAATACTAGTACTTAATTTTGAAGGCATTTTTCATAATTCATTTGGCCCATTCTGCATTATGCATTTAATGTGTTTGTCCCTTCGTTCAATTGAATATAGGCCTAATGTGCCGTTATTACTCTCAAATTCAGAATTTTAGAATACTTTTAATCATCCCTTTTGTTTTCTTCCTTAGAATCGTCTATTGCATTCATTTTAAAGAGACGGAGCATTTTCGCTGGTAGCCTCCAGCCGAACACTTCTCTCCTCGATGTCCCTTTCATCAAGCTTCCTATAGATGATCTGGTCGCTGCATTTTCCATGGCATATGACCCCCAAGATAAGATGGTGTACTGGACAGATAGTAATAATATATCCAGGGCCACATTGAATGGAACTTTTCGAGAGGTCATCTTGACAAATTTGACAGGTATAACGCTGATTTAAAAAATATTCATAATTCCGAATCTCAAATGTAAATACCAAGAGTTTCATAATTCCGAATATTTTTTTCGCATTACCCAGAAGGTTCATCATTAGGAAGGTTTGTTATACCGAAGGTTCGTATATCCGGAGGTTTGTTATACCGAAAGTTCGTATATCCGGAGGTTTGTTATACCGAAGGTTCGTATATCCGGAGGTTTGTTATACCGAAGGTTCGTATATCCGGAGGTTTGTTATACCGAAGGTTCGTATATCCGGAGGTTTGTTATACCGAAGGTTCGTATATCCGGAGGTTTGTTATACCGAAGGTTCGTATACCCGGAGGTTTGTTATACCGAAGGTTCGTATATCCGCAGGTTTGTTATACCGAAGGTTCGTATATCCGCAGGTTTGTTATACCGAAGGTTCGTATATCCGTAGGTTTGTTATACCGAAGGTTCGTATATCCGCAGGTTTGTTATACCGAAGGTATATCCGAAGGTTCACAACTCCGAAAATAAAATAGGGTTCATTATTTCAAAGGTTTGCATTTCCGACAATAGCATAAGATTCTATTTCATATTTGCGATTTTGAACCTTCGGAATTATGAACACAGTTTAATTTTCGGAATTACGAACTATATTTGATTTTCTGAATTATAAACCTTATTTTTGTTCTGGGAATAACGAGCCTTTGGAATAATGAACCTTAGGAATGAAGGACCTTCGGAATGAATAATCTTCAGAATAACAAACCTTCGGATTAATGAGCCTTTAGATCAACGAAATTTCGAAACAATGAACGTCAGGAAAAAAAGGATTGATGAGAAATGATCTGTTCACTGACATGGGGGGGGGGGGGGGGGTTCATTCATTTTTTTTGCATTTCATGTAAAAGGTTTTTGATCAACCAGTGTCATAGCGTGAGTCGAGGCATAGAGGGCGCATTGTCATCTTACTATAAGTATTGTATAACGATAATTTACGATATTTTCGAAAAGGGGGTGTGAGAGAGTGTATTATATACCCCTTACATAGATTCTTATTCACTGATTGGTCAAAACTATATCACATGACACGGCGCATCTCGATCTATCATTGCGTCAGAGGGTTTTGGCGTTCTATCAATTGACCTAAGGTCAAATGATAGAATGCCAAAACCCTGAGATAGAACGCGTAACCCCTCCGCGACTTTTACACACACGTACTACACGTACACAAAATTTGGTTCAGGTTTTAAGAGTGCATTCGCGAGTTGCTAGGCTATGACTACGTTAATCAATATACGCGCAGCGCGTAAGAATTCAACATGGCGAGTGACTTAGCAAAGGATGAGGATGAAAAGGATGAAAAGAATGAGGTATATAAAACAGATATGGACTGTTCTGTAATCGGATGGTGGTGGAAATTATCACTCCCTCTGTGGTGTTCATACCGGCCCTTCTATCATCCCTCGGCTTCGCCTCGGGGGTGATAGAAGGGCCGGTATGAAAGCCACCTTGGGAGTGATAATTTCCACCATCATACTCATGAGCAGTCAATATTTGTATACTATCGTCTTCTCTCTCTCTCTCTCTCTTGATTCTTTTCTCCATGCAGGGGGGGGGGGGGGCACCTGTCCCCGTAGCTACCCCACTGCATTCAACTTTCATTTTTGTATTCCTTTTTCTATTTCGCAAAGACTTTCAAGAAATTAAGTGAAGGGCAATTTCATTTCCCTAAGTAGGCCTATTGTATTGCCTGAAGAAATCATATTCGGATTAGGAGATCACTATGTCATTGTAGTGTTCGCACATTTCAAAAGATGATAGACTGGGCTATTGAAATTAGCTATAAGGTTGGCTTCTTGAAAGTCTTTGGATCGTGTTGAAATCCCTCTTCTAACGCATGTATCAAAATATGTATTATGTATATTAATTTGCAGGCTTGTATAATGGTGAAATATCGGTGGAGTTTCGGGACAGGAAAATCTACTTTGCTCTCCCATTTAAAGGTAATATTGAACGAGCAAATTTTGACGGGAGTGGCCGGGAAGTGCTGACCGTCTCTCGCCCTTATCCCGTTGGGATAGATGTAGACGGCGTGAATAGGTAGGAAGCATACACTGTCAAAAATAACTGTAAAACTACAGGTTTTTTGGCCCTTGAAATTACAAGTTATTGCCGTTATTTCAATTTTACAGTCTTTTTTCCTGTAAAACAACAGCAAGTTTGTTGGTTTACCGGAAATCAGCATATATTTACAATCGCCCGACATAAAACACTGTTAAAAAAACATTTTCTCATATTTTAACAAGTTACCCTGTTAAATTACAAATCGTTTCCATGGTTCCGTTTTCCTGTTAGAAATTAAAGTTTCTACTGTTTAACAAAAAAAACTGGAACCTGTTGTTTTACATGTACTGTGGAAAAACGGGCATTCCCAGCATCCTGACTGCCAGGATTTTTCCCGTGAAAAAGTAGCTAGTTGAAAGAGTTAGTTTCGTCACTTGCTCCTGATTGGTCAGATTCGAAATACATGTAGTTCCCTTCCACAGAAAAGATTTCATGAACATGATAAAGCTCTCAGAATGTATGTTTTTTTTTTATTATTCTAAATTGTAAATTTTCACAGAATTTTGAGTTCTTGATGCATACTTGATGTAAAATTCAACAGCAAACGCGGCGGCTTAATAATCATGATAATAATTGTTGTTAAGTGTTCGGACACACAGCCCCCCCCCCCCCCCCCCCCCCATCATACATGACGAGACTCCCCGATTAAAGAGATGGTGATTAAAAAGATGGGGCCAACTTTATGTGAGATGGCGCCTATCTTAAGTGAGATGGTGCCGAATTTACGTGAGCTGGCACCTGTCTTAAGTGAGATGATGCCGATGTTGTGAGATGGCGAGTCCGGATATACCTTTTTTTAAAAGCAACCAAGCGGTGCCTTTTACGGTATATTGAAAATATAGGGCGACCCGCTATAGTGCATGATTATAATAAGCAATATTTTCAGCCCACCGCAAGCTGTCGACTGAGATCCGATTTTGGAAATAAATCGCAAGAGCATAAGATATTGGTATTTCAAGAAATAAAATCTACTTGATTCGGGTTCTGAACAATTATGAAATTCGTGCGCTGTCAGCCATATACCAATTCAATTATATATATATATATATATAGTAAAAAACAACTGTAAAACTACAGGGTTTTTAGCCCTTGAAATTACAAGCTATTGCCGTTATTTCAATTTACAGTCTTTTCATGTAAAACAACAGCAAGTTTGTTGGTTTACCACAAATTAGCATATATTAACATAATTTTATTGTAAATATATGCTGATGTCCGGTGAAAAAAAAAAAACTGTGGAAAAACGGGCATTCCCGGCATCCTGACTGCCATTTTTTTTACAGTGTGTGTGTATATATATATATATATATATATATATATATATATATATATACACACACACACATATATATATATATATATATATATATATATATATATATATATATATAGTGGGATGAATTCAAACCAAAGATGACGCAGGATACTCAGGAAATTTAAGCTTTCGTCTTTCGACTTCTTCAGAAATTTATTCTGTCGTAAACAGAAGTGATGCCAAGGTCACTTCTGTTTACGACAGAATAAATTTCTGAAGAAGTCGAAAGACGAAAGCTTAAATTTCCTGAGTATCCTGCGTCATCTTTGGTTTGAATTCATCCCACTATCTTCTATATCACCCAAACCAAAGCGAATGGTAAAAGTAGACTCAACATCATCACATTATATATATATATATATATATAAAACATATAATTCATAATTAATGAAAGAAAATGTAGAGATCTTTATCATACGGGCCCATTTTCGCAAAGGGGGCTAATAACCGGAATAAGGGCCAAATCAGTTTAAAATCGTAACTATCATAGGACTGCTCTGGCGTCAATACTTGGAGCCTTTACTCCGACTAGAAAGCTCGCAGTAGGCCGTATTTTGATGTTACTATCATGACTATTCAGGACCTAAAAAAAACATTAAAAAATAAAAATTAATTATGTGTTTAAATGTTTGTATCAAGTGCTATTAAATTTTCTTCTGAAATCGGATCGCAGACCGATCGTATAGTGTGCGATGGGCTTAATGCTTTTATCATAAATCAACACATCCCTAAAAAGTTGATAATCTATCCTAAAACATATTTTCTTCTTTAACAAAAAATAATCATGTTTTAGGAAACTATTTTGGAAGCAACAGTTTACTGTGATGAAATCGGAGCTGGATGGCAATGACTCTTTTCGGGTAGCTACTGGATATGGATCAACTGCAAGTTGTATTTTTTATTACCCCGAAGGTAATTAACGCCAACTGAGAGCCAGAAGGGCATTAACGTTATGCAATATATATGAGTTAACGCCCTTGTGGCTCTCGGCAGCTTAGGGATATGATACAAATGACATTAAATGGCATATATGTTTTTTAAGGAAAGACACAGGAGGACTCCCAAACCATCTTTTATTTATAAATGCTAGGAAGCTTTATGGGGGAGATTTCTTGAGAAAGAATGTTGTTGCTGTAACTCTTAGTGTTTGACATTGTCTGCACGATATGCAAAGAAATGGACAAAAATACTTGTTTTTTTAATTCATATTCACAGTCTGACAAGCTTGGAATTACATGTCAGAACAATGGGAGTCATAGAAAAAATCATCCTCAAAGAAATGAAGAGAAAAAGGGTCTTTCAATTTATATATAGATCGTAAAAACGATCTGATACACTGAGAGTCACAGAACAGTGGGAGGCATTTAATCTTTTAATATTCTTATACAAGAAATAAAACGTATGGGCCTTTTTTATAACAATAAATCATCTTCAATGGCAATCAATCATACACTAATTTTGCCATATTTTTCTCTTGTCTCTTTTAAGTAGGGCAGCACAGTCAGTAGCGCCATAACCGCGAGGGGGCCTGCCCTCCAATCCAATGGCCATCATAAAGAACAAAAGGGAAATGGAGAGGGAGAAAAGGACGAGAAAAGAAGATAAAAGGACCCTATCCCCCGTATCCTAATCATTGATGACCTTGTTCATTCGTATTTCATTCACAGAGTAATATATTAGTCACACCGCCATACCAACACCACACCGATTCCAAACCTACCGATTATTTTCTATTCTATGGGTAATGTAATTTCTTGTTCGGTCCGTTGTCGGTCTGGAGTCGGTCTCGTTATATGACTATGGCATTAGACCGGCTCGCCCCCCCCCCCCCCCAACCATGAATGATGCTATAGCGCATCTTCCAGTCAGACCCAACTCCGGAAAACCGAGCACAGGTATATACTCCGAAAATGGCGTATGAATATAGAGCCCTCATCGTTCAGTGCGAGGCATTGTGTACAAAAGGCATGGGGGAAATCCTTCAAAGTCAACCTGCCACTGATATATATATATATATATATATATATATATATATATATATATATATTAAAAATAATTCTGCGTGTTAATTATCTTCAAAATCTTTGAATGATTCGTCATATGAAATGACTTTCAAATGACGAATATTTGAAATAAATATATCCGCAGTGTTATTTTTGAAAAATATGTTATCAATGGCAGGTCGACATTGCACGATTTTCCCCATGCCTTTTGTACACACTGTCTCGCACTGAACGATGAGGGCTCTATATTTATCTTGCTCCTTACGCCGTTTTCAGAGTATATACCTGTGCTCGGTTTTCCGGAGTTGGGTCTGACTGTCCTCAGTGGCTGGGCCCGCGCTTCGCACTGATCACATTGAGTTGGATGATTCCGTTATTGCGGGAGATGAGATGAGAGCTGGTCTAGCGGTAATGTCCGCCATATACCAATTGGCTCTCTGGCTTAACCTATAAACTGACTCCGATCGGACCCCGATTCGAAACTGAGTCACGTCATTCGGATGGTGACGTTAAAGGTCGATCCCTGACGTAAAGTGATCATCGCCCCGTCTTATAAAGAGTTGCGATTGATTCTAATTGATCGCGACTTGAAATTAATCGTAACAGTGTACTTAAGAGATAGGAATTGCGATTAATTTCAAGCTGCTATCGATGCAAATCGATCGCAACAGTAAATAAGATGAGGCCCTGATTGATAAACTGTCTATAAAAACCCAGTTATGCATACATTACCTTTTTCTTCTCCTTCATATTTTCCTCAGAGTCCCGACTTTTGTTCACAGACTACGGATACAATATGGTTCAGTCTGTCCGTCCTGATGGGACCGATCAACACGTGATGATCAGCTGGAACACCAGTCAGGTCACCCACATTGCTGTCTTCAACTCCATGCTCATCTTCAGTACCAAAGGCGGGCAGCTTGGCGAGGTACCTCTGTCCAACCTGACAGCGATTAGAACGGTAGAAGCTTTGAGTATGAGAAGGCATGAGAAACCATGCCTGAACTTGAACGTTAGAGATATCCACGTTCACAACATCAATCGCACAATAGCAAGTAATCCTCTGTAGGCATTGCTCTCCCCCTGTTCGTCCGCTAAAAAGGGTCAGCCACGGAATTTAGGGGTGAAGACCTTGACCCCAGCCCCGTCTGCCCGTACCCCTGTTCAACAAGTCTGGCTGCGCCAGTGCACACAGACACAGAAGAAAAGTCTGTCCCATGACTGTATTCTTATGCTCCCCCCCCCCCCCCCCCCCCGCTTTGAAAAAAGCACCTATATGTGTAACACTTGCTGGTTGTTCGTTTGTCACAATATTTTTCGGAATTGTACCCCCGGCCCCCTTTAAAGTACCTGGATCCTCCCTTGTTGACGCCCACTATGAAAATAGTCAAAGTTAGTTGTCCAACTCGTGAAACTCAAGACTGATTAACGTAACTGCAATGATTTTCAATTTAATTTAGGAATTTTTTGCTACAAAATAATACAAAACTAGTCGTCTTTAATCAGGTGATATATATATATATATATATATATATATATATATATATATATATATATATTGTTTTTATTGGATAAAACAGTCGATCATATATAAAAGTACAAAATACATGTATATCACAAGTACAAAATAGAAGCTCAAAATAATAAACGGTCACCAGTTTAAAACATTGTGCAAATAAAAACAGCACTAGTAACAATAATGATGATGAAGGAATATTGGAACAGCAGGATAAAGATGTTTAACCTTCGGACTCACAGCTTGAAAACAATTTCTTTTTGAAAATGAAGTCCCAATTTACCATTCTTTGAAGCAGTGACTATTTTGACCGATGTTTGGACTGAATAAAAAATAAGAGAGAGTCAAAAAACTGGGATCTCGTTGCGAAACTTACATCAGATGATACTTTGGATACTTTCCAGGAGTGTCCTTCTGCCCCCAATTGTTACAGCACATTCCATATTAACGATAACGATAACGATAACGATAACGATAATTAGAAATGTATTGTATAGATATTCATATCTTTATGTAAGAATTAAAGTGGTGGAACTGTGCTGTGTAAATAATTTCTAAACTTCTTGAAATGATAATATTAAAAAGACTTAAGACAAAAGGTTAATTGTTTACTGCATGTTAATGAGAAATGTTTTTATTTTGTATTTACATGTTTTCTTGCTTTCTGAGTGCGTTTCTTAGGCTCGAGGCACTTGGTGGAGAATATCCGAAATTTAGCTCATATCTTTTTAGTGAGAAACTGGTCATAATTTGGGTATTATTGCTTTTATTTGTCATCTTCATATTCCTGTGATGGCGCCCTTTATAGAGTTGGGTGCATTTGTTTATTCTCTCCAGATTTTTGTGTTGTTAATACATGATGTTAATACATGTACTGTTTATCACTGATAATACATACACATGTAGTATATCGCATTATGATTTTCGTATATTTTTGACAAATTACTATGTAGAGATGTAATTTATTATTAGAAGTAAGTATTATCATCATTATTATCCCATTTTGATGGACATTTCGTCGAAAAACAAAAAGACCACCCATAATTAAAGAGTACCTTTCATAAAAGTATAGTTACATAGGTCTATGGTTATCGTATGAGAGTCGCATTGATGTGGCTGGAACTTCATTGAATCAAAGCATCAGTTGGATTTATTTGTTCTCCTCCTAATACACCCCTTAATTTACTTATTTTATTCAAATTTTATGAATACTTTTTGAAAAAGTTTTCTTGATGACCCCAAAGCTTGCCAAAGGCTTACCTAATATAGCAGTACCGAATGCATGCAAGGTAGTGTATTCCATCCAGTAAAATGCTCACGATCATATCCTGGTGATTTAGATACCTAGCTCGTCGAGCTCACCAAGGGTGATGGAAGAAATCTCTAGAAATTCGAAATGTCAGTAAACAGGGTTTATGTTTTTCATTTGTATACAGTCAGTGGTGTAATGCAAAAATTTTGAGGTGGCTGAGCGTAGGCATACGGGTCCAATTTCTTAATACTTGCGAGCGAGCGAGCAGAAAAATTATCGGTCTTTTTAGAAATGAAAATGTAATTTTGTCATATATCCGGTAGGTAACTTTTTTTTGGCCTGGAATCATTTTTATTTTATTTTATTTTATTTTATTTTATTTCATTTCATTTATTTCTTCAACATCAGAAATGTACTACGATTTCTACATTCATCGTGTATATTTGTATTATGATTATATCTGTAGTTGTATATATTACAAAAACCAGATATAATTTTTTTGATTTTGTAGTCTGCTTTTAAGACATCGTTCAACAGTGATTTCTTTAAATTTAAAGTGAGATAACTTTGATATCTCTTGCTCCTTGATCAGAATTATCTAGGCTCATTCACTTTGTGCATCGAAAGTAGTTCCACTCTCCTCATTTCCTTTCATCTCACTTTAAATATGCTGATTGTTTCTCTTTACCTACACGATTGTATGGCTTTAATGTTTGTTATTGCTTTTTAATGGAATGTAGAGATAAATAAATTTTTTTAAAAAGCTCCATCTTGAAACGTAGCTTCACATTCAAGTCATGTTCGAGTAATATTATCAGTCCGCTGTAGATATGGTTACATGTCGTTTTTCCGAATGTTGATAATTCGAAGAATCGTTTGTCCGAAGGTTCGTATTTCCGTAAGTTCGTTACTCCGACAGTTCGTAATTCCGAAAATGAAAAAGGGTTCATATTTCATAGTTCGTAATTCTGAAAGTTATATAGTACTTTAATACATTTTCGGGATTGCGAAACCTTTTTCATTTTCGGAATTATGAACCCTATTTCATTTTCGGAATTACGAACCTTCGGAAGAACGAGTAGCCTCCATAGATATGGTTAACAGGCCTACTCCCAAAAATAAAATAATCGATTGAAAGGGCGGGAAATAACAACACTATGTACATGTAAGGTTCGTAATTCCGAAAGTCATGTAGGACTCTATTGCATTTTCAGAATTACGAACCTTTATATGAACCCTTTTTCATTTTTGGAATTACGATCCGAACCTTCGGAAAAACGAAGGTTCATAGATACGGTTAACAGGCCTCCTCTAAAAATTCATAATATAATCGATTGAAAGAGCGGAAAATAACATCTTTAGATTTAACAATTTTATATAAAATGGTTTGATCAAACTGATGTAGCGGTAGACATGTTAGACCGAGCCATAGCTTGTGTGTAACTAGTCATACATCGTACACTGCGGAGCACTGATCTTACTGGTCATGCTGGTTGGAGAAAAATCAAGGGAGCGGAATGATGAAATATGCTGGACAACATGGCCAGAGAGCGATTTGCAGAGTAAACTTTCTTCAATCACCGTTTTTCTCTTTCAATCTCTCTCTCTCTCTCTCTGTCCCCCCCCCCTCTCTCTCTTCTCTCTGTCTCTCTATCTCTCTCCCTTTTTCGTTCACCTTTTCTATAAATTAAACAGCTGAGACTGTAACTATAAAAAGGTTAGTCTGCAGCCTCTGTTGATGTTGATCCAACCTCTAAAAACTAACGTTATTTTTTAGAAATGAAATATGATTAATACTAATTGGTGTATAAAAGCGCAGATCTGTTGATTTGGATAAATAACTGGCATTTAAAAGTAAATGTGACGGCGAACAGAAAGGTCTTCGAAAAATTAATGTCTTGTTTTTCTCATTTTTTATCACATTCCAAAAAATAATGGTTATGTGAGCAGAGAATAACGACAAACATCATATACATCTATAAAAACAAACAAACAAACAAACAAACAAACAATAGTCTTGAGATGTAGAACAATAGTAATAGGAGAAATACCTCTCACACATGAACTTTAAACGAGAGAGTTCATAGACTATGGTATTTTTTCAAATACGTAAATGTCATGGCATTTTTTTTAAATATGTATTTTTCTGCTTGTTTACAATTCGTCGTTCTGCTTATATGATGTGAGGAATAAATATTTTTTTAGCATTTCTATATTACATAAGGATGAAATCTGAGCTCAATTTGATCCCAATCTATTTTCCTTTCCGCCTTTATCTTTATCTCTTAATACAGTCCTGAGTTCCCTTAAAGTCCCACATGCATGTATATTATTTTGTTGTCAATTTTACAGGTCTAAAGAAATTGTAATCAGAACAGAAAGTGTGTTTTCCCGGAAGTACAAACCATTAAAGGTGTATGAACATGCATTACATGTATTTTGTTCTTTATGCCCGTATCCCTGTGGTTTCTAACCCCACGTAATTTACATTTAAGCATACTTTCATCATGCATGACAGTGACTAAGTATGCATGTAGAATTTCTTAACAGTGTATGGACATAATGAATAAAAATGTCTTTCAATTATGAAGTAAGATAACTTTCCCATTTTAATATCATGAATTTCTAAGAGTTCTCTCCTAAGCACCTTCTCCTCAGGGCTGTAATGAAAACTATGTTGTTTTAGATCCCCCAGAACAAAAAGATCCTGCCCAGTAATATACAGTGCATTTATATATATATATATATATATATATATATATATATATATATATAAAGCATGTTAGTCAGACTGTGCGTATAGGGGCAAATGGAAGAGTTTACTTTTAATTTGATTGTATTTTATTTACCGAATATAAAACATATACATGTACATAATAATGTACATGATAACATGAATAAACAGTTTTGGAAGGATCGTCTTGCTCAACTGTGCCATTACAGCACAGCTGTTCTACAAAGGGGTCCGGATGATAAAACAAATAAACAAGAGAAAATGATATCATATCACATAATCACATATCACATAATATTATATCACATTATAGTTGTCAGACTATCACAATGACACTAACATTTCTCCAATTTGAAATTCCCAGACAGTTTTTCAGTAATAAACATATTTTTAATCCCATTTTGATCAAACCTTTCATCAATCTGTTTCCCTGTTTCTTTTTTCTTTTGCTTTCCTTTGCAACAACGGGTATAAAGGTTAGATTGCCCTTTAATGTGAATACATAAAGTAACATATCCGTTTTCTTTCTTTCTTTCTACATCATTAAACATTTACTACCTTATGAAAACAATTTACATAACAACGCATGTTTAATAACTTGACGCTACCCATTTTGATAGGATACAATCATCCTCAAAATCTTGAAATCCAAACACTATCTTTTTATCAAATCAATATCTATTTTTCTTTTTGACTGTTAATTTCTCAAGACTATTTTCAATATAGGTTTTATACATAAGATTTAGCATCTCGAGATTTGTTAAGTAGAAATAGGAGTCCCATTTCAAAGTCCAAAAGTCTTCTCTCTCCTGAATCCCCCCTACAGTCTGTCCTCTTCCATCATGCCCTCTCTTTGGCTCCTATACTTCTCTCTTTCTCTCTCTCTTTCTCTCTCTCCCCCTCCTCTCTCTCTCTTTCTCTCTCTCCCCCCCTCTCTCTCTCTCTCTCTCTCTCTCTCTCACACACACACACACACACGCGCACACACACAAACAATCTATATGTACCTTTCTCTCTTTCATTCTCTCACTCTTCTTTTCTTTCTGAATCCGCACCATATTCTGCAGGGCTAGCTAATTTAGTTTGACTTCTTATCTTCCCTACCACTGTCTCTTCAGTTAACGCCTATATACAAGCTCGAGTTTTTGTTAAGCTAGCTTGGTGTGACAGGGGAGTATGGTGGTGGTGGCTCAGCCGGTCCAGGCCCGTTTACTCCTGGTTGCCAAAGTGTCGGCACTGTCGTATTGGAATCGGTCCTACCGCTTGCGTCCTGGGTCCAGACATTTTTTTCTGACCATATGGGATGACCGTGCTGATCCAGCGGGAATGCGTACACCAGCATGTTCCTATGGCCAGGTGTCGGGATGGATTGGTACGACGTCGCTTGCCCTGGGCCATGTTCAGGATGGACAGCGCCCTCACAGTGGCAGGGCGGTGACCCACTTGGATGGTAGTGGTTTCCGAGAAGACGTTCACTACTCCGCCTTTCATTGGCTGCTTTGACGAGGTGGGGAATCCTGCAAAGATCAATGAGCCAGCCCACTCCAAATAAACCAAAAGTGAAGAAATAGGCGAAGCCCCATCCCCAGCGGTGGAGGTAAAAGTGATGCATGCCAATGATACCAAGAGGAAACCACATCAGGTACGCGTCATCCACGTGGAAACACTTCTCGTCGTTGGTTATCAGCTCGTTCCTGGTCCTGTAAAACAAGTACGGCATTCTCACCAGGTCAACCAGGAACCCCACGCCCATGCATCCTAGAGTAAAGAAGTAGATGATACCAAACATCCAGCGGCGCATGTAGAAGTGATGCAGTCCTAAGAATCCTAGAGGGAATGCAAGAGGATAGACATCATCCAGGTACATCCTATCAGCGGGATTCACAGATAGAAGTCGCCCAGAGCGTAGGGTGCGGATATCCTCATTGGCCCGTCTGGTGAGAATCCAGATGCGAAAGACATCGAATAGCCACCCAACGCCGAAGAGACCCATGGTAAGGCTGTACACGACACCATACCCAATACGACCGAGATAGTAGTGATGGCCGCCTGCAGAAGGAAACAATATCACAAAGAATCCTAATGGTATTCTTTTTTTATCAGTAAAATGCGCTTCTTTCATTAAGAACATAATAAATATATACAAATTTATCATGAATCATTATCATGATTATGACAACTTTTTTTTTCAGCTCAAGGAGAGGATTGTGTACACAATTAATGAACAAAATACAAACAATCCTTTATCAATGAATTCTATGGTGTCTTGTACAGCCTTATGTCTGTATTGAAAATTGCATGTCACAATTAAGAAATATTAATTGTGGTGTTCTACAGGGTTCTATTCTAGGCCCTTTACTTATTTTTTATATAAATGACTTTCATAGATCATCAAATTCATTGACTTTTATTATGTATGCAGATGACACTAATCTATTTTTTTTCGCATAAAAGCCTAGAAACTTTATGTAATGTGATTAATTCTGAACTGGATTCACTTGCAATATAGATTAAGGCTAACAATTTATCACTAAATCTAGAAAAAACAAGGAAGCTTTCTCATTGCCTGATGATATAAATTGTGAGAAAACTCATTTGTCCAATTTCAAATGTACCATAGATTCTCGCCTAACGTGCATTTTATTTCAAAATATTTCATAGGACAATTGCCTTCAATGCCTTCTTGTTCAAAATTAAAAGAAAGGACTCCCCTCTTTGCTCATTTTGCTCTAAAGATCCTGAAACACCTATTCATATTTTTTGTGTATGCCCCAGAGTGTTACCTATTTGGAATGAAGTAATTAGGATTATCAATGCAAAAGATGAAGAGCTTATCCAGCCTTCCAATTTTCAGAAAATGTTTGCTATACAAGATGATAAATTTTTAACTTCTATTTTTCTTATGTTAAAGTATTACCTTTATGTTAGTAAATTCCAAGGTAAATCCCCTAATATTGAGGGGTTTTTGGCTCTTTTGAAATCTAACAAGGATTTAGAATACTTTATAGCTAAGAAAAAAAAAAGGGCTTTCTTTACATTTCAAAAAGTGGAGAATTAATTTTAATGAATAATAGATTTACTTTTCTTTACCTTTTATATGCTGCTTTGTGAAATTATGTACATATTTTTGTCGTGATTCTGTAATTGTTTTTTCTTGATTTTGATTAATAAAAACTAAAAGAAAAAAAATCTAGAAAAAACAAATTACATGTTATTTAGTAATACTGTTAACGAACTACCTCATCCGATTTTAATAGATAATACATAAATACATAAGTTGACTGAAAAAAAATTTCTAGGCACTATAATAAATAATAAACTTTCATGGAAGTATCATATTGATAATGTATGTAAATTGATATCCAGAAACATTGGTATGATTAATAAACTCATATTCTTTTATCACTATACTCCACACTGGTTTTACCATAATTATGGAAGATTAGCATGGGGAAACAGTGCGGCATGCCTGTTAGAGTTTTTTATTTTATTACATAAAAAGGGTATGCGAATTATAAGTAATGTTAATTATCGCCACCACACAGATGATCTATTTCACTCTAATAATGTACTAGAAATTCATATTTACCGCCTCAATCTTGCGGTACTTATTTTTCAGTATCATAACCATGAATTGCCCACTGTCTTCAATAATATATTATATAGTAAATAACGAAATCCATCATTATCCCACTAGACAAATCAATCTGTATCACTTGCCAAGAACTCGTACAGCATTAACCCAGAATACTTTTTCATTTACTGCTCTTAAATTTTGGAATTCACTCCCTTTAAATATACGAGACAGTATTAGTTTGAGTTCACTCAAACGTAAATCGAAAAAAAATCACCAATTGCTTTTTATGAACATTGATCCCTCAATGATCCTGATGACGATTCATGTTTACCTGTGTAGTAAAATCTATAGACTAAATGAAACCTTCCAGATCCTGCCCCTTTCCCACCCTCCCTTCCTAACCCCACCTGTCACTTTGTCCTTCTTGTTCCGTCTTCTGTAAAGTTTACTCCTTTAAATTCCCAGCTTTCTGTGTTTAAAATATTTTTCAAAGCTTTCTCTTCGATGGAAAGTGTGTTATGTCTATAATTTGTTTGCTTTCCATGGCCATGTATCTGTCTTCTTCTTTTTTCCCTATTATTGGGCATGTTATGCATGATTGCCCAGTCTAGTTCTTTTTATGTACTGTATTCATGGTTTATCCTTTGCCAGGGACCAGCGCTTCTACAAGCTCTGCTTCTAAGCTGGTCTCTGTTTTCATTCTCATTTTCATTAATAAAATTAATCTTACGTAGTCTTCATTGATATTACCTTTTTTTTTTCTCTCACAACTCAAACTTTAATGCACTTTGTTTTGCTTGTAATGATCGAAAAATGTTTCTGCACTAAGTTGTGTTGTCAATTATTTTGTATATTGTCAATTTCATAATACTTTATGTCATATACTTTGAAAAATGAAAATGTAACGAAATAAAATCTAAATCTAAAAAAAAAAAAAAAAAAAATATATTAGTCCATTCAAAACCGACAAATTTGCATTGTTTAATTCCTCCTTCCAGCGCCCCCGACCGGGGAGTGGGGGGGGGGGGGTCGGAAATATAGGTTTTGTCACACCTTTACCTTCCAGGCTGAGAAAACCTGGAGAGAACCGGACTTAAAAATCACGTTCCGTGATAAAAAATTAACGTCAGGAAAAATCACTCATTTTTAATGTCAGCTTTAAACAGTAACTGCAAATCGTTTCTCTTTTTTTTCTTTTTGTTTTTGCTTTGTTTTTATCTTGGTTTTTTGTGTTTTTAAAAGAGTATTACATTTTTCTTCAAGCTAATCATTCTTAGTTTGTCATAAAATATATATGCTGTATATACGTAAATTAATTCATGTCTTTTTTTTTCTAATTTCTATAAGGGATACTATTGTTTTGTCTGTTAGTCAGTCTTTAAAAATATTAGTTATGTACATAGTAAAGGCTGACAGGGCCGTTGTGAAAAGCAGTTCTGAAACTGAAAATGTTACCCTGTGTGTATATATATATATATATATATATATATAACTGCAAATAAAAAATCAATATATAATTTTCAATGACTCTTATCATTCTTAGGAGTCAATAATTTCTCCTGTAACTTTCAGTGATCACTGTACAGGTTTTTTTTTTTTTTCCAACATTCTAAGACAAAATCTGACAGATTGAACTACATGTACTTTCACAAGTAATGAAAATATTTCTTTCTCAAAGTGAGTGCTGATACAGTACTTACCAAAAATGCCAACCGGGGGCAGCCAGAACAGATAGGCTGAACAAATGCTCCTCTCGTACAGCTCATCAAAAGGGCCCCCATACAGGACGTACCCTCTCTCTGCATCAGCCTTTCTTTTCTCGTTCGTTGCCTTCACTAGCCATGGCAGTCTGAACCAATCGATGATCCAACCGATTCCGAACAGCCCTAAAGTGAAGAAGTAGAGGAATCCGATGCCTATACGTCCCAAGTAAAAGTGGTGCAGTCCAAGAAATCCAAGGGGGAGGCAGAGGATGTAAGCTTCCAGGAGGGACTTTTCTTCGACTTTAATCGGAGCGCGCTTTGGCGTAGTGTTGCCCCTTCCCTGTTCCGCGTCCGCTGCTGCATGGGGCAGTGTATTCTGTTGTGAGGGCTGAGGTGGTACGGGCTGCGGGAACGATGTTGCCGCTTGTGGTGGCAGCTGTTGGTGTTGTAGTTGTGGTGGTGGCTGCTGTTGGTATTGTGGCTGTGGTGGTGATTGTTGTTGGGGCATTCCCTGGTAACCGCTCAACTGGTCTTCCTGATAGGGAGCCGATGGTTGCGGGTATTGGATGGGCTGTGCACCGGGGTCAGTCGGCGAGTGCGGGTAGGACGTACTCGCCGGTGGAAGCCCCTTTCCCCTCTGATGTTCTTCCGCTAAATCAAGCAATCTGGCTTTTTCCGAATCCATGTTTTTGAAGTCACACTCAACTGGATTTCATTCAGCTAATTAGGCTATAAACACGGCGTTCCTTTCATGTATTTAGGCGCGAGCTACTTAAAAAAAACCATAGTTTGCTAGCTTCCTTGCCCTTTACGGTTGCAAAACACTGCAGGACGTTCTTGAAACCGGTGTCTTATCATACCTTGGTCACCATCATCCAATACTGAATCACGTCACGATATTATCTGAAGTAGAGTACATGTAATACATACATGTTGTTCAAACTGTCAACTGATAACGTACGATTATAGTAGAATCATTAGACGTGCATGGTAGGCAAAGAGATCAAGAGACAGGCAATACATGTATTGTAGAACAGACCAGCAGAGCAATACGTTATGTACTATATATAGCACGGAAAGAGAGTCACATGATGATGTAGTAGTTGTTTGCAGACCTTGTGTCACTTAGCTGAGCAATCACAAAAGATCAAAGATCATAAAAGACGCGATATAATGCCCCTCTTCGCCGGACGCATTCACGTGATCGATTATTTGATGTGTGTGATCAAAGGTCAAAATGGGACCCTGTTTACATTATCATAAATCCTCCTATATATAGGCATATTAGCATTTATGCATGCTATGCAGTGTGACCATATCCCATATTATTTTCTTCCATGATCATGATAATATGCATCCGCGTCCCCTATGGTATCGAACCTCCCTGGAACTCTTTAGATTTCCTTTTTTTTTTCAAGCTAGCTAATAATTCGACTTTATATAGGATTAGGACTTCAAGGGAAATCCAACCTTAATGGCAAGTTGCTCTGAAACAAAGCAGAAAAATCAGAGAAGCAGACTGGTGAAAGTGTAAACGAAATCGGACAAGCAATAAGAAAGTTATGAATTTTTGAAATTTGTAATCACTATACATAATTATATGGGAATTTCAAATTGGCCGAATAGGTAATGTCATGCACTGTGATGTAGTGGCGCACAACTCCCCCATTTGCTCCAACACCAAAATGACTAAAATGTCATTTTTTTTTTCTTCAAAAATGTATTACTCAGTAGGGTCTTTTTTCTTTCATGAGGACCTATAAGTATAACAAATGCTATCTCCAATATATTCTGAGTACTGCCCCGAGGGTAAAGGTACTTCGGAGAAAACCGCAAATTATAATTATATTTTTGTGTAAGACACACGGGAGAGTTGTCCACAAGTACCTCATTTGTCAAAAATCCATAACTTTCTTACTCCTTGTCCGATTTCTTTTAAACTTTCACCATCCTGTTTTTCTTATTTTTCTGCTTTCACACAAATCATCTTAATACCAAGGTTGGATTGCCCTTTGAATAATGTGGAAATAAATCAAATCTTTGTATATTTAGCCCACAATCTCAAACTGATAAAAAGTGCATGAAAAGCAAATTCCTAGAAAATAGTCGCGGCCATAAATTTGCAACATTTTCCAACATATCATCGGAAGTATGGTAGATTAATGACATAGGTGGATTTATATCAAGGCAGACTTAACTCTTCAAAAAAGATATCATAGCTAAAATAATCTTAACAAAAAAGAAAGAGATCAAAAGCAAAAGAAAAAGACAAAATGAATAGATAGCTTGTAAACAAGGCTACAGAAACAGGATAGCCAATTATCATTTCATTTTCGGAATCTCTAATTTTTATCAAAACTTTTTTGATTCTCGCATCTGTCATGCTCACAGACACAGTCATTTCTGATCAAACATGCATAGATTAAATGCAACAATAAAGATTTCCCACGATGAAAGTACTTACAGGAATATGATATTTCATTTCCTGTTCAGTTGAATTTAGTATATTGTATAGGACTTTACTCTTGTTTTCTTGCAATTTTATTTCGGTATCATTCAGCTTACTCTGAGCTGTGAGGCATCACTAATACAAATATGCCAAAGTGCAATATAATCGAGAAATAAAGAAAAAAATGTTCTCTAAAAAAAGTAGATAATTGCGGCGATTTTAAGTTGTGCCTGTGATAAATAACGTACATAGAGAACAAAGAAATGCGCATATCTTTAACATAGTCGTTGATGATTATTTATTTTTTATTTTTGTATGTAATCATTAGATTTATGAACAACAAAAAATGTGTCATTTCTACCTGAAAATGTTAAATCATCTTTTAGGAAGTGACAAGCAATAAATCATCGTTTGCTAAAGATAAATGAAGTTTCATGTCCCTATTGCCATTGTGAAAGTGAAACAACAGGTCAGAAAGGTAAAGTAAAATCGGAAACAAAGCTTATAATGCCTATATAGCTCTACATGACTTGCCGCCCACCCCACCCGATTTCTTACAATTTTGGATTCGTTCATGCCTTCAATAACTGGTAATAGCAGTGGCGGATATTAGGGGGGTGGGGCATATCCGGCCCGTGCCCATTCTGACTAATGTGCCCCCTCTTTTACACAATCCTGAATCCGCCCCTTCAAAGCATCATGCAAATACGTACGCTGAACTTGATTACTAATAAGTAAAGACTTCTCCTATATAGGAATTACTTCCTTGTTTGTTTCTATTTAGAATGTACATTTCAATTGTTACATTACAATTTTATAAACTATAACGAGATACGGGCTACTGAAAACTCTCTCTCTATAAAAAAAAAAACAAAGTCGACAAATCAACAAAGCAACCACAACAACAAAAATAATCAGATTTCACGATTTTACTCTCTGTATCTCAGGCTGATGTGTACAGGGACGGCCCCAAAGTATTTCAAAGGGTACACAGGTTTAAAAGATTACAATTCAACGAAACGAAAGATCTCTCTCTCCCCTTTTTTTTTTTTGGGGGGGGGGGGGGTTGTTTGAAATCATATCATATATTTTCTTTGAGCGCGCGCATGGGCAATGGCGCTTATTTACGCTTATTTTAGTACGCTTACGGAGTTTTAAACCTTGCCATGGTTTAAACCTGGTTTAAACCTCCTTTGTGAATTCGGGCCTTTGGGTTTGGAATTTCAACGGTCCAAGAGGAGTGTGTGATTATAAAGGCAGAATGTTTGAAGACTATTATGATATCTCCTGAAGTGGGTTTGTTTTCAGATGTGAAACGGGGTTTTACTAGAATCAAGTGGTCCGTTGATATCAAACAAATCACTTGTGACGTCATACACCCAAACTGGATTGGCTTTGACTTTTAAAATCCGACATACCTGTGCGTTCGAGAACCGTTTAGTGATCAAGATAACAATAAATCCCGCGCTATTTCTTTCTTTATTTCTTATTTTTCTTTCCTCTTTAGCAGTTTAGTATTTCCAATCGGTTCCCCCCCCCCCCCCGAGGTTCATATCAGTCAGTTCTATTTTCTGTATTATTTTGGACCGCGGAACCAAGGACTGGGGAGGTCTTGCAGCACCCCTCCCCCCCCCCCCCCCCCCGCACATACATACTGTTTTTTTAGTAGACACTTTTCGTAATGCTTATATAAATCTGTACATGTATTATTACACTTCATATTTATCGCTTTCACACGCTCAGTTTACATAAAGTGAACTATGTCAACCTGCGGTAAGTTGAGACTTCAAATTTGATAGACTACTTCCTGGATCAGATCAAGCAAAAATTTTCTACACCATGATGTGCGCGGACTTGTCTTTTAAGGCGGCCCGCAATAGAGGGCGGGGAAGGAGGGGGTTCCCGGGGCCATAGACCCGAATGGGGGGGGGGGGGGGGGGCAGGGGGGCGGTCGCCGGACCCCCCCCCCAAACGAAAAAGTGGGGGGGGGGGGGGGCGAAATGCATTTTTGCCCCCCCCCCCCAAAAAAAAGCCCCCTCCCCCCATAAAAAAAAAAAATCAGTAGTAGTAAAGGAGTAAAAATCGTGTGTATATCAAAAGCTTGATTGCTTTATTACGTAATTGTAAGCCTTTGTATTCATTTTTCGTATTCATGGAGATCACTGAAGACAGATAAAGCATTCAAACTTTAAACTTTAACGTAGTGGAGGTTCTGTATTAGATGCACGGTTGCCAGAGTTGGCAGAATCCTGCTTTCTGGCAGAATTTTGACGGCTTTAGCATAATTTGACAAAATTTAGCATAATTTTAGCATAATTCTGGTGTTTTTTTTTTTTTTTTTTGCTTGTCAAAGAATTTTCCAGTAAAAATACACCCCAAAAATGCTGATAACCTCTTTTTTTTTTTTTTTTTTTTTTTTTTTAGCTTGTCAGAGAATTTTCGAGTAAAAATACACCCCAAAAATGCTTGTCAGCGAATTTTTGAGTAAAATTTTGTTGATTTAGCAGTAGGATCTGTATTGTTGTGAGAGGGTGGGAAAGCGTGTGTGTTTTTTTAGGGGTGAGAAGACATGAGCCCTTGAAAGGTGAGCCCCCTTGAATGTTTGCCCCCCCCCCAATCCCAAACTGCTTCCGGCGCGCCTGCCTGGGGCCAAACCCTCCCCCCCCCCCCCCCAGACATTATCTTTCACATCATAGACGCTCCTGCATGGACCCATGCTGATGTACATCCATGAAGGTGAGATGTTCCTATGGTCCTGTTTGGGTCAGATCTTCAACGAATTGCTATTCGAAACACATCATATCCCCCCCCCCCCCCCCTCATAGATATACATTTCCCTCTGATTACTCGATTATTCTTTATATTACCATTTCATCATTTTCCTGTTAGTTATTCTATCTCCCTTTGGATCTGTCTCTCTCGTTACGTTTCTACGTTCTACTCATCTCCCTCCTTCTAATCCCCCTCTCCTCTCTCTCTCTCTCTCTCTCTACCCCCCCCCCCCCCCCCCCCCACTCACCCAATCCTAGTGTCCCCTACAATGGCTGGGCCGTTGCTACATATCACTGAGCACATGCCGTTATTGAGGGAGATGTGAGTCGCTTGCCTAGTACCGGAGACCTTGGTCGGTCTAGCTGTATGTCCGCGGTACAGTCATCTCTCTTGCTGTCCTCACTGTCTCTGATCAGACCCCGGTTCGAAATTGTGTCACGTCCTTCGGATGATGACGTTAAAGGTCGGCCCCAGACATATCGATTCCAGATGTGATCATTTAGTCTGAGACCGACCGACCTTTAACGCCACCATCCGAAAGATACTTGTCTGTAAAAACCCAGAATACCAAGATAAATTTTCTCTTCTCTTGCCCATTTTCCTCAGAGTCCCGGCTTCTGTTCACACTTTATAACATGGTTCAGTCTGGATCTGTAAATCCTGATGGGACCGATCAATGGGAGCAGCAGTGTGATCTCCCACATCGCCGTCTTCAACTCCATGATCTTCAGTACCCAAGGCGGGCAACTTGGTGAGGTTCCTCTGTCCAACCTGACAGCGGTACTCAGACATGTTAGAACGGTCGATACTCCGAGTGTCAGCGAACATGAAAAACCCATCAGGCTTAACGTTAGACACATTCACGTTCATAACATCTATTCTACATGACCAACTAATCCTCTTCAAAAACAGAGTGGCATACCTTTAGTACACATAATAAGTGTGTCAGGGCGGATAAGAGGGGGGGGGGGTAGTAACGGGGGTCCGGACCCCCTTTTTTTTGCCTCTCCTAGGAGCTTGCGTATTGGACCCGCTTTTTTGTCGAATTGGATCCCACACCTTTCCTGATGCTGATTATGTTCTTGTGCCCCCTCCCTATAAAAGTAGTCAAAGTTAATTGTCCAATTCGTGGAACTCATGACAGTTAATCGAAACTGCACTAATATGCAATTAAAAAAAAATTGCTGAAGGATAATACAAAACCAGTCGATTTTGATAGTATTCTGTACATTTTCTCGAATCATGTTTGTAGATTTTCTTTTCATTTGTTATGTTATTCTAACCTCAGCGATAATGATATATGTACATTGTAACTAATTGCTAGACTTCATGAAATAAAAATATTGAAAAGACTTAGGCCAAAAGGTTCATTGTTTATTTTGCTTTGTATTTACTGTATTTTTTTTCTGAGCGTGTTTCGTATGGCCTATAGGCACTTGATGGAGAATATTTAAAAATCTCCCTTATGTCATTTTTTGCGAGAAATAAGTCACTGTGTGTTAGCTTTTATTAGTTATCTTTATGGGGTGTGGTGGCGCTCTTTATAGAGTTGGCTCAAAGCCATCTATACACAGAATTCGGTTGGTAGGCCTGTGTTGCTTTGTTAGACAAGCATGCAACAAAATTAAATGCACCATGTTGTCATGGTTATGTCCAACTGAAACAAAGTTGGCCAGATTCTGTGTGTATATGGTTTTGAGTTGGCTGCATTTAGAAAAGAATTTCTCCAGATTTTGTGCTAAATTTGTTTATTTTGTATTGTTAATCTTGATGTTGATACATGTGCCATTAACAATATACATTTTTTCGTATGTATCAACAAATTAAGGTGTAATTGATTATCGATTAACATTATCATTATTATTCCAAACAGTTTTGATATACATTTCGTGAAAGAAGGCTCTTAATCATGTTAATCACCCAAAACCTTACGAAAGGCCTACCCAACGAAGCAACGAATTCGAAACATCATTCATGGAACCATGGAGCGACGAAAATTTCTGTAACTTGGTACACAGATATAATTATCTTATAAAGAATAACGGTAAAGTTTCATATCTATGTCTCAAACTTTTTTTGGATTATCGCTAATCGATTATTTACATATTCGCGAACTGACCATTCTGCATTGTGTGCCACACACATGGAGAAATGACCATTTTGGTCTCTCTCTCTCTCTCTCTCTCTCTCTCTCTCTCTCTCGGTTCACCTTCTCTTTATACATTTATATACTTACTCCCCTAACCCTCTATAGATTTTAATTCCACCTCTAAGATCTAAATTAAAGTGTTTTTTTTTTAAGGAAATAAAATTGATAACGATTCTTGTAGAATATAGATATAGGGATTAGGATAAATCACTGACGTTTAATTACAACAGACATCTAACGGACAAGGCAACAGAAAATTCTTCAAAAAAAATCAATGTCTTGTTTTTCTCATTATCAGTCACATCCTATACAGAATAATGCGTGGTCATGTGAACATGCAGAGAATGATAAACAAATTATATACAACTATACAGCTGTTTTTAAAAAAATGATTATGTGTTTTATTGATTTTCATGATTAAACAAATTAAATCATAACCAATTACAAAAAGAAATAAAAAGACGAATTATTGTTTTAAAATATATGACAAATCGTGAAAGATATAAGATAAAGGCAGTAATAAGAAAAACAGCTAAACCGCGACACTTCCACCAAGAGCCCGGGAGGATTCCCCTCAAAGACCACCGACCTCGAGACTACGCGATCGGCCGACTAAACTACCGACTACTAATAACCAGTTAACCCATTCACCCATTCCGACAGGGCGAGAAAAAGGCACATACATCACTTTGTATTTTGAAGAGAAATGACCCGCTTTGGTATTCTAAGTTACTATGTTTAGGGAGATTTTTAAATATTCTCCACCAAGCTCAGAAAAAAATACAGTAAATACAAAGCAAAAGAATTTCTCCTTAACAAGCAATAAACAATGAACCTTTTGGCCTAAGTCTTTTCAATATTTTCATTTCATGAAGTCTAGCAATACATACAGAATTCTCCTAAACATAGTAAATTAGAATATTACAATAATTACAACGAAAAGAATAAATAAGTTTTCAGTTGTGATTTGAATGTTTTTGTTGACGACAGTTGACGTAATTGTAGAGGGAGTTTATTCCAGTGTTTCGGACCCGTAGCTGAGAAACCCCCGATCGCCCCAAGCATGTTTTATTCTAGGTGTTTTATTCTAGGTTTATGCAAGAGAGTTATGTATTACGGCAAGTATATCCTTAACAGCAATGTATGGACATAATGAATTAGGCAGATGTTATTCGACTCTGAAGTAAGATGACTTTCATGAATTTCTACAGTTCCCCCAAGTAATGTTGTTATTGTCTTCCAGAACAACAAACAAACAACAACAAAAAACACCCAAAAAATCCAGCCGTCATAAATTCTAAAAAAATACATTTTAGTCATTGTCAGACAATACATCACAATGGCATTAACATATCTCTGATTTGAAATTCCTAAATAGTTCTTCAATAAAAAGTACGTAATAACTTGATTGTTTATTATCCCATTTTTATCAGACTTTCGTCAATATATTTCCTTGATTTCTTTCTGCTTTTTTGCTGTTGTTGTTGTTGCAACAACAAGGTTATAAAGGTTGGGCCTTTAATGTGAATACATTAAAAAAAAAACTCGTTTGCTTTCTACATCACCGTATATACCTTATGAAAACAACAAACATATTATGAACGCATTTTTGAGACCTTGACGCTCCCAAGTTCGATAGGTTACAATCATTCGGAAAACTAATGTTTATTGAAATTTGAACACTGTGTCTTTTTGTCATGTCACTTTTTCTTGGCCGTACTGACTGAGCAATATTCAAGTACTATTTACAGCGTCCCATTTATAAACATGCTAAATTTTACATAAATATACATACTTCAGTTTGATCAAATTCCTTGTGTACTCCCTTTCCCTCTTTTCTCCTTTTGTTTCACTTCTCCTTCTCCTTCCCCTGCCCTACTCCCATCTCGATTCCTGCTCTCTCTCTCTCTCTCTCTCTCTGTATTTGTCTCTCTTTAATTCCCTCCTCATACCTTGTTCTTGCTTTTCTTTCCCCTCCACAATTATAATCTGCTATATAACTTTTGTTCGACTTCATTTCTTCCCCACTGCCGTTTTCAATAACTCCTCAATTCTGGTTGCCAACAACAACGTGTCGGAACTGTTGTACTGGATCAATTGCCATCCCTTGCGTCCTGGGTCCACAAACTTCTTTCCGACCATTCGGGATTCCCGTGCCTATCCAGCGGGAATGCGTACACTAACACATTCCCATAGCTAGGTGTCTGGATGGACTGGTACGACGTCGCTTGCCCCGCGCCATGTTTAGGACGGACAGCGCCCTCACAGTGACCCGGCGGTGACGCATCGGGATGGTTTCCGAGGAGACACTCGGTACTCCGCCTATCATTGGCTTCTTTGACGAGTTGGGGAATCCAGCAAAGATCAGCGATCCAGCCGCCTCCTAATAAACCAAACGTGAAGAAGTAGAGCAAGCCCCATCCCCAGCGATGGAGGTAAAAGTGATGCATACCAATGATCCCTAGAGGAAACCACATCAGGTACGCATCATCCACGTGCATCGACCTCTTGTCGTTGGTCTTCAGCTCATTCCTGGTCCTCTGAAACAAGTACGGCATCCTCACAAAGTCAACCAGGAACCCCACGCCCATGCACCCCAGAGTCAAGAAGTAGATGATACCAAACAGCCACCGGCGCATGTAGAAGTGATGCAGTCCTAGGAATCCGAGTGGGAATGCAAGAGAATAGGCATCATGGAGGTACATCCAGTCAGCGGGGTTCAGAGATAGAGGTCGCCCAGAGCATAGCGTGCGGATGTCCTCGTTGGCCTGTCTAGTGAGAACCCCGATGCGAAAGAGATCGAACAACCAACCAACTCCGAAGAGACCCATGGTAAGGCTGTATACGACACCATACCCAATACGACCTAGGTAGTAGTGATGGCCACCTGCAGAAGACCACGAACAAGAGGGAAATAATGTGCTTGTGTGAAGATAGAATTAGTGGTTAAAAACAAGGAATTCTAGGGTTACACTATTTTAAAAGAGTCACGCTACATACCTTAAAAACGAATTACATAAATTTAACATGCGATAGAGTGACGGAAGCCGTGGGGCACGTCTCCCCCCCCCCCCCCCCCAGCCAGAGAATCCTGGGTCCGCCAGTTGGATAATAACAGTCACATGTTCCGATCGAATTCAGACGACATTATTGCTCAGCGTGAATGAGGTATGTTTCATTGCTGATTTATCTCATTCTCTATATGAAGAAAAATTAAATCCAGTAACAGTGTATGGCTGGAAGGATTATTGGAAATTATGGTGAGGACCTATATGCATATTGGATAGAAGAATTACAATTAAAATCTATCATTTTTAAACGTTAATCAAAGTGATATGCAAAATCATGTCAACTCACTTTCAATCAACTGATGGTTTCAACCGTTAAACGACAATAATGCAAATAAATAAATAAATAAAAAATCACCACCCTTCATTCATAATTCTCACTTTGAAAAGAAATGTGTATTAATTCAAAATGTCAAATTTTCAATAAATATTGTGAATTCCGTTTAATACTTTGCCAATTTGTTTGGACCCTTTACAAATAATTATGATTATAACATGAAATTTTACAAGATTTATAAGTACATGTATTTTGTCAATTTGTTGGGTTCCCTTTTACAAAAATATGCGTGTATTCGCTTATGGGTGTCACCTATGTAAACACGGGATATGTGAAATTTATTAGTCATACATTGGTCAATGGTAGGGAGGTGAAAGAACAATAAGAAAAAAAGCTGTTGGCATTGCATAATATCAATGGAATAATAATAAGAAAATTGGTTTCAAAATAAAATTTTCCTTTGAAAAATAATGTAGTCCCATTTGATTTGTATTTATTTGGTTTGATTTCCCCAAGGTGGACTAAAATAAATTCATCGAAAACACCCCCTCCCCACTCCCCTCCCCTGGTAAGCTCAAGAAACATATATACTTACCAATAATACCAACCGGGGGCAGCCAGAACAGATAGGCTGAACAAATGCTCCTCTCGTACAGCTCATCATAAGGGCCCCCATACAGGACGTACCCTCTCTCTGCATCAGCCTTTCTTTTCTCGTTCGTTGCCTTCACTAGCCATGGCAGTCTAAACCAATCGATGATCCACCCGATTCCGAACAGCCCTAAAGTGAAGAAGTAGAGGAATCCGATGCCTATACGCCCCATGTAAAAGTGGTGCAGTCCAAGAAATCCAAGGGGGAGGCAGAGGATGTAAGCTTCGAGGAGGGACTTTTCTTCGACTTTAATCGGAGCGCCCTTTGGCGTAGTGTTGCCCCTTCCCTGTTCCACGTCCGCTGCTGCATGGGGCAGTGTATTCTGTTGTGAGGGCTGAGGTGATACGGGCTGCGGGAACGATGTTGCCGCTTGTGGTGGCAGCTGTTGGTGTTGTAATTGTGGTGATGGCTGTGGTTGGTATTGTAGTTGTGGTGGTAGTTGTAGTTGGTGTTGTGGTAGTGGTGGTGGTTGCTGTTGTGGCGTTCCTTGGCAACCATACCACTGGTCTTCGTAAGGAGCCCATGGTTGCGGATGATGGATGGGCTGTGCTCCGGGGTTGTGAGGGTAGGACGTACTGGCTGGAGGCAGCCCCGTTTCCTCATGCCCTTCCACTAAATCAAGCAATCTTGCTGTCTCCGAATCCATGTTAAAATCACACTCGATTGAATTTTATTCAATTATTTAGGCAATTACAGTCCCCCAAACAAACACGGAGTTCCTTTTATGTAGGCGCGAGCTACTTTAAAACCATAATTCGCTCTAATCACTAGGCATATTCCTTGTTCTTGTTGAAATAAAACACAGCAGCATGTGTTAAAAACTCTTCTTATCTCGGTCACCATTATCCAATACGGTATCACATCATAATATTATCTTAAGTAGTATCTATATGTTGCTCAAACCGTCAACTGATAATGCACGATAATCGTAGAAACACAAGTCATGAACATTGCGTCGGAGGCGAAGAGAAAGAGGCAGGTAATACATATATTGTGCACAGTACGTTATAAGAAAACCCAAATTTCCCCATCAATTAAAGAAATAGGTATTTCCGGGTTGATTCTTATTATTCATGTCAAAGTTCAATCCATCCTCTTTCATATGACCAAATATGTAATGAAATCTTCATGCAAGAATGAATTTGAATGGTTTTAAGTGAGTGATGTCAAATGTAGTTTGCGCACAAAAGTAATGCAAAGTGTAATTCCATTAGGTACAATGCAAAGAAAGAAAAGAAGTGACAAAGACGCATGGCAAAGAAAAGTGATATTTCATGTTGTTTTCTTATTGATATTCAAACATGTATGCAACCTTGAAAACCTCCAAAATATTGTCCTTCCAAGTGACTGCCTTGACTGTCCAAGCATGTGTGTGTGTGCTCGAGAAAGCAGAATGGCTATTCATTTAAATTAATTGTGTAGATGAATAGATCCCACTCTCGTGCGCAAATCAATTTTACATTGCTGTTTTAAAATTGTTTTAGTTAAATCAGGGAATTACATTTCCCTGGTCAAATGATCCCAGGCTCTATCATCACAAATGTGGTAGCATATAAAATGGGGTTATGTTCCTCTTTTTATATCATGATGTATTACAATAAATGTTGCTGGAGAAATTTGGTTTCCCTTTTTTAAAGAAACACACTTTAGTACGGAAAGAGAGTCATATAATGATGTAGTATTTGTTTGCAGACCTTGAGCAATCATAAAGAGATCAATTAACGACCACAAAAGAGGCGATATTATGCACCTCTTAGCCGATCAAAGGTCAAGATAAGAACCTGTTTACACTATTACTTTAATCATCCTAGAGGTTACCAATAAAAGTTGTATCCAGTGTGACCTGGGCCCCGTTTCATGAAACTTGCTTTCACTGAAAATTTACAATTACTCTTATAAGCTACTGAAATCCTTGCATCTGATTGGCTGAGAGCAAATTTGTCGGTAAAAATCACTAACAAACACTCGATGAAACGCTCCCCTGTTTACACTATTACTTTTATAAGCTACAGAAATCCTTGCATCTGATTGGCTGACAGCAAATTTGTCGGTAAAAAATCACTGATAAGACACTTGATGAAACGCCCCCCCCCCCCAGGGCCCAGTTTCATAAAAATTGTTATCAATAAGAAGTTACAATAATTGTTATAAGTTATACTGAAATCAATCTGATTGGCTGAGAGCGAATTTGTCATAGAAATGAGGCAGTTGTTATTGATAACAAGTTTTATGAAACGGGGCCCAGACAAGTATTTCCATCAGCTATATTTCCATCAGTTGACCCCCCCCCCCCCCCATTTAATTCTACTTCATTTTTGTCACGCTAGAGTATAATTCTCTAACAGGTGACTAAAAATAATGTGTGAAATAAAACAAACTCTTTGTACTCTTTTAATAATGCAGAGTAAATCCACTAGTTTTATAGGAGACATATTAGGGATAACTAATTCCTGCGGATTTGAATCCACTTCAAATCACAGTGGAATCTACTTCAAAGTAGTGGTTGAATCACCTTTTGGAGAGTGGATTCCACTATTTTAAGCGTTGATCCACTCCTGTACATTTAAAGAGTTTTATTTAGCCCACAACCTCACATTTTAAAACGCGAACGAGAAGCAAAATCCAGGAAAATAGTCAAGGCCACAAAATAATATGCATTTTTTTTTTCGCCCAACGCATCATAGGCAGTATACATGTAGTAGATTAATGATATCAAGCCAGTCGACATAACTTTTCCCAGAAAATGTAAATCAGAGATATGAGATAGAAACGGATAAAAGAGAAGGAAACAAATGAATAGATAGCTTGTAACAAGACTACAAACTATCTATTCATTTGCTTCCTTCTTAGATGAATAATCTCATAAAGTGAAATAGAAAGGGATAAAGAAAGAAGGAAACAAATGAATAGATAGCTTGTAACAAGAGTACAAACTATCTATTCATTTGCTTCCTTCTTAGATGAATAATCTCATAAAGTGAAATAGAAAGGGATAAAGAAAGAAGGAAACAAATGAATAGAAAGCTTGTAACAAGAGTACAGAAACATGATAGCCAATTATCATTGCATTTTCGGAATCTCTACACTCTTAAAATGTTGGGTAAATTTAGTTGGGTAACTGCTGGTTGGTTAAAAATATTCCAAATTCTGGGCTATTATTAACCAACTGGACACTCGAGTGGTGTAACCAATATTGGTCAATACTTTTTACCTAAATATTGGGCATATATTTACCAACAGTATTTGGTAATTATGGGTTGGGTACTTGTTGCCCTGTAGTTGTGTAATTTTGTCACATTTCCTTTGCCAGTTGGGTAAATTTTGTTGGGTAACTGATGGTTGGTTAGAAATTCGCTTTTGCCCAACTTGTGGTAAATATTTTTACCCAATATTGGGGAAAACACTTATATGAATATTCATGAATTTTTAGTAGCGTATGGTTTGGGGTGGCCCGATTTACTAACTGTCACCGAATGCATAAAAAATATAAGGGGATATATAAGAGCTTGCACTAGTTTGCACTAACTGGATAGGATAGGACTAGGATAGGATAGGTCAAATCATCAATTGGTCTTAGATTGGATGATATAGCAAAGCAGAATTGGCGTGAGGAAGTGAATAGAAATCGTTTATGTACCAATTATAGAATATTTAAGCAAGAATGTGTTTTTGAAAGTTATTTGTTAAAATTAGATTTTGTAGATAGGACTTCTCTTTGTAAGCTTCGTTGTGGAAATCATAAGTTGCCTATATCTAATGGTCGCTATTTACCTGACCAGGCCCTGCAATGTTGTACTTTGTGTGACACGCAGGAACAGGGAGATGAATTTCATTATTTGTTCAAATGTCCTGCTTTTGATATGACTCGGAAAGTTTTTATCAAGTCATATTTTAGTAAACGACCTAATGTTCAAAAAATGTTTAAGTTGTTTAACACAAAGAATACCAAAGAACTGAAGAATCTTTCGCGGTTTTGTAAAATCATTATGTCTAGGTTTTAATATTTCTGTAGTAAAAGAAAATTAGTAGATATGTTTCATTTTTTGTGTATATTTATCAAGCTGCCATTAAGTATTGCATTTGAATCTGTCTTTAATATTATGTAGTTGATAATTTATGGTACTGTATATACACTTATATAGCCTGAATATGTTTATATATATTATATATATATATAAACACATGTTTATATATCCCTCTCCCTTCTCTTCTTCTTTTCTATATTCTTTTTTTTCTCCCCCCCCCCTTTTTTCTTTTCTTTTTTTTTTCTTTTCTTTACACATGTTTATGCCAATTATTGCCTTATACACCTTGTTTGAATATGATTGTATTTCTTCCATGCCCCCATGAGGGGCCGTTCAAGAAATAAAATATCATTGTCATTGTCATTGTCATTGTCATTGTCATTGTCATATAGAATAGGATAGGAAATAACATATACAACAACTTAATTCTACCTATTTTCTTCTCTTTCCATAGCGCTTAGAGACTTAATTGTAATTTGCGCTATATAAAAATTGAGAATTATTATTATTATTTTATATATATATATATATATATATATATATATATATATATATATATATAAGGAAATAACATATACAACAGCTTTGGCAACTTTCGTGGAAATAATTATAATTGTGAGAAATGAAAATGAGAGAATAATGGTTGCGTAGCTTAAATCAGAGTTCCCCAGAGCTGTCCTCCCTTTTGAATTTTTGCAAAGGTTGAAAAAATGTCTCCGCCGGGCATTGGCATAAAGGCATTGGCGTTCTAAGCCTACGACCCGGGTTCGATTCCCGGCGGAGACATTTTTTCAACCTTTGCAAAAATTCAAAAGGGAGGGCAGCTCTGGGGAACTTTGATTTAAGCTAAGCAACCATTATTCTCTCATTTTTATTTCTCACAATTATATATATATATATATATATATATATATATATATATAATTAAAAATAAATTCTTGTGCCTTTGATAAATAACGTATACATAGAGAACAAAGAAATGCGCTTATTATACTTTTGTATATAATAGATCTATAAATAAAATAAAAAATATGTCCTTTCTATTTATCTGAAAATGTTAAATCACACCTTTCAGGGTTCATCTTTAAGGAAGTGATAAACAATAAATCATCGTTTTCTGAAGAAACGTGAAGGTTCATGTCCCAAGTGACTGTGAAAGCGAAACAGTAACTGGCAGTAACTGGCATCGATTGATCCAGGCCAGGAAGGTAAAGAAAAATCGGCTGCAGAAAACCTTCGGAAACAAAGCGTTACTTGATGTATCTCTATGATTTGCCCCACATCCGGTTTCTGACAATCCTGCATGGATCACAGAAGAGTTCTGTGGCATGGATACGTCGTTCATGCCTTTGCTATAGCTGGTAATAGCAGTGGCGGATTTTTCTTTTCTTTTCTTTTCTTTTCTTTTTTTTTTTTTTGGGGGGGGGGGGCACATCTGGCCCGTGTCCTCCTTTTGACTATTGTGTCCCCTCTTTTACGTAATCCTGGATCCGCCCTGAGTAATAGCATCACGTTAATACGTACGGCGAACTTGCTTAAGTATAAAGAATTCTTATAGGAATGTATCCTTGTTTGTTTTCTATATAATGTACATAGTTATTGTTAAAATAAGAGTATTTTTTTCAATCACAACGAGATACGGGCTACTAAAACTCTCGCGAGTGTTCTCTCTCTAAAAATAAAAGAAATCGAATTTTACGATTATACTTTCTGTATCTCAGGGACGGCGACAAAGGGGGCACAGGTTTAAAAGATTAGAATTCAATGAAACAAAAAAAAAAAAAAAAAATACGGGGATGTTCGGAGTCATATAGGCCCCCTTCCGCCCATCCCATCCCGTAACGGCCGCGCCTGGATGTTTACTAGTATCCTAACCTATTTGGATTTTCACAATTTCAACATTGTGAAAAGCAGTGTGTGGTTATAAAGGCAGTAAGTTTGAAATTTGTTTATGAAAATCCATAAGATATAGCCGGAAGTGGATTTGTTTTCGAATGTGAAACGGGGTTTTACTAGAATCAACTTGACGCAGTAATAGAAATCACTTGTGACTTGTATACTATAGGAATGAAATTTGTCAGTCTGTTTAAAGTTGAGACCTGTAATTTGATAAACTACTTCCTGGTACAGACCAAGTCTATGAAAGCGGAAATTTCCTACACCATAATGTGCGTGGACTTGCGTTTTAAGGCGGCCCGGAATAGGAGGGGGGGGGGGGGGACTTCCGGGGTCAAACCCCCGGCATAATATCTGTCGCTCATGCATGGACCCATGCTGATGGGCATTAATTTTTCCTCTTTTTTTTTTTTTTTTTTTTTTTTTTTTTTTGAAATCGTTCCGTGGCTCTGCATCATGTACATGATCCATGTATTGCATGCACAAATTGTGAGATGTTCCCATGGTCGAGTTTGGTTCAGGGGGGGGGGGGCATTTCATCAAGTGTCTTGTCGGTGATTTTTTTTACCGACAAATTTTCTCTCAGCCAATCAGATGCAAGGATTTCAGTAGCTTATAACAGTTACTGCAACTTGTCATTGATGACAAATCTTATGAAACAGGGCCCTGATCTTCATCGGAATGATTTCCAAAAAAACATCATATCCCTTCCCCCAAAATATACATTTCCCTCTTGTTACTCGATTATTCTTAAATACCATTTCATCATTTTCCTATTAATTATTCTACCTCTCTTTCGCTACCTCCCTTTCTGTGTCTTTCACGTTACGTTTCTACGAATATGTTTTGCCCATCTCCCTCAATTTTTTTCTCTCTCACTCACTTTATCCCCCTCTCTCTCACTTTAACTCTTCCCCTCTCTCTCTCTCTCTTACTCTAACTCTTCCCCTTCTCTCTAACTCACTCACTTTATCCCTTCCCCCCTCCCCGAGTCTCTTCCCCACTCTCTCACTCCCCCTCTATTTCTCTCTCGCTCTCTCTCTCTCTCATTCTCTTCCTCACTTTATCTCTCCCCTCTCTCTCTCTCTTCTCTCATTTTTCTCACTCACTCACTCTCTCTCTTTCACTTACTTCTCCTGCCCCCTCTCTCTTCCCATCTTTGTCATGCCCATGCTTAATACATGTACTACATTATCCTGATGCACGTTTTCTTTTTTCATTAAAACCTTGCAAATTTTAGCCAAGCTAATCAAATATTCGGTGAGAATTGAACAGTACAGAGCAAGTCATACATCTTTCATTTGACTTAATTTAATGTCCCTATAAATACAAATATTAAATCTACATCTCAAATGATAAAACCAATAATTAATTTACCAGCTTACATGCATCTTTGCCAATTATAAAATGTTACAGCAATATAAAATGGCTATCCATTTTTGGGAACTCCTTCAAATACAGCATACATGTACCTGTAGATACAAAATGGAGAACTGCCCTTTGACTTGCATGATATCTGAGCATGTATATACAATGGATGTGTGTCATGATGTTGAATTTTTAAAGTTGCTAGTATGGACATCACTAGCGGGAGGAAGAGGGTGTGACATCCCCCCCCCCCCCCCCCCCCCGGCCCCCCTGACATTCAAAATGGTCAAGGAACACCCCTGCTTGCTAGAGTTGCATACTGGATCTGAAAGACCCAAAAAGGAAGGTTACAAAAGGTACCCATAAGGTCATGCTGGCCCATCCAGGGAATAGGACTTACTATGTTCAACAAGCTTTTTTGACATGGCACCAATGATATGTATATATGAACCGATTTCTGCTATCACATGATGAAATAAGAAAATGTGACTTATATGAAGATAAATATAAATCTCTGATGATACATACTGTACATGGATGAGTTTTTATAACAATGAATAGCCCAAAACAGCACATGTATTGGTAATGCACTGTTGTTGGTTTTTTTTTTAAACCTCCAGTATTTTATTATGTGTATACATGTAGAGGTAAAATAATAAGGTACATTTATGTCCAAACAGCATGCAAATCTTCATTTCATTTGATCACTTAAATTTTTACATTACATTTTGCTTTTCTTGTATTCTTATCTGAATTTTAACTTTTAAATCAGGTACAATAATTGCATGTGATATCCAGTTATCCACTTACCTTTGAAATAGTTCCTTAAAAACTACTGACTGAAAAATCTTACAACATTGGACCCATTTCATGACATCGGTGTTACTTTGCGCTGATCTCTATACTTTACCCATCAATCTTCAATACAATGCGTGTGATTAAGAGTTAATTAGCTCTGCCCACTGTGATATTTATTCAAGAAATATCTACATTATTGCACTTTCAAATTTTTCAATTCTGAATGTGTATCACTGGATCTACATGTACATGCATCTTAAAGCCAATATCAAAACTTGTACTAAAAAAACAAAACAAAGAAAAACATCAATGTATGTATTTATACTAATTGGTCCTCAGGAACAAGACATTCAGAGTCATATTATATCTTTTCAGGAGCAAAGACTTTGATGGTGATAAAAATCAAATAAATTCACTTCCCATTAAGATGTATATAACAGCCCTTGTTAAAAATAAATGTATACATGCAGTACAATTTGGTTTTTGTTTGTTTGGTTGTCACTGTTCTTCTTGCTTTTTGTTTTTGTATTTATTTTTGTGCTTTTTGTAACATGTACATGTATTATGTAACTATAGAATCATTTTGAGAAATTGTTCTGAAGACCTTCAAAACTATTTTTGCTGAGCATATCTCACTTCTTTATTGTCTTGCTAAAAGTAAGAAAATCTTCTAAACTCTCTCAAGTCACTTGAACAAAAATAATCTTAATAACCTGGCTGTCCATTCTCTTTAAATAGTTCTGAATATCCAAAAGAATTATTAAGATTTTACATACAAAATAGTTGTACATGTAGATGTTAATGTCACTATGTATTATATTCTTGAAGAACCTTTCTGAATAAAGACGACCGCAATAGTGAAGATTATAAATGGTGGTCAATCGTAGCAAAAGTATACTATGGAACAACAGTCATTGATATTATGTAGCCCCTCCCTCCCAAAGTATATCGGAAACTGAAACAACAAATTAATATAAAATTGTGACCATCAAACATCCTGCTCACAGAATGAATAACCTCTCTTTTCAATGTCCATGCTGGTTTTGTCAGTTCAGAGTGGTAAATGTTCATAACTTTGGTAGACAGGATGTATTCCCTGCTATGGCCTCCCTCTTGGTATAATAAACGATAACCTATCACCGGTCTCTCCCCACTCTGCTCTCTTGACTTGGTATACAGTGATCCATGCTATTAATGCTGTAGTCCACACCAGACATCCTACCAATGACCACGTCACATCTGAAAAAATAAAATAAATAAGACTATGCATTTCTTATGAAGCACATACAAAGATTTTGTTTCTACAGGCTTTAATGGAAAAGCACAGGAGAAACAATACATATGAAGAAACTAGAAAATTGACAAATGGTTGACAATAATCATGATTTAAGTTTGAAATAGATACATGTAGGTTTTCAAGATGAGATTAAATTGTTACGTTGTTGCTTCTCATAATGGGAATTTTTTCCGAAGTTCCAGAACTGGATTCTGAAAAGCTCTTTGTCCATATCCTGTCATATATTCAAATTGTCCAGAAAAATAAGTGGAAAATTCAGACAATAAAATTGGAATACAGTGGACCTGAACAAACTCACTGGGATTAAGGAAATTACCTTGCTATATCAAAACCTTATTATATCTGGACAAAAACATAATAGAATAAAGAGAATTGGGATTGGCTAAATTACCTTCCTATTAAGAGAGTTTGTTATAACAGTGTTCCTTATAACGATTTCTGTGGTAATGTAAAACTAGAAACATCATTGATTAGCTAGGGGAGGTGTAAAAATTGAGTCAAATAACAAAAGCAGTCTAAATACAGGCAAAAACAAAGAAAACAAAAATCTTTTTTCTTCACCTGTATTTTTCTACAAGTCCATTTATTAGCCACTACTTTTCAATATAAAGAACACATCATCTTTATTCAAACTTTCTTTTTCTACCTTAATGGTTTCCAATAAAAAATTTATGGTTTAGACCTTGGTTTAAATTTAAACCATCATCATACATTCTAGCCTCAACATTGGTATTACTTACAAGTGCGGATTTTCTTCTGCTGTTCGAAAGCTGACCGGATGAAGGCTTCCCGGAAAAACCAAACTGTATTGACTAGCCATAGGAAAGGTAGGGCGAATATGCCACCTGAATCGAAATTTACATAAAATGAAAGAAGTACCATTAAAGAACTCTACACAAGTTAGGCAATGAAAAAAAGAAATGAGCCTGATCGGTTAGTCACGGACGGACATTTGACAAATTTTGAAAGTTTGAAGGCCTGTAGAAAATAAGTATTAAATTGAAGAGAGCTATTTTATGTTTCATTGTGAAGGGCATCACTGAAGGAGTTGAAATTTGATAAAATTTGGTTGCCATGGTCCCCCACTAGAATTATAATCCATTAAATATTAAAAGTCACGGACGGACAAAATGCCTACTCTTAACCGATCAGGCTCAAATATGTTTAAGGTAGCTTAGCAAAACGCAATGGTGCATAAAGACGCTGGAAAGACATAAAGAGGAAAATTGCTAGTTTTCTTTGCTTCTAAAATTAGAATTAGACATATCTGAATAAAAGTTTTCATATTATTTTGCTTTAATGTGTTCAAAGAGGTTAATACTAATTCTACACCCTAATATTTTGGTTCTGCCTCTATAGAATAAAATTTTGATTGTGAATGATTTTGTCATATGCATCTTTCACGTGTCTTCACGCTCCACAACATTTCGCTAAGCTACCTAAGGAAAGACGATGAAGAATTTCAATTTTCAGCAAAACATATTATAAATGATAGGAAATGATGAAGATCTTTCAATAATTAAGACTATCATTGAAGTTTTGGTAACCCAGAAGATGGGACAAATTCAGATTTCAGCATAAAGTTATTACAATTCTAAACGGTCATTACATTTTAGACACCAAAGACCTTATAAATCAAAAACATTGTAGTGAATGGGTCATGGAAGTTGGATTCAGAACATTCAATACTCTCTGTTGAGAGCCAGAAGGGCGTTAACTCTGTGTTAAATTATAGGAGTTAACGCCCTTCTAGCTCCAAACAGATGATACGATCTTACCAATGAAGTATTTTCTGCAGAGCGTCAGCTTTTCCTCGTCTGATACCTTTGCGAGATTCATGATGAAACAAGAACTGTCTTCTAGAGTATCGGTATAAGTAGGATATTTCTAATATTTCTGTAAGGACAAAAATATAAGATGCAACTTACATGTAGATCCAGGAAGAAAATATTCATAGCTTCCATTCTGTAAAACCAGAAGCTTTTGCAGCATGAAACTTATGTGATTTGTCAAGAACTGCCATTTTCAAAGCAAAGAATTAGAGAATCAAATTTTCGTAGCATGACAGTCTTGTATTTCAATCACTTGCTAAACTTTTGGAAGTTTAGATTAAAATGCGTGTGAATGTTTCTTCACTTTTTGGTCTTAGATCTCGTCCACTTATACATGTACAAGCTTATCTGAAGATAACCTTGTACTCCTCAATAGCTTTTACGGGTAAATAGGCTTCAATAGCTTTTGTGTGTGTTAGGAAACTATGGTCCATTATACAGATCTTTCAAACATGCGAGGAAAATAATTATTTAAAATTTCACTTTCAACTCTGAAACCTCAAATTTGTAGCATACATTTAGTAAGATTTGAGGAGTCCCTGAATCAGGTAATCTAGCAAATTTAAGAAAATTAAATCTTGCTTAGAGCAATTTTGTTATCTGTTTTTGACTACTGCAACAGTGAATGTTTGACACAGTCCCACATACATTGTAGGCAAGGGCCACTCATAGGCCCTTGCCTATGTGGGACTGTGTCCAACATTCACTGTTGCAGCAGTCAAAAACAGACAACAAAATTGCTCTAAGCAAGACATAATTTTCTTAAATTTGCTAGATTACTTGATTCAGGGACTCTTCAACTCTTACTGTGCCACAAATTTGGGGATTCAGAATTGAAAGTGAAATTTTAAATAATTATTTTCCTCTCCTGTATGAATGATCTAGCCTGGAAAAGGGCCTGCTGATACACACAATAGCTATTGAAGCCTATTCACCCATAAAGAGCTAGTCTGAGTACAAGGTTATCTTCAGATAAGCTTGTACATGTATAAGTGGGCAAGGGCCTATGACTGAGTGGATCTCATCAATCATTTTTCATTAGTTCAACTGGAGCAGGTGAAAAGATCCCAATCTAAAGAGCTAGGAATGGATGAGACAATGCAAAATGAACTCAATTCTATTCAATTCAGCTTTATTCAATTCAGCTTTATTCAATTCCACATATAAAACATTATCATCAACATGCAAGAAATATATAATATAATAATTGTACACTTTCACACTCATGGGCCCTTGCCTATGTGGGACTGTGTCCAACATTCACTGTTGCAGCAGTCAAAAACAGACAACAAAATTGCTCTAAGCAAGATTTAATTTTCTTAAATTTGCTAGATTACCTGATTCATGGACTCTTCCACTCTTACTGTGCCACAAATTAGGGGATTCCAAATTGAAAGTGAAATTTTAAATAATTATTTTCCTCTCCTGGTTGAATGATCTAGCCTGGAAAAGGGCCTGCTGATACACACAATAGCTATTGAAGCCTATTCACCCATAAAAGAGCTAGTCTGAGTACAAGGTTATCTTCAGATAAGCTTGTATATTGACTTAGACATAATTATTACATTTTGCATGCAATTACTAAAATATTAAAAGATCGACAATAAAAACAGGAATTTGGTTGCTGTACGTATAAAAACCCTAGTAGTGGGTTTGTCTTGACGGGGTCGGGCTAACTCGGCACTACGGGAGAAGTGAGGCCGAGTTAGCCCGGAGGGTTTAAATCGATCATGAAATACCAATGTGTAAAGTTTTGTTGTGATTACTAGCTAAGAATACATTTATTAACCATTCTTTTTGATAGAATTGTATGAAATACTCAGTTAGATGATAATCTTGACAGCCACCATGACATGAAAGAAATTCACATAAACCGTAAAATCAAGAATGGAATCATACAAAATGATTTATGATGAAACAATAAAAACAAGACAAAATAGAACACAAAACAAACAAAAACGAAACAAAACAAAACCACACAACCCTAAGCAGAATTACATTGTGGAATGATATTGGTACCGTACTTCTATTTCTAATCTAACGTTACTTCCGGTTTGCTTAGTGCCATATTTATTAAAGAATTGCAGAAAAAATGAGTGAATATTCATGTAAATATTCAATCAAGAAATAATCAAAAAGGATATACCAGTCCTATATTTCCAATAACTGTAATTATATGCGGGTTATTAGTCATTTTTATTCTACTACTACGTTACCTCTTCGTCGTCTCAACTAGCTTCGTCGCGTCGTCGACAATATGCTGAAATAGGTTGAATTATGGAATGCTTCGTGTAACACCGTGATTAAGATATTAGACCAAACAAAAAAAAAATGATGTATGCATGCAATTAAGCAATTTCACCTTGTTTGAACCCGAAGTGCATATACTTAAAAAATATAGAATGAAAAAAAAATAGACTGGAATTCAAATTTGAGCACCATATTCTCAGGACTGATTTTTGATTTGTTAATGTTATTCATGTCAATAAGTTTCGCGCAATTTGTTGCATCTGCGTGTAGCCTGAATGTCATCAGAATGACACGTGCGCGCCACTGATCTCTGTAGAGATCAGTGGTGCGCACGCACATAATCAGTCTAAAAACACAAAATATTTCATAACTAATTCATAAAAAGGCCAGACTTCTACAAAACCAGTAGAAGTCAAAATAAGAAAGGTCAAACCTAGAACTCTTACTCTTTTAAGAAATCTTTTAACTGGTTAATTCCCACCATTAACAGCACTGCTAACCAATTAACAAAATTACCTTGTCACTGCGAGTCGATTACTTTCCCCATAGAAACACGTGTAATTTGGGTGTTCTATGTTTTTGTGAGGCAACATAAAAAGGCCGTTTTCAAACAAAATTGGCCAGAATTCTACATATGAAATGATTACATTTTTATGCTCTGCAGCTTCTTTGTTTCTTCAATATTCATATTCCTTTTTAACTGAATTAAATTGTTAAAAAGTGAAAAAGATATAAGTATTTCTAAAAGTTGAAATTTACGTTTTTCATGATTAATGTACAGGGTTCTATGGAGGGAATCGCAGAGGGAAAGTGATACGCGCGCGCGCATGGTTGGGAATGCAACACACTTTTTGGTATGATTATGTGCCCTGGCAGAAAAGAGACTGCCTTCTGTAAGTTACCGTTTGCCGCAGAGTTGATATTTTTTTATGAACTTCGTCAAGCGACCATATTAAATGTCATACATAGTTCATGATAGCCCTTTAGTACATCATACATAATCATTATCATACTCCTGGTAATTCCTATCGATGAATGGAAAGGGGTTAAGTGCATCACGGAAAATGATGAGATGCATGCAGTGAGGGCAAGCCCAAGTTTGTAGGGGGGGGGGGACTGATCTGTATTTTCATAGATGGATTTCTTTTGTTCGTAAAATATGATTTAAGATCAATAAGATCTATGACAAAAACTGTAATAAAACTTCGTTTCAGGAAAAAAAAAAAAAAATCTTTTTCATCTTTAACCCGCATTTGCTTTCCATACTTTACTTGTCACGATGACGAATTTTCTTCAGTTCAATAATTGGCCATTTTCTCTTTAAGAAATAAAAAAATTCGTATTAAATATTCAGTACCAAACAAAGAGTTATAATTAATTAATATAGTTCAATGAAAATGAATTTTAAGAACATCAAATAATTTTCGTACGCTTAGGATTTTTAAAATAATTGAACGAGCTTCATATAGCTGCACGCCAAAATGGCTGAGTATTTAGCTTCCATTTTTGGCACAGAGAAAGACAAGTAAGTATCGATTTAAACCTATTTCTCGCATGGAAATGGTGCTTTAGATTCGAGATGTGAGTTTGCTTGTTATATGGGATTTCGTTTTTATATTATTAATGCTATTATTGGAACAAGAAGCCACCATAAACGTTTGGTATTTATGGTCGGGGTTTGGCGTCTATAAAATTTATTTGTCCATGACGTTGCATGCACTGCAGGTGTGTCTATTATTCTGCCTGTGAAAATGTGAATGAGATGCGAGTGCACTGTGAGATCGGGTGTGTGTGCTGCATGCCTTGCGCCATCGAAGCCGATTTTCCGGGGTCGGGGGGTAGCTTGGAGGGCAGGCTCTATGCCTTCTTTCCCATTTTCACCTTTTGTCTAATGAGAAACCATCTGCTCTGGAAAATCACATTTTCATTAACCAGCTTTTTCCCATGGGCATGCCCTGGGCCTGGCCTTGGCCATGTTGTTGGAGTTGCCATGTTCATGGAAACTTGTGACATTATTTTTAACTGGAGTTTCAATGGGATGTTTGGTGGGGGGGGGGGGGAATGCGGGGGATCTTGGATTCAATCCCCAGTACGGCACTCATGCCCTTCAGCTAGGTAATTTATCTACATCGCTCTTTAGTTTTTAGCGTACATTAATTAAATGGTATTTGCATGCCATATCAATACATGTGTGAGTGTGTTTCTTTAAAAAAAAATTTTTTTAAGTGTACAGTCAGCTCTCTGCATTCACCTACAAACTGACTCTGATTGGTCCCAGACATAAATAATCATATTTGATTGATACACGTCTTTAAAAACCCTATTAAAACTTAACTCTTTCAGTGCCGATGGCACGTATATGTGACAGATAGACTTGTCGTTTTCATTCACCAATTGCTCGACCACAGGAAAGGTATATGGTGGTCAATGTATATCAAAATTTTGAGCATAAATCAAGCATTCTAAATATATCATCATTGATATGCTACCATAGAAAAATACAAGAGAAAATTGCAGATTTTTACAAAGATATTACCTTATTTCAACATTTAATAATAGTAAACAAATGATAAACAAAATATAATGGACAAAAAGAAAGTCACATGTAATTTTCAATAATTCTTATGCATAAAGTTGGGTAAAGTAATAATGTTTGGTATCATAAGAAATGGTAATAAATATCCTTACATAATATTTTGTGAAATAATAGATGGTTAATGAAGTGCAGACATTTGAAAAGTAAGCATTGATCACATTTTTGTAAAATTTTGAAGAGAGCTAAACCCTTTGGCACAGTAAGAGTTAAGGCCCCTGCAACCCAAACGCAACCCAAATGCAAGTTTATTCCTGTTAATGTGCAGGGATGCATACAACTATTATTCTGTTATTCAAACATCTAGATATGTTTCATAGATTTTTTAATGTTTTTTGAAATATTTTTCCCAACCTCCTAAGCTCCACCCTAAAAAAAAAAAAAAAGCTCCAGATCTCATTCCTGCAATGACATCATCTGTCAATCATCAGTCAGCTACACTAACATTCTACAATAGACAGTGGAATGTAACTTCCCCCAGCTCAGCACATGCTCACAATAGAATTGCATGCTTTCAGACAATACCTCAATATCATTCTTTTCCTGGTGATGCTACAGCATGTCTGACATAGCAACTCATATGTACATGTAGGCATTGTATGGTATTAGAACAGATGGTCATCTCTGGCAAAGCTACATACCACTGTCTCTCCTTAGCTCACTAATGATTGACAGATGATGCATTGCAGGAATGAGATCTGGTGCATTTTTTTTTAGGGTTAGCATGCTTGAGCAAATGATTTTAAAAATATTTCAAAAATTTATGAAACATATTTAGATGTTTGAATAACAAAATATAAGTTTCATGCATCCCTGCACATCAACTGGAATCAACTTGCATTTGGGTTGCAGGGGACCTTTAACAACAATAGAATGTCAGAGAACGTGTATGTAGTTAAGACGCTTTTGTGAAACAATGCCTAGGAGATCATTGACTCGCGCAGTTTGACTAGCCACCATGCGTTGGACAAGACCTCGATAGATGGGAGTGATGATGGCATGTGGGCCAAGCGTCTTTGCCATACAGTGCCAAAGGTGCCAAAGTCAAAGATGCCTATACAGTGGAACCTCTTTATAACAAACTCCTTGGGACTAAGGAAATTACCTCTTTATATTGAAACCCTGTTTTATCAGGGCTAAAAAACAATAGAATACAAAGAAGTGGGATCAGCAAAATTACCTTTTTATAATGAGAGGTTGTTGTAACAGTTTCATTCTTGACTACTTTATAACAAGGTTCTACTCTATAAGTTAAACAGAAGGTCGTAGGAAGTTAAATATAAAATGACATGCCATCCAATCCAATGAAAAGCAATTCTCTTCACACTGGAAGATTCTTATATAATATGGCGCTTTTTTAATAATAATGTTGGTAATAAGAGTAATAAGGGTCATAATAATATTGTGCTATTTAATGTAACAAGAACTAAATGATCAATAACAGTGACAATCTATGAGAAAAGATATCTAAATTTTTTGTAAAATAACAGAAATTCAGCAGGCCTCAAAATTACAGTAGGGTACATGTAATTATACCTTATTGTATAAAAGAAAAGAAGAAGAAGAAAAAAAAACATAAAAATACATGTGGATTACAATGAGACCTGTCAACCTGACAAGGTTTTCTCTTTTCTGAAATGGGTGAGTTTTTAGAAGCAAAATGTCTTTTCCCAGCGTTTAGAAAAGTGGGATTATGGTGGGGTTATGAAAACCAGAATACCAGGCATATCAAGTTCTCTTTTATTCTTACATGTATATATTTATACAGCAGTACGATCCCTACGAGCAGCGGTTTTCTTCCTGCAGACTTTTTTTTTTAAACAGCTACATTTATTTATTTCCAATGCAGGTCTTGCAGTTTATTTATTTATTTATTTTTTTTTGTTGGTGGTTTGTTTCTGCCTCTCCTTCACAGGTTGAACAATCTTCTCTATTGTCTTTTTTTTTTTTTCTTTCTTTTTGGTTTCATCCAAAGGTTAAAGGTTATCCTCTTTAATTATTGCATGTACATGTAAATAAGTGGTTTCAATTCAAACTATTTTATTCCCAGGACTGTTGTGTTTGCAGGGTTTTCTAACTGATCAATTTTAAACTCTACTGTATAAGTTGTAGTTATACATGTAGTCTTATAAATACAACTGTACATATAGCAATTTCTTCCCAGCTGTGTATTTACAGGCAGCATTCATTCAACATACTTATTAATTTCTAGGCTAAAATATTTTTTTTCAGGGTATTTCTAATTTAGCATTAGGTTCTGCATTGGCGTCCAACTGTGGTTTGGTTCTTTCTATACTTCCTCTTTTATTTTCCCATCTAGCTTTCCATAGATTGAAGAGAAAGGAGTGCTTTTTCCCCCCATCAGCAGGGTTTTATTTTCTTGTAATAGGTACATAAATTTAGGTTACAAGATGGAGTTGTACGATGTTCTTTTATTCTTTTTTCTACCTTGAAGCAAGTTGTAGCACAGGGCACAACACAAGTCAAAGTGAAATTTTGCATTAGCTGTTTAGGTCTTGGTTTGTTTTTCCAAGAGGTTATTTCTGTCATAGGTAAATTCAGGTTACAGAACAGAGTTGTACCATCTTCATTTATTCTTTTGTATCTTGCAACAAGTTATAGCACAGGGCACAGAGCAAGTCAATAGAATTCATCATGAATGATTTCTTCTTCTTTTTTTTTTTTTAGCTCAGAGTTTATGAGAAGGCAACCGTCCTTTTACTAAATTAACAACATAAGAATACTATTTTCATTCATTTTGTTTTAGAACCTGCTATTTCAGATTGAAAAAAAAAATCTATTGATCTTCAGTCTTTTTATCTTGAAAAAATCGCAAAGTAAAGTTGGAGCACGTCTTTACCCCGTTTTAATAATATTTTTATAGATTGGATTGGAATGTTATCATTTCTTCCCTCTAGCCATTCTAGCCAAGACACGGACCATCCTTATTTTTCCAAAAACAGAAACCATAACAGTCTTGTCTTGTTCTGATCTCTTGTGCTTTAGACTTTTGAATCCCCCAACTCTGCTCTTACAATGGGAATCATTCATTTTGCAACACAAGGTAACAACCTATACGTATTGATACCTGGGTATGCTAAGGAATGTCTCAAGTAAAAAATAGCTTAAGAAATACGTCTAACAACTTCTGTATGCATTGATTGATTTTGGAATTCTGATGAAAGTTAGAGAATGGTATTCAAGATAGCTATCAAGTAGTATTTTTTGAAAGACAAATTCAGACTTAAGGAGCCAGTGAAGGGCATTTTTTCATTGTTTATCTGCTCATATTTGGAAAATTGGAAATGTACATTTAGTACTGCATTTACATGTACCTCTGAAATGTACTCATATGCAATGCATGATAATGTATTATTGTTTATATGAAGGCTCCAATTCCATTTTGAACATCCACTTGAAAGTGAAATCTACATATGTATAAATGTAGTTCTGTAGATGACATAGATATTTCTGCTGGTATCTGCATCGTAATTATTCAGTCTATCGTGAATATGGGACCATGTATGTAACCATTAACCAGCATCCTGGTAGCGTTTGTCTTCTGTAAAGCATGGAAGCCTAAGAATTGGGAAATTCAATTGTTATTAAACGATATGCTCACATCTTAACTTTTTGTAGAGCCTGTCGTTCAGGTGAATTCTACTTTGACAAAAGGTGATCATTATCAAACATCCTTGCCTTGAATTTGACTGTATACAAGGCTTGACACTAACATAGGTCCAGTATTTATGGGCCCTGAAATTTCAATTCCGAACCTAAAAATTGTGAAGTTTTAAGAGGGGGCACATGCATACAGACCCTAAAAATTTTAATCCGGACCCCCTGTGAAAAGAAGTTAGTGTAGAGCCCTGCTGTGAAGGGCCCCCTTCTAATCCACTCTCCATTCTCTCCCCCCCCCCCCCCCCTCCTGCCAATAGAGTCAACTGCTCCTTCTACTTCAAGATTGGAGCATGTCGTCATGGAGACCGATGTTCCCGCCTCCACAACAAGCCGACTTTCAGTCAGACCATCGTGATCCAGAACATCTATCACAATCCAGCTAACACAGCACAGTCTGCAGATGGAGGTGGCACTGGAATAGGCAAGTATTGCAGTTTGCTACCTGGATAACAAAAGTGGTTTAGTACATTGCTTGTTTAGACCTAGAGGGGTGTTAAAGGTATCGTACAGTAGTGGGAAAGGTGGCGCTTTGAATATTTAACTACTTTGTCGGCTGGAATGGAAATTACTACATATACTGTTGTGAAATGATTAATTTCGAACGTAGGTGACGTTTGTTTGAAGAAAAATGGTTTAGAAATGGCTAAAATATCCCCCAAAATAAACATCGAATTACAAGCGCGGTACCGCGTTGACAGTTCACACACGTGTAAACAGTGTGTGCGAACCGCTGTGCGCCATTGAGCCGGGAGCGTCGGGGTAGGTGGTCCTTAGCGAGGGTATAAGGTAACCGTTGATATTCGATCATTTGAATTATTTTACTGAAAATCACCGGAAATCATGAATAGAATACCGGATTATCTCACTCATGTATCTTTTTATGCAAGCCGAACAATATGAGACTGTTTTTGAGCAGTTTCATGCCAACTTTCATTTTGCTACCACTACTGTTTAATACCTTTAACTCTTCATGTGAAAGATTTGGAGGTTGATGCCTTTTGGGCTTTCAGCAGAGGATTCCTTTCTGCATAATTTTTGTTACATAATTTACTTTGAGAAGTTAGCTGTCACTTTGATAAGGAGTGGGCCTAGATATGGGGATCACATATCCAGCAAGACAGAATATACACGAAAAGTGATACAGTGACTGTAGTGTACATATGTAATGTATATTCTGTATAAGTGGCGTACCCAGGATTTTTTAAGGGGGGGTCTTTTTAGGTCTTTTTACTCAAAAATTATCTGACAAGCAAAAAAAAAAAAAAAAAGATTATCAGCAATGCTAAAGGGGGGTGTTTTAACATCAAATAACACCAAAAGGGGGTGTTTAAACACCCAAAACACCCCTCCCCCCTCGGTAGCGCATGTTCTGTATCTTTATTGTTCCGGCAGACATGGAATGTTATTTTTCCATGTTTGTACCGTTACAGCAAACCAATCCAACCTATATGATGTGGAGGTGTAGCGACACTTTGATTTCTCTGAGGAGGTACAGGAATGGTTTAAAGTAGGCCCCAGATATACAGTTCCATTTTTATATTTCTGTATATTTTTGCTTCTGTCCTCAAAGCAGACCAATCCATTTTGATGATTTCTTTGAGGAGGTCCTCACTGAGATGGAACAGAATAGTCCATTTGGTTTCACATAGGTCCCAGAAATACAATTGCATTTTTATTATTTTTCAAAATGTTTCTGTTCCCATAGCAGACCAATCCAACCTGAGTGATGTGGAGGTGCAGCAGCACTTTGATGATTTCTTTGAGGAAGTCTTCACTGAAATGGAGCAGAAGTATGGAGAGATTGAAGAGATGAATGTCTGTGACAACCTTGGAGATCATCTGGTGGGAAACGTCTATGTCAAGGTTAGAGTTAAACCCATAGGCCCGTATTCTAAACTCGGGTTTAACTTAAACTCCAGTCTAAATTAGTTAAACCAGAGTTTAATCAAAACCGACTTACACAGCAAGTCCAGACTAAACCACACTAGACTGGAGTTTAAGTTAAACTGGAGATCAGATTGTGATTTTCTAAAACTCCGGTTTAAAGGCCAGGTTTAGACTGGGTTTAAACCACACTTAGACCGTGGTTTAAATTAAACCGGAGTTCGCAATATTGGCCATAGGGATGTTTTTAAGGGCGCTATAAAACTAGAAACTGTTGCGTGCATGAAACATTCATACATTCCTTGAGTGATTCAGATTCACAAAAGTTTCATGTCACAAAATAATTGAATTGCATCTGACACAGCATTGAACTTTTGCAATTTGCAAAAGTTTCTTTCCAACAAAATGGCTGTCATTTAAAATCTGGTTTTATAGTACTGTTCATGCCGATGTCATAAAGCATTCATTCAAGAGGCTCTGTATGGAAAATTTCACAAAGTTGGTGCTATGCATTTTGTTTATGCCCTTTTCTTAGTATGGATGTAAGTGTATTAATGTTAAAGATGTTTATCAAACTTTATTGTGTGAATCATGATTACACATAAGTTATGTTTCTTGTAGTTTAAATTGAGCTATTATCTGCTATGCCCGAGATGTAGAGTTGTAGTCAGTCTTTAAAGAGTGATGAAATAAGGTGTGCAACTTTTCTTTGAATGCATCAAACAAGACTTTTTTTCTTCCCTTTCAGTTCCGCTATGAGGAGGATGCGGAGAAAGCAGTAGAGGATTTGAATAATCGCTGGTTTAACCGTCAACCAATCAGAGCTGAGCTTTCACCTGTCACAGATTTCAGAGAAGCCTGCTGTCGTCAATATGAGATGGGGTAAGGTCATAGAAAGAAAGAAAGATTTGTGCAAGTATAATGTTTAGCCCCTTCAGTGCTACCAAGTACAGTTAAACTTGCATAACTCGAAGTCGCAGAAGTCGAACTTTCCCTAAGTCGAATCAATTTTTTGACCAAACTATGCAAAATATGTGTTATTTGCATTCCCTAAGTCGAATTTTGCATAAGTCGAACGACTTTTTGTTGTCCCAACAGATTCGACTTATGCAAAGTTAACTGTATATGAACAACTTTGTAATGAATTTCTGAAAGACAATTCTTCAGTTTTGTACAGTCAACTCCACACAAGTCAACGTAGCATATGTCGGAGAATCGACTAAGTCAAGAAAAAAAGTCCTGATTTACTTATGTATCTCCATAGACAATAGACAAATCTATGGAGATAAATCGGGACTTTTTTTGTCGACTTACGCGATTATTAGACATATGCGACGTCAACTTGTGACGAGTTGACTGTATTTCTTTTGCTTTAAAGATAAAGTTGAATTCAGGTCGAATGATTACATTATGAAAGAAACTGTCTCAAAGCAATTGGGAAAGGCTGATCATGTTTACATAAGAATTGGTATATACTGTGAGGTCTTGGAATCATCAAAATGATAAGAAATTGACATAATTCTGCTGAAAAGCACATGCACTGCACACAGAAATGGGTATATGAGACTGCACTCACATGTGGCATGAATGTTTGGCCCGAACACTTCAGTTACTTCTTGTCATATTTTGAATATGAGGGCATTTGAAAAGCAATCCTTTTCAGGGGACATACAAACAATGAGAAAGCTCATAAGTGATTTTTCACCTTTCCCAGAACTCAACTTTCTCATTAATGTAGAATTTGGTATTAAATATCTTTCATTGGAATAAAGCTGAATGAATTTCACATCACATGACCCTCCTTACTTTAGTGGAAGAACAGTAAGCATTTCGTGGTGTGAACTGTTTCCAAACCAAATCTTTTTGACAACTTACCCCGATAACGTTCCAACAAAGGAAGACAAAGAATTTGTTTGCAGATTTTTGAATCGCCTGCAAGATATAAACTGCTCACCAGAACTTCAATTTTTTCTTTTGAACAAATCAAAATTGTGTTATTTGTAGTGAAAATTGCAAGTGTATTTCTCCTTTTGGATTCAGTGATTTGAAGACATTGTTAATAATAAGTACCGATTTTATCCCCCTCCCCCATTTCTGCCTTGCAGGGAATGCACTCGTGGAGGATTCTGTAACTTCATGCACCTGAAACCCATCTCCAGGGAACTCAGGCGTGAACTCTACGGCCGCCGTAAGCGCAAGAAGCGCAGCCGAAGCAAGTCGAGGTCACCCAGCCGTGACAAGCGTCGATCTCGATCCCGTAGCCGTAGCCGAGGCAGAGATGACAGATACAGAGAGAGGGAGCGCTCTGGTCGATTTTAAGATGTTTGTGCCATTATAGCTGTGGAGTCTTGATACAGAGTGCAGTCACTGTGGGCAAGCAATATGTAATAAATAAGTCATCTACTTACGGGTGGAGGCACCATCATAACACCATTATTCAAAACTTTTCTTCTGGTATTGTCTGTTATGCTGCATAAGTAGAAATTTGTTATTGTAAAATGTCAAATAATCCGTCTTGTAATTTGGTGACACTATCAAATAGGGATAAAGTATCCCTGCATTAATCAAACACACACACTGAATTATTTCAGAATCACTATATTCCCTGAGATATTTGTCAGAGAACTATCGACACTTTTGTATCAAGACTCCACAGTTATCATATATTACTTTTTGTTACGTTGAAGGCATAGGGGAACATTACGAACATTGTTAGCCATCTCGGACAGTCTTGTATGGTATGTCCGATTCCCACAAGTTTTTGTTCTTGGATCCTTGCCTTTATCATGCCTTTATCATCAAAGGTGTGCAAGCTATTTACAGTGTCCTGAAGTCACTAATAGGTACAGGAAAAGGAATTGAATTTGTCCCTTTCTTATGCAGACAAAATGAGTTGTACAGACTTTTTCTCTGAGCATCCAACAACTTCATCAAGTTTAGCTGAAATATATGTATAACTTATTTGATTTTGTTCAAGACCTAGGCATTTTTTTAAAATGTAGATATCCAGTAGAAATTTCAGAAATTGTACCTTTGGAAAAAAGGAAAGAAATGCCTTTGAAAGCGCTTTGATGATATTCAAGTCATAAATATGTTGCTCTATGCCTTCTATTCCATATGTTGGAAACTCATCCTATTTCAAGTGTTTTGTCCTTTCAGTTTTCTTTTCATTTGATGCTCTGTACAAAATCAATCTTTTAGCCACTTCACAACCAAGTGTGTCTTGAGGCACCTATGCATACTTGTTCACAAGATTACCACAGACGTTTGAGCATACCACCTTGCAACATGGCAAAAACAAAATTGTTACTTTGTCAGACATGCCCAAGCAAAAGGAAAAAGTGGAATTAGTGCTTCACCATTTAGTCACTGAACTGCCCGGGATCGCCTGTGGACTTTGACCTGTGTAGCACTACAGCAAATGTATTGTAGGGGATATTGGGTACTGAAATTTTGTGTGCGCTTTCTTTACATGTAAGCCATTTAGAATCCGCTTTGAAGCAATGTGTTACTGTGGAAAGATTTTGCGTGCAGCAGAAAGTCTGTTCCTGCAAGATGATTTACTGAGACTTAGTTCAGTGAGTAAATGACTCAATACACATAATCCTTAGGTGCTAAATGGTGAAATACCTGTGATACTCTTGTATACAAGCTCCTAGTTGCCTCGATGTGCATATAATCTCATTATTTTGTTTTTGTCTTTAAAATCTCACTTCTTTTTCACTAGCATAAATCTCGAACAAAAGACTTTCAGACGTTTTTATTATGAAATATGAATTTAGGTTAGAATGATCAATGTGATACAAGGATTTTAATTTTCATGTTTATTTTCTTCAAAGTTGATATTGTGATTTCAATTTCTAAATGAGAATGCTAGAGTCAGGTACTATCAAAATATCTGCACCCACAAGCTGATTTAATTCTTTGTAGAGAGGGGGGGGGGGGGTGTGGCTTTCATAAAGAATTTTTTGCTATACAGTTAATATTTATGATATCAATCCATGACACTTTTGGGAAGAGAAATGTAGTATTGCATATTACCCCCAAAACCTGAGAAAAACAAGACCAGTTGGGGATATCATTTTACTGTTGCTAAAATCGTATTGTGTATTTTGCATTCCAAACTTCATCATGTTTGTTTCTTTGATAGTGTAAATATATCCATTGTAATGATATTCCATTAAAATTATTCAGTCTCTCCTCTCTCTCTCTCCCTCCCTCTCTCTCTTTTGCTTTTGCTGATTATTTCCTCAAGTTTTTCTAATAACCTGTACAATGTAATTTAATCTCGGTTTTTCGGGAGAGCCAAAATTTAGCTGTATGTTGTTTAATTCAAACTGAGGCAGGCAATTGACTTTCATAAATGCACATTGATCCATGAATATATCTACCAAAATTGTTCACATAAAGTTAAATGTGTTTTTTTATAAATTTTCTTGGTAAAAAGAGTCCTCTACTGTTTTTTGTGTTTTTTTTGTATTAAAATCAAATATTCCTTTTATTGTGAATATGAATGTTCTTTTCAGCATTCTAATGTTGTATAGACAGTATATATTGTGGAATGGAGGTGTCTCTTCATATGGCTAATGGTAAAAATATGAGAAGTGTTTGATGATGAAGACAATAGAAGCTAAATACATTTATTTGTAAGGATTTCTTATTGGGCAAATGCTACCCTGAAGTGAATCCATGCAACATACGTAACACAGGGTAGCAAGGTTTTAACAACCACAACAACATCAAAAAGAAAGGAAGAAAAAGATCATGCAACAATTACTCTAACCCTGCCCACCCCCCCCCCCAAAAAAAAAAATTATACTTTACAAAACAATACATACTGCATACAGTGATATTCCTTTTGAATTTCCCATGTTCTGTGTGTTGCATGGACATAAAATATGGTTGCATAGACAGTGACCAGTCGGAGGCAATCAATTTTTCTGGCAAATTTGCCAAAAGGGTGTCGAGATTGCTTATTTCTTCTTCAGAGCAAGCGATGCATTTTGATCAGTACATGTGTATTGTGTATATGTATTTCCTATAAATTTTGGTGAACAAAATTCATGTTTAGACAAGGTATTGAGGACAGGATAGTTGACCAGGGGCCCCGTCTTATTTACAAAGATTTGCGATTGATTCGAACCGATCGCAACTTGAAATCAATGGCAACTCCTATCTCTCGAGTACACAGTTGCGATTAATTTTCTTGATAAGACGGGGCCCAGGTGTGAAATGATACGTAAAGCATGAGAGAGGAATGAATGTGCGATGTGATGATTGACTAATGCGAGTGACGATATCTTTGACGAGAATTTAATACCGATGAATATATTATATACACCGGTGCACCAGTTATCTTATATTACTACAGTGGCGGATTTAGGGGGGAGGGGGCAATTCTGGCCCATGCCCCCCCCCCCCCCCTTTGGAAAGAAAAGTATTCATTGCGCCCCCCCCCCCTTTTAGAACTGATAACCTTTCCCCTTTTTTTTTTCTTGTCAGAATTCTGGATGAAAACTTGACCCCCCCCCCCAAAAAAAAAAATGGGGGGGGGATTGTGTGCACTTGGAGAGCAAAATAGTTACTTTGTTTCAATTTTTTCTTATTGTAAAGCGCCTTGAGCATACTTTTGTAGAAAGGCGTTATATAAATACCAATATGTATGCATGTATGTAAAAAAAATCTTTGTGCCCCCCCCCCTTTACAAAATCCTGGATCCGCCCGTGTATTAACCTCTTTGTCTTTCCTCACTTCTCGTCCTTTTCCAATCACTTTTCATTTGATATCATATCATACATTGGTCTCGGCATTATTGTTAATGTAATCAATCAAATAAATACAAATGCTACAGATGCAAAAATAGTTATAATAGACGTGTTTACTAATTTTATGCATACTTCTTGAATAAAACTTTCTCTTGACGACTCAAAAGCTTGCCAGACCTTGCCCGACATAACAACAACTAATGTATGCATGATGGGTTCCATCCATAGAGATGCCATTATGCATAGCAGATGCACTAAATAATTGGTAACTAAGGATTACGGAGAGAAACATGCATAAGTTGAAATACAGCAGTAAACGGGTTAACAGACCGCTTCGGTAATGTATGCAAATTTTATACATACCTTTCAAACAAAGGTCGTTCTTGACAACCTGAAAGCTTGCCGGACATAGCAACAAGTAATGTATGTAAACTGGATTCCAAGCATTGAGGCTCATTTATAAAAAGCAGGTTAATGGAATAGCTCGTCACTACGTGCTCAGAGAAGAAGTGTGCATAAATTTGTATACATTACAGAACCGGTCTATTGCCTAGAACCATTTGTAAAACTTCGATAAAGTTTGAAAGTAATGGAAAAATGAATGAGTTTCTCTTTCTTCTCAACAGAATTACCACATTAATAATTTGTTCATATGAATGTCACTATCTCTCTCTCTCTCTCTCTCTCTCTCTCTCTGTCTGTCTCTGTCTGTCTCTGCTCTTGTTTATTTTCTTGTTTCTGTATAAGTATACTGTCGCCAAAATATTCGTATTCATGAATGTCTAAGTCCTTCTAGAAAAAAAAAACTCCTTAGAAAGGTTCACCTACAGATGCAGTCATGTGTATATTGTTAACTACATTATTATCTACATTTTCCTTCTTTATTCCAGCCCCCCCCCTCTCTCTCTCTCTCTCTCTCTCTCTCTCTCTCTCTTTGGGGGGGGGGGTGAGGGAGGAGCGGGGTCACTGTCTGTATGACTCCATTTTTTATCCTTTCTTTTATACCGGTCTTGTTCTCTCTACTCGATAGCTTTTGTCCAAAATATGACATCACTTTCCCCAGGCTGTCATCCTTACTGGAAAAGTGAAAGTTCTAATTATCACTTGCGCTGCCACAGCAATTGTCTGGTGTAACAATGATTAGTTGAGGGATATCATTTGACATGGTATGAGATTCGACAGCCGCGTTGTGCAGACTAACAATGCCGTGATTCAAAATGATTCATAAGTCGTTACTTCATCACTGCTGAAAGACATATAATACCTTTGACATCAGGTTGTACATCTCACCTCCGGGTCATCCCCCCCCCCCCTTCTTCTTTCCTCCCCTCTCTTGGCATCTACCCCAGCCCCCCCCCCCTTCTCTCTCTTTATATATATATATATATATATATACCTTCCCTTTCACTGCACCAGGGGTAGCCAATCTTGTAATATTTAGTAGGACATTAGTACTTATATACTCTGAATCAAGACTATATAGCGAAAATGGTATAAAAATTGAAATTTAATAATAATATTAAGCATGTATTAAATCTAGGGAAAGGGGGTGGGCATGGAAAGATTTAATAGGTATAAAGCAGGGTTGATCCAGTAACACAATAACATAGTTTTTGACCGTGTATTTAAAGTCCACAGGTCATAAACCCCTCATAACTCATCACCTATGCGGCTGTCCGTCAAAATTTTAGTCACTTTTGGGACTAGCGGTCCCAGGAAATGAGTGTAGTCATATGCTGTCCTGCCACCCCTAGACCTCTCCCTAGGTATATCAAGGGGCTGTGATAACTCCTTGGGTATATATGGATACACCCTCTGAGGAATAGGGTTATGGCTAGCGTTGAGTTTGTATAATAATTATTGTCATCTAGACAAAATACGATATAAGTACTAATGTCCTACTAAACATTTTGAAATTAAAATTTGTTTACATTTTTACAACCTGCAACAGAAATCTGAGGCCTGCTGTTTGTGGACCCCCCCCCCCGCCCCCACCAACCCCCCTGGGGGCAAACAAGTGAAATTTCTTTGATTTTAGTGTAGTCTATAAATATCCAGATAGGCTTACTCATAGTTCTAAGCATACAATGACTTCTTTGTTTTTGTTTTGTTTCGTTGTGTTAGTAAACTTCTTCTATTAGTGGAGTGATATCAGGCAAAATGAGAGAGAATAGCTAACATAGGCGTAGCTGGAGAGGGGCACACCGAAAAAGGTCATCCGCGGGACTAAGGGGCCAATACTTTCCTACCCTCCCTACCCCTAAAGTCATGAAGTCTGGCTATACGCCAGTGATAGATAATGCAGATCCTCGGGCTAGGATAAATAAAACGGCTATATAGTGGTCTTCGTGTAAACTAATTTTGGCATATTCAGTATGTCTTTATCCGACAGATGAACCTTTATTTAATTGCCCTTAAATTCTCTCTCCGATCCGATCTGCTGTAAGTAGTTGGGCGCCATCTGTGTTTAGCAGTACATGTATAATTTGGAAATGGGAGCCCAATGCAAAGTGAATAATTATACAAATCCTAAACAAAAGTTCATTTAAATCTTTGATATGATGATAGCATATCAACAATCTGATTTTGATGATAACTTGAAAAACGTAATTAATTTGAAAAATATGCGTGTAGGTATGAAATATGCGGGGGAAAAACGAAAAGATGAACCCACCTGAAAAACAGCCTCAACAAATGTGATCATCAGAGCTAACACGACACATTAATTTTGCTAAAATTGTAAAGTCTCAATTATAAACCCTACCCCCTTCCATCTCTCTCTCTCCAACATGCATAATGGTCTAATTGTTCGGAAGATCGTCTATAAAAGTTATAACAGTAGCGTCGATAGTTGTCCGTCGATATTTGTTTATAGTATACAAAGAGACAGCTATTTCCTTTCCAAATATATATATCATCTATATATAATGAACAAGATATTTACTGACCATCGTGTGAGGGGTACAAGTAGTCTGATTTCAAGGTGGATTGTTATTTTTACTTCTCTGAGGCCAAGACATTGCCGTCTCCCTCTCTCACCCCCCCCCCCTCTCTCTCTCTCTCTCTCTCTCTCTCACACACACACACACACACACTCTCTCTCTCTCTCTGTCACTTTCTGTCACCCCCCCCCCCCGGTCTGTATATCATGATTTAAAAAAGAAAAAAGAAAAACAGACTGACACATACAAGTATATGAATAACATTCCGTTCTTGTATAGCTTATTTGCGTTCTAGAATCCAAGCAATCACTTTTTTACCCGGTACCCATTTTACTTCTCCTGGGTTGAGAGTGGGTAATGTAGATTAATGTCTTATATACCAAATAACTTTATTGACGCAGCTGGGATTTGAACCCCATACCACTTGATTCCATAGTCTTCTGATTTATCCACTGGTCACCCTTAAATACTAGTCTCAAAATGTATCTCACTAAAGTTTTTGGAACTAGAAAATCAGTATCCAGGCAATCCCATTTTCAATGAGAGGAGATATATGTTTTTTTTTTTAATTCACTTCGCCTTGGAGCTTGGCTATGCTTCAAAGATTGATAGGAAAGACAAATTTTGTCTGTACAGATGATTCTTGATGACTAGTTATCTAGATGACATCAATCGCACTTGGCAAGGCCTGATTTCTGTTGAAATGTCTGATTTGGCTCTTTTGACGGACGACGTGTCAATTAGGTTAATACAATTTTCGGAACAAATAAGGTTAAAAATGGCGAGAAAGGAGCGGCTTATATATCAAGGCTATTGACCTGTCCTTTCACACGCAATGAATTGTCATCTATAAGAAGTCTCTCCCCCCCCCCCCCCCCCCCTATGAACATATCAGCTGATATGATACAAGCTAAAGGTATACACAGTGATCTTAGGTCATGTTGAACAATACATTTTGAGGGAAAATAGTATTGAAAATGCAGGCAACTTTGTAAAATGTCAATTTTTATTCGGAGTCACTTTTGATGGATTTATTGTTTTTTTTAAATGTTAAATGGTACTTTTGCTGGAAATTGAAAAACAAACATTCTTCTTCTTCTTCTTCTTCTTCTTCTTCTTCTTCTTCTTCTTCTTTTTCCTCTTCTTCTTTTTCCCTTTCATTTTCTTTTTCTTTATCTTCTCCTTTTTTACTTCTTCTTTTTGCACTGTCGGTCATTGACCTCTAAATACACCGTCTTCATCCAAACCAATGGGGTCACGTGACGCATGACTTCTCATCACCATTTTTTCTCTCTAAACGAGTGTGAGATTTGGTAAAGCGGAAAACAGAAATCATCTTCAATATTACTCAACTGGTCTCTGTCCAAACCCGATGATCAAACTCAATTTGTAGTCATGCGAATCATGTCTAGAACACAGGTGCTTGAATTGGCTAACATTTATCATTTTGTATAGGTTGTTTAAAAGAAGGTTGATCTTCTTCTCTTTTTTTAAGGTAAAGGTGAAATGTGAGCTCTCTCGTTCTTTTACTTTTCATGTGGAAAATATTGTAGGACTGCCCTTAAGGTGTTCTCGTATAGCACATATATAGAAAATAATTATAACTTTCGACCAAATATTGGTGCCACATGATTGTATGTGCAGTCTATAACTGTGCCCGATGATTTTAATTTGTGATTTTCAGCGATATTTAGTCGATCTTTTTTTATATAATTTTGATGATTCCTACCTAAAACTAACATGCAGAAAAATTTCGAAGCAGTTTCGTTCTCAATGAAATTGTATGACCATGCAGAACTCATCATATCGTCTGTTTGGATCCAGAAGGGCGTTAATTTTGTGTAAAAGTATATGAGTTAACGCCCTTTTGGCTCCAAACAGACGATATCTCAAAGAGCAGCTATTAAAAGTGAGAATTTTTAATAGATAACCAATCAGGATAGCGCATTTTTGACTTGCGTTTAATTTTTGAAACTTTTTATGCAAGAGGGTCCTTGAGTATGCATAAATCAATTGATATCCTTGATTTACATCATCTTTTATTTGACTAAAAACAACAAAGAAAGAAACATACATGTATAAGAAAAAACAAAGAAAGAAAGAAACAAACAAAGAAACAAACAAAAAACAACAACCAAAAAACAGGCATTTGAATATATTTCCCAGTCAAATTTTGTTACAGTCATTATTTCTGGAGATGTGGGTCATGCCTTATAAGGTGCATGACCGGAAGTATGATTTGTTGAATAGATGTTTATCAGTGTACGTTGAAATTAATCAATTTTTGTAGTGTGAAGGAATAATCTCATGTAAGCATAAATGGCAAAGAGAAAGTATCATTCAACTTTTTAAAATTCTTCTGCTTTTCGTAGAATTTCAGAATGAAAAATACATCGGAAAGTTCAAAGAAGGGTATTACGCTAGAGATTTTTTTTTTCTTTTCGTTTTTGTTGTTGTTGTTTTTTTTTGTTATTGTTTTTTTTTTTTTTGTTTTGTTTTGTTTTGTTGTTTTGTTGTTGTTGTTGTTGTTGTTTTTTTTTTTGGGGGGGGGGTATTTTAGTATATTTATTCAGTGTTTCCGTCACAGTCGTAAAGAAGAATGATTCATTGTGCACTTATCAAAATAAGTAAATCAAACACGAATCATAAAAGTGTTATCGATTTGGTATCTCCTGCTCTCAGCACCTTCATGCTACCAGCCATCCCCCAAATCATGGTCTTGTTCCATAAGTTCAAGTTCATCGCATAACCATCATTTAAGAAAACAAGAGTTCGTGATTAAGTATTATAGGTGAGGTAAACAAAAAATTAAATCTAACTTTTGGGTCATTATTTGCATTGTTATTATTTTTTTTATTTTTTATTTTTTTAGATTTGTGTCTTAGCATCAGTGCATTCTTGAGGTGAACGGCCCGAGACCATAGATTGTTGAATGGATGTTTGATAACCATACCGTGAAATCAAAGCTTTTGTTGTGTAAGAGAAAATGCTCACACGATCCCGAATGGATTAGAGGTATAGCAATTTTTAGAAATTGGGCCTTCCATTTTTGAAATTCTTCCGCAGTTGTTGCACTATGAAGCTATCTACTCTAAAATGTCAAATACATCGAAATTCTTAGAGAAATATACTAGTCACTGTTTGAGAGGAATTTGCTTTCTTTTCTGTTACGCGTTATTATTATGTTTGGCAAATGTACAACAAAAAGCAGCGTAAAAATATATATTTTTTAAAATCTCTTATCTATTCATCAGTTTCCTGTTTTTTGTTTGTTTGTTTGTTTTGTTGTTGTTTTTTTTGGGGGGGAGGGGTTGTTTGTTTGTTTGGTGTTTTTTTTTTTTTTTTTTTTTTTTTTTCTTTTTTTGGGGGGGGGGGGGGGGGGGGGGCTTGTTCGTGTTTATCCAATTCGCCTGATTCGTAAATATTGCCCATGATACTTTTGGTTGAATTTCGATAAAATATTCTTCTTCATTAGCCGTTACTACAAATCAAATATAAGAAGCCCACTAGAAAAAAAATTAAGGTGTGCAAAACCTTTTTTGTTTTTTGCTTGTTTGTTTCTTTCCCTTTTTCCTTCTTTTTTCTTAATCTTTCTTTTAAGGAAAGATCTTTTCCTTTTCAGCGTTTGCCACTTTTCATTTGTTATTTTCATCTGTTTTATGTAGTTATATCGGCCATAATCTATTGACATCAAATCACATTTTTCTTGATTTAATTTCTGGATGCATATATGTCTGTAATTGAAGCCTAAGATATTTGTTAACTTGATGCCAGTAAAATGAAAGATGAAAACTCAGCCATGCGAATCATGTCTAGAACATAGGTGCTTGAATTGGCTAACATTTATCATTTTGTAGGTTGTTGAAAAGAAGGTCCATCTTCTTCTTCTTCTTCTTCTTTTTTTTAATTTTTAGATAAAAGTGAAAAATACATGTGAGGTCTCTCGTTCTTTTAATTTTCATGTGGAAAAATATTGTAGGACTGCCCTTGAGGTGCTCTCGTATAGCACATATATAGAAAATAATTATAACTTTCGACCAAATATAGTCTATAACTGTGCCCAAGGATTTCAATTATGTGATTTTCAACGATATTTAGTCGATCTATTTTTATCATTTTGACGATTCCTAAAAAGAACATGCAGAAAAATGTCCAAGCAGTTTCGTTCTCATTGAAATTGTATGACCATGCAGAACTCATCATATCGTCTGTTTGGATCCAGAAGGGCGTTAATTTTGTGTAAAAGTATATGAGTTAACGCCCTTTTGGCTCCAAACAGACGATATCTCAAAGAGCAGCTATTAAAAGTGAAAATTTTGCCCTCTTGCATAACAAGTTGCGTTTAAACGCAACTCAGAAAATCAAACGTAACTCGATTTTCAACCAATCAGGATAGCGCATTTTTGACTTTCGTTTAATTTTTGAAACTTTTTATGCAAGAGGGTCCTGGAGTATGCATAAATCAATTGATATCCTTGATTTACATCATCTTTTATTTGACTAAAAACAACAAAGAAAGAAACATACATGTATAAGAAAAAACAAACAAACGAACAAACAAACAAACAAACAAACAAAAACAAAAAACAGGCATTTGAATATATTTCCCAGTCAAATTTTGTTACAGTCATTATTTCTGGAGATGTGGGTCATGCATTATAAGGTGCATGACCGGAAGTATGATTTGTTGAATAGATGTTTATCATTGTATGTTGAAATTAATCAACTTTTGTAGTGTGAAGGAATAATCTCATGTAAGCATAAATGGCAAAGAGAAAGTATCATTCAACTTTTTAAAATTCTTCTGCTTTTCGTAGAATTTCAGAATGAAAAATACATTGGAAAGTTCACAGAAGGGTATTACGCGAGAGATTTCTTTTCTTTTCTTTTCGCTTTTTTTTTTTTTTTTTTTTTTTTAGGGGGGGGGGTTATATTAGTGTATTTATTCAGTGTTTCCGTCACAGTTGTAAAGAACAATGATTCATTGTTCATTGTACACTTATACAAATAAGTAAATCAAACACGAATCATAAAAATGTTATCGATTTGGTATCTCCTGCTCTCAGCACCTTCATGCTACCAGCCATCCCCCAATCATGGTCTTGTTCCATAAGTTCAAGTTCATCGTATAACCATCATTTAAGAAAACAAGAGTTCGTGATTAAGTATTTTTGTTGGTGAGGTAAACAAAAAATGAATATAACTTTTGGGTCATTGTTTGCTTTGTTTGTTTGTGTTTTTTTATTTTAATTTGTATCTTAGCATCAGTTCATTCTTGAGGTAAATGCCCCGAGACCATAGAATGTTGAATGGATGTTTGATAATCATACCGTGAAATAAAAGCTTTTTATGTGAAGCCTGGCTCCATTAGAGCGCCGACAACATTAAAAAGGGTTGCGGAAGCAAATTATGTCATTTCGGCATTCTTTCCGCGCCAGACGCGGAAAAAATATGGGAATCATCGTTTCTTGGGACATTACTACGAATCTCTGCGTGTTGACTGCAGTCATACCTGGGAGTGTCCTAGGAATTAATCGGGAAGGTCGCGAAATGCCGCGCAAAATGCTGATCGTAGCAGGACAGCGCGGACACATCTAGGATCACACAGGCCCGTTGCACAAAACTTGCGTTTGAACGCAACTCAGGAAAATCAAACGCAACTTTATTTTCAGCCAATCAGAAGTGCGCATTCAGGACTTGCGTTTGAATTTAAGAGTTGCGTTTAAAAGCAACTCTTTGTGCAACGGGCCCCAGTTGTAAAATCACGGAAACCATTTAGATATGCGGACAATATCAGGAAATAATGCAAGGTTATCAATTCGGCGCCGACTTTGTTTTGTTTTTGTTTTTTTCTTCTCATATGCATGCTAGCCGTCATGGAAATCACACCAGCTGCAATTCATCATGCTGTATTGCTTCAAATCCAAGCTGAGAGAGATACTCAGCTTGCCTCTTGGAACCTTATCTTGACCACAAATGACCGCAGCGGCTTCGCGCACTCGCTTATAAAACCGCATCGGCTCCGCGCTTTCCTGAAGCATTCTGCGTGGCTTCCGCTTGCATTCGCGAAGCTCGCTGCCCGGCACCGCGAGGCTTTCAGGAGCGTTTGCAGAGAAAAGGCGGGATGTCCTGACGATGTCCGCACGACAACGCAGACAAGTTGCCGAAGGTGTCAGGAAGTTCATTTCCGCGTCCAAATTTTGGTCGAGACCAAAATTTGGAAGCGGAAATTTTGCCCTCTCCCGAAAGTGCGAAAACGCCGGTAAGTGTTTAGGAACGATAAAGACAGTGAAGGGAATCTTTCAAGAATATGCGGATAGGTTGCTGAATGAATGCGGATTTACTAATTTTGCATTCCGGGTCTTGTCCGCTCCCTAGTGGACGTCAGGTTTAAGGGAAAATGCTCACACGATCCCGAATGGATTAAAGGTAGTATATAGCAACTTTTAGGAATATAGATCGGTTCGGTAATCTATTCAAATTTATGCACATTTCTTCTCTAAGCACCTAGTGAAGGGCTATTCCATTAACCTGCATTTTATAAATGAGCCACAATCAGGGGCAGCCGCCCCCCCTATGATTTTTCAAGTAGTGAAAAAAGAAAAAAAAAAGAAGAAAAAAGAAGAAAAGGAGGAAGAAAGGGAAGAAAGAAGAAAGAGGAGTATTAAAAAGAGAGGTCTTAATCATATAACTCTATATTACCCCTGTTATTTAATGGGAGAAAAAATATGACGTCATCTTTAGGTCGTCTTGCCCCTCCTATCAAAATACCCTGGCGCCGCCCCTGGCCACAATGCTTGGAATCCAGTTTGCATACATTATTTGTTGTTATGTCCGGCAAGTTTTCAGGTTGTCAAGAACAACCTTTGTTTGAAAGGTATGTATAAAATTTGCATACATTACCGAAGCTTTCTATTGGGCCTTCCATGCACTATGAAGCTATCTACTCTAAAATGTCAAATACATCAAAATTCTTAGAGAAATATAGTCATTATTTGAGAGGAATTTGCTTTTCTTTCTGCCTTTTACGCGTTATTATTTTATTTGTCACAAACGTACAACAAAACGCAGCTAGAAAATATCTTTTTAAAAATCTTTTTATCTATTCATCAGTGTTATGTTGTTGTTTGTTTGTTTGTTGTTGTTTTGGGGTTTTGTTTGTTTTTGTTTTGTTTTTGTTTGTTTTTTTATTTGTTTTTTTATATTTTTTTTTGTTTTGGTTTTGGGTTTTGGTTGTGTTTTTGTTTGTTTGTTTGTTGTTGTTGTTGTTGTTGTTGTTGTTTTTTTTTTTTTTGGGGGGGGGGCTTGTTGGTGTTTATCCAATTTGCCTGATTCGTAAATATTGCCCATGATACTTTTGGTTGAATTTCGATAAAATATTCTTTTTCATCAGCCGTTACTACAAAACAAATATAAGGAGCCTACTAGAAAACAAAAACATTTAAGGTGTGCAAAACTTTTTTTGTTTGTTTCTTTGTTTCTTTCCTTCTTTTTTCTTAATCTTTCTTTTAAGAAAAGAACTTTTCCTTTTCAGCGTTTGCCACTTTTCATTTATTTTCATCTGTTTTATATAGTTATATCGGCCATAATCTGTTTGACATCACATCACATTTTTCTTGATTTAATCTCTCGATGAATATGTCTGTAATTGAAGACTAAGATGTTTGTTTATTTGATGCCAATAAAATGAAAGATGAAAACTCAGCCAATGATGAAAAGCAGAGATAGGAGATAATAGAGCGAGAGACAAACCCTGAAAAACCCTGAAAAAGGCGTCGAAAACTCACAATGTTCTTTGTAAGGATTCTCTATCCTCCAAAGCATGTCAACGCTTCTGATGTTTGGGAAAATACGACACAAATATTTGAGATGAGTTTGTGTCCAATTCAGAGGGGATAATAAGAATTGTGTGGAAACTTTAACAAAACGAGGAACTTTTATGCCATATAACAATGGGAGGCCGAGGGATTCGAATCATCTACCATGCTCCTATTGTTGCATTGCAGGTGTTCTTATTCATTCCGAAGAAAAGATGAAAAAGTATTAACTTATTTTTTTTTTTTTACCTTAGATTGAGAATGGTGATTTCTTTTTGATATTTATCATTAATTCTGTTTTGGCTTTCGGGGTCGGCTCTCTGTAGGGGTCGATAACCTAGCAATCGGTCCCTTGCTTATAACCTCCCTGCAATGATCATACTGAACAGCAATGGCGTAGCGTGGGTCCAGACATCAAGGGGACATTTGCCCTGGGGGGGGGGGGGGGCTGCACGGTTTTACGTGGTGGATGAAATGTGAATTAGTAAGGTCATCGACTGGGTGGAGGATGTGGAAAGGTGTTCTGTCATCTTATTCTCATCCTCTTCCCCTCTTCTTTTCCTTTTCTCTTTTTATCTCCCCTCCTTTTTTGCCATTCGATAGAGGCATATGCCCCCGTGTCCCTCCCCCATAACTTCACCACTGTTCCTCTTTACAGAACGCGTGATTACTGTCAACTCATATTATGATAGTTCGCTTTTCAAAACATGAACATTAATTACCCTTTTCAAATTAATTAGCTTGAGGAAACCCCCAAATTATCAGGCTCATCGTAGGCGTAGATAATGAGATTTAAGCTCGATGCAGTGACTGAAGAAATTGATATAATACCAGAATTTGACTAATATTCCAGTATTTTCTGTTAAAAACGTTGCAATGACATCAGAATTTCAAAACTATACTATTATTGGGCGACTCTGATCCGTCAGTGTTTTCGTTGTGAAGAAGGAAAAATAACTGGGCATCAGGCTGCCCAACTTAATCTCAAGCATTTCTCTAGAAATCAGCCATAGCATTGTAGAATACAGTCATGATTTTATTCTTCTCTTATGAGATTTTGCAGTCATTCATTGCAGTATTTTATATTTCGTATTATTGTTCCGTAGATAATTCTCATTATAAGCTGTGTCTGTAAAATCAGTTGCCTAAGAGTACAGGCTTTGCAGTGACTATGACCCCATTTCAATTTCATGAGTATTTCCATCTTAAAAATCAACAGCGATTGCGAAGTGACCTCAATTTAAGAATAATAAATCAACCAAATACAAAATTGTCTAAAAGAGATTGATCCAGTACAACCTACTCCAAATCCAATCCGATCGACATGGAATACCCTACCAACCAAAACTCGTTTGTACACCCCTCTGATAGACACAGAGCACCCCCCCCCCCCCCCCCCCCCCTCGTCCACTACTACCGATGCCACGACCACTACCACCGCCATTCCACGGACATCCATATTTGAATAGCGCTGGGGGAGGTGATTGTATAGCATATGCTGTCATGCAGATCAGAAATGTATTAATAATTGCATGGAACATTTCTATGCCTTATGGATATTCGACAGAGTAAATAAAAGGCTTCGGGTCAAATCAGTTCGTTGGCACAGTTTGATCTGTATTAGTTTGCGATTTCGATGATTGATTTGCGTAAACAAACGCGTTGGTTTGCATCCCCCTGTACAAGCAATACATCTCAATCACTCAGTTTTTATAAGAGCTAGATTGGTGGGGATTAATGCGACCAAAATCCTAGAACAAAACGCTATTATGGAAGTTTTGATGGATTACATGACTGTAAAGAATTATGAAGAGTCGTTGACTCTGTAATATATTCCTAATACTATTATTCTCTTCTATATTCAGCATCTTCCCACAATATCGAATTGTCAGGACCTGAACGTTTTTCATTCTTGGCTTTCCCGCTCGAAGATTTTCACGCGTTATTCTATTGGACTCAACCAACGACCGTAACCAAATCAAATGTGCATATTGTATATCTCTCCATACAATTTAACGTTGACAATCTTTCAATAACTTTCTTGACTATAGTGTACAGAGAGTATTTGGTAGACTATAATGCAACAAGTACTCTTTCACATTTGTGAATGAAAATGATTAGAGCTTCGCAGAACAATACCAAATTCAAGCAGACAGATTATAAGTTAATGAGTAAAAAAAGCGCGTCTCATTTTCTAGTATTACGTTTGGCAAACTTTTGTAATATAAGGACAAAATAGCCGTAGTTATCTAAACACACACTGTACAATATTTTTTAAAAAAAGGAATATTAGTATATTACACTCGATTTTGTTCACTGTTGTTCATCCTGGTTTTCCCGTAACCATGGTAACATTGCTGATTTCAAACTGCTCTTTTGAAACGATAAATGAAACTGTGCAAAGGGTCAATACATGAAATGCTAAACAGTGACATTCTTGAAACGTATTTTATACATTCATTTAATTACCAAAATGTTCAAGAAACACTGGCAATAAGTATAATATACGGGGTAAGCTCGCTAGTCATAAGGACCGCTATTCATAAGGACCACTTATTCATAAGGACCGCTATCCATAACGCATGACTAAATGAATAGCAGTTTTGTATGAATAGCGGTTCTTCTAAATACCTCTCCATTCATAAGGACCACTATTCATAACTATTCATAAGGACCGCTATTCATAACGCGTATTAAATGAATAGCGGTTTTCTACGAATAGCGGTCCTTATGAATAGCGAGCGGACCCGTATTATACATAATGGTAAATGGACCCAACAAATAGCATAAGCTTGTCAAGGTTAGCCCCATTCAATACAGCACAATTCATGGCAATGAATTAATCATTAAGGAAATCATTGCACCATAAACTAGTAGTTTTGATTATCATGCATACAACTAACGTTGAAACATTTCTTCTGTAATCAAACGCGAGACGATAAATATGTACACAATGTGAATTAGCCCTATTTAAACAATCTGATCAGGGCCCTCTTGCATAAAAAGTTGCGATTAAACGCAACTCAAAAAATTAAACGCAAGTCCCAAATACGCGATCCTGATTGGTTGAAAATGGAGTTGCGTTTAATTTTTAGAGTTGCGTTTAATCGCAACTTTTTATGCAAGAGGGCCCTGGACATGTTAGACTGATTCTCTTCATTGTGTGGATATTTACAATATGAACATGAATGGTTAATGTATATATATATTTAAAGAGAGAGAGAGAGAAAGAGGGAGAGATATATACATGTGGAGAGGAAAGTAGAGATAGAGGGAGAGAGAGAGAGAAAATATATATATATATATATATATATATATATGTATAATTGTGAGAAATGAAAATGAGAGAATAATGGTTGCGTAGCTTAAATCAAAGTTCTCCAGAGCTGTCCTCCCTTTTTGAATTTTTGCAAAGGTTGAAAAAATGTCTCCGCCGGGAATCGAACCCTTGTCGTTGGCTCAGAACGCCAATGTATATACATGTGGAGAGGGAAGGAGAGATAGAGAGAAATAGAGAGGGAGGGAGAGAGAGAGAGAGATAGAGAGGAAGGGGGATGAAGAGAGAGAGTTTGCATTTTACACTGGCAGGTCCATGATTCCTTGTCGAGGGGGGCACAATATTATCTCTTTAATCTTCTCAAATATAAAGGGGCACATGAGATCATTTTGTTACACATTTTCACTCATTAAAAAAAAGTATGGTGGCAGATTTACTTTGGTGAGCGGCACGTTCCCCCTAGCTGTGCCCCCCCCCCCCATCCCGCCATCCCGCCACTACATTCATTAAGGTCTATCATGTTCAAACAACTAAATAGCATTGACCTTGTGATGTCATAAGTGGGTAGGCAAGACTAAGTACATTTGGTTTCAGATTGAACAATAGCACGAGATTGATGGGGGAGAACCGACAATGATTGCGAGCAAATAGTTCTCTCGGTCGGTTGGACTCTTCCATCATATACATGCCAAGCGTTGTTGTAAGGCAGCTGGGGCCTTGTCTTGTATAGTCATGATATAACTACTGCTAATATTGGTGAGTTATTAACTCTTCCCCCCCCCCCCCCTTCTCTTATAAAAGAGCATCACAGTAGCAATGAAAAATTTTCTCTGGAAATGCTCCCACATTTCATAAATTAAGTTCAAGTTTTCATTTTCAATAAAACAGACAAAGTTGGCAATAAACATGAAATATGATAATTTGATAATGATCATACTGAGTGATCGTTTGCATGTGTTTAAGTGTACTACTATACTATTATACTACTATACTACTATACATGTACCATTACTACTACTACTACTACTACTACTACTACTACTACTACTACTACTACTACTGCTATATATATATATATTACTACTACCACCACCACCACCACCACCACCAGTACTCCTGCTACTACTATACTACTACTAATACTACTACTTCTACTACCACTACTACTACTACTACTACTACTACTACTACTACTACTACTACCACTACTACTACTACTACTACTACTTCTACTATACTACTACTACTACTACTACTACTACTACTACTACTACTACTACTACTACTACTACTACTACTACTACTACTACTACTACTACTACTATATATATATATATTACTACTACCACCACCACCACCACCACCACCAGTACTCCTGCTACTACTATACTACTACTAATACTACTACTTCTACTACCACACTACTACTACTACTACTACTACTACTACTACTACTACTACTACTACTACTACTACTTCTACTACTACTACTACTACTACTACTACTACTACTACTACTACTACTACTACTACTACTACTTCTACTACTACTGCTACTACTACTACTACTCCTACAACTACTACTACTACTACTACTACTACTACTACTTCTACTACTACTGCTACTACTACTACTACTCTACAACTACTGCTACTACTACTACTACTACTACTACTACTACTACTACTACTACTACTACTAATAATAATAATAAGAATAAGAAGAAGAAGAAGAAGAAGAAGAAGAAGAAGAAAGATATGAGAGAAATACACAGATGATAGTGAGGTTCTATTGTACAAAGTTTCTGCATGAAATAATATAATTATTCAGCTCTCTCTCTCTCTCTCTCTCTCTGTCTGTTTGTCTGTCTCTAGCTCTCCGTCTGTCTGTCTCTGTCTGTCTGTCTGTCTGTCTGTCTGCCTCTCTCTCTCTCTCTCACACACTCATTGTCTCTTCTTCATCCCCATCTTCATTTCTCTTTCTCTCTTTTCTTCATTTTTTCAACTTTCTCACAAACTAAGTTCAAAGACATCGTCTCCTTTCATTCCCGACGAAGTCAGGCTCCGTGCACTTGATGAGTTCTATAGTGGTCAGCCTATTCTTTTGTGTCCCACTCAACAGAATGCATTGGCAAGGAATAAATACCTCACAATTTTACTACGTCATAATAGATGCTCAAGTTCATTGCACTGGCCGCTTTCATAGATTATGTGGGTTTTTTTTTTTTTTTTAAATTGCCAATGCGATATTTAATCACCTGAAAAAATAATTTGTGTACAGCTAGAAAGTATAAAATCAATCTCGAAGAACTTCATCTGGTATTCTATCGGTCAACAGTTAAGGAGTATGAAGGAAAAAAGGATAACATGAAAATGCTCCCGCAGAACCGAACTCTGCGTTAAGTTCCGCGCGCGCCCTTATCTTATACGGGTGCGTCGAGTAGAGTCTAATCACGAGTCGGTTTTACGCTTATAGAGAGTGTAATTAAAATTGCAATATCTCTTTATAGAATTAATATTTGAAGCCCATATTTCGAATATAGTATAATGACATGGATCCCCTAACATACAGAGCAAAATATTTTTTGGTGATTGGTACCCTTTCATGCAGTAGAATTAATGGCCTAATAAGCTCGGGTAATTCAGAGTTATGAACTTGAACATGTATGTGTATAGGTTCTTTACTTTGTATTTTTTTCGCATCACTAAAATTTCACCAATCTGTCTTACTGATTATTCGGCGTTCCTTCTGCAGCAAATTATCAAATTTGGATTTCCTTCTCATCTCATATCAAAGTTAACCATTATTATTTTGATTATCAATTAAGAGTCTTAAAATAACAGAATTCAAACAGTTTAAGCCATTCAAAAAACAATATCACTACCAGCGCCATTAACTTGATGAATGCGCCTAATATAGACTAGAATCCCCAAACGCACCTTGATCTTTTTTTTCTTCAAATAACCAATATTTCATGGTATCATTATCAGTTTTGTTTTCAGTTTCTTATTTTCTTATTTCTTCTGCCGGCACTTATCCAGCACCTGTATTCTCATTATCTATCCCACGTATGTACCATTTGAAGATTACCAGATCCAGCCTTTACCAGTTCATCAGTTACATTGGTAGTCACAATGTTCTTTTGTGTCCTGTTATGACATTGTCGCGTGCTCTATTTCATGAAATAGAAAAGAATGTCAGAAACTGGAAACGAAATGGAAACGAAGTCAGAAATGTTAAACCAGATTTAACTAGTAATATCTATTCCTCTTTAGAAACACTATACTGATTACAACTCAAGCCTGTACATGCGCTCTGGAATGAAGCCATCAAAAAGAGTTCCATACTTTTGATGTTTAATCCCATTTAATCCCATCAATTTTATTTAGTTTGCAATCTTTTGATTTGGTTTTCTCATTCGCCACGTCGTTCATTTCTCTCTCTCCCTCGTTTTTTCTTCTTTCTTTCTCTTTTTGATCAACATTGCTGTATTTGAATTCCCGCTATTGAAATCATTTGATATTATTTGTGAGTAGACACGCTTGGCTTGCGATTGAACTAGGCTACGCAAGTTTGTCAAAGACTTCAAGTTGTAAAGGAGTGGGACGTAACAATAGTCAGAAAATATAATAAAATCAGGGTCATTACGCTAGTTCAAATGTTTGGAAAGGGGGGCCCTCATGGTACGGGCTTACAGTCATGGGTTCAATGACTTGGTTCCAAATAATTACAACTGTAGCGGTACCGAAATCTACGATTTGGTTTTGTAGAAGGAAGTTTGTTCGCCTCTGCACTTTTCACATTCTTTAGTAGTTATTTTCAGTTGCCAGCTTTCTGTGTCAAGTTGGCCTCCTGGAATGTGAACGATGAGGACGCCAACACTTCTAGTAGCTCTATAAACTTTTTTTTTTTTTTTTTTTTTTGGGGGGGGGGGGGGGGGAGGGGGGATGGGTTCCATTGTTGGATGGATTCAATAAGAAACATTTGATGGAGTGAACGAATATATTAATATTTGGGGGGTTGGTTTGTTGTTAGGGTCTGCCCGTTGCTGGTACTGCTCTTGCTCTCATGTTTACGTGTGGATGTGTGAAGTCGCAGGTGTTTGGTGCGAGGAAGTATTTATGCGTGTTTAGAAAGTGCGGGCAGTCCTCTTAGAGGTGCATACTCTATTTAATACAAAATAATTTGAATGTGTCCTTATTCTCTCCAGGCTTGCCCGTCTGCAGTCTTCGAAGTTATAAGAGATAGGGAGTGAAAGAGGAAGTGAAAGAGCACAGATGTAAAAGATATGTGAGTTGGGAGAATGCTGTGTTAAGAGTTAGCAGCTACGTTCATACGGGACTTGTGGTTTCGAAACTTTAAGTTAGCGAAACTAAGTTAACGAAACCACGACTCCCTAACCGCAGCGAGGGTTCACGTGAGCCATAAACAACGAGCTGAAACTACAAGCCAAACGATCGTCGTGGTTAACCCAGGATGTAGATACTATTGATTGTGTGTAGTGTAAACATACAGATCCTGTGTTCATAATTCGCGGGAAGGGTATGACTGACATCATGTTTTGCTGCTAGTTTGCAGTAGGGAACGTCCAGCCCAACGATATAAACTTTGTAATTATTTTCCTGTAAATTCAACTTGACTCTGTTAAATAAAACTTTGGCGACACTAATTCATCTTTCTCGAGAACTGATATTTTTCTTCGTTCGAATAGACTGAGTTAAACATTTTCTGAAGTGTGCAGGCGGCGGTGGTGGGCGGCCCACCGGCCATCTCGCCGGGCGTACCGCTTCACAACATTGATCTTTTTTTCGTTCTCCTTTTGATGATGTATCTGTTTCTGGAGGTATGATTTGGGTGTACTTGTACTTCATTTCACTAATTTTATTCTCCTTTTCCCTGTACTTTCTTTATGGTTTCTTTATATCTTTATCCTCCTCCTCTTTTTCTTCTTTTTCCTCTTCTTCTTCTTCTCCTCCTTCTTCTCTTCCATCGCCATCTTATTTTTATTCTCCCCCTCCTCCTACTCCTCCTTCTCCTCCTCTTAATATCATGATTAGGGGGTTACCAAACGAACCAAACTAGCATTTCTGTCTCAACATTGATACCTCGATGATTACTGCCCTCATATACGATTATTAGGCTGAGTTCATCGAGGGGGAGTGACAAGAAGCAGATGTGGAAGAAGAAGAAGGGGAGGAAGAAGAAGGACAAGAAAAGGAAGAAGAAGTAGAAGAAGAAGAAGAAGAAGAAGAAGAAGAAGAAGAAGAAGAAGAAGAAGAAGAAAAGGAAGAGGAGGAGGAAGAGTTGAAAAATAACAAGGGGGGGGGGGACCTTTGACAGTGTGACCATGGCTTCGATGTTGTGACCGAGACGACAATATAACATGGCAGTATGCCCTAAAACATGAGTAGTTGCAGATTAAAATAATATACAAAACAGTAGGGTCCATGGATGTAGCATCGACGACGGTAAAAGACTCATATCAACGTCGATAGTCAGTTGTATAATACTGTCACGGTTATCTATAATCTAATTACATAAAGTAACCCTCGCTTAAGTTAGTGAACCATAGCTGTGGAAAATTTTTGATCCACGTTTTCATGAAGATGTTATATATACCTAAAACACAATTATCACGACTTCTGTCCAAGATAGAATTAATGTCGGTGTCTGTCACCTGTTGACTGTAAGCAATGTGTAAAGTGACGGCATTGTCTGCGTCGCCTGGTCATGTCGCAAAATTTATATCTCTCTTTTCTTTGGCGGGAATTCAATTGGCACACTCATTGTTTTTAATCGAGTTCTTGCTAATAATGCCACCATTTTTTTTTTTAATTTCTGTTGCCAGAAAGTTTGCTGCCCCTGAATTCGACATAATTCTCATTTTGAAGATGAAGACATTATGGATATTTTTCTCTTTCATTTAAATGTTTTGATAAAGATGTGTAAGGGGATTTTTTTTCACTGTCCTCGTCTCTCTTTCTATCATAAATTAGCACTTTTTTGAAATATTTAATTCAACCTGTCTTTTATTTAAAAAAAAAAACAAAAAAACTCTTACGTTCACCCTTCCTTCTTATTCATCTTTCATTTACCATATCGATGATACCAGGGGAGCGTTTCATCAAGCGTTTTGTCAGTGATTTTTACTGACAAATTTGCTCTCAGCCAATCAGATGCAAGGATTTCAGTAGCTTATAACAGTTGTCGGTAAAAATCACTGACAAAACGCTTGATGAAACACTCCCCTGTAGTAGTCCCCCCGTTACCAAACACCTTTCGACGTTTGACCAACACGGTAATGCCGGATGATACCATAATGTGATTTAGAGAAAGGGTGTTAAGAGCACGTCACGTCCTAACCAGATCTATGACCGGGTGAATACAATCTCATTATACTGACCTATCATCACAAAACATCACAGGACCACCACCATTGAGAATATAATGATAGATTGAGATGCAGGGAAGGGAGTGGCGGCTGTAGGACGGTAAAATAAAGGGGCTCCAATTTCCAAAAAGTCTGAAAAGCAACAAAAAAATAGTAGTCATCCGAATTTTGGGATGTTGACCTACACCGAAAAGCCTCTGACCAGCAACAACAACAACAACAACAAAAATAGAAAAAGAAAAAAGAAAGAAAGAAAGAAAGGGGGTTCCGACCCCCGTGACCCCCTCCCCCATCCTGGATACGCCTCTGGAAGTGGTGCTGTTGCTATTTCTTTTAAATATAATTATGATTGATCAATTAATAATTCATGATTAATCAATACTTCATCTCTTTTGAATTACAAGTTACATTATTTACAAACGAGTCAGCAAAGGTAGAAGTTTTCATTTCTGATAGTCTTTAGAGCAATACTATACGAGCTGTAGTGGAAGTAGTAGAAGATATTAATTACCGGTACTTGTTGCAGTGGGGTTTTTTTTTTGTTTTTTTTAATTTGGAGTAGTACTACTAGTTGTAGCAAAATTCTGAAGTTCCTAGTTTACAAACGTCCTAAGCAGATAAGCATAATTATTTATGTAAATGCTAGTAGGCTATTTGTGTTATATCTTTAAGGATTGAAGTTAAGTCGCATGTTTGGTTGTAAAAACCAGGTCTCATTTAGACTACGATGAACTTGATTATGAGATAGGGGTTTTCCCTTAAGGAATTAATTTTAGAAGGGTAATTAGCCTTTATGTAATTAAAAGATTAAATAACCGAACATTGAAAATGTCACGGCTTACGATTAATCCCCTTCTTGCTCCCATATCCAGAAATATCGCTAGAGATTATGAGCAGCCTACTTCCTTAACCCTTCTTCAAAATTTCTATTTGTGTTTCTTTAAAAAGGAAACCCAAATTTTTTACATAAACTTCTTTAAAAATCATTATGTCCTGGTTAATTTTTATTATTCATGACAAAGTTTATTTTATGCTCTTTCATGTGATACAAAATATGTTATGATATTGTCATGCATGAATGAGTTTGACAGGTTTTAAGTGATTGATGTCAAAAGTAGTTTGCGCACAGAAGTATAACGCATTTTTAAAAATTCCGTGAAGTGCAACAGTACAATGGAAAGAAACTAAAAATGATGAAGACACCAAGCAAAGATAAGTGATATTTTATGATGTTCCTTGGTCATCCTTTAACGTGCATGCAAAATTGAGTGAGATATGTGAGTTAAAAAAAAAAAAAAAAAAAAAAAAGAAGCTCTGATATCCTTCCAGATGATTGCCCTGTCTACCCATTGTGCTTGAGTCAAGACAAAAAGGAATTGAAAGCAGAGTGAGGTTAAGTGAATGGCTATTCATTAAATAGATCCTACTCTCGTGCGCATAAGTTTTTACTTTGCTCGATTAAAATTAATCAAGTTCATTCATCCCAGGCTCTCTCATCGCAAATGTGGTATCATATGAAGAGGGATAAAGGGGATAAAATTTCCTTTTTATGATGTATTGCAGTAAATCTAGTGAAATATAAATCAAATTTTTCATAATTATGCTGGAGAGAGTTGGGTTGTAAAGGCAAAACTTACTTTTGTCGGCAAATTTTAAATACATAAAACCCTTTCCTATTCTCCGTCTTTAAAAAAATCATAACTAAGGATTTTTGAAGTATGTTTGTTTTAATATTGTCGGAAAAGTGGTAACCAAAATGATAAATTCCAACACGTCCTCCCCTCTTCCCACTTAAAAAAGTGGTCTGTAGTGACGCCAGTGATGCTATACTGTGTTCAATTTGATGAATTTCGCCAATCAATTTGGTTAATTGGTGATCTATCTAATACACGAAAAAAAGCATTTTGGAAGTTTCTTCTATCAGGCATATCAATAAATATAAAAACAATAATATAAATAAATATTTAAAAAAACAACAACAAAAAAGCGACTGGCATCAAAGTCTATTTTGATCCCATCAGCATCAATGGATGACGCACGCGTGCATGGCCTTGACAAATGAACAATTTTCGTATTAGAAATATTGGGAAAAATATTCTCTATAGCATTATCTTATATAGATATATAGCCCGAGGCTATCTGGCTGGAGAATGAATTGTAATGGTCAAGCGGATGAATGTTGACCAATGTCCGGCAATATGACGATTTATTGTCTTTGTATCTTGACAATGGTCTCTCTCTCTCTCTCTTTTTTCTCTCTCTCCCTATATATATATATAATATATAGGCACACTCGCTGTTTTAATCGACATAGACATCTCGAAATTCCAAAACTTGATACATTGTATACTGAGTATGAGCATGGTTTATAAATATTCAGAAAGATACGAAAAATACCGTGGAACTGTTGGCTTAAATTGCTGAGTATACTTCTGTAGACCGTTGTAAGAATCCAGAGAGTGAGAGAGAGAGAGAGAGAGAGAGAGAGAGAGAGAGAGAGAGAGAGGGGGGGGGGGGGGGAGAAAGATGCGGGGGAAAGACGAAAGAGAAAGAGTTTGGATATGTTATATTAAATTTGAGATGATAATCACTACAGCAGAAAAAAAAATCTTGATTGTTCTTCTCTTTTCTTCTACCTACTGTTATCCCTTTTAACCCTTTCAAGACAATTGACCACATTTTGTGGTTTGGCTCAATAACTTTTGATTCAGAGCTCTAAAAAATAACCAGATGCAGGAGTAGAAAAAGCAAAATTTTCTACACACATTGTGTCCATTTTTGTTGCGTGACCATATTGCGTTTGATGCCAGGAATTTCAAAAAGAAGAATAAGCTTCATAATCCTTAAATTGGCAACACATTGAGAGGTTCAAAATCACTATTTTTTATCAAAATTGGCAATTTTTTCAACTTTTCGACTAAGTTTCTAATGATGTATATTGTTTTCAAAGACATTGCATTTTGTTAGAACCATGTAGCACTAAAGGAAAAATATTATTGTTGCCAATTTGCAGAACAAAATGTGATCAATTGAGCCTTTAAATAATTCCTGTCCTGAAAGGGTTAACGAAATTTAAGCAAGCAGCTTTTGAATTCCTAAAGGTTCAGACCTGTATAGGCTTTAAAGGCCACCGCACACTACACGACCTGAGGTCGTACGACCTAGAGGTCATACGACCTAGTCCACGACCTCGCAAAAATTCAACATGCCAAAACCTGGGACCTGATCGTGCGACCTGGTCCTACGACCTGAAACTTGGGTGTTTGGTGACGTCATACCGTAGTTCAGAAGGTCGTACGACCTCAGGTCGTGTAGTGTGCGGTGGCCTTAAGTTGCCCCGATATCATTTTGGATATAAAACCATTCATTGATCATGTAGATAACGAAAAAATAGGCCACAAAAATGTTGTTATGCACTTATGCTCAATGAGGTATACAAACACAGCAACCATTCTTATGTAAAGAAAACAATACAGGTGTGTTTTGTTTAAAACCCCGTGACGTCACTCTCCCTTGTACGCACGTGCGATCTACGTTGGATGAGGAACTAGTAGTGACGTCACGGCGATTTTAGCCGGGTGCATTGGTTCGGCTCACGCATGATAGCACAGCTCAGCGACCGGTAGTGTCCGGGGAGAAGCCGGCCGGTGGACGGCTTCAGTGTACGCTAAAAGCCCGTGTTGTTGGTGGTATATACGGCATACATGCAGGCGATTCGCGGAGTACATCAGGGGTCATTATTATTATGCAAAATGATTTCACGGTTCGCTGCTTCCCGCCTGCCAGCTTTGGCCGTGCACTTGGCCGTGTGAGTTTAGTGTCGTATTTCAGACTGTTATCACCTTAGAATGTAGGTCTATTTCATCACTGGAAGATCAGTCAGAGAGATGATAGATTCATATCAAGGTACAAGGGACCAATCACGGAAACTGGCGGCAAAATGATATAGGCATACAGTTTTAATACGTAACCTTTTTTGTCTTTGTTAAAGCAAAATAAAATGGAGGTAACTTTCGGCTGCTATTCTGTATTTTTTGAAAATTACTTTTCAATTTAGGCCTAAAATTGGTAAGGTGTTGAAAAAAAAAGCATGACAAGGTTGTAGAGGGGCGTCAATTCTGGGCACAATAAGGGTTGCGCATCAGCCCCCCCACCCCCACCCTGTGCCGATGTATGAAGGCTGTTTTATGGTTCCGAACTGTCCCAACCTAATAAATAATTGCCGGACGTCCCTTGTAATTTGTTGTCTAACAAAACATTGATGAGTTTGTTAGTTCGTTAGAAAATGATGGTGGCCTTAAAAACAGTTGTAAATACTTCTTGTATAGAGGAAAATGAAAATGATAAATGAGATGGAAAGAAACTAACATATATTTTATACAATACATTTTTTACTGGTTATTCAAAGCAAGACATATTTTTTCGTTTTTTTTCAAATATTCATTAAAGTTAGCTTATCTTGGACCTCTCCGCACTGGGAATTCAAGATCACGTCAGAAGTTGTTTATGCTTAACATAATTATGATACAATCGTCTTTCATGAATGATTTAATGTTCACAATATATGTTTGAAAGACGATGCACATGACTTATGATGCTTTATGAGGCATGAAATTTTCACACAAAGCGTCTGAATTGTGTAAACTAGATGAGCGGGTTCTCATTATGACAATTGACGAAGCGAAGATAATTTGATGACGAAGCTCCATTCATTGCTAATGCAGATTTTTTTACTTCTTTTATCTGCAGTCGACATGAACAGATGCACATGGAATAAAATGATGCAGCTAAGATATAATGACGCACTCGGAATAGAACAAATATATGGATGAATTATTGCTGTACGTATTACGACAAACTGCTATTTGCATGTCGTTGAAACGTCTATAGCACGAGTTCATTGTTTTAATCATTATTATTTCAATTCATATTATTGTTTTATTATTGTTTTGTTTTGTTTGCTTTTTTTAGGTTTAATATTTTCTTCAAACATTTTGTTTCAGTGTTTACGATGCGAGGAGAATCATGATGTAATGTGTATGTTTTTTGTTTTTTTTTTGTTTTTTGTTTAATTAAAAACTATCGTTTATCTGTCTTATCGGGATTTTTTTTTTTTTTTTTTATAGTTGAATATAATTATGGAATACATTTTGGCATGAATTTCAACGTCAAAAGTAAAAATATCAAATGCCCTCTTCCTCAATTAAAACATCTAGTTTGACTGCTGATAGCATGGCCAGATACTACATAAACTGTCCTTCCTGAAGCTCTATACATTCCTTTATTGATTTAGATTGTTATTAACTCCGGCTCAAACGATGCGTCTTGATTTTGCTGACGTGATAACCTCTTCAGTGACTTGCGCGGTCTTTTGTGCGTCATGACAGAGCAGATATTGTTTAAAAAGTGATTGCAAATTTTTTTTTATTTATCTTTTTTTAATAACAGAGTATAGGATAAATGCCTCGACAGGCTCGATTAGCGCAAGTACTGACGCAATCGAAATGACGCATCTGGAACTGAGCCATGTTTTACACTATTGACCATTAATCATTATTTTGTTATTAAATCTGTGCTTATATACATGTAAGTCACCTGGCTCTTAGTAGCAGACGACATGTCATTAAAGGGATTTGGTAACTTTGTGGAGGCTTGATTTAATAAATTGTTGAATTTTGATATCTGTCTTGTATAATGATGTTCAGAAGGATAAATAAATAGGCATAGAAAGGTTTTCAAATATGTAATGCTATTATTAAGATATCTATGACTGAATACTCCCATTTACGAAAGCGTATGGCCATACGCTTTAGTCTAACTCTGAGTCTAAGGGGGAAAATGAGTCCGGCATTTCCGGTCACTTGCATATGTTTACTTTAGTGAAGCACATGCATGATGATTTTGAATTGCTTTTTTCCCCCTGGGCTTCATTTTTACACCATATTACATACACTGATATCATGTAAGGCCAGGCAGCTCAGATTTTATCAAGCCTCTGCAAAGTCTGCCATCCAAACACTGTCTTTCGACATCTAGACGGCGGTATGACCATGATGACATACTTAATCATGAGTAATCTACACTCACAGAGTCATGCCAATGTTTATCCCTTTTGACACTCTGTGTTCATTTTCTTGCCCTTGATCGTTCTGGAGATCAGGGATCTGTTTCATAAAACTCATAAAAAATAACAACTGCCACAATTTTGTACCAAAAATTGCTCAAAACCAATCAGGGCCCTGTTTCATAAAACTTGTTATCAATAACAAGTTGCAATAACTGATATAAGCTCCTGAAACTCTTGCATCTGATTGGCTGAGAGCAAATATGTCATAGAACTTTGACAGTTGTTATTGATAACAAGTTTCATGAAACAGGGCCCTGATGTAGGGATTTCAGTATAGCTTATAACATTAACTGAAACATTTTGCACTGACCAGTTGTCGTTTTCTGGCCCTGTTAAAAGGTCTGCTCGTTCTCGAGATCAGGGCCCTGTTTTGATAAAACTCGTTAACAATAACAACTCACTGATAATAAGCTACTGACATCCCTGCAACTGATTGGTTGCGAGTAACTTAGTTATGGAATGCAGTAGTTGTTGTTTTGTTATAAGTTTTAATGAAAAAGGGTCCATGTCCGAACGAGACACAAAGTCATGTTGTGGGAGGTGTGAAATGCTCCAGATTGATGGTTACCATGTTTTTTTCATGATCATAATCATCTGATGAGAGCCAGGCGGGCAGTGAATTTGATGTAAAACGCTCTTCTAGCTTTCAACAGACAATCATAATGACCAAAAGATTATATATACATATATATATATATATATATATATATATATATATATATACAACAAAATGATATTGCTAGAAGAACTGTTTGCTTTCACTATGAATATATAGAGAGAGATGAAGCTATTTTTATGCCTTTCTTATAGACTGCATCAAAATTTGCTAGCAAACAACAATACTGCAGACCAGTGGCATGGCGTGGGTCAAGCTACTGAAGGGGCACTGGTGTCATGGGACGGAGGGGAAGGGGGGGGTGGAGGTTAGTTGAAATATGAGGTTGATGCAGTTGATGAAATGCGAGATAACAGGGCCATAGAATGAGTTAAAGGTGAAGGAAGGGGTCGACATTTCCTTCCCCCTCCTTTTCTTTCTCTTTATCTGTCTTTCTTTCTTGTTCGCCATTCGATCGGGGGGGGGGGGGGGGGACGTGCCCCCACTAGCCACGCAACGCCGATGCTCCAGACTATTTGTAGACGATTATGAAAGCAAGTGATGTTGGAGCGCTCAGAATGATATAAAAATCCACCTGCCATCGTGAGTAAACGATATGTGATCGATACTGCCAGCGCTCCAGCAAAAGGACGCCGGTTCCTGTACAGTGTATTGTCTGTTGATATAGACAGGTGGGTTGGCAGGGATTAGAAGGAGAGAGGGAGTGAGAGAGAGGAAGTGAGAGAAAGAGAGAGAGAGAGAGAAAGAGAGATAGAGAGAAAGATAGAGAGAGGGGGGGGGGGGGAGATAGAGAGAGGGAAGAGAAGAAAGAGAGAGACTGACACACAGACAGTGAGAGAGGAAGAGAGAGACAGAGAGACAGTCATCCAGAGACAGACAGACAGGCGGACAGACAGAGGCAGACTGCAGACAGACAGACAGAGAGGGAGACAGATACAGAAATCCAATATAAGAGGGTGAGAGAGTGATAGGCAGAGAGAAGAGACTGAAACACAAATAAAGGCATGTGCGGAGATTTCTTGTCACGCCCAGGAGGGGGGGGGGGGGGGGGGGGGGATGGGGGACGAGACTATAGCCTTTGCCATTAGTTGCTTTACAAATCAAAATTTCCGGGGGATGCGTCCCCCCATCCACCCCGGGATCACCGCCCATGAGTAAAGGGATTACATAATTGATACAGACACTGTAAATTTGAAATGGAATATCTGCAAATAATTACAAATAGCAATGTCAAAAAGACATATAAATAAGACGATAGATTGAGAAAAGAGAATGATAGAAATTGAATATAGACAGAAAAGATGGGAAAAGGATAATGCAGAGAGAGAGAGAGAGAGAGAGAGAGAGAGAGAGAGAGAGAGCGGGGTGCGTATTCGTATCTGACATATATAGAATTTAAAAACAAATCTTTGTAGTGTCCACATGATAAAAATTTAGTAACCGCATTCCTCATACTGGCAAAAAATCAGAAGATTTTCTGTCAAATCAAAGAATTTCAAGCTATACAGACCTCGTTTCTATAGATACAAGGCAGTAAAAATGTCTGCGAAATGCATATCCAAAGTCCTGTCTGTCATTTCGTTCTACGTGATTTTTTCTTTTTAAATGCCATTCTTCTTTCGAAGGTCGCTTTCACTCTCTTTCAATGTCAAGGCCTGAAATAGAAATATAATTCAATTTTCCTTTATGCAGCATTCATATACAGTGTACATGGGGGAGACGAGTCGAAGGCTTTATTGAATTATGCGTACATCTGGAAAACTCGAAAGTGAAAGAGAAGGAGAGAATGCAGAAAATCATTCTTAGAGAAGGGAAGGAAGACAGAGAAAAGAGACCAAAGGAGGTGTGGAGATAAAGAAGTTATTTTTGATAATAGCTTGTAGCTCAGGCAGATCCGGGAGAATCAATCACAGCCCCTCCCCTTGAAAAAAAAAAAGAAACAACGACAACAACAACAACAACAACAAAGTGATTCGTTATCGGTTATTTTAGTCTCAAGGACAGGTGTTGTTGCAAACAGCGAAATTGTATAACGAAATTATATGGTGGTTCTACCTGAAATCATAATCAAATACATTTATATACAGGATTATGTCTATAAAAAGTCTATTCGTATCATTATCTTATTCCTCTTTCTGTCTATTCCCCGGCTCCTCCTTCTCTCTCTCTCTCCTCCCATCTCTCCCTGTCCATAGAAAATGATAAAACGACTACAATTATGTTTGCTTTTTATACAAGGTAATATGCGCCATATTGTGTCCAACTGAAAGGGTTGGCCAAACTTTGTGTAGAGATGGCTCTGGGAACATTTTGGTGCCCCGGACCTTCCTTATTAATATCTTGCTTTCGGTAACGCTGTCACCCCCCCCCCCCCCCCCCCCGCCCTTGATGGATAGTCTTTCACCATGCGTGTTCAAACATTATGGGAACTATATTCATTCATATATTTGATCGATTGTTGGCACAGACCTTCACCCCTTTGAAAGCGGATGTAATAGTTTTACTTTCTTTTCCCGTATTCATGTCTATTATTTCATTACCACATCGCGTGACACACAGATGAAACATGCTGCACATTTTTTTAATCACATCGATAATAAATCCACAAAATGACCTTGGCGTTTCATGGGACACTTTCCATTAAGATGCTGGCCTAGCTTCACGATTTCCCTCTTCATTTTCCAGCTTTTCATGTAGAGTTTGCTGTTCTCTTTGTATTTTCCTCTATTAGTATTATTTTATCACTTTCTCTTCACTTTCTCGATCCTTTCTTTCTGTTTATCTTAGCCTAGCTTCATGACTTTTCTTCCTCTTTTCCCAGTTTTTTAATGCCAAATTTTGCTGTTCTCTTTGTATTTTCCTGTATCATTATCATTTTATCCCTTTCTTTCCTTTTTTATTCTCCTTTCTTTCGATTTCTCCTTTTCCAATTCCTCCCAAGCGTCCTCCTTCATCTACTTCATCCTAACCACATCGCGTGTGAGAGAGAGACCAAATGATGATGTTACACAGTTTGATAATCACATCGACAATAAAAGCACAAAATCACCTTGATATTTCATTGAACATTAAATTGATATGCTGGCTGAGCTTCATGTGTTCTTCCTTTTCCCATCTATTCACTTGCTGTCTCTGTATTTTCTCCATATTATTATTTTCATTACTTCCTCCCTTCATCTTCAGGTTCCCTCTCCTTTCTATCTGTTTCTCCAAAATAACCGACCTTGATATTTCACGAGACAGTTTTCATAGATATGCTGGTTGAGCTTTATGTGTTCTTCATTTTCCATTTTTTCCGTGCTGATCTGGCTGTTGTTTTCTCTATAGTTTTCTCTATATCATTATTATTTTTATTTAATTCATCTTTATTTTCCCCTGCTCATATTCTTTAATTTCTCCTCTTCCTTCTTCCCCTCCTCATCCTTCTTGTCTTTCATCATCATGGTAATGGTAATGGTAATGGTAATGGTAATGGTAATGGTAATGGTAATGGTAATGGTAATGGTAATGGTAATGGTAATGGTAATGGTAATGGTAATGGTAATGGTTTATTTTTTGAAAAATCATTTGCAGCCAACTGGCTGAATTGCTGATTTTTGTACAGAAATATAAAAACATCGTAAACAATAATTTTTACATAATCATAATGAAACTTAACAATGAAAATGAAACATTAAATCAAAGAGATAATATATAGTAATTACACTTTCTGAATGAATAGCTCATGGAAATAAATTCCTAAAGTATACAGGTACAAGACATAAAAAAACATGAATCAAAATATTATATCACGCAATCTCAGTTATCTCTGAAAACACGCAAGACATGCATATACCAGGGGCAGCGGAGCGTATTTGAAAGTGTGGGGGGGGGGGGGGGGGGCTGATCTGATTTCACTCATTTATGACAATTTTCGAGCCTTCACCAGAACAGAACAGCACAGTAAAGAGAAACGGAGAGCGAGAGATCATGATCATGGCCCCATTTCATTAAACTTGTTATCAATAACAACTGCCTCATTTCCATGACAAATTCGCTCTCATCCAATCAGATCCAAGGATTTCGGTAGCTTATAACAATCATTGTAACTTGTTATTGATAACAAGTTTTATGAAACGTGGCTCATATCTTACATTTATTTTACAGAATCATATGAACGAATAGTTCCCATAGTGTTTGCACAAAATGAAAGAGATTTCATTCTTCATCCCCCCCCCCCATTTCTTCTCATCGAACTCCGCTTCCGCCTCCTTATTCTTTTTTACTTCCTCATCATGATCATGTTCGATTTCAATAGTGTCTACTTCCTTTTCACCCCCAAACTATACCATTATCTCTTCTCAATTAATCTTAAACCAACTCTCTCCCTCTCCCTCTTTCTCTCTTCCTCTCCCTCTCCCTCGCCGGCCTCTCCCCCCCCCCCCCCCCCCCCTCTCCCCTCTCTCCCCTCTCTCTCTTTCTCTCTCATTCTCTCTCACTCTTCCTTCATAGTATTTATAATTATCCATCCCTGTTTTATTCTATAATCATTATTCGTTGCCTTTCCCCTTTCATCCTGTCATCTCTCATAGAAAGAGGGGAAAAGGAGCTACAAAATAATGTGCCAGCCCTCAATCATTTTCTGAAAATAACATCAATAAATCCTACCTATACAGTACAGATAACAATTCACTATGTCATAACTGATCTCAGACATCAGATTTCATAGAGTTATTTCATTTCATTTTCATTTTTCAAAGTAACATTTGTACAATTAACAATGCAAAATCAATTTGACAAAGAAACCAAAGTGCAGAAATATGTTCCAATAATTACAAGCTAAAATGAAGAGGGTTAAGGTTTAGGTAATAAGAAAATAATGAATGAAATAGCAACAGTAAAGACCACATAATTTCCATTTGTGATTTAACCGTGTTCTTACATAACGTCGATCATTGCCGATGTGTAAGGTTAAGCCCAAAGGACCTCAGAGTACCATTTGGATTTAGCAAATTACATTAACATGATCAAAGAAAGCATACACTCTAAAAACTAAAGTGTTGAATCACCATTTAAAAGGGCCGATGAGTGACAATTTTTTCAAAATGGTAGATTAACTCTTTTAAACCGCTGGATTCAGCCTTTATAGTGTTGTATCCAGCATGTTAAAAGTGTTAATCTACAATTTTGAAAAAGTTGTCACTCCTCGGCCCTTTTAAATGGTCATTTAAAACTTTAGTTTTTAGAGTGTAAGAAATAGTAAATGAGTAGAGAGGAGAAATTTCCTTTTGCAATATCCCCACAAATCATTCTGGTGATGAGCAAGGTTAAATGCTCTGCGGGAAACCATCTTTATCTTTAATTTTATAGAAATAAGGTGATTTCTACATAAATCGTTATATGCATAGCACTTTAGACATTTTTTTATTTTCTCAATTGAAAAACGTTACATTTGTCAAGAATAATCACTTTTCTCACCCGATCGACTCGAAATAGTCGAATGGAGAACCTGTAATTTTTATGCTGAGATCAAAATAATGCTCTGTGCTAATATAAGACCATCCAGAATGAAACCGTTCTTCAACATTCTAAATCGCTTTTCTTCCAAAAGTTATAAGAGCTTCATTTGATTATGATTATATAAGATTTGTAATTGGGTCTATATCACTCAGTCAAAATATTTAATATCGTGTGAATGTCATGCAAGCGGGGAGTGGTATGATGGCTGTTCCCATTCACATTGGATTTATAATGATAAACTAATAGAAACATAAGCATTCCTGTCCTTCGTGAATTTCCCGGTTTGGGCGGAAGTGATTCTGCCAGAAAAGGTCAACTGAACTTTTTTTTACACTATAATTTTCAGCTAGGATTAAGCGCTGTAAAATTGTTATCAGGCTGCCAGAATATTTTCTACGAATTTCGTTATGTTGTCGCCCCCCCCCTTCGTATTTCTCTCTAAGATTACCAACACCTGTCTCTCTCTCTCTCTCTCTCTCTCTCTCTCTCTCTCTCTCTCTCCCTGTCTCCCTGTCTCACTGTCTCCCTTCCTCTCTCCTCCTCTCTCCGTTTCCTCCTCCCCCTCCTCTTCTTCCTTTTCATCCTATCTTCTGTTAGATGCAACGAATGTATAGTCCTTAGATCTACCCTGAGCCTGGTTGTGAGGAAAAGGACGAAGGGGCCGCTTTGTATTCTTTAGCCTGACCCCCCCCCCCCACACACACACACACCCAAACAAACAAACAAACAAAACAAAACACAAATTCAAATAAAAAACAGAAATAGGAGCTTATAATAATTATCACGACGTTGTTATTGTATTCTATTAAAATGCATTCTTAGAAAACAAAAGAGACAAGTTTGTTGTTACGTAATAAAACGAATTACAAGGGGCTGAGAAAAGGAAAGATCAAACGCACGAAATAGTATGCCGCACCAAGTAGGCTGTATCACATTTTGATGCATATACGAAGCACATTATCTTTGTTTGTATCTCAATGATGAGCAAATAATGATAACTTAACAAACTTGTTTCTAAGAAAGAAGAGACTATCTTCATTGTTTTCCACGCAAAGTATACTCTTGCCGATAATAATAATACGATTATAATGATTACCATCAATGTGCGTCACATTTATAACCTTTGTTTTACCAGTTTTCTTGAAATAAACCACAAGAAAATCATATTAAATACTTGATAACATGAAATTTGCTTCGGGTATAATTTTGGAGAATACATTCATTGCTCCCACGCCTTTATAAACTCACATTGCTGAGCCTCGTCATTGCTAGAATGCTACTAAGTATAATATTAAAGCGGTTTATATCCTATTTCTATCTTGAGAACATATCAAGATATAAAGAATAACCTATAAAGATATTTTATATAGAGAAAAGAAATTACATAATATCGCAATAATAAATAAAACTCCGTAGACAAGTTGAAAATTACGAATTTTCGCCGTTAGGGCTTTATCAAGTATAATTTATTTTGAATGAAACATAATATCCAAAACAAAGATATACATGTATACATGTGTGTGTGTGTGTGTGTGTGTATATATATATATATATATATATATATATATATATATTACATCAGAATACATCAATGACTTGAAATTACGAAGTAGGAAATGTTATCATTCAAATTCAAAAGCAAATGAGTAAAATTAATGTACTCTAAAGATGTTTACCAGAATACGAATGTTACAATATTTAAAACATTGGGGTGACCGTGAATCATACATTGCGACTTGTCGTTTATTTTGATTGATTAAAAAGCAGGTTTGGGAGCCCCTCACCTTCGTTACGTAATAATGTAGAGTGACTTCATTTCAAGGTCGTAAAACTCGACGTTTAGATAACATCTTGCGATATGTCAGAACATGACATAGGAAACATACCGGCTGCCAGTATTAGCCTGTATGAGTTGTGCCAACGGCCCTATATACGCGGCTACAACATTGGTTCATATTCGTGTGGAACAAATTATATATTTGCTCAATGAGGCCCCTATACAAGGACATTTCTTCTTCAATTGGTTCGTGCGATTTTGAATGGTGGGGTCTGGGCCTGATATATATTTATCCGATGTTGAAGAAAAACAGGGTATTGTGGTAATGTTTGTCCGATCCAGGGCCGTATTTGATGGTGTCGCATGGTGTGGTGAAAAGAGGCTATGTGTTTATGACCTCAGGGTTCGACTGCTATATGAAGCTGTACTAAGCGGCCTCAAGTTTTGTCCTCTTTCTCTCTTCTCGCTGGCGTTCACCTCATCTCTTTTTATTTGATCTGAGTAAAAAAAAAAAAAAAAAAAAAAAAAATGATGACAGGCAAATTGAAAGGTTGAGCTGGGGTTTTGAAGAGTGGGGAGCGCTTTACATGTTCATCGGAGCGTATGGGAGGGGAGCATCGGAGCGTGAGTTTGAAAGGAAGAGAGGCGAGTGGGTGCTGGGGAAACTCCGCCGCACCTCTCCGTAGATATACACCGAGCCGCTATAATACTATTGAAATGAATTAGCGCGGAAAGTGAACCTTTCGTGTTTTTACGATATATCCACAAGCCATGAGAGAGGTAGGACAACAGGCCATAGCTGCTTCTATGTGAGCCACCCCAAGTCGGGGATCTGGGAGAAAAATGTTTCTATATTCATAACCAGCTTGATATCTCAACAGCATGTCAGTTTTGTCAGTTATCTTGTTGAATTCGTTTGAATAACACGGAACCGTCCGATTAGAACTCAAGGTACCGCCCGTTGACTCCAAGTGCTGTGTTCGCTATCGCCCGTACGCCCGAGGTTCGCTCGCTCTCTCTGCAGCGCTCTTTTTACATGACTCCGTATCATATTACACTCAGCGTGTACCGCGATTGGTAGATAGTTTTAGCTGGACCGGGTAAGGGTGATCACCTAATAAACACCTTTGAAGATGTTGGAGAAACTTGTTAGTAGCAGCGCCCTGGCACTGCTATCATCCTCCATCACCTCGGCGGTCCTTCTCTCCTCAACTTTCATGCTATTCGCCGCCTATATGCTCCGGAGTCAGAGACCGACGGCAAAAGAGACCCAGGGCAAATCCGCGGGGGATATCGGCAAATGGTCGCTGTTAACCCGCGGGCTGGGCCGTTGGAAGGAGCGGCTGCCGCCCGGTCCGCAGGCATGGCCGCTCTTGGGCGATATACCGATTCTTGCTACGATGGGGAAGGAATATGGGGCGGGGGCGCTTACAGAACTAGCCCGGAGATATGGGGGCATTTATATGGTGAGATTGGGATGGCCAGGAACTCGGATGGTTGTGATAAGTGATGGAGAACTCTTACGGGAAGCATTGATTAAACAAGCGAATGTCTTCTCCGATAGGAAAGTGAATGGATTAATATCAGTCTCATTTCCAGTCGAAGGTAAGTGAAAAAGTAAACATAAATCTCTCAAAAATATCTTTCCCTATTTTGTGAAGTATGATTGTATTTGTTTTTATGTGTTTTAATATTGCTCATCCCGTCAGCAACTTACTTGGGGAAGGGTGTATACATGGAGTTATTATAAATAACTTAAAAAATCGATTGGAATTTAAATTTTCAGTAAAAGCTTTTTATGTTTTGGAATACGAAATCATTTCCCCCATAAATAGGGAGTATTGAATAAAAAAATCTACCACAAATAGCAATGTATACAGTACATATTTGTTCAGGGTCTTCGTTATGTTACCATCAGGTGACAACATGGACAATGTTTAGAAAAATGAAAAGTAGATTTATATGCCTACTAAATACAAATATTTATCCATTCTGATAGCAGAAGAATGGATACTCTATATTCGATGATATTTTGTATTATGGAAAGAGAAGGAGAATGACTGATTTTGCTTAATACGAATTTGCCTCTCTCATGTGGGTGCAGCGTTGTATGATTATTATGAAATTGTTATAGTTTTTAAATCATAATTAATAATAAACGGGTTTGCTATATAAAATCTTTTTGTATTTTATAAATGGAGAAGGGTAAATAAAGACTGGAATCATTATGCCAAAATGCATCATCCTGACTTACATATACATGCATTCCAAAACAAATATTACAGAATAATGTTTTCTCTAGGCTTCAATGGCAACTCACTAGTCTTGCAAATTTATATCTTGACAATGGTTATGAAGATATAGCCCAGTTCTCCTTATAAATGATCTTGATCCAGGAATTCATGGTACGATTATAATAAACCACTCTCCCCGCCATCCAAGAGAAAAGCAGAAGTAAAAATAAATAATCTGATGTCTTTGAACGAATTCTCAAAAATAACATAATAATATGTAGGCAGGTCGGAACTAACAGGGCTATAAGATTTTATGTTTTGTTTTCGTAAGTTTTTCTCCTTTTCGTATATGAACGGAATAAGCCAGATTAAAATGATTAATATTTTGAAAGTGCCCCCTGATCGTTCAGAAATATTGAATGCAATCATTTCATTGAGTCGTCATAACTTTACTGTGCATGACAGTAGTCAAATATACATACTTCAGTAAACACTGCACAACTGCAAGTGCATCATAAACATATATGATGTGCTTTTGTACGGTCATGTTGTATACTCAGTGGCGTAGCGAGACATTGATAAACCGAAATGGAGGGGGCGTCACCAAAGATCGCCAGCCATTACACACCTGTACTAGGAAGATTTCCGCCCCCGCCGCCGCCCCCCTCCCTTCGTACGTCCATACCAACAGATTAAAGGAGAATGAAACCCTGGGGAAAATGACTTTTGATGAAAAGAGAGGATAGAGAGAAGCAATTAAAAAAAAGTTCCATCAAAATTGGTTAAGAAATGAGAAAGTTATGAAAGTTTGAAAAGTCTCCATTTACTTTCTATGGTGATCATCAAATTGGCAATGTTGCTTCAAAATGACAGGTTTTAGTAGGACAACTCTCCGTATGTTTTGTACACAAAATTTCATATTTTCCCCATTATCTCTCAAGGTGCAGCTTGTCTCCTTCTCAGCTCAATATATATCATGGAGAAATGTATTTGACACAAGTCACACAACATATGTTGAGTTCACAAAAAGACAAGCATCATTTTTAGAGATAATGGAGAAAATATGAAATTTTGTGTAGAAAACACATGGAGAGTTGTCCTACTCTACCTGTCATTTTGAAGCAACATTGCCAATTTGAGGATCGCCATAGAAAGTAAATTGAGACTTTTCAAACTTTTATAACTTTCTCATTTTCTTAACCGATTTTGATGGGACTTTTTAAAAATTGCTTCTCTCTATCCCTTCTTTTTATTAAAATGGATTTTTCCCCAGGGTTTCATTCTCCTTTAATAATACCAGTATGGACACTGTCTACATTAAAGTGAACCCTTGAAATGACCATGTGGAATACACATCTACACTGATATTGATAACTGGATAATTGCCATGTATGCCTCTCCGGTAAAATGGCCAATTAATAACAGCTAGCAATTAATGACAGTTACGTAATGAACCGATTCGAAATACGAGCGTAAAGCACCTGTTAAAAGTACCTTAATATTACTGTGGAGGTATGATAAATTACACAGCCATAATAACCATTTTTGAAAAAGTAAACAGGCTTGTTATCGTGGTTATTGATTCCTGTCGAGACGAACGAAGATTATTATAACCATGGACCCTACCATGTTATAACGAACGATGGGACATATTAACTGCTATCGTTGCTTAACTAATTCCTCCTATAATTTCGGCACGTGATTATTGAAACCCCCTTCCCTTAATTCGCCTTTGGCAGGAGGGGTAATTCATAGTATCAACAGAGGTGGTAGGGCTAGGTGTAACCCCAAGGATCTGTGAAGTGGCGGAAGGGGTAACAAATTTAGCGGTTGCGGCAGGGGTAACTCCAAGGATCTTTAGTGGTGGTAGGAGTAACTTACTTAAGTTGTAGGGGTAACTCCAAGGATCTTGATTGGTGGTAGCCTAGTAGGCTTAACTATTTTAGTGGGAGGTGTATTTTCGAGGATCTGGTAGGGGTAACTTGTTTGTTGGTTGGGGGAATCTTCGAAGATCTTTATTGGTGGTAGTAGGGGCAACTTATGTTTTGGTAGGGGTAACTCAGACAATCATTGTTGGTGGATGGAGTAACTTACCTGTATAGGGGTAACTCAGAGTGTATTTAGTGGTGGTCGGGTAACTTCGAGGATCTTTATTGATGGAAATGATAACTAATTTAGTGGTAGGATGACTCCGAATATTGAATTGATAACTACTTGAGTAGTAGGGGTAACTCCGATGATCTTTAGCTGTGGTATATAGTAATAACTTGTTACGTGGTAGAGGTAACTCTGAGGATCTTTATTGGTGGTAGGGATAACCTGTTTAGTGGTAATAAGGGTAACTCCGAGGATCTGCAGTGGTGGTAGGGGTATACTTCCAGTATCTTAACTGATGGGAGGGGTACATCCTTCTGTGCTTAGTGGAGGGAGTAGTAACTCTGGTGTCTTTAAGGAGAGGGGGAAGGGTAAACCCTGATACTTGTAGCGGAGGGGAGGGCGAATCCCGCGTGTTTTTTTGTTTTTTGTTTTTTGTTGTTGTTGTTGTTGTAGAGGGAGGGTGACTCCTATTGTGGAGACTGGAGAGTGAGATGTAACTTTTCTTATTTTGGTCAAGGGAGGGCTTGTTCATGAGGAGGGATAAATCTTACGATCTTTAGTGGAGGGAGAGGGGTAGATCTATTTGGTAGAAGGCGAAGGTAAATCCTTCCATTAGCAGATTAGTGGTATCATTTGAGTTCGTTCCTTTATGATTTAACATCAGGCAGACACAGGAACTTCTGCTCATCAATTAACCTGATGATGTACCCACCAACATTAATGTTATGTCCATTTCAGTGACGCAATTCAGAATGAAAGACAGTTCTTGTGCATGATAATTTGACAAAAATGGCCATGTTAATGTCAGTGATACATTTTGAGAACTTCTCTTTGAGCTCTTCACTTGCAAAATTCAAATGAAATCATCATGCAGGTTACTGTGTGCAAACTGTGTCCATGGTCAAACATGGCTCCCATTAAAACTATACTGATGATTCAGTTATCACAATACTATCTGTAAAGACGAGCTATAGTTTAATACAACAGGTTTAGATCTGATCAAGGTCATGTATATTTACATTGTTCTAGCTCCTCGCACGCAAGCTTGCTTCTAGAAGGAATACTGGTACTATTCGGAAGGAATATTTCCGGAAGGAAAATAATAAAATGCCGAGGAATGGATGTAGACCATCCTTTTTGCTTTAAAAAAATAAAAAATGATAATCTCTCTCCCTATCTCCCTTATCTCACTCCTCCAGTCTTCTCTTGTTCTCTTTCTTTTTCTCTCTCTTTCTCTCCACCTCTCTCTCCCCATCTTTCTAACCCTTTATCCCTCCCCCCTCTCTCTTTCTATCACCCTCTTAATATGCCCCCCCCCCCCCCCGTTATTCCCCTCTATCTCACTATCTGTGTGGATTCTTTGTTACTCTATTCATATAAGCTGTTATTGTTCGCAACATTATCAATGATTTATCTGGCTTTCATCCAATTTCTTTTATGTAACATGGCCTTGACTTCCTGAACTAACGAACATAATAATGTATTAATGTAATGATAAGAAACGTGACATAGCGGATGTAACGGATTGGAAAATAAAGAGACGAATAAAGAGAGGGGGAGTAACCTAAAAAAATAATATTTGTCATCTGCAGAATACTGATTTAAAGATGAAGTTGAGTTCTGGTGAAGAGATTGAATTGTGAAAGAAACTGCCTTAGAGCAATTGGGAAAGGTTGGTTATAAAGCACATAAGAATTGGTGTATGCTGTAAGGTTTTGGAATCACCAAAATGATAAGAAATTGACTAAATCCTGCTAAGATTCACATGCACTGCACACAGCAATATGTATATGGGACTACGCACAAATGTTCGGCCCGACATTTCAGCTGTTTCTTGCCATATTTTGAATGTGAGGGCATTTAAGGAGCAATCCTTTTCAGGGGACATATCTACTATGATAATCTTCAAAACTAACATGATAAGAATGAAAAAGCTCGCAAATTATTTTTTACCTTTCCCAGAACTCAAGCTTCCCTACAAAATATATTTTGAACCGTATATATAAGCTCATTGATCATTATCCATCAGCATATTGAATGTCTGTTTTCTTTGGGATTTATTCAATAGATCATCAAGCATCAAATAATAGTACATGGACATTTTAAATATCTTGTTTACTGCTCCTCGACTTGATAATGGTATCGAGATTACTTAGCAGTAAAGTAGATTCCTTGTGTGTAAGAAATTTTGATTTGATTTGATTTGATTTATTTATTTTATCTTTATGATCCCCTTTTCCCTCAAACATATTTTACAACCTGATTACAATATAATAGACAAATATTAATACATTATCAAATAGAGTAATTGCATTGTATAATTAACGTAAATGAATCATAAAGAAGGATTGTCACATAAGCAAAGCTTAATGCCGTAACATTCCTTTACAAAAAATAGGAAATACTAAAGAAAGGGGATATAAAAAAAAGAAAAGGAAAAAAAAGAAAAAAACTTTTTGTTGTATTCAAAGTAATTGAAGTCAATCAAGGATAGGGATGAGATGAGATGTATGGAGATTTTCATTTTCATTTTCAAGAAATTTCGTTGGTTATCATTGTAAATATTTGCTCTTGATGACCAATGTGATGGAATAATGGCAAAGACTGATAACAGATTTAGCTGAAAATGTAGACATTCTCCTTTCCACTTTTTTAAAACAATTATTTTGCTATAATATTATTCAAATCAACTCTACATAATTATGTATGCAGTGCCATTCAGAAATACCACAGATCAGCATTAAATGCATACACCAGCCTCCAATATCGTGGCTATATATGCAACCCATAAAACCAATGATTTTCCTCTTGTCTTTATTCGCAGTTATCAGTTACTTGTGAGATGAGATTATGATCGTATTGTACCTTATCATATCCAAACTCTACCTATTAGATGCATACCATTCAAACCAAAAATACCATACAATATATAGAATAATGACAATACAATTATAATTGACGTCTAACATGCATGCGCCCATATTGCATGTTGAACTTTCAAATATCAAGGCTTTATGCAACATAGGCATTTTCCTTTCGATTTTTATTCGCATTTATTATGTTTATTATTGTGGTAATATATTACCATATCATAACATATCACATACCAACCCTACATAATTACAATAGTTCAAGATGCAGTGTAAAATAACCCCAAAAAACTGCATTGCATAGAGAAAAATGACTAGATGATTAGGTTTTAGTCTATGATACAAGCGCCCATCTTGCTTGATGCCCTCTACTCCCTATATGTATCTCGCTTCCACTTTTATTCGCAGTTATCATTATTGTTAGATGATTAATAATGTTGCCATATTTAGAGTACCACATATCAACACTAGTTACACTACACATGATAATATAGCCGACCAGAAATACCATAGACCCGCTTGCATGAATAGAGAAGTCTGACAATACATGATTGACGTATGGTTTTAGTCGCCCATATTGTGTGATGAACCTTTCAATATCAAGGCTATATGCGATGGACTCGGTAGGAATGCTCGGAGAGAATGTCATCTCTATCATGTGTAGAGCGCCGTGGTCTTGGGGATTCCAAGGCAAATCTTGTTTTTACGATATGGAAAGGATTTTCATTACGGGGGTAACCAGCTTGTCACGTCATTATCTGTCCCCCGTGAAGGGAAATTCGCCCCCCCCCCCCCCCCCCAGTGAAGGCAATTTGTCCATCAGAAAGGCCATGGATATAAGTATATCCATGGACAGACGCAAAACTGAAACCAAAATAAAATCATTTGGGTTGTACTGATGAAATGCTTTTGCAGAGAATAAAAACTATGTAATCGAGATTTGAATTGGCTTTGAGTGATATTTGTTGTAATAATAATGATGATAAGGACAGTAAGAACAATATTACTTATCATAAAGATTAATGATAATAATAATGATAACAATTATAGTAATAATCATGATAGTAATAATGATAAAAATGATGGTAGTAGTAGTAGGAAGAGGAAGAGTAATAGTAATAGTAGTAGTAGTATAGTAGTAGTAGTAGTAGGAATAGGAGAAGTATAGTAGTAGTAGTAGTAGTAGTAGTAGTAGTAGTAGTAGTAGCAGTAGTAGTAGTAGTAGTAGCAGCAGCAGCAGTAGTAGTAGTAGTAGTAGTAGTAGCAGCAGCAGCAGTAGTATATTAGTAGTATAATAAATACGAGTAATAGTAGTAGTAGCAGCAGCAGTAGTAGTAGTAGTAGTAGTAGTAGTAGTAGTAGTAGTAGTAGTAGTAGTAGTAGTAGTAGTAGTAGTAGTAGTAGTAGTAGTAGTAGTAGTAGTAGTAGTAGTAGTAGTAGTAATGATAATGATAATGATAATATTAATGATGATGAAGATGATAATAATTACGTCTGTTCAGAGTCAGAAAGGCGTTAAATCGGTGTTAAGGTATATGAGTTAACGCCCTTCTGGCTCCAAACAGATAACATGGATAATGTTAATAATGGTAATAATGATATTGATAAGAACAATGATAACAATAATGATAATGTTCATACAAAAACATTGCCGCAACAGCATGATTATATTGACTTGGTTCGCCCCTTCCCGATTGAATTATCCAATGTAATTAATGAATGTACTATACTGTTCAACACTAAATTGAATCTTGATTAAATATTTCCATAATTCAATCACATTGTACATCACTAATGGAAGAATATATTACAATTAATTAATGAAATCGAATTCGTATTATAATAGGGAACAATGTTTAAGCACTGGACATGAACCCCCCCCCCCCTCCTCTCTCAAAGGATTAGTACAATAGACCTCGTTATAATGATGTACTTTCGATAGGTTTGAATATACTCCTATGTATTGTCTATGTCTGGCGGGCTGCCTTGTTGATAATAATATCTGAAGGTCAATTGCTCTTTGCATTATGTCTACATGATTGATCCCTTTATATGTAATATAGTTGTGACATCCAAGGCCAGTGATACATTATACATTTATGTCTGTTTAGACATCGAGAAGTACGTTGAAATATTAGTTCATCATCAACTACTTTTTTAAAATGATTGTACAGAGCATTATGAACAGCATTGTTATGGGGGCAAATTATTGAGTACGAGAACTATGTGTTATTTCACTTATGTTGTAGTAAATTATGATGCACGATTGATCGGAAGTTTATTGGGTCTATGCTATGAATGGTAAAGTAATGGTGGGAAAAATACATACTGGGAGAACAGTTCTTTAAAACTTGTAATTGAAGGTACACATTTATTATTGTCGTCACCTGTGTTTTGAACTTAACTTCAAGATTAATAAAAAAAAAAGTGAATTCCTTTTTCTCAAACATATTAAGATAATAATTTGTTGCTGGAAACGTTCAAATTCTTGTTTTAATGCATTACCATGAATGATTATGGGATAATATCAGCGTAATTTAATCGTTTTGGTCTCTTTAACATGTTCATTATAAATACTACCTTTAGGTACTTAAGTATATATACTAATAGTAATAGACAGATATATACCCTCCCTTATAAATATAAAAAAGTATTGCAACATAGACACACTTGCATTACCATGATTACACAGGAGGCAATTCATGACATATGTAATTAAGCGATGTTTTATTGAAGTTCTAGTACATGATTTAAGATCTTATTATTAGTTACATTTCATTAACATGTTAAGAATTATTTTTCATGTAAGGTTCATCATGATTCAATGATTTAGAACAAGACACCGCTATAACAAAGAATATCCATTTACCGAAAAACAACCGAATTTCATTATGTTGCAATACTTTTGGCAAGGGTTATAGATATTACATGTTATACAATAAAATGTAAAGTTTTATTTTTATGTGATTTTATTTCGAAAAGAAAGCTTTGATGTATAGACACAAAGTATCTGATGCGATTAATTACTATATTCCCTTTACATTCTATTCTGTTCTATCCTAATATTTCGTGTAGTACCTTGCATGATTAAATGAGGAAAGTAATAGTTCAAGTTCAAGTTATATACACTCTTGTAGAATGTAGAATATTGGTGTGTGTTACTCGGGGGTCGGGCGATTGTTAGGGATTCATTTTCGTGGCGTCATTGGGAATCTCTGTAGACATGGTCGATGAAGGTGGCCATGCAGGGGACAATATTTGAGATGTCATGTGATGGAGTTTCGTCTGTTCACGGGACCTCCCATTCATTTTGAGTAGACCCAATAAAGCGTTGATCCATCTCTCTTCCACCCTTCTCTCTCCCTGTGTGTGTCTCTCTCTTCTTGTGTCTCTCTCACCCTCTCTCTCTACATATCTATCCCACACACACACACTTGCACCCACACCCCTTCCTCTGTCTTCCTCTCTCTCTCTCTCTCTCTCATCTTTCTACACTTTGTCTCTTCCTCTCTCTTTTCCCCTTCGTGCTTGTATTATAGTGTCTCATCTGTCTCATTTTATTTCATGTTTTAATCATTGTGATTGTGTGATTGTCTACATGGCTTATATTTTGTATATACTATAAAACTAGTAATCACTTTCTGTAATATTCTATCATCCAAGGATCTGGTTTCAAATTCGGAAACACAACTCCATTGTGAATTTCTTTTCCAACATGAACTCTCACTCTTTGAGGATTTATTTCTTTACCTTTATTCCGTTGTCATTATGAACAAAAGCACACATTCGTCAGTTCCAAATGTATGATTCTACATGTATTGCCATGCTGTATATCATCTAGAGAAGCCCCAAAAGCCCTGGCAAAATGATATTATTTTCTATCCTTGGATTATGTTTCATCTATTATTAGGCATGCATTATTATAGTTCAATATATGAACTGGAGTAACCTCTCTTCTTATGAGACAAAAAGTAGATAGAAGAGACGGGTTTGTTCTCCTTATGTCCTTTAAGATAATTGGTCGTCTTTTGTCCTTAATACGATAATAGTCTCTATATATTATTTTCTATTCAGTAGACTAAAAATGTATCGAAGCTTTTCCGCCACTTATCGTTTGTAAGGATCGGAATTTCATCTTCTTTTTAAAATTGCGGACAAAAAAAAAAGCATTATACTTCACATTCTTTCACCATTATGAGGGAACTGTAGTATAAGTCTGTGGAAGGTTGTTTCCTTTTCTCTCTCTCTCTCTCTCTCTCTCTCTCTCACTCTCTCTCTCTCTCTCTCTCTCTCTCTCTCTCTCTCTCTCTCTCTGTGGAGGGAATATCAGTTATGTCTGTATATAGAATCTAGTAGACACAGGGGACCACTTTCTTGTTTATACTGAGATCCCATCCAGGGGAATCGTGTTGAAATTATTAGATCATCAGCTATTATTCTTCCCGCCATTTTGTCTACTCGGTTGTCTGCCTGCCTGTTCTGTCTGTCTATTTGTGAGTCAGTCTTTCCGTCTTTCTATCTGACTCTCATTGCACCTGTCTGTCTGTCTGCCTGTCTGTCTGTCCATTTGTCTGTCTATCTTTCCATTGTTATATCTGTTTTATATCTGACTCTCTGTATACCTTTCTGCCTCTGTCTGTCTGTCTGGTCCCACACCCACCCTCCCCCTCTCCCTCTCTCTCGCTGCGTATATATATTTTTCACATCTCCTTTGTCCATTGTTATTTATGACGATTTTTACGTTTGATTTTTTTTTCTCTGTCTCTATCTCTCCTCTCCAACAACCCCACCCCCTCTCTCCCGCACTCCTGCACTCCCACCCCCCCCCCTCTCTCTCTCTCTCATAGCCTCTCATGCTTATCCCATTACAACCCTCGTTAAGGCAATCCCTAAATTACCTTTGCCCCGTCTCTTAACTTTCGGATGCTTGTCTCCGTTCATTGTCCACCCGCCATAATCTCCACAAAATACATGTACAATGCATTCCTTTCGGTTTGTTATTGACTATGCTGTCAGGCCCGTTTTCTCGCCAGACGTATTTAAGTCTAATGTTGTCTGGTAAATACCCGTTCAATAATCAGTAAAAGGTTCTTACATTGTGTAAACCGATCTAATAGCTGTTCGATATTTCTATTCGTATCATATACAAAAAACATTCGTCACTTGATAAACGTAGGTGGCGTTTTGTTTCGTTAACTTCTCAAAATGTACTGATTGGAATACCATACCTCTTATACCTTTATGGACAGAAAGACACTTTCCAGTTATTATTATTAAGATTAAAGTTCTTTCCAAAGCCCATCCCTTCTGTATTGATATCAAGTATAAAATTGGTTTTATTATTAAATTTTCTTCTTTTATAATTACCGTGTATTAATTGCGATAATTTTTATGACCATTTTGATCATTAAGAATTATAGAATTAATATCATATTACAGGTGTCATTTTACATGAACTTGTCAGTATTTAATTGAGAATCTTCTTCCCTATTCCAACTGTTTTCTAAACACAGGTATATTATTTTGATTGTATTGATGTCCTCTCTCTCATTTTGATTCGTTAATTTCCACAAGGCACAGTGCATGATTAAAACTAAAAAGTTACAATATCGACTGCTTAAGAGAAGTCAGCCAATTTCTATAAAAGAATTATGCAAACGATCGCTAATATTATATATATTTTTATAGATTGTTGCCAAAAACGGTGAACAGTACAGAAGGACATTAGAAATTCAGAAATGGACTGAGATAGAACGAAAGAAAACCACTGCAAACTGGCAAACTTGCAAACTGCAAACGGTCACTGTACTTGTGAGGTTGAATGCAACTTTTGACGCTATTCATTTTGTGAGAACATTATGCACGCAAATCACAATAGCATCCTGCTGTGTTACTTTGCATTTGTGATTTTATAGCGTTCAACAAAACACGAATCGCATTACTTATTAGAAGACAAAATATTGCATCACCTTCTTTCAAGAAAAATTCTTGTAGAATACAGACGTGAGGAAATTTTTTTCGAAAGTGGGTATAGGGGCTGTCGCCTGTTGTCTGACTAAATTTCCAGTTTCTAATCTTTAGAGGGAGAACGAAGCGAGCGAGGGAGGAAGAATTTTGATGTAGCATCTTTTTTTTTTTTTTTTTTTTTTTTTATTGGTGACAGTCACTGGTCGCAAATCATGTATGCTTTTTAATGTAAATTCATAATTTTCAAGTATTACGTTTCCAGGTACAAACATTTTAAAGTGTTATGCTTCCAGATATTAAACAATAAATAAACAACTTGTAGCTTCCCTAAAATGAGGTGACCGTTGACCGAATACCGAATATAAGTAGGGGTCTGCAGCACCTAGCCCCCGCCCCTTCCTCGTACACATAATGTTTGGGAAGCGGGAACAATTAGCATATGAATTCCTCCACCTTATCGTAAAGCATTAACATTCATATTTTGTTTCTGTACACTGTGTAATTCTTTGCCATTTTATGAATGAAAGATTTCTCTATGTTTTAGGGGTGGGTGTTTGTTTGTAAATCAATGAGTTTGCACATGAACAACCTGGCATGACGTACACATGTCAACGTCCCAACATACACGCTTCATTAAATGACATACATAGAGCCTGACAACCGTGCTATTCGCTATAGAACCCAGACGCTGTGATTTAGGTTTGGTAGACACAGCTTACGAATATTATGCAAAGCTCATAAAAAAAATGAAATTTACTGAGCGACGAAGGAGGAGAGAACATTTTTGAAGCGTTCATAAATTATAATGCAAAATGAATGCTTTTGAAAATGAAATTTCCTGAGCGACAATATACACAGTTGAAATTTTGATGCGCTCATGGTAGAAATTGAAAGTGAATAATAGAAAGTTGACATAAAATGAAATTTGCTGAGCGACGAAGGCAGAATGAACATTACTGAAGCATTCATAAATTGTAATACAAGTTTACAATGAATATGCTTTTTGAAATGAAATTTTCTGAGCAACGAAATATGTAATGAACATTTTTGAAGAGCCCATATTTAAAATGAAAATGAGAATGGCATTAAAAGGAAGCATACAGAAACTTTTCATCTTGCACTCATCAGAGTAAACCGCAAGAATGAATATGTAAAATAATAAGAATAAAAAAGAATATAATATTATGCAAATTTCATACAACACAAAATCTACTTAGCTACAATATACGGAGTGAATATTTTTGAAGCACTCATAAATTGTAAAACAAATTTCTATTATCTGTTTCATAAAATTATTGGATGTTAATTAATGAAAAACTTATCTGCTAAAGATGAGACGAATGAAATGGTTTGCACAACGTCGTCTAAAAAAATGTTCAATAAAGAAGATGTAAGATAAGATAAGATAAGATAAGACGAACAAAATTCACTGTATGAAATTAAGCTGACAATATACTGTCTATCACTCTTTAGTGAAATGTCAATAAATATATCAAAAAATGTTTGAAGAAAAAAGAGAATTGAATATAGAAAAAATGTTAAGACAAAAAAAAAAAAAGAATATACAAAATTTCTACGAAATTTATTTAGATAATAAAAGATATTATAATCCTTATTCTATAATTTTCCGTTCGCAACACTTTGGTATCATATTTCGCCATAGCACAAAATGTATTGAAATAATTCGAAATAATGCTGCGGTACTGGTATAAATAATTACAGTTTGAAAGGTTTTTTTTCAAACCAATTTTTTAGATTGACTTTTAAATGACGTTTCCTATCGTTTTTGAGATGAGTGCGATAAGGGGCTTGATATATACGTACTCAGCGCGCATCAATGTCTGTGCATTTATAATTCAACGATCTATTCTCCCCATGCCTCTCCAGTATTATATGTTTGAATGACACAGAGCCGTACTACCGGCGGGCCAATTAATTCGCATTTAACCAATTATTGGGCAAACCTCCTGGCATCGCTTAAAGGGGCAAGTCACATCGTGTTCTGGAATTGAGATGTCAAAGGGAGCAAATTGCCCCTCTTCCTTTGAGGCTCCTAAAATGACACGGTATCAGCTTTCCTCTTATGCTAAGAAATAAACATCTAAAGCCCTCATCAAATGCATTATTTTGGTAGGCCCAATCACGAGCCGAATGGTGGACTGTGTTTTCTTTAATACTCAATGTGTATTTTTTTGTAAATAGTAATACAGAGATAGGATGTCAATGAAATTGAGCATTGTCAATAATTTTTCTCAAAATAAAAATCAAGCATGGCGTTGCCCCATCTTAATTACAAAATATTGACTCTTATTATTATTGATTTAAACCGATGGCATCATTTCCATTGATTTTAAACAAAATATTGGCTATAACTTACTATTTTTAACAGAAACGTTCTTTGTACATTTTCTTATGTCTAAAATGAATAATGAACACAAGTAAACTATGAAGTTTTATTTACTTTTTCATTGTATCCAATTTTTCTCATTTGGTAAAATGCGTTGCCTTTTTTCCGTTACTCATTTATTTAATGAATGCATACTAGATACATATTCCTTTGTTTCCTTTGTCAAATGATGCTCCATCCACCCCCCCCCCCCCCGAATTCATACTCATTCCCTCAAAGAATCTATTAAATTGCTCACCTCTCACCTTTTTCGCAAAACGCAGACGACACAATCCGTTTACTTTCTATGATAAGGGGTTTCCTACTCTCCCCTCAAGGGATTTTAGACGAAGCAGGTGCGCGCGCCCCGCAGCCGAGTCAAAAGATCCTCTCTAATTATATTTCTATTTCAAATCATTTCGGGTAGATTTGTCCAAACATTTAGGTGGGGATGCGCCGAGAGGGCACAATGGATGCTTTTAAAACGAGATCAGAAGGGGCAAAGAGGAGACTGGGAATGCGTGATGGCAATTTCGCGAGATTTGAAAGCAGATTCGTTTTGTGGCGGAGGGGCCATTTTGTAGAGTTGATAGTCGCGCACAATTATTTCTTGTCCTTATCAGATTATTGTCCTATATTTTCTTCTAAGGTCACCATCAAATTCTGAAGAAACATAAATGATAGTAATTTGCTGAGTGATATTTCATGATAGCATGGCTTTCTATTTTGTATATTGTTCGTGTTTTCCTCACCGTAATTCATATTATTATAATATTCTGGCTGAAAAGGTAAACTTCTAGTAACAATTCAGTCCTTAATTGTTTCCTGAAATAATTCAGCCCTTGCTTATTTCCTGAAATAATTCCATTCCTAATTATTTCCTGAAATGCATGCAGGCGCGGATCCTTTGGTACATGTTTAGCGCTTCTCTTCTCTTTCCTTTCAGCGGGAAAAAAATTGAATCTAATTCCGATAATATTAACGTCAAAGTTATGACGATTTTATGAATTAATGTCAGTACCGTAGGTCTTTACCTTTGGTGAGAGATCATATCGGTGCGTAAGTGAGAAAGTCTATTTTAAGTATTAAAATTCTTGGTAACGCAAATTTTTAAGTATAACGATTAAAACATTAAAACATGATGGATCCGACTTGTCCATGATTTCCTCTCCTTATAATGTCGGCTTACTTTAGTGACAATAGTGCCGTGTCATTTGTTTATATCATGTAGAAAGTGAAAGTTAAAATCATAAGATCACGCCCCCTTCAAGTTCAGGTGTATCCATAAAACTTAGTTAAGGGGCAGTAATGGACACAATTACTTGACGTCAACTTTGTCGATGATTTTCTGTTGTTGACAAGCACAGAAAATTGGTCCTTAAATTTTTCACATTTGCCGACAAGCGTAGAGGTCCTCAGATTTACAGATATGCTGACGGTGATTGTAGATTTCCCGACAGAAATTCGGGTGGAGGTGCCTCCAAACCCTGCGTCGCCCCGGCTCTGCTCGCTATCTATACTCTTGATTACAGACATCCAAGGTCAATAAACCACGCCCCCTTCGTGCGTTATATATCACAGAGAAAACGCCTGGTTAAAAAATTTACGTGTAAATTGTTTTCCGTGTATAATCGCATTGTTTCACCAGGAATTTGGTAATTTGATTACCAAATGCACTTGAAGATGCACTTGAAATAACCAGGCAAAGGGGTAAAAATTACCAGGTTTGTGTTGGCTACCGGTCAACCCGGAACTCTGGTAAAGTTTAACACTTTTTGTGTTAAAATGTGACACGGAGTTTTTAGTGTACATTAAATCAGCATATTAGGTATAGTCGTGCTTTGAATAGAGCAGTGCTCTTACAAGTCCATGTTAATATGTCATGCCCATTCTTGCGTTATAGCTTAAATGCAGTGGAGTAGCCTGGCTCCAGACTTCGAGGGGTGAGGGGTGAAGGGGGGGGGGGGCATCAATCGTATTCTATGCGTGAAATGAGAATAACGTGGCCACGAAATAGGAGAGGGAAGGGTGGAGAAGGGGGGGCATATGGTCCTCCCCCGTTTCTTTTAAAGTTTCCTCTTTCTTCTTTTGCCATGCGATGGAGGGGGGGGGGGGTGGTGTCACGCCCCCCCCCCTGTTACCCACTCTACTTACCCCCACCGGCTCCATGGTTAGAAACGATGCTTTTACACTTCCAAGGTCATAGAGAGAGATACTCAACGGATATAATGCTATTATTCCAAGCCCTCGCTAGAGAGAAAATAACCTTGACATTTTGTGAAATTAATGTGCCCGATTACACCCGTCAAAAGTGAGCTTTCTGAACAAACATTTTATCAGATATGAGGTCAGGACGTTCTGACAATGCATCTATTTCAAGGTCGTCCGTGTTTAAATAAATTGATTATACACGAGATATTAATCAAATCATAGGCCTAGCTCTCTATTTACTTAATTTTCATTAGCTTTTAATCTTGTCTAATGAACATGGATATCTGCTAAGTAGAAGGAATGAATGCACATTAACTAAGTTTAGACACTTTAAAAACAAACAGTCATTATTCATGCTCGGTGTGAATGTTGTTTTGTATACAACACAATGTACATATGAACAAGGAATAATGAAACATTCAAGTTAGGTGTACTTTTTCAGAAAGGTGAAGCGTTAGTAATGAGGTTAATGAATTATATACAATCTTTTGAATGCGTTATCGGAAACTAGTCTTCTTCCTCTTCTTTATTTGTCATTTTTGTTGAGTTTTTCTCTTGTACTTTTCTCTTCTTTCGATTAAAAAAAAAAAAAAATTAACACCCCCCCCCCATTCTATCCGCTTTCCAATCTACCGTCAAATCACATGTTACTGCAAATATTCAATCAGTGGCGTAGCCACAGGGGAACCCCCATCGAATGGCTAAAAAATAAAAAGGGAGAGAAACATAAAGGAAAAGAGAGAGAGGGGAACTCCTGTCCACGATCTCCCCGATAACAGTGTTTTCTTGCATTTTTTCAATCAAGTAACGGTCCCCCACAATACAAGTGCCCCCTCATCTCCCTCAATGCCCCCTCAATGACTTGACTATTGCTACACTACTTTTGTAATGGCTGGTGTACATAGATGTGGACACAAAGCCTTATTGCTTCGAATCCGAACCCTCTTTCCTAAAGCCCCCATAGCAGGACCACTCTACCTCTTTTGCTCTTGAAATCACACGAAGCATAACTTAAAGACAGGTGACATGAAAATAATTAGATTTTGATCAGCTGCCGTGTCCCTTGAGGGCAAGGTTGTCTTATAATGAGCTAGAATATCCGACTAATCATTTTTGTAGACCTTCAATTTCGTTTTCGCCCTTTTCTACTCCAAGCCTACTATACTTAGTCCCTGTGTATGAGCCTGTGCATGTCATGATTGTTCTAATTAGGAAGGCGGGAAAGGTTGTCGAAAGTTGTCGTCTGGTGACATGTTTCGATAGCATTAGCTAAAGGGAAGGTTGAGTTTGGTACAGGTGAAAAAAATAATTTGTATTTTCATTTTGTTTACTCTTATGTGAAACATTTATCGTAGTAGCTGCAACATCCCATTAAAACTGCTCACCTCAATATTTAAAATATGATTAGAAATATTTCAAAAGCCCAAACCGTGGACCAAATTTTATTGTTACATGTAGTCCCATGTACCTATATCCATCCTCAGTTCTTTTGTTTGTGATCTTCAGCATGACCAGGGTCCAGTTTCATAAAACGTGATATCTATGACAAGTTACACTGTCTAACAGTTATAAGCTACTGAAGTACTTGCATCTGATTGGCTGAGAGCAAATTTGTCATAGAAATAGGGCAGTTGTTATTGATAAAAAGTTTTATGAAACGGGGCCCGCTACAACAATGGGTAAACCTTTGATTCCCATGTGCCCTGATTGAAAATTGCTGGCAGATGCAGATCATTTTTAAAATACCAAATTATATTATTATATTAAAAAAAGACGGAAAGACCTACATAAAAACCTTATTGCTGGCTATACTCGCCAATTATTTTTCAAAATTTTATAATTTTGTCTTATAGCATCATCTCTCATTTGAAATCATAATCAACTTAGTTGTATAATCACTGTTTGATATTCATCGCATTATTATTATTATTATTATTATTATTATTATTATTATTATTATTATTATTATTATTATTATTATTATTATTATTATTATTATTATTATTATTATTATTATTATTATTATTATTATTATTTAAATATATTTATATATTTCTTTCTTTCTTTCTTTTTTGTTTTTTTTGGGGGGCCTGATTAAGCTATATCATTATAATCATGGACGATAATTATCTTGTTTCGTAATGCAATTCGCTCGCCAATAATCACATTTCTAACCAAAACTGTTTATGGTCAGAAGATGGACATTGAGTAGAAAGGTATCCCGAGGACTTTGCATGCTTGGTGTGGTGTGTATGTACACATTATCGGACTACAACCCTTTTACATACTGGCGTACCTCGAGGCTATATGCGTATGTATGGCTCTGCCGTACGTGGTGAAGTTCACCCATTACCAAACACACGTCCTATGGCATTTTCTGCTTTTCTTTACCTGCTATTATAGATTGGATTCATTCGGGTAGAAATCAACCCAAATCAGGCATGATGGGCCCTCATCTTGCCCAGGCAAAGCGCGGCAAAGGCTTAGTCTCTTTGCGTTCGTTTTTATAATCGTCCCTCAAAACAGGCTCTGTCATTCAGGATTAGAAAAAAAAAAGTCGCTCATAAGTTTGTATTCAAAGCTCGATTGATTTTTTTCTTAAAGTTCATTTTCATTTTTATGAAAGAAAATAGTGGTATATATAGGTGTACACGTCGTCATTGTAACTAGGGCATGGACATTATTATAAATCTTTTTCTGGTAAAAAAAAGGTGGAAATTTATGATGACATAATATACAAATTGACTATAAACTATCTATATTGGTAATTTAATAACGCAATTCATTGATCATTTTTATCAAAATAATTTGTATTATTGTGTTTGATGAGAGGAAAAAGATAAGTGACTTTTTAATTTAATTTCCAGAAATAGAAAATAGTGAAACATCCCTTTCACCCTGCTGATTTTCAACAACGTCAGTTTCCAAATCCTTCCTTTTACCATTTGCTAGTTATCTTAATTCATCTTTGTTGGGGAGGATGCGCTGAATCTGGACTGGTACTCGTTATCATAATTGGCCCATCATTCAGAGCACAGATCATTTATTCAAAGCTATTAAAAAAAAAAAAAAAAAAAAAAAAAAAAAAAAACAACGTAATTAGTCGGGTCGAACCGTTACAACATAAGCCGGTTCACATCCCGACCAAAACGTCCATAACTTTGGCAATCGGGTAAAATCGTTAAATATCAAAATCAATCCCAAAACAAAAAGTCTAGTCATCGAATGATTTGAGATAGATGGGTATTATGCTTCTTTTCATGACTTTGTTTGTATGGAGACATATTCTCTTCCCTGCCTGTAATGTTGCTATGTCGGGCAACTTGTACAGTGGTCTAAAAGAAGCTGGGCATTCAAAATGTCGTTGAAATTTGAAACAGAATGTGAAAGGGCCATTTTGTATAGATGTGTTCACTGAAGCGTGAAGGAGCGGTCGTCATGGGGTAATTATGTTTGTCAAAGTGAAACATAGAAGGAAAACACAAAGAAAACATAATATTTTGTTGATCAAGTTAATGAGAAGAGCGTTTCAACCTCTAATGATTAAATGAAGTTGAAATCTGTTTGCAAATACTGGGAACAAGGGCGTCCATCATGAAATGGGTGTATGGATTGGCAGTGACGTAACGTGTGTCCTGGCACTAAGGGGGCACTGGCATCATTTGGGAGGGGGGTCGTTCTTACTAGTTGGATGATATTCACAAGACCGCCAAACAGAGTGAGGTCATATACGTATATATAGTCTTCTTTTCACGTCCCTTCCCCTTCTTCTTTTTTTTTTTATAATTTTTTTTTTTATATCTCTATATCCTTTTCTTTTTTTCGCTATGCAGTTGGGGCACGTACCCATGTGCCCCATAGCCATGCCATTGTGAGGTGTGACACCCTCGCCACAAACTCCTTCCTCGGATCCAAATATGAACCTGTTGTCTGCAAGGATTGGTAGTTTTCTACCTTCTCGGTGGAAAAAAAAAATCCTTGTTATGTAATTTTTGTAAATGTTTTTATTCTTTTCGACAAATTACACAATATTATGATGGCTTTTCGGGAGGGCTTGTTACAAAGGAAATGTTTGGGTTGTTAATGGGTGATTTAGGACCAATCCCCACCCAACCCCATCATTCATAAGGGCGTAGCGACGCCCATAATCGGAGGCTGCGGATGGGTTGCGAAGAGACATGATATACACCCAAAGTCCCACATTACGCTGCTGATCATGCTGATCGCAACAATTCAAAGTGATACCCTCGTTTATTATGTTCATCAAATGATAATTATACAAAAAGCGATTTATGTATTCAAGACCCAAACGTAATCATCAGTCAATGGAATGTGATAAATCTTCTTGGATTCGGATGATGAAGCTTTCATGAACAACAATATTTTTCGCTGATCCCATGCGTTCACTTTCTCCAACATGCTAATGACAAGGTACTGAGACGAGGCGTGGACTAACAAATTTATCCTTCTATGAAAATGTGCTTCCATTATTCATGCTGATGTGATGCTCGCTGTCTGCAATGCTTCGCGTAAAGATATTCATTAGCGTAACCAAGGAGTTGGGTGGCACCCCCTCCAATTTTTTTTTTTTTTTTTGTCTACACACTCAACATTTTGTCAGCAATTGCCGACCCATTATTTCCGTTTATTTTGTCGATGCACTCACTCAACCCCCCCCCCCCCCCACCCCAAGCATGATAAAATGCGGCTATGCTAAGACTTTAGGATAAATGAGGTTTTTGTCATCATTTATGTTCTCTGTAGATAGAGTCACATAATTATGTGTGAATTATATTCCCAACCCAGACAGGCTATTGTTTCTGAACAAGTTTTGAAAAGGTGATTCGACATTTGGCCCGGTGACATTTTTTCAACGCTTTATTTCGTCAACGATATAGGCCTGGGTTGAGATTAGGCCTTTAGGTTAATAGGTTGATGTTTATCATGTTTATAGGGATGGATAAAGTGTTGAGTCCATGGTTGAAGTTAGAAGTTCAGTTAGTGTCATAAATTGACCCCGGAATAATTACTGTCTCCAGGGTATGTGTAGTACCTTTTAAGTTGAACAATGTTGAAGATGGTAGCTAAGCCGCCTAAGTGCATCACTTCAAAATTGAAATAGAAAAATCGCTTGCGTCTGCGTGACGGCTTCGATCATGAAAAAGAGCTAAACTTTCATTATTTGAGAAGAATGTGTTGATGAAGCATATTCGTGAAAAAACTTGTAATTTGAAACTTTTTGTCGGCTTTCGATTTGACATTAACATAATAAAAAATGTACTCTGTTTGTTGTATAACATTGCTCTTGAGATAACACTGCACGGCTGTGCCTCCGTGTTTCGGCAACACATCACAGGTTTCGGTATGCCATTACATGGTAGAGCAGGGGCGTTGCTAGATGGGGTATGGGGGTGAACAACAATCCTCTCCTGTTTCTAATCTTCTTTAAGCTGAAACTTTTTTTTTTTTTACTGCCCATTTGTTATTTTGTTTGTTCGAATCAGAATAGGACTACTTACTTCTTCAGATTAGGCGCGACCCCTTCCCTCTTCCAAATTTTCTATCGCCGCCCCTGACATGCCTGAAACGAATAGAAGGACATCAAGTTGTGAAATTGGTTCATGTACTTATACTGTAAAACATTAAGCATGAAATCAGTCCATGTGCGTGTGTGTGTATGTAGCGTCGGTTCTTACATTTAGGGGGCACTGGTGTAGAGATGGGGGGGGGGGGGTGGCACCGGTCTTACTATGAGATATAAGAAAACATTATCCAGTGGGGAGGGGTTGGCTCGGAATCATTTCTCCCCCCCCCCCTTTTACATCACATTCCCTTATCACTGTCTCTTTCATTTTCCCTTTTTCGTCATTCGATGGGGGTGGTACGTGCCCCTATGCCCCCGTAGCTACGTCACTGGTAATGGATGATAATGGAATTCTAGAACTTTTTCTCTGAAAGATGATCATGAAAATTATGTCAGCTCTGTGTGATGCAAGCTGCCAATGCCCCCACCAAGCTTTGCTTGTTACAAGATGGTTCGTATTTCATCACCTGTTGTCGAACGCGCTGGATTTTTATTGAAAATTTATTACAAATCGTATGCCGAAAAGAATATCACACGATCGTGAGAATATTAGTAATTATGTCACTAGATTCTTGTTACTTCGTGGAGAGTTAATGTAGTGCCATTTCCCAGCTTTTTGTCAACGGGATACTAATATTTAAACCAGCTACATTGCTCTATGATCTCTCGTAATATTTTGTTGACATCCTCAAATTCTTTTAAAAATTGAATGTTTCGAGTCATGAAGACTGTCCTACTTTCTTCTACGCAAACTAATGAGATTCAGTTTAAGGGTATAGACCTGTGAACTGTGATTAAGGTTAACAGTCTTATATAAGTAAGCCTGATTTCCCTGCATGCGTATACTTATCTTTCTCTGTTTATGGATCGCCCTGCAATAGCATATTTGTCATATTATACATGCAGGAGGAAAGGCTGATATCCTAAGAAAGTGTGCTGACTAAATGAACAGAAATAACTGGTTTACTTTTACCAACAAAATGTTAGATAAAAGTGATCCATATTTTGAGGCTATTGCTGCCACCTCCTCCGGCTACACTAATGTTGTGATGTGCATGTCTTCTTTGCATGTTGTTTGAACATGATCTGATACATTGCGTGATTCATGCTGTGCTGATGCTCTATCTCTTTGATTCAATTTTGTTCAAGTTGAGATCCAATTCCAAGGCCAATGTCCCCATTTTCTTTATCATGACTGTATGGAGGTTGATTATAGCCTGTGGCGGATTGAGGGGAGTACATCTGGCCCGTGTCCTCCCCCTTCAAGGGCCGTGCATGTGACCATATTTATAGGTCCATGATTCGTCGAAAGTCCATTCGTAGTTGATCCATGAGTACACAACAAAAGGTTTGTAGCCCCTCCCTTTTGAGGTCAGATGACCTTCTTCTTCTTCTTCTTCTTCTTCTTCTTCTTCTTCTTCTTCTTCTTCTTCTTCTTCTTCTTCTTCTTCTTCTTCTTCTTCTTCTTCTTCTTCTTCTTCTTCTTCTTCTTCTTCTTCTTCTTCTTCTTCTTCTTCTTCTTCTTCTTCTTCTTCTTCTTCTTCTTCTCTTGTCCTTCTTCTTCTTCTTCTTCTTCTTCTTTCTTTCTTTCATTGACAGAGAGGATGCGAAGGGCGTTAAAATAGTGATGGGATCGGGAAGTCCTGTGCACTCAACAATAAAAAAATTATTTAAGGCTACTTAACTCTGAGCATGGTGCAAATAACTTTCATTACGATTAATAACTCATTGATAATTCAGATTAAGAATACAATACACCAATCTGAATTCATTCTTATCCCTGAAGTTAATCGGCCTCGAGCCTTGGAGAGCCCAGTTTCTCAGCCTACTACCAACGAATTCAAAGTGTAGTTATCTCTAAATAGATTTTTATAATGGTAAGATCATTGAATTTCCGCTTGTCCTACTAATGACTGAAGTTATATGTAGTTCCATACATCTACATGGGCTTAACGGCTAGAGAACCTCATTATCATCTGCGGCAGACGGCACCCAGCAGCGAACCGTCGGATGCATGGAGTTCCGCCCCACAACTCACGGGTAGGATGTGGGCGAAACACACGCTCAGCACCGCGTTAATTCCGAGTCACCTGCTACAAGTTCGTTCGTGACCTTGACATTGGCCGTGCGTCGCAGCAAGAGGGCGTCTGTACTTTCTCGTGGTTATTAATTGAGGAGCGGTGGGGTGTCGTGGACAAGAGAGATGGCATTTATCGGAATGACAGAAAAGAGATTTGAGCTGCGAGCAGAATGAGGAAATGTAATTTTACAGTCAGAGGAAATCAGCAGTGACTAACTTGCCTTTGTGTCTTCGAATACATTATCATAATTCTGATCAACAAACATTCTCCAGTCTAATATTATATTTCCTTGGGCCCGCGTTCTTTTTCTTCTTCAAGTTTGTCATGAACCGACTTTCAAGCCTGAGATGCAGTAGTACAAGTCATGAGACTTTGATATGAATGTATATATATATATATATATATATATATATATATATATATATATATATATATATATATATATATATATATATATATATATATATACATATATATATGTACCTTATGCAGAAATGATAAGCCACACCCTGCAGAACTCAGAGAATATGGGTACATGACAAAGAGTGCAGCCACGTATGAGATATGAAAATTAACTTTGTTAGATGTGGAGGAATGCTATTAAAGTTAAATGAATTAGGATGTGAGAGAAAAAGCCCCAAGAACTTAAGGGTATCATTTTAAAGACAATACACACCTCGATGTTTTTCCATCCCACGAATATCTCCTATATAACCATACCCAACTCCCTCCCGCCCATCAAATGTCCATGCTATGGCACGCCCACTGTGACCCGGGTCTCCCATACCGGGAAAATTAATGAGAGAAGAATGAGATGTAATTGGGTTACGTAGCAGGACTCTTATGGAACGCTGTTCCTATCATGGGCCATGTTCCTAGGCCTGGGGACTAACTGTGTTAAGAATGTCCCCTGGACTCTAATCATTTTCATCTGATGTCATCAAAAAAAAATGTCATTACGAGGGGTACTTAAAAGAAAGATTAAGCCTGGTCCTGGGTCGCAATAGCATGGCATACATACGAGTTAGGGAGAGAGAGAGAGAGAGAGAGAGAGAGGGGGGGGGGGGGGGGTGACTCAGACAACCCTATGTAAATGTAAATGAAACAATCCAACTCAACTAGCTGACTACCCAGATACGAAACTAAAAATGTGAAGGAAATATAAATACTAGATTAAAGCGGGAATGGAAAGAAGCATGCAGTAGCTCAGTAAAAATAGACATTAAGAATTTTTTCCCTTCTATTTCAATTTAAGTATATTAATAAGTAGTTCTTTAGCTTAGTCCCTTTTCGATCGTTTAATAACCCCTGCCATTTCACTGTAACGCAGAGATAATGTGAAACTCGAATGATGCACTGATTTAATCAGTGTGACGACTTTCGCCCTGAATTGATTGTTTATGTTTATTTGGATGCGGTGAGGATACACTCTAAACACTAAAGTGTTAAATCACCATTTAAAAGGGCCGTGGAGTGACCACTTTTCAAAATGGTATAGATTAACACTTTTAACATGCTGGATGCAATACTATAAAGGCTGAATCCAGCAGGCTAAGGGAGTCAATCTGCCATTTTGAAAAAGTGGTCACTCCTCGGCCCTTTAAAATGGTGATTAACACTTCAGTTTTTAGAGTGTATATATACATCGGGAAAAGTCTCTCTGCCTTTCTGACTATGTCTATGTTCCAAACAATGCTATTCATGTATCAATGCTCTGGAATACAGAAAATGCAATAAGTTCCTTTGTATACCCCTACATTACGCACGATGCAATTCAGGCAGGCATTATAACAGGCCAACGGATCAAGGATATATATATTCCTCCCAAAATTGTTCTTAATCCAATCTGGCATTTGAACGCAATCTATGAAGAAGCAAGGAAAGGTCACGGCTAGTCGACTCACAAACGACGCAGTCTTATGAAGATTGCCGTTTGAGATTCACCCAGTCCCAAACATTAAGAATGATGTTGGGTTTTAGTATCTGCCCTGGGAGGGGGCGGGGGTGGCTTCCTTATGTTGCACTGATGTTTCAATCTGGTGTGGTCATGGTGGTCGGTATGGTCTGGAGATGAATGAAAACAGACATTAACGTGAGTATGATGAACAAATGGTTTTTACATGAATCTGTTTGCTCACCGTTTATTTTTTTTTCAAGGTTTTTTTTTTTGGGGGGGGGCAGGGGGGGGGGGGTTAGACTCATAAACGACGTGATCTTATGAAGATCGTTGTCTGGAGATTCACCCAGTCCCAAGCATTGAGAATGATGTTGGTTTTACCGTTCGCCTTTCTGCCCACTTGCCTATTGCGTTGACAATGATGCGGGTCGGTATTGGGTTTGAAGATCGTTGATGGCGACGTGATGAGATTGAAGAGGATGCTTATAAAACAACAAATGCCCAATACGAATCTAGATGTCAATATCATAGGGTTTCGATTAAAAGAAGACAATCAGACTATAATTTCAGTGGAAGTTTTTGATAATGTATCAAGATACCGAGCGGTCATATTCATGAAATTTTGTCAAGGGTCATTTAAAGAAAAACCGCCACGTAGGGCATATATTGGTATGATATTGTTTTACTCCTCATAATGATGTGTCGAATCCGGTATCTAAATTTTATTCAGGAAAGCGATAGTTTCCAATATCTTAACGTGATAATTACGATGAAAAAACAACAGTATCTATAAAGGTGATCTGCTCTCATCAGTGCTCATTGGGACAATAAGTAATCTCTTTACCATCTCTCTGTCTCTCTGTCTCTCTGTCTCTCCTCTCTCTTTCTGCGTCTCTCTTTCGCCTTTTTTACTCTCTCTATCACTATCTCTCTGCGTCTCTTTTTCTCTCTTTCTCTCATTCTCTCTCCCTCTCTTTCTCTCTCTCTCTCTCCCTCTCTCTCTCTCTCTTTATGCGTCTCTCTCTTTCTTTAACTCTCTCTCTATCACCATCTCTCTCCCCCTCTCTCTCTTTTTGTTTTTGCGTCTCTCTATCTCTTTTTTACTGTCAGTTCCCTCCCTCCCTCTGTGGATGCGCTAATGGGCCTTTCTCTTTCACCCTAAATTGTCCTCTTAATCAACCTTCGCGATATGATTCCCATTTTGATTATGTGGTACTTTGGCGACCTTTTCACTCGTCTACTTCACAATCAAAGTACCATGGTAATGACCCGTATCATGATACTAGTAAAACGGAAATCATTCGTTCGTTTGTCCCAATGCACGACTTTAAAGGTACATGTATATGGTTGCTGTCTGGCAGATTGACAAAGCTTTGTCCCATTTTATGCTCAGATTTTACCTCCATTGCTGCTGCTGCTGACGATCTTGTACAGCGCTCATGACCGGCACTTTTGCCTTTCCTGGCGCTCCATTATCATTACCCCGGCTTTAGCCGGGATAACATTATACAGCGCTCAAGCATTTTTAAAGGAATTATTCCTGCCAGTTGCCCATTTACGCCACCTGGGTCGAGTGTGGCAAACGAAGATTAATGTCTTTTCGAAGGACATTAGTGCTGCCACAGGAATTCGAACCCCGTACGGTGTGGTTCACAGTCCGGAGACTTATCCACTAGACTACAATTCCTCATAATTCCGTCGTTAGAGACCAAAGTACCATGATGGTAATGACTCGTATCATGGTAACCAGGAAATCATTCGTTTGTTGGTCTCACATAGTCGCGGATCGGGGGGGGGGGGGCACTCGTGTTCCCCTACCAACTTGATGAAGCTAACAATATTTCTAGGAATGTTGTAGACATCCTCCCCCAATCATATAATCCTGGAGCCGCCAATCTCACAGTATTGTTTTAATGTAATCTAGACTACTGCCTGGTCGGGCTAATTTTCTACCTTTCACCACCACCATCATCAATCAGTGAAAGAATCTAAACCACTCTTACTATTCATGTTTCAGCAGGGTCATGACTTTCCTCGATCATGTGTTATGTTTGATTTAAGTTTCTTTTAGTCATTTTGGAAACATGATTATGGAAAGTGATGTAACTGCTATTAGGTTATATTGAAAAAAACTGGGCAAGGACCAGTTTTGGGGATCGGGCAAGCCAGGTAATCACAATTGGCATTGAATCCATGGTCTAGCTATTTACATATAACAACATTGTAAGACTTTGTAATTGAATATTTTGATTGCATTTGCTCAGAAACATATATATTACCTCACTAAAAGAAAAGAATATCTGACTTTGTACATGATTTGACTCACCTTGACTCATCGAGTGTCCAATTAGACAAAGCTATTTGAGTTAATTGGCGACTCATCATTTTTAGTTTGACCATTGACATGCCCTTCATGTAAAAGGTCCATGCCTCCTTGGTCACCATTATGGTTCAAAAATGAACACCTAGAAGAGTGAAGATGGTGCACATAATTGGGTACGTCCATACCTCAATATCTGATGATGATTTTATCTTAATATTGGTTATTATTACATAAATATCATTATTGCAAAACAATAAAAAAAAGTAAACAAATGAAAAAAAAACAACTGACTCACAATACCAAATATGGAGATAAGTTTTTTTTATCAAAAAGGTTAATACGACCCACATTAATAATAATGAGAAAAATACGTTTATGAACAAATAAATGTCATATCGAAATAATGCTTATTTTCTAATCTATCAATTATGCACATATATTTCATAAGATTATTCATATCCTTTATAATTATGTTTTTTAAAATATAACATTGACCTATAATGTCACTAAAGCTTGATAATTTTTTTTTTACTTTGCTTTATATCGTTAAAATTATCATAATCGTTGACAACGCTCGTTTATTTTTTGTTAGAAAATATTTAGGTATTTTATTTTGTTCGCCTGATATATTACTTTGATGTATTTTGATTATTTTGGCAAATAAATTATAAATAGAAAAATACAAATACATATGGAAATCGACTGATTTGTATGATTTTGTTCATTTTTCGTTGAGATCAAGGAAATAAACGCTAAATTTTCTACGACAGTTACGGTAGATGGGAGAAGCAAAATTTTCTCCGTTATTCCATATTCATTAATACTATGAGTGTAAAACATCTGGGTTTATTTTTAAAAAGGAAGATGAAGATAAAGAGTAGAAACAAAATCTGATTCACAATTTAAAAATCGGGTGATTTCAATCAGATGAGATATACAAACCGCATCAATACCATCCAGAAAAATACGGGATAATACGTTGCTATGGGACAGGTACAGCATGCTTACTACCAGACTCCCATCTCACTCCCATACATAATGCAGCTACCAAATTGGCTTGTGTTCGCCGTGCACCGAATATCTCATTTTGGTATAGGCATAATGTAACCGGGGGCAGGCCTGATAATTGTAATGCAGTGATGTTGTCTGTATGTGTGTATAGCTATGGGCACGGACTCGAGGCAATATGGATAGGAGGGGATGAAGGGCGATTGAATATACAGTGTATATCGTATATATGTTGTTTTTTACATGTAGGCCTACTCTTTTAATGGAAAAAGAATTATCATTTTAAAAAGCAGCATTGTTTTTATTATGATATATTAAATAATAATAATAAAAAAAAAAAAAACAACCCACAACGTAAAAGATAGATAATTGAATGGGAAATAGGAAATACTTTTTATAGTCAAATAATGGATGTCCATTGTTGGTCTTTTTGCATTTTCATAGTAAAATATATTGCGGGCGTTTGATGAAATATATATTTTTCGTGGATGATTTCAGCAGGGGCGTCAACTCGGGGGATGAAATAAAAGAAGTTCGTAGTTGAAAGTGTATTGTAATAATATTGCAGCCCATCATTCCGATAAATACGTTTGCCCCCGCCTCCCCCGCCCCCCCCCCCCCATCCTGAAGACAAGTTGACTTTCCTTGATTTTAAGATGTCAGTAAATCTTACGACTCGTGAATCTAAACGATATTTATATGCATGCAATAAGCATATCCAGGGTTGCAGACTTTTCGAGGGTTTTTAGGTTTCTGTTATCGTGGTTATGTTTGTGTAATGTAATCCATACATCTATTTCATGAGTACATTCCAGAGCCTATTTCAATAATAATACATGTAATAATATAATGTTTTTATATAGCGCAATTCAACACAGAATTGGTTCTCCAAGCGCTTTACAAACAAAAGTATGGTTTCAGTTTCAGTTTTATTTTCAGTTTTATTTTCATTTCCAACAGAACAGTGATTTTGACAAGAAATCAAATATACAATTCAATATTTAGATTAAAATAAAGACCTAATCTAATCAAAACATTCAGATAGGACGTCTGATTACGTAGAGTACACATTTAGATAAAACAGGTAATTAAATAACGAACCAATTACAATTACATACAAAAGAACAAGCTGTAAACAAATGTAGGAGATTTTTGACATAATTATATTGATGCAATGCACTAATGAAATTTTCATTTTATAGTCACTGCAAGTAACAAATTTCGAAGCATTAATTGTCACTGTTCAAGATTCAAGATTCAAGATTCAAGATTCATTTATTTTTCGATACCAGTTCATAAATCATATAAAGTATTTACATTGTAGAAGAAACTCATCATTCAAACATAACGCATATGGACTTGGTTTTACATCTTGTTTTCTAAAATAAATGTTATAACAGAGAGAGGTTTACACACATTTCAATTGTTTCTTGATAATAATAATCGAAAAGGTAACGAAAGGGAACTAGCAGAGAAGCGGAGCTTGTAAATAGCATGTTCCCAATTAAAAAACATTATAATTATGTACATGACTCAGAAATCTCATCGTTGTTTTTTGTTTTGTTTTTAGTATTTGTTTTTTTTTTTACACATAGTATACGTTAAGTGACTAACTTAAATAATAAAAACACAAAGGCTCACCTAGATGAAGAAGCAGATGGGGAGGGACAGGTTGATAGAGGAAAAGAGATGAAATCAGGAAAGGGAGTAAGAAAAAGGGGAATAAATCATAAAAAACAAAAAAATAAAATTAAAAAACATAAAACAAGCAAGGAGGGAGATCAGGATCAATCTTCCGCGTGTGGCTTGTATCCGGGATATTTTTGGAGGGTTGGCTTTTCCTTGTATGTTAGTTTTAGATGATCGACCTAGAACACATGCATCGCTGAATGGGACTGGGAGGAACCCAAATTTTCTGACGGAGAGATTTTTCAGTAAATATTTCACATGCTGTCTGCCGGCCAGTAATGATATGCCCGAAAAACGTACTTGGTTAGAATTTATGTCCATAGTTATGACATGTGGCTCTTTTTCCTATATCGTATAAGTTAATGCACCCCTCCATCTATCTTCTCTCTCTCTCTCTCTCTCTCTTTCTCTCTTTGTCTGTCTGTCTGTCTGTCTCTCTCTCTCCCTCTATCTCCATTCTTCCCCCTCCCTCTCTCTCTCTCACTTTCTATCTATCTATCTATCTCTCCCTCGGTATCTGTCATCATTTTTGAAGTAGAAAATATGCAACCCCCCCCCCCTCTCTGTCTCTGTCTCTTTCTCTCTCTCTCTTTCTCTCTGAATACATAAAAGAATCGCCACGGTAATGAGAATTGATATGCAAAGCGACCCAGCCCAATATCAATTTGATGTGACTCAAGAGCAACGCATCCTAACAAAAGCATGGGAGATACGGGTCGTGGGATGATACGCACGTAATGCAAGATAAATTGGCCGGCCTATACGAGCTCGGCTGACTGGAGGAGGAGGATTGGCGTAGTCTGGTCTTCCTGGCGGGAATGAATAATTATCCTTTGCTGGGTGAAAGGGTGTTTACTTGTATAGAGACTCTCCCATTTCATTGAGAGATTTAGAGAGAGAGAGAGAGAGAGAGAGAGAGAGAGAGAGAGAATACAGAGAGAGAGAGAGAAAGATAGGGAGAGAAGGAATGGGAAAATTGGCATGGATAGGCTACATGATTGTACACTCAATTGAACTCATTTTCAGTGATACACATATTGATTACTGGTGCAGAGAGAAAAGGAAAGAGAGAGAAAGGGAATGAGTGATACAGCTAATAATTAAAGAAGAAAAAGCAGGTACGGTCACAAAAAACGTGTGTTTCACCATCCGTGTAAAATGTGCCCTTCACTACGGTTACAAATAATTCGATAATGAAAAATACTTATTTATTTGTTTTACCGAAGAACCGCCCCCCTTTCAAATTGTCGGGGGGGGGGGGGTGTCGCCCCCACGCAACCACTGGCCATGAGACCGAAGGAACACTACCACCCTAAAACATCGGTCATATGCACCATCCGACCAGTCTGTCAGAACTTCCAGTGGACCTTCGGTCTGCTGAAACTTTGGTCTCGTGTCCCGGTATCGTGTGCCTTCAGTTGACTGGGAAGTCCCAATTACCGTGTTCTGCTTGGCTAGATGTCGTTTTCCGAAGGTTCATAATTCCGAAGGTTCGCTTTTCCGAAGGTTCGTATTTCCTAAGGTTCGTTACTCCGACGGTTCGTAATTCCGAAAATAAAATAGGGTTCATAATTTCGAAAATGAAAAAGGGTTCATAATTCCGAAGGTTCGTAAGTCCGAAAAGTTATGTAGGGCTCCATTGCATTTTCGGAATTATGAACCTTTGGAAAAACGAACCTTCGGAAAGACGAGTACCCCACTTCTGCTCGGCTACACCACACAAGTTAGTACAACGAGACCGATGTGTTGGTCTCTCAAAGTCTTTCCTGAGGGTTCACCACATTGGCTGTAGGTCTCGGTGGCTATCAGTCTACCGCCATGTCCACGTTTTGCTTCTCTAGAAACAGATGATGAAATACCGACAATTGGAATATCTGATTAGAAATGCAATAATCCATCATTTTTTCATTTCTTTCTTGTAATTTTGCAGGAAGTTTAGCCTGGCAGAATGGAGACCCGTGGAAGGAGCATCGGCGGTTTATGAACCGTACCCTTCGCACCCTCGGCATGGGTAGCAGCCTGATGGGCAAACGGATCAACGAAGAATGCCTTTATATGTGTGACTACATTGATAAGCTGAGTGGGAACCCGATCAACCCCGATCAGATGATGGTCTGTATGACGTGCAACATCATGAACGCCGTTGCACTGGGGAAGCGTTACGACTTCTACGATCCACGCTTCGTCAGGCTGCGCCAGGACTGCAAAGTGATCCTGGACAATTTATCGAACACTTCTATCTACAACATGTTGCCTTTCCTCTACCATACACGCCTCTGCAAGATGTATAGAGAAGCTGTAGAAAATGTGACGGCCTATGTCAAGAACGAAGTTATCGAGCACAATAGGTATGGGCCATCACATTTGCCCGTTGCACACCAGGCATAATTTCAGTTGCGTAATTACCTGCGCTATTACCTGCGCTACTTGAGCCTGTGAAGGCAATTAATCCATACGTCAATGTTTGCACTATTCATTTCGCATTCACTTTTTCTGCGATGACATTCTTACATGGCGCATCAGAAAGCGCACCTGCCACTGACGCAGTCCTACATCAGGTAAAGGACGCATCGTATGCAGCGTGCAGTACTATATTCAATTCATGGCTTCTATACTCAAAGACCACAGGTAGCAATACTATGTCTGGGTCAATGTTGGCAATGGTTGGCATGGGCGTAATCGGCAAGCTAACGTTGGCTGAACACATGGCCGTTGTCTGTACTGATTTACACGATGGATAGCATGGTTGGTTGTGCGACACTGAGGCCAACGTCAGTAGCGTGGTCGGCACAGTCAACACTGGTCTAACGTCGCTGTTGAGCTGACGTTGGACAAGAAGACGGTGGTCTAATGACTACTTGCGACGCTGCACCAAGTTGAGCCAACCATGCCAACGTAACAGAAAAACCCAACGTAGTATTGCTATATCGAGGAGCCTAATGACGATATTGCATTCATCTTCATGAGTTAATCTGTTAATGTATTCAAGTAGCCAGAATATAGGTAGCACACACAAGTTGTTGCAATGTTGGGCAAGCCTCTGGGAAATTTTTGAGTCATCACAAATAAATAGGTCCATTTTTTTGGATAGAGGTATGTATACAATATAAATACATTTATTTGAACTTTGGTCCTTTTGTTTTGTTGATGCCAAGTATTCTATCAAGTGACGAACGATTCTAGTTTTGTGAAGGATTGAAAGCTGCCCCACCCCCGGCCCAGCACGGGGAAACTAATCCATCGACTCAGTTTTTTCACTTTATACTTAAGAAAATTACTAAGATGTTTTTTTTTTTTTTTTTTTTTTTTTTTTTTTTTTTTTTTCCGGCGGTACCTGTGTCTGGGAGGGGAAGTTAAACGAGAATCACTATAACCCTTCCTGGGTTTAAACCATATAGTATTTATATTTCACAGGTCGTTCAACAATAACGCATTACGTGACGTCATCGATTACTACCTCAAAGAGGTCAAGAAGGGGTCAGGGGTCAGCGAGGAGCATGACGGAGAAGAGGAGGCAGGTCATGAGCATTCTTGGCATTACATCAACGATCAGTTTATATGGAGAGGGGTATTGGATCTCTTGATAGCTGGTGTGGATACTACGTCGAACCATACAATGTGGACAATGCTACATATGGCATACTACCCAGAAATTCAAGAAAAGGTATACGATAATACTACTTCTGACAAGGCTAATTTGTGATGCGCCTCAACTGCATTATACGAGAGCCTTGTAGTACGATAAGGTTTTTAATATAATTTTTAGTAGATGAATAAAAGTGATTTAGAATAAATTATTTTGTTATTGATATGACCAACATGACCAAGCAGCTAACATATAGCCAGTCAGATATCTCCCCTTGTCTCTCTTTATCAATTTGTCTCCCTCCTTTCTTCAATCAGAGGAAAAGAGTCAGACATTCAGACAAGTAGGTCAAAATTCCATCAGGAGAAAAATAGGATTTGCGAAAAGTAATGATTCAGTTCACAGTATTACTTATCTATGCTCTTCCAACAAAGGAGCCTTAGGAATTATTGTCCTGGCAGCCGTTATTGGTGCACAAGTGCATTCTGTAAATAATCATACCGTGCAGTTACTCATTAACTACGCCTGGGTCGAGAGTGGCAAATGGAGATTAATGTCTTATGTCTTGCCAAAGGACAGTAGTGCCGTGTTGGGGATCGAACCCACGACCTTCGCATCCCTAGTCAAATGTTTAAACCACTTGATTACGATGTCTCTATTGAGCCCACCGCACACTATACGATCGAATGCAATCCGATTTTGGAAATGAATGCAATCCGATTTTGGAAATAAATCGCAATAGCATTAAATATGGGCATTTAAAAAAATAAAATCTACCTGATTCAGGTTCTGAACAATAATATGAATACTAAACATAGTATTTTGGTGCACTGTCGGCCTTATACCCGGCATAACCGGGGCCAAATCAGTGTCGAATCGTAGACAATCGTAGGACTTGCCTGACATCACTACGACTAGAAGCCATGAGGTCTTTCCTCATGACTAGAAAGCTCTCAATAGGCCGCATTTTCGACTTTACTATCTAAATGCCTATGCAGAACCTCAATCAAAAATAGTTTTTGTGTTTAAAATTAAATTAAATGCTGTAAGTTATATTTTCCGTTCCGAAATCGAATCGCAGACCGATCGTATAGTGTGCGGTGGGCTTTTCTAAACAATGAATTTAATGATCATCAGTTCTGCTTTAATTTTTTTTTTGACAGGCCCAAGCGCAGATCGACGCAGTAGTCGGGCGTGATCGTTTACCGACCCTCGATGACCGGGGGAGCCTTCCGTTGATCACGGCGATTGCTCATGAAGTCCTTCGTACAAGTATAGGAACAACCACGGTACCCCATCACACAACTCAAGACACGTATCTTAATGATTATTTCATTCCAAAGGGTACGCAGGTAAGTTTGCAAGGGTCGATCCAGGATTGTCTGGAAGGAAGGGGGCCGCCGATTTTTTCTACGAAAGTCCACATCTGGGCCCAGTTTCATAAAACTTATTATCAAGGACAATTACGGTAATTATATAGCTACTGAAATCATTGAATTTGTTTAGCTAAGAACAAATTTTGTCTTAGATTTGCAACAGTTGTTATCGATAATAAGTTTTATGAAACAGGGCCCTGGTATAAGTTTGCTTTGTTCCATTTCCAACAAGGGGCCGGTGCCTATTCTTTTCTCTCTGTGTAGATCAGCTTTAGTGGTTTAGCCACAGTATTACGATGTCATCATGATAGAAGTTCTTTTACTCCCCGATGTTCACACAATAACAAAATGTGTAGGCATGATTGTTCACGATTCAAAGGAAAAAGGGGGATATCTTTGCAGGCCATCCTCATTTATTTCTCGGACCGCAATGATTTGTAATTGTAGGGTACTTTTGAGATAAGATCTGAGATATCCAGAAATTAGGGGTGCATTTGGGAAGCAGATTCGATTATTTCACTGTCTTTAGAGGAGCCTTTTATGTTTCGACACCCCAGTGTTCCAACACTCACCCAAGCTACTGCAAAATATAAAAAAAATATTTTGTAACAGGTTTTCACAGGTATGTAAGTTCACAATTTATAGGAAAAATTTAGAAAAAAAAAATATCAAAAGTCAGTGGCGTATCTAGGTATTCTGACACCCGGGGCAACTATCAAATATGCGCCTCCCATTCCCAAACTCAGATTAATGAGAGTTTTTAATTTAGAAATGATGGCACTACGTGGAAAATGAGTTTTGATGCACATATTAACTCGGGGTTGTTAGCCCAAATTTGATGAATAATTGTATAAGCGAGGGAGCAACGCGAACGAGCGGGAGATTTTTTTTTTCTTTTCACCCTCAAATTGAAATTTCTTATGTATTTTACCCTTAGAAAAAAAAAATCCAAGGGAATACAGCGACCTGACTATAGAATGTTTTTTTTGTTTTGTTGATCATTCCTATTTTGGGGGCGCAAAATGAATGAAAACCCTTCTTTCGAATTTTCTATATTTTGAAAGTGCTTTTTATGCACTTATATCCCATCTGTGGCGCAAAATTTAACAAGCTCTTACCTTATGGGGGGGGGGGGGGCAAAGCAACTAGAGTCAATTAATGGTTAACACTTTAACAACGCCACTGAGGGCGCGAAATAGCTTGATCCTGAACATAATTATGCGAGGGAGCAAAGCGACCAAGCTTTAGAAAATTTTGGCATTTCAAACCCTAAAAAACACCATTTCTTACGCAGTTTGTCCATGACTGGGGCGCAAATAACCCCCAAAGACCATACATTTTCTTGAATTTCTCCTCCTTTTCTTTCTCTCTTTTGCGTTTTTTGCGCCCCCTTCAAGTGCCGCCCGGGGCACCTGCCCCCTCTGCCCCCCGTAGATACGCCACTGATTCCACCTGTTACTTGTTTTTGTTCGTTTTCTTGATGCCTACTTCCAAACGCTTTGAATGAATATTTTGTAATATCCCTCAAAATGTGAAATAGTAGACAAACATGCGGCCGCTCCTACATGGGGGAATCACACCCTCTGCCGATATCCCGCTATATATATTTTATGTCATAAATCATCAGGGATGTACTTTTCTCATTTTTTATTTTTAAAATATTTTTTAAGGTTCTGGGGAATCTTTGGAGTTTAAATCATGACCCGGAAGTGTTTGAAGATCCCTACGTATTCCGCCCATCCAGGTTCTTAGCAGAGGACGGGAGTTTAGTTGGTCTTTCTAACGTCAAGACGTTTGGCATAGGTAAGATACAGTACTGCTCTAACAATAATAATAATAATCCGTTCTTGATGAGCTCATATCACATTATGATTAACGTCTCTATGCGCTTCCAAAGGACTTTGGATATTATAACCCCGGCTTGGGCTCCGGCAACCATACCACTCAGTGCATTCAAGGAATAAATCCTACCAGGTGCCTACTTACTACACCTGGGTCGAGTGTGACAAAATGTAGATTGATATCTTCCCAAAGGTCGTTAGTGCTGCGGAGGGATTCGAACCCTGTACCTTGTGGTTCAGTCCGGAGATTTATCCACTAGACCACATCTTCTCTGCAATAAGGATGTTGCTAGCGGCGAGGGTTGTGACATCCCTAGATACAGTACTCAAAAGTCATTAGTGTTTCTAGGGGAAGAGGTGTAACGCCCCTTTCTCCTACACAATATCTGTCACCAATTTGATTTCTTCATTTATATGCCTTGTCGGCAATTTCATGAGTTTGAGGACCTTTTCCCCCGTTTTTTTCGTAGAGTTGGAAATTTGTTTATCCTCTGTCTGCAATTTTGAATATCTGAGGATCATTCCATTCTACCCTTGTCGACAGATTCTGAAGTTAATGGGCTATGAATTTGTCGACAATAGAACGTTTCAGTATATTTCGTCAAACACACCCGCTCTACAGTGCGTCCCCCCAAAAGTTAACAGTTGTGAAAAGTCTCCCCAAATAAATATTTCTAAATATTTTCAATAAATTTTAGTTCTTGTAGATAGCCTAGAGTCCCTCCTAAGCAATAACACCCAAAAATCTGACTAGATATTACGCTCCAGTGATCTAAAACCACTTTTGTGAAAGGGTGCAAAATTCAGACTTGACAAGAATTGGCATTTGTTCTGGCTGGTATATCAACAAAGTTGAGAACCGTTTAAAATTGACAGTTGAAAAAAATCTTCCCAATTGAATATTTCAAAATATTTTCAGGAAAATTTCATACCTGTGGTTAGCTTAGGATCTCTTCTGTCAAAACATCATTCGAATTCGTCATATGATTGACTTCTTTTTGGAGATTTGTAACGTTTTCATCCTTTTATTTCTACTGTACACTTCATATTGTGTGCTTCTGAATAATATGTGTTTTTTATACAATCGAGTTCGAGTTCTTCACTTTCTTATGTTCTCGGATGTTAGTGATTAAATTCAAGTAAACAATAAAGAAAAATGAAAAGAAATATCTTAAAATAATTTTTAAAAATTAATTACATTATTGGTTGAACAAGAATGTGGAAAATAAACTGCGGACTTTGAACTTTGAACCTAATCATAACATGGATATTGGTCTTTTCTTACATTGACAGGTCCACGGAAGTGCCCTGGTGCCCCTATGGCTCAGCAGGAAAACTTCCTCATCATGGCCATCCTGCTACATCGGTACCGCCTCGTCTTCCCCGAAGGCGACCCGATTCCCAACATCCGAGGCCGAACCCAGGGCATGATGTTACTACCAGATAAATACAGACTCAGGTTTATTCGCCGATAGTCTTACGAAGCATTCCGAATCCCCCCGAATGAATCGTTAAAAAACACGATTTATTAAAAAATAAGTATATCAATGTTTCAACAACTTTCATTTTTCAGCCTTCAAAGAAAATTGGCGATCCAACATGCAGCGGGTATACGCCCCCCCCCCGAAAAAACAACAAATTCTGCTACTACCGCTCTTTTCTCCTTTCTGGGAAATAAGACACAGAATCGTATACATGCAAGTCCATGTTTTAAACAACATTGAGTTTACCCATTGACTGTTCAATTCTCATATTTTCATAGTTTTTTTTTTTTTTTTTTTTTTTTTTTTTTAATATTTGTAATATTATCATATGGCTGATACAGGGACCACACGGTCCCAGTAGACAAAGAGTGAGGCGAAAAGTGAAAGATGAACAGTTGGTTGGTTCTGAGAGCCTTAGCCCTTACAATATTGTTGTCTTGCGCTCGTCGGCATTATTGAGAAAATTCAGTTTTCTTGTTTTCCAATAATCCTCTAAAAACAACTCGTCATTTATATATAACTCATTCTACGTCTTGCTATATGTAAGACATTTTTTTTTTGGACAGGGTTACCTCCCTATCAGGGTATAATGGTATGTTTTTTATCGGTAACATTTTACTATTTTTAAAACTCCAAACCTAGTGTTCGTCACATACTCGTACAATTTTATTAACATGCTGGTTTACGCTCTCGCGATTGACCATGTGTTACACAATGCTAAAAAGAGTTTGAAATTGTGTTACAGTATTTCTGTTTGACGATGGCAAGGTTATGTGTTAAAATTGAACTCCAAACGAATTGTAGAAATCAAAGACTCCTTTACCTTTTCTCCATGCACAGAACATTCAAAAACGCAAAAATAATTATGAATAATTATAATCATGTAATAATTAATGAGGAGCCTGAATTTCGGCTTTCCATACGTAAGGGGATTAACTTAATCCGGGTCTAAATTAATCCATCTCGTGCAGTCAGCCTGTGTGAATATGAGCCACAGACTTTTTATGCTGCTGTGATAATAAAGCAAAATGTCAGATGTCATCGAATCATCTATTTCCGAAAAATTGAAAGGATTATCTCTGTAAATTCTAAGGAAATTTGATCGAAATGAATGTTTGAATGAGTGAAAATGATTATGGTGTTTCTAATTCGTGAATAGAATAAGAGGCATGTGAACTTGTTTTGATAATGCACTCTTCTTATTTATTATCTTTTGAATTAAGAATTGTATAAACACAGTCTCACGAAAGATAGCAAGGTATGGTAACAGAGACACCAATATTTTAATTTTTTTATATATATTTTTTTTTCTTCAAATATGCTAGAATGAGAATGATGCAGTTTCAGAGTTCGTGTATAAAGACAACACCTTACACAGAGATTATTTGTGGGCGGGCAAAATTACTCACAACTAGTAACTGATATGGCTCCATCAACGGTAAGAAAACGCCAACTGCATTCAAATGCATAAGCAATGTTTCTTTGGTTAGGATATTGCTTTTCTAGAACATTTGAGGTTTTTTTTTTTTTTCCAATCAGTGATTGTAAATCGTTGATTTCTGTGTAGATAGGTATCAAATATCTTTTATTATGTAATTACTTGAAAGAAAATAATGAATACATTTGCTTTTTCCCAACTACCTCATTTTCTTGTCAAAGATAATAACTGTGATGTCTACAGTTTGATCACAATTCATATTATTTTCTTACAGGGTGTTGTTTGCTTGTTCACGTATCTGAATCTATTCTATGCAAAATTGTCTTGTTTTTGGCCGACTTTGTCTGTATATATTGCCGCATATGAAAGTGTTAAACGAAAATCATTATTTTCGATACGTTTTTGTCGCTTAGCCTTCATATTATGTTTCCACTTTACGAACTTTGTTTTCCAATTTGAACAGTTTGCCCCCCCCCCTCCAATTAAGCTTAACAGCATTCAAATCTAGATCTACGACACCTTTTTTCTTTAGCAAAGTATCTTCCAAGTTTTTTGTTTGTAATGTAGAAACACTCATTTCCTAAACAACTGTTACACTCCCTATTGTGTACAGATATTTTGTTAGGTCTGTTTGATCTTGAAATCAGTGAAGTCTGAAATATTTGAGAAATTATAAAGACCGACATCAGACCGACATTAGACCTAACAGTGTACTTTGATAAAGGTATTTCAATTTTAATTTTGACGACTGTTCAAAATGGAAAGGAGAGCTTTGTAATGTTACATTTGCCTTTATTATTTAAAAGTACTTGAATACTCACTTTATTTGAACACTATGAGATCATTAGGCCTACAAAATATACTTGTTTCTTTTTAAGCATTTGGGATTTTTTGACGTATCACCTTATAATACTTTATTGTGTGTGCGTGTATGTGTGTATATACAAAGAAATGAATTTACTTTGTCTTTCATCATGGCTATGTACATTTGAACATGTACCATTCTATACCAATTATAGTCAGTGTGTATTTTAAATTAATGTAAACTGATGTTTGATTATACTGATTTTAAAAGCGAACAACACAACTCACGTTTTTTAGTAGTTTATGCATGGCAAATTTGAAAACTTGTCACAGATTTTGGTAAAATGTATTCTGTACGCCAATATGTATGTCTATGTTCCCGTGAAAGAAATCTACTGTGATTTGTTTCGATGGGTGTCATAGCAACGAGCAACTTTTTTTCTGTGTATGTTTAGATACTAAAGATATTCTCAAAACGGTCATGAAATCTTGTTTTAGGTGCCAAATTTTTTTTTCATCTCCTTTGCTACTGTTAGAAGACATGCAAGTATTTAGATATAGAAAACAACTCATTTTATAAAAATGATTATTATTTTCCCTAACTAATATTGTGTTAATGAAAATACTGTAAAATAATGTATTATTTTTTGGTCAAGATATTGATAATAATTTCCAAAAAAAAATGACTATTTTCTTTGTTTCATAATGCTTGAAGGTAGTGACAGTAGTGACTTGCCAAATGTAAAAATGAGGGTTTGGGAGGAATGAGTCTTATAAAGAGTAAAACTTGAATTGCTATAAGAAGGCGCATTTCATTGGATGAAATGCTAAAAAGAGTTGCTTTAGAACGCTTTTCATCATTTTTATGTGCCTGGAAAGTCGGAAAAGGACTTATTCATATAATTGTTGCTGTTCTTCTTCTTCTTCTTCCGTTTTGGTGGTAATATCAGTACTCGAGGTTTTCCTGAAGTATTTTAGAGAATGGGGAGAAAAACATTGATTACGAACGGGTTTTAAAGTACGTACATGTATAAATATAAGTCCTTGCTGCGAGCTCAAATCTTTTAAAGATAATAACTAAAACACAGGGTAGCATTATTTAGAGAGACGTATAGTGTGACTTTTTATAGCAGACATGTTGCTTTTTCTTTCTAGATATCTCATTTTAACATGAACATTGGCGTATTGTATTCGTAATCATCTTGCTATATATGTCTGTCTGTAAATATTGAAAGTAAAGCAATGGGTCTTCAAGAAATATAGATTTTTATATTTTTATATATATTCTATGAGTTTCATACTTTTCGCTCATATAGCAGTATGGTGGTCTTGTATAATGGCTTTTTGAGAATTCCAGTTTTGGTCTGAAATGCCAAGACTAGTCTGATGTGTTTCCATAGTATACTTCTTTATGGATAGCGAAATGTAATCTAACTGGACGGTAATTATAGTGATTTCTTAATCACCAAAGAGCATACTCGTTTTTAATGTTTTTGCTTCAAAACTGCAAAACATAAAGTTGAGTTCTTGTCAAAGCCACGTGATAGCATTGTAAAAAAAAAAAAAAACAACAACAACAACAACAAAAAACCCCCCAACAAAAACAACTATTAGGGAACAATCGGAAAAAATGATTATGTTGTAGATGTACAAAAGAATTAGTGCATACTGTGAGGTTTTGGAAACATCAGAATATAAGAAATTGACTCATTCTTGCTGAAAGTCACATTAACTGCACACAGAAATAAGTAGATGGGACTACACACACGTGTGGCATGAAAGTTTGGTCAAAATGTTTCAGTTATTTGCAAATAATTGCAAATTGGGTGGAAATTGAAGAGCAGTCCTTCTCAGGGGACATTTTTTTCTGACATTCTTCGAAAATAACATTGAAACATTAAAAGAATGATATACGCACATCTTTTTCTTTCAATTTTTTGAGAACTCAACCTTCTCTTTATGAAAATTAATATGAAACTCTTCAACCAGTGAAATGTTGCGGGTATGAAACACTGTTGCAAATTTCCGTCCATTAAGAAGTTGGATCTCATTTTAGGTTCTTTTCGATAAGGTCAAAGCTATGGGCGTTTAGAAAGTTGCCCCCCCCCCCCCCACCTTGAAATGATGACGCTTCTAAGAACAAATGGTTGTTGATGTTGTTGTTTTCGTTGTTGTCGGGTGAGTCTTAATTTCCATTTAATTTCGATTTAATTCAATATGAAACAGCACATCAGATTAGTCTTGATTTCAGACCAAATCCATTTTATGACTGTTTATTGGATAGCCAAATAACACTCATAATGCTAAGCTACATGCTATTCTCTACTTGAGCATACTGTGTGTGATTCTCCTTTTAAAGATGATTAATTTTCACTTCTATCTTTTAATTTCGCTTGTCTAGTTCAGTGAACATTCTACCAAATAGACCAGTTCACATATGTATTCAAATTTATGAACGCTTCTACCTAATGACAGAAGTGACAAACTATTGCATTGATCTGCTATATGATTCATTAAATTACAATACTGGTATGCAACTGGTATGCAAGTTATATACTTTAATTATTGGTATACAGGATAATCTTTTGGCAAATTTTCTGGTTCTCATTGGTTACCATGGTGATAGAGACATTATATAAGATTTGGATACATATGTGAACTGCTCCAATCTTGGGTGATATTATGAGAGAAGTTGTTCTTTTCCGCTATGTCCCGTTATCCATAGCACAAAGATGACGTCAAAATAGGCCATTTTCGTAATACAATTACATTCAAATGTTATAATTACTTCATCACTACGACAGGTATATCCACGAAAGCATACAGGTCAGGGCCCCACTACAGAAATGTTGGCATTCATTTGCAAAATGGCAATAGCCAATCAAGATGAACGTTGCATGCGCATGTTGTTCAAAAGGCCATCAAAATCGTTGTTTCAAATTTGCAATTGATTGCAAATCTTCGTGTTACGGGGCCCAGCTTTAATGGGTAGAGCTATAGAGTAGTCCACCGATTTATGGAGTGCTAAGTGTCAACCTCTCCATCCCATTTGAAATTGCTATTGTTTTGTCACTCTAAACTGAACTAGTGAAAATGTTCAGAGTAAAGGGAGATGAAGTTGGCGCTTCATAAATCTATGGATCAATATCTGTTAAGCCAGGTTAAATTTTAACGCTTTTATTAATACGGGTCTTTGTCGTAAGTGGAGAAGGAGTAAGCATTGTTTATATAAAAAGCGAAAATGGCCTATTTACACTTTATGACAGCACAAAAAATTTAAAAAAAATAAAAAAATGAATAAATAAAAATGATCATGTGTTAACGCTATTTCAATGAATGTGACTTCAAAGAATGGAATTCGTGTAGAAATGCAAAATAAAACAATTCACAATGTAATCGGCAACATCTTACAACTTCATATTTCAGTTTTGTTCCAGTGTCGGAGATGCGTTAGAGGGCGAGACAGTGACCTGTGTGGGTGTGTTTGTGGGGTGTTGGTGCGCGTATGGGTTTTTTTTTGTGTGTGGGTGTGTGGGTGTATGTGTGTGTGTGTGTGACAGACGATATAATTATGAGAACCAGACATATATACAGTGCTTATAAAAAAAAGTACATGTAGACCCAACTTTGATAGCTTCTAATTAAAAAGCTATAAACAATGTGATCTTGAAATATATAGACATGTAGGTGAAATGTAACTTGTTTTATGTCTAATGATATCCCATTCATGACTTTTCTGCCACGGATGACTGAGCACCAGCGTTTTTAAATAGTGTCGTCAAAATCTCCTTGTACCAAGTTTGGGCTGATACAACGAATGTGCGTCAAACCATGCGAATGTGTTACTTCAGTCTAAAAACCTTTTAAAAGTGGAATTCTCTTTCGTGCTTCAATGCTCCATTGCTTAAACTAAGCGATCCAAGCTTTCACATGGCCTTGTTTTAATCAATATGATTATCTCAATTTATTTTAACAGCCTTCTAACTTCTTGTCTCATGATGACTAAAAACTCGCTGCATTGCCCCATTTCACCTACTCTAAGGTGCATAAGGAGTTTTTCTTGAATAACGCCGCATGAACTCAAAATGTTTACTGACTTTAAAGACTGAAAAAATACAAGGAGGGATATATGTGTTAAGAATTACCAAAGTAATTGATAGTAGAATGAGAAAGGGAGAGAAGAAAATGGGAAATATGGAAATAACAGGGAAGAGAAAGAAAAAAGAAAGAAAGAAAGGAAAAGAGTTTAATAGGTAGAGAAGCTGTTATCCTTAATTAAGCATTTCCTCTCTTATCTCCTTCATCCACTCCCTCTCTCTTTTCCTATTAGCTCTAGCTCACACTTCTTTCTTTTTCCACTTCACTCTCATTCTTTCTCTCTCTCTCTCTCTTCTCTCTATCATTCTATCTCGTCTCCACCTGTTCCTCTTTTTCTTTTTTTTCTTTCTCCTCTCACACCCTCCCTCCCTCCCTCTCTTTCTCCTCTCACTCCCTCTCTTTTTCCTCTCACTCCCTCTATTTCTCTCCCTCCCTCTCTCTTTCTCCTTTCTCTCCCTCTCTCTCCCTCTCTTTCTCCTTTCTCTCCCTTCTCCACTCTCACTCCCCCTCTCTTTCTCCTCTCACTCCCTCCCTCCCCCTCTCTCCTTCTCTCTTTCTCCTCTCTCCCTTCTCCCCCTCTCTCTTTCTCTCTCCCTCTCTCTTTCTCACCTCAGTCTCCTCTCATCTCTCTCTGCCTCGATATGTCCTTTTTCTCATTGGCATCCTCTTTCCTTTTTCTTTCCCTCTGCTGGTGGAAGGACACACATTCTTACTCTTGTATTCTACTAGCACCAAATCCAGAGCACAAAAATAGTCGACAAAGTGGTATGATTTTCTCCATATTTATAATAGAATCTTCTCAGTTACATCTTATGTCATATCAATCAAACATTTCATAAAATATGATTTAAAGCGTACAAATGCTAACAGGCTCTTGAAATAGATCATATGAGAATACAGTTGAACCTCATTATAACAAACTCCTTGGGACCAAGGAAATTACCTTGCAATAACAATAAAACATTGTTATACAGAGGCTAAAAAATGAAAAAAAAAAAAAAAAAAATGCAAAGCTGTGGGACAGGCAAAATCAGTTTATTACAACGAGTTTGTAATAACAGTTTTCTCTATAACGTAATTCCACTATACTTGTTTTACCTACATAAATAAAATCTTGCTCTTAAATGTATTTTATTACTCTACAATTTACCTTAGGATCAATAAAACAGAGCAAATACATTTCATAAGTTGCAGATTGAAATAGCTGCACTACAAATTGGCAAATACAGAATTTTGAAAGGGGGGGGGGGGCAAATGTAAGACAGGTCTGATTATGTAGAAGATAACTGACCCCAATTCTGCAAAATCAAATTTACAATGATTCATGAAAAAGGGACAATAATTTATCATTATGTATTTATATTATCATGTACAGAATACAGACACAATGAGGCAAAAACAACAAATTTCTATTTTGTACAGGCTGATCAATGACTGTTTCCTTGGTAGCTTAGAAATTACTCTTCCATGGATTATCTATTTATCATTATCCAAATCCTTCTCAACTCTTCATACTGCTTTTATTTGATATTCTATTTCTGCTCCTGGTAGGCCCCCCCCAAACAAATTTCACTGCAGCATGCATTTCGAACCGCTGCAATTCACACCATGCAACTTTCTGACTTTTTTCTTTCAAGTCTTGTGCAATCTTGTGACACGAAGTTTACAAAAATTGGTCATGCCGTTACCGAGTCACGTGACCTTTTATGACCTCATGTCAGCCCCCCAAATTGTCTGAGTTTTGTGTACAAAATGAATGGGAAACTGCATTTCATCATGTTCCTCCTTTATCCCCTATAATTTCTTCTTTAAGCTGTAATTATCATTTATTTTAACTGAATACTGGTTCATATAACACTCTGAAACGGCAGACTTAAAAAATAAAAAATAAAAAGGTAAATTTGAAAAACAAACAAATACATAAGAAATTCATAAAACAGTAAGAATTGAAATCACTTTAAAAAAAGTTCTTATGTAATGTTTTAAGGTTTAGAGAGAACTTCTTGCATTGAAATTTTATCTCCAAGGCCTTTCTTTACTTGATTATCAATTGAAATGTATAATTATACATATAATTTGCATAAATTATAATATTCAATGAAAAAATATAGATTTACATAAAAATTCTTGAGGTCCGTGCCAAAATTGGGGTGGGGGGGGGGGGAGAGCTTGGAGGCCCCCCCCCCCCCGGTCAAAGAGGAGTTTGAAATATAGCCCAGTACTGTAAGGGTTAAGACGTATTCTGAAGTCTATGTGCAGAGATTCTGAGAGGAGATAGCTCTCCTGTCACTGCATTATACAGCTTGAATTGGGAGAGGTGAGCCAGTATGTTCCAAGAACTCTGGAAAAAAATCTAGCAAAGTGAACCCTAAGCTGCTCCTATACAAGGGCGTAGGCTGGGGGGTGCACTGGGTGCACGTGCACCCCCCCCCCCGCGGTGGCATAGGAGTTCCGCCCCTGAAAAAAAAAAAAAAAAAAAAACTTTTTTCCTCCTTTCAACAGCTTCAAAAACAAGGGGGCACATGACCCGAAACATTCTGTAAAACAATTATTAGTCTTGATTTCTGCCCCAAACCTTATACTAAAAGTCAGGCCATCCATAGAGGTCGGCCAAATCCATTCTTGTCTCATGACGACAGTACCGCGAGACTTATAGTTAATTAAAACCCTTTCGCACCTATAACGCCCGAAACTGACGCCCGAAACAGAGATTACTTAAACGCCCCGGAACCTGGGGGGGGGGGGGGAGGGGGGTCACTCGCGGACTGAAGTGGTACCCATGCTCGTCTAAGCACCTCAAAACTGGACCCAAAAGGAAGTAATTCTTGGTGTCAAATTCTACCTCTAAAAGGATATTGTAAAATATACCCTTAAAAGGCATAAATGGCGTAGGAAAATGTACCAACAAATGTCGAAGAACGCCTATTTCTCAAAAAACGTCGAATGTTAGACTGTACAACACCCATTTTTCTAAAAAAAGAAAGAAAAAAAAAAAAACGTCGAATGTAAGACTGAAAAACACCCCGTTTTCTCAAAACCGTCATCTGATCCTTTCATTCGACTTTTTTTTTTTGACAAGCATGGGTACCCGGCATGGGTGTGGATGCTCCACCTTTTACTAATCCATGTGCATATAAACTCTTTCTCAGTACAATGAATATCTCCATATAGATTTGATTTGATTCGATTTGAATTTATTTAGACAGTATAAAAAATGTCTAGTGAAGACAAAATATGTTCAAGTAAACACATACAGGTCTGCTTTCCGGACAGAAATACAATAACATTAACAACATCATAAGCACATTTTGCAGAATCAATATAGGATCAAGTTATAAAATACTAATACACACCAGCTATGATTGCCAGAAAAACGTACATTGTAACATTTCAAGCACAGAGTTGCATGGTGATATATATGCAATGATAGGTTTTTGTAAAATTAAAGGCCAAGTCCACACCAATATCAAGTTGATTTCAATAAATAGAGTCAAATTAAACAAGCATAATGCTGAAAATTTCATCAAAATCGGATGTAAAATAAGAAAGGTTTGACATTTTAAAGTTTCGCCTATTTTCACAAAACAGTTATATGCATAACACGGTGGATATGCAAATGAGATAGCTGATGGTGTCACACACTCACTATTTCTTTTGTATTTTATTATATGAATTATAGAATATTTCAATTTTTGCAGATTTGACAATAAGGAAGCTCTTCCTTGAATCACAATATGTTACAACAATGACAATTCCACAAGTTCAGTGAGGAATCAATTTTTGTTTCACATCATAATGAGGAAAAAAATGAAATATTTCACATTTCATATGATAAAATACAAAAGAAATAGTGAGTGGATGACGTCATCGGTTCCCTCATTTGCATACCGACCAGGATGTGCATATAACTGTTTTGTGAAATTAAGCGAAACTTTAAAATTTCGTAACTTTCTTATTTTACATCCGATTTTGATGAAATTTTCAGCATTATGCTTGTTTAATTTGACTCTACTTTTTCAAATCAACTTGATATTAGTGTGGACTTGGCCTTTAACTCTGCAGGTTGAGGTGGTTTTTAACAATTTTTTGAAACAAGCCAAGAGTTTTCATGTTGACTATACTTTTAGGGAGTTTGTTCCAGTCATTTGTAGTTTTCGGATAGAATGAGTTCATATAATAATAATCTGTTCTTGCTGTTCTGGGTACATGCATCTTTAAGTTATGATGATCTGTTCTTCCAATTCTGTTCGCAGGTTTGCACATGTTATTACGTCCTATATCTGTGATGTCATTAACAAGCTTATAACACTAAAAAAATAAGTTGGAGGTACTTTCGTCTACTCTCTAATGTATTCATACTAAATTCTTGTAACAAAGTGTTGTAACTACATGTACTACTCCAGTCTTTGTTCAACATTCTTACGTATAACGTTTTTTTTAATCTTTACAATCAGTTGGCTACCGCTTTGTTTCTGTATGGATCACATGCTGTGCAACAATAATCCAAACATGAGCATACTGAAGATTCTGTAAAGGGTTTTTAAAACTGGTTTTGGTCAGTCAACGCAGTCCCTCCGTATTATGTACCAAAAAGGTCTATTGCACTTTACATGTAATTCGGTACAATGATCATTCCAATTTTAAGTGTTATTTATCACAAGACCCAAGTATTTCTCAGTTGATGTACTTTGTAACCCTTGACCATTATTAGTATATTTAAAACTAACATTATGAACCTTCCTAGGCATCATAATCTTGGATTTAGATATGTTGTAGTCAAGGAGGCAATGTGGCCTGACAGAATTCAGCATAAGCTGAGATTAAATCGACATTTGAATTAAAATAAAACCAGCCATCTTCAAGAGTAAATGTTTTTACTGGAAATGGTTTTGACTTGTTGAATGATATTTTGCTGATTGAATGATTACTGACATCAGGTAAGCAATCATTTGATTAACAAAGCAGCTTATAGGCTAGGTACCAAATCACAAGCTTTATAATTTTCTGAACAATACTTAAACTCCTACATAACCTACACTGTATCGTCCAGGAAAAGCTTGCTTGTGATGTGATATCTATTCTAATTTTCTAAACTTTAGTTCCACCTCCCCAAGATGTGCACCTCCCCATGCCCAAACCAGCCTACACCCTTGCTATACATAACAGAACATGTGGTAAAACTATCCAAATACCTTCAGCAGAGGAAAAGACAAAGCAGGAAGAACTGTGAAAGTCTAAGACCAGGGGCGGTATTCTGAAAACTGTTTTATCTCTAATATTATTGTCCACACTTAAAATAAAATTAGTGTTTTGAAAATTGTTGTAACTTTTGTTGTAACTTTTGTTGTATCTTTAGCTTTGTTCACTCTGCGCATGATCCTAATTTACATATGCGCGCTGAAGGTAATATCTTGAGATAATTGGTATTCTGAAAATTATCTTATCTTTTGTTGTATCTTATCTTCCATGGTAAATACAACAAAATTTACAACAGCTTCTACATTTTGTATCTCATGATCTCGGCATTTTTCTAGCTCAGAATCAGACAATACATGCTCGAATAGCAAGATGGAGACTGTGTGTGATTCAAGATCTAATAGAGAAGACATTTTAAAGAAATTACAGGTGGAATTCGATGATTTTACATCAATATGTGACTTGTTTCGAGCAGAAGAGGGTGAGCCGTAATTGCAGTCCAATAGCGCATGGCGCATTATAAAACGCGTAATTTAATAACTAAGCCCCAAATTGATATAAGCGCAAAGCCCATCCTTATGTTTGACATAAGGCCTTCTCCTATTGGTTAACCTACCTATATAAAATCCATCTTGATTGGTAAAGTGCCGAAAAATGGGCTTGTCAAAGATAATCCTTAGATAATATCTACTTAAGACAATTTTCAGAATACCAACTTACAACAATATTAGCGAGGTATTATCTCTGGAAGATACAACAAAAGTTACAACAATTTTCAGAATACCACCCCGAATACAGAAAGCATGGTTAAGTTGGCAGAGATCCTGCCATCCATCAATTAGTGATAGTATTCAACCGAAAACGTACAGGTGAAGTCTCAAGAATGAGAGTAAATGACTAAAGTAAGTGTGTCCAGGGGCGGCGCCAGGGTATTTTGATAGGAGGGGCAAGACGACCTAAGGATGACGTCATATTTTTTCTCCATTAAATAACGGGTAATATAGAGTTATATGTTTAAGACCTCTTTTTTTAATACTCCTCTTTCTTCTTTCTTCCCTTTTCTTCCCTTTTCTTCCTCCTTTTCTTCTTTTTTTTTTTTTTCACTACTTGAAAAATCATAGGGGGGGGGGGCGGTCGCCCCCTCTGCCCCCCCCCCCCCCTGTAGCGCCGCCCCTGAGTGTGTCAGTGGTGAGATGGCAACATCTCACTGCAATGTCTGCAGTTGAGAAGGCCTGTGTTAAGTGCTCTGGAGGGTGGAGACAATGGGGAAGCATTCCCATACAACTGTGGTCCTCTTTATGTCACATATGAAGGCAGACCTTGACACCCTAAGAGAACGGAGGTATGCGTAGATGACAACATCTCCTTTTTTGGCACTCCAGGTGGTATGGGTAATATCCAGGGAATTGACACTCTTCGTGACCATGCCTCAAAGTGTAGAATAGAGAATCCAGAATTTCTCTGAAAGCACATAGCCACAGTTTCACAAGTCACGAATTTGCAAGAGAACGAGCTCAACATGCTTGCAAGGTTTCTTGACCATGACATGCGCACACGCTGGGAATACAACTGCCTTCCCGAGTCAACAACTCTTCCGGTGGCTTAGTTAATCAAAGGCGCTGCTAAAGATGGAGCATGGCAATCTACAGGAAGGTTGGCTGGAAAAAGCCTGAAGGATGTAGAGCTTGAACCTAATGAAGGTATGCCATTTGATAATGACCCTACACTGTTATTGCCAAAAAGTAATGAAATTTGCATATTAATGATGTCGGTAACGGAAGGGACATTTTGATTTTTCAAAGTCTGCAATATAGAAGGACAAAATCTGAACCAGGGACAAGTTAAATTGTTCTCATTCATATTTATGTTTTTCGGTGACATATGGGAGATGTCTTAATCTGTATTCAAACTTTTGCAACGGGTATGATCATGCCCTGTGATTACTTATTCAGCTTTTGCACAGAGTTGACTGGCTATGTTCTGTCTGATAAGTACTTGCTTTAAAAATTTTTTTTTTCTTTTAGTAGTTAGGCTTTTGGAGCAGTAATTGCTTCTCTGTTTTGTTTTCTTTTGTTTGCCTTTCCATTACGGAGGTACATGCACTACTGTGCACAGTTGATTCTCCCATTTGTTCTTGCTATTCAACCTTTGTGCCTTGATTACACATGCACACTATCATATATAATGTTTCACATTTTACAGAGCAACATGATATGTTACGTATGCAGTAGTATCATACTTAGATTATGAAGTTGAAAGTTTGTTCATTTAACTGTAGAGGCCTTAATGATGCATTCAAGAGAAAGAAGGTGTTTGATTATTTTCATAAGGAAAAACATGATCTTATTTTTCTTCAAGAGACACACTCAACAAAATGTCGCAAGTTTTTCACATCTCAATGGGGAGGTCATGCATGGTTTAGTAGCTTTGCAAGTAACAGTAGAAGTGTTAGGTATTTTAGTTAAACCTGGTGTGACATTTAAAGAATTTTTAAAAGTTAAAGATGATGACGGGAGGTACATTATTATTAAGATATTATTGAATGATTTTATATTTGTTTGTTTGAATATTTATGGTCCTTACAAAGATTCACCTGATTTCTTCGTCAGTCTGTTTGCCAAAATTAAAGATATTGGAACTTCACATTTGATTTTAGTTGGAGATTTAAATGTTACTTTAGGCCCATTGAACTACAAGGGCACTGCTGCACTGCAAGTTTGTTGGGTAAAAATATCGTTGGGAAATCACTTTTCTAATTTGTTGGTTAAAAAAACGCCTATTGGTCAAACAAAGTCATTACCCAACACGAGTTGGGCAGGGTTGACCAAATTATTGGTTACATTGGGGGTCTGTGGTGCGCTGGTTGAAGTTTTGCCCAACAAGTTGTTCATTTCTCCCGGATCTTTTGTCATGTGCTTTCTGAAACTAGCCTTATTTACGGCTTCTATTTATGCTGAGCATTATTCACATCTTGTTCATAAATTAAAAAAAAAATAAAATAAAAAGTGTGAAAATGTACGGTACTTCCAGGCTCAGAGGCTGTCAACAACATTTAGTTTTCTCCTCGTGCAGCAAATTTTCGGCTCCCTTTGTTTGTTTTGTTTTGTCTACTTTCTTCTCGAATTCTTTGGACGAGACTAAACTGTAAAGAAATGCCCAATGTTGTTGGTCATATTACCCGCCGCGCCCGCAACAGTTCATATTTTTTTTCGAATTCGAGACATCACGGTCTATTGCAGCGATGGCGGAGATACACGATCGGGAAAATGTGGAACTGGGAGAGCTCTTAAAACAGTGGGGACTTGAGCCCTTGCAAAAAACGTTCTCGGGTAAGTTATTATTAAATACTATAAGTCGAATCCACTGACGTACATAATCCATGTTGACAGGAATCACATGAATTTTATGGACAAATATGATTGAAAATGTATAGCGTGTTCGCTTGAGCAGAATTGGCGAGCGAGCGGATTCGCTATTACTAGTGTCGCCGGAGTTTCGGCGCTGGGGCGGGGCAGTGAGGGTATGTGCATATCTCAGTACGTGCATATCTCAGTGGCGTCACGACGTCACTGGGGCCTTGGCTGGGGAGAAAAATCCGTATTTCAATTTCTAATCGCTGATATCTCATGAAATATATGCCCCAAAGGAGTTACAGATAAGATTGTTCTATATGTGTGCCTTGTGCTGTTGTTAATGAGTGGTGAACTTGATTTGAGAATATTTTTAAGTTCACTTTTAAGCTATAATCATGTAGGACAATTACCCCCTTGGACAATAAACTGTCATCTCATTACTTAAAAATTTTTCGGCACGTCTTCCTCTCCCAAATTAACGCATATATATTTGCATATTATATGGTGTATCTGCATAAAATATGCAATTTATAATCATGTAATATGAACGTTTTTGTGCTTCAATCTAAAAATCTAAATATGGGTACATGTAACCTATTGTTAATTTATCATTTTTCTTTTCTTTTTTTTTTTTTTTTAGTGATTCAGGTATTCTGAATATTCCAGAGCAGGGATTTTTTAATTGTGAATGCTCTAAAGCAGGGAATTGATATGGAACTTCAGTTAATGATGAGTATTCTTCTTTTTATATTTTGCAGATCATGCTATTGACATGGAGACAATGGAACTTTTGACGCCAGACATCATTACAGACCTGATACCAATGATTGGCCTACGTTTGAAATTTCTTGAAAAGTGGAAGGCTCGTGTGAGTACATGTATTTGAAAATGATATGTTACAAATGTTTGAAAGAAGTTGGTGGATTAAAACCATTGTTTCAACATTTGAAATACATACACCAAGTGACATCGGGAACATCCACACAAATAATTTGCAGTCAAGATGGGTGTTTTGAACAGTTCAATTATGCATCCACATATAAGCGTCATCTGCTGTCTGTACATGTTAGGAGGAATGAAGAACAAGCTGATGAACCTGAAGCTCAGCCAGAAAGGCCCCATTTGGCTCAGGAAGTTGAAGATGATATGGATATGGACATTGAACCAAATGTTGATGTCAATCAGATTCAGGCACAGACAACTTTTGAAGATATTTCCGAGGCTACTGGTGCCTTCATAGCCAATATGAAAGCATCAACCTCTGTACCTTATCTCTTTGTTGATACAGTTACACATGAAGTGGAAGAACTTACAAATGTTATTGTAAATCATTTGGAAGGAAAGGTAACTTCACTCTTGGATGATATTAAAAATGGTGATCTTCCAGATGATGCAAAATGTGAAGAAATATTGCAGACATTCAGTGAATTGAAGGAACCATTTAGAGGGATGCGTACCCAGAAACAGCAAGATGACTATTTCAAAAAAAAGGGAGTCTTCATTGAGCCAGTGCCAAAGATTTTAGGTGGAGAATTTGTGACTGCTTCTACCTCAACTGGTGGTGTTAGGCAAGTTTTTAAAGAGGAACATTTTCAGTATGTGCCTATTGAAAAAACATTGAAGCAGCATCTTGAACAACCAGGTGTGATGACTGCAATCCTTACTAGCAAGGCATCTGAAGATAATGATTTGATTAAATCATATCGTGATGGAACCTATTTCAACAGGAAATATGGAGAATCTGATGACATCATTATTCCATTGTTACTTTATAATGATGACTTTGAATCTGGCAATCCGTTGGGGTCGAGAAAGGGTAAAAATAAGATCTCTGGATTTTATGTAAGCCTGCTGTGTTTGCCCATGCAATATCAAGCCAAATTAAGTAACATACTGTTAGCTGCATGTGCCAAAAGTTCATCTATAAGCAAATACGGGGTTGATGAAGTGCTTTCTGTCCTTGTAAAGGATATCCAGATATTGGAAAATAATGGCCTTACAATTTCATGCAGTGATTTTGAAGGAAATGTGAGACCAATACTTTTCCAGGTGATTGGAGACAACCTCGGACTTCACCATATACTGGGATTTGTATGTTCATTCAGTGCCAACTTCCCTTGTCGTTTTTGTCGAGCGCCTAAAGAGTTGACACGACGCCAGCTCGAAGAAGACATCATGTTACTACGGAATGAGGAAAATTTTGCTGAGGATCTACTCGTCAACAATGTTAGCCTGACAGGAGTCAAGAGAGATTCCAAACTGAATGAGCTTGCAAATTTTCATGTGACTGACAATGAAGCACCGGATGTGATGCATGATTTCTTAGAAGGCGTGTTTCCTCTAGAAATCAAACTTATAATTTCTACCCTGATAGCAGAAGAAGAGTACTTCACCCTAAAAGAACTTAATACACGGTTGGCAGCATTCAACTATGGATTTGTTGATAAGAAAAATAAACCTAGTCCTATTCAGGCTTCAGCTCTTGCCAACCCAAGTGGACCAAGTGGACAATCAGCTGCACAGACCAATTGCCTTGCCTTATATCTGCCCGTGATAATAGGAGACCTGGTCGATGACGATTCAGAGGTATGGGAACTTTTCCTTTTGCTTCTTGATGTGTATAAGCTGGTAGTTGCTCCAAGCATCAGTAAAGGAGGCACTATTGTGCTAAAAGGCTTGATAAGAGAACATCACAGTCTTTACTTGCAGCTCTTTGAAACGCATTTGATACCAAAACATCATTTCATAACGCACTACCCCAGACTGATTCGTCGTCTTGGACCATTGATGCAGTATTCTTGTATCCGTAAAGAAGGAAAACATAAGCCTTTCAAGCAGTGGGCACGTGCTTCCAACAACTTCAAGAATATTGCACGAACTGTATCTATAAGGCATCAACAACAGCAGAGCTACCACTTCTTAATGAGAAACCCACTGAGTGCAGAAGTGGACATCAAACATCCTCTTCCGATGCAGGTGTCAATGATGGAGGATGCAGGGGACATATGCGCAGCACTAAATTGCCCAGCAGATAGTATTCTGATTATGGCCGAGAGTGTTAACATTCACAGTTATGTGTTCAAACCAGAATGCATGGTGCTGACAGACTGGAGTGAGGATGGACCTCACTTTTCAAAACTGGAACACATCATCGTACTAGCTAGCAAAATGTACTTTGTACTTCGTCCATGGCTGACAACTCATCATGTCAGGCATATGCATGCACATGCAGTTCAGTCAGTAGATGGTCCCATCCATATAAAAGAGCCCCACGATCTCCTCATTTGCCGCCCATTCCATGTCACCAAATCGTCGTGCGCATGGCATATTGTCGTTAGGTCTATTTTCGGTCCAAGAATCGATTTTTCGATTTTCATGTCAGTTGATAGTGTTTTAAAAGCTCTATCACGTGATGTCCTTAATATCATAAAACATGACGTAATAATGACGTAAAAGTCAATTGAAAAATGTCACTTGCACGAATTCGTCGGGAGGTGTTCTAGCAGAATGTTGTTACACGCTATGCGACCTTTGGAAATTAGCGCCGGAACCAACTTAGCGACAAGCAGAATGTCGTTGTGATGTCGCTGTCGGGTGATCCGGACTTACGGTGAGTTGATTTTTGTTTTTTTATTCGTGAAAGAAATATGATCTGAAACAATTTTATAGGAAGTATGAGTGTTAAAGCGATAAGATTACTGTGAGCCTATTAAAACACGATGGCAGTTAACATAAGTGAAGTTTTACGAGGAATATTTTAGAAACTGTAGCAGGATAGTATATTGTTGTCCCATGTATTCATTTCTGCGTTGGTTCTTCGTGAACAAGCCCAAGTGCAAGCAAACGCAAATGCAAAGCTTACGTTAGGCTTAGCCTTAATTTAAGAATTAAGTCACACCACATCAACAAGGTGTATGAAATGCAGGGGGATTTTTTAAAACTGCTATGTAGGCCTAATGTATTTCCCCCTCATTTATTTATTTATTTTTTTTTTTTGGGGGGGGGGGCATTCGATTCGGGACAAATGCATGCATTAATATCAAATTTAAAATTAAAATTTTAAAAATTCATAACTTAGAACCCATTGTCCAATTTCAATAATTTTTGTACCACTGAACTCAGAATAACCTGAGGCTGAAGAATACATTCACAGCACCCAACTCTACAACCACATCACAATTTCCATTTCTGTCCCTACAAATACAATAGTAATACTAATACAAATAAAATAGAGTTGCCTACGACGTACGACCTGCCTACGCCCATGACGTTGTAATACTAGTAGTAATAGGAAGAGTGAATGTGCTCCTTGCTTGTCCTCTATTTTTGAGCACTAGGCACATTCGTCCTGTTAATATTACACTTTACAGTGTAATACTAATAGAGTGATATACTGTATAATTCATTGAATATAAAATTATGAACCTGTTGAAATTGCTGTACTTATCTGCAATAATAAAATAACTGGTCGATGTAAGAATCCTTGTGCTAATCCTCACCAGCGCCGACATTTAGTATGCTTGCGCGCTTGCTCAACCAAATGACATCTGTATGTACGGGTACGCGTTTGTACCGTGCAAGCCGACACAAAAGTTGTTCACACGTATTTGCTATAGTGATGGTGTAGATGGTCATTTATGACCATCTTACTTGTAGATGGGGGGGGGGGGGGGAGGGATTTCACAAAAGTTAATCAAAATGCTCTGAAAATTACTTCTGTCAACCTTTCTTTTGTAGTCTATGTGACATTAGTTCATTGATTGTTTTATGCTATTGGGGTTGGGCCATACATAGTCATTAGATATTGTACAATTTATTTTCCATCAAGTAAAGGTCATGGTTTGGTGTTATGTTTCCTTCAGATTCAATATGGATCAAACTGTGTTGACAGTAAAGTGGCTGAAGGATGGCTCCATCAACACGGTTGTTGCCAAAGATCTGTGGTACAGGAAGACGGGGCAGTTCAAGAAAGGGATGCGGGTGCAAATGAGAGATGAGAGAGGGAGATGGTGAGCAGGGAAAGTCATCGGTATCCTACCGTCGTTATTCAGTAAGTTATAATGAATACTGAAATGCATATGGCAATTTCTGTGTTGAGACACACTTGTTATTTTACTTGAGCAGACATTTTATGCAACAAACACAAACCCTCACTGTATACTCTCTTCAATAATTTTGTTTTACTCTATTATTAAAAGGCAGACCAGAGCTTTCATCATATATGATGGTTTGTATGAGAAAAGGAATAAATATTACTTCCTTGACAAGTTCATTAATGGCAGAAAGTATAAATGTATTTTTGTGTCTGATTCTTTTTTACTCTGTATCAAAATGCAAGTAGGTCTTTCAAGCCTTTCATTCTAATGTATGATGGTTTGTATGAGAAAATGAATAAAGATTATCACTTCATTGACAAGTTCAGTGATGGCAGAAAATTTAAACTTAAAAAGTAAAATTTGTGACTGCCAGATTCACAATTGAGAAGCCAATCAGGTAAACTTTCGAGATTGCACCCAATAATTGACTCCAATGTTACTTTCACAGTTGATGGTGCTACTGATGGTAATGGTGACAAATGCCCTGCCAATGACGAATGCCCACCTGGACCATCAAATTTATCTCCTGACATTGATGGCAGTTGTAGTGGAGATGATGAGGACAACATCCCCCCGACAGAGTTAATGTCTAAAGGTTAGTATTTACTGCCTAATTCTGAAATGTTCTGGAGTTTCCTAAAATTTCTAATGCACACTCTGTACAGGGCCCTGGGAGCTGGGGGTGCTGCAGCACCCCTAGATTTTCATGGGTCTATTTGTTTTTCTTTATTTGTGTATTTTTTTTCTTTTATTGTTTTTATTGTTCCAGCACTCCCAGCGAAACAAATTGTTCCCAAGTTCCTGACTCAGTATAATTGCTTGATTCTGAATGAAATGCCAAAATATACTTTTCATCCTATAGTTTGATTTTTGAGATGAAAAGAATAATTTAATATTTCATTGACCAATTCATTGATGGCAGAAAGTTTAAATGTAGTTTGTGCCTATCTAATTCTTTTTTACTCTATATCAAAAGGCAAAATAGGGCATTAATCTTAATATATGATGGTTTGTATGAGAAAATGAATAAAGATTATCACTTCCTTGACAAGTCCAGTGATGGCAGAAAGTTTAAATTAATATGTGACTGCCAGATTCACAATTGAGAAGCCAATCAGGTAAACTTTGGAGATTGCACCCATTAATCGATTCCAATGTTACTTTCACAGTTGATGGTGCTACTGATGGTAATGGTGACAAATGCCCTGCCAATGATGAATGCCCACCTGGAGATGACGACAACATTCCCCCAATGGAGTTACCGCCTGAAGGTTAGTATTTAACCCTTAACTTGCCACGTTCATGTACCCTAGTATCCGATGAGCTGTTACGTGCATGCATGTACACTAGCACATGGCGAACTGCCACATTCATGTATACTCGCAATCGTCACACAGTCATTGTTATGCCTATTATTATGTGTGGATTACTTTGCATGCAGGGGTGTTTCCATTGTTTAGTGCATGCGTCAGTCCTTCACCCAGGCCCATTTGTGTTTTGAGAAATCTAAGTGTAACTAAACAAAATTATTTTCTGCCTCTAGCCTTAAAATAAATCTGGTTTTGGAAGATGAACACTTTGGTGTTTGGTTTAAAATCAATGGGCACATTAAGGGTTAACACACGATTCTTAAATGTTCTTTATTTAACTATTGAACTATCAGGCAATTGTTTCCATTGTTGCTTTCACAGGTGATGATGCTACCGATGGTAATGACTGCCCTGCCAATGACGAATGCCCACCTGGACCATCAAATCTATCTCCTGACATTGATGGCAGTTGTAGTGGAGATGATGAGGACAATATCCCCCTGACAGAGTTAATGTCTAAAGGTTAGTATTTACTGCCTAATTCTGAAATATTCTGTAGTTTCCTAAAATTTATGATGCACACTCAGTATAATTGCTTGATTCTGAATGAAATGCCAAAATATACTTTTCATCCTATATTTTGATTTGTGAGATGAAACGAATAATTAATATTTCATTGACCAGTTCATTAATGGCAGAAAGTTTAAATGTAGTTTGTGCCTGATTCACAATATAGATCGGAATTCAAGAACTTGTTATACGTTTCTTTTCTTATTGAAGGGCACTTTCATGAAATTAGATTAACATGGTGCCATTTCAGAATGTGTCTTTTTACATTAACACATGAGACCCTTGAACTATGTCTTTCAGGTAACAATGATATTCAGCCTGATCAAGCAACAATGCAAGGTAAGAATTTAAAGAAACATGTTTTAAGCACATCCTAATTTCTATGTAAAATCTAACCTAATTTATTTGGCGGAGGGGAGGGGAGCACATGGGGGAGATCAGTAAATGAAAGCATTTTCTTAGTGAGTCCGGCTTAATTACCCATTTGCCAATATTACCATGTTCATGTTTTTTTTTTCCCCTTTATCTAGAGCAGTTTAACAATTTGATTATTAAAAAAATAATTTTGATTATATTTTTGTTATGGATGGCACATGTTTTTTTTTCTGTCATTGATTAATTGCTCTTTGATAATTGATGACTATTGATCGATTCCTTCTTTGTGGCAAATTAAAATGATTCAATATATCTGCATCTGTTCTCTTATCTTTTCTTTCTATCTTGGCAACATAAAGCTCACTGTATGCACAACGGCTGTAGGGAGGAAGTCTTTGCAGCGTGTGTGACATGCCTATCTCTTCTTTGTGGCAAGCATTTCTTTGAAGATGATCCCTGCAATCAGCATATTGAAATGTTGGTACGGTGATTGACATCTCATGTTCAGTAAATATTATAGATGAATGGAGATAGCTTTAACAGATTGATAGCAATTAAGCAGTCAAAGAGAATGAGTGCCAGTCAGATGTGAGAATTTCAAGAGTACAATATTGTGCAATTTGTGATACTGCAATATGTTGTATGGTTGTATGCAATTTTTGACAATAGATTTTTTTTTTTTAAACAAAGAAATTCACACTTTATACTTCCATGTGATAAATCACCTTTAAATCTGTTGAAATATTAAATGTAATTCTGAAAATACACTGCTGACACATTGTCAAGTGCATATTTAAGTATTTGTTTTTGTTATTCAAATTTGAAATTTAGAATGATTTCAAATGTAAAGTTTTTGATCATTTATTCTTTAAACAGAATGACCCTCAGCTGGCTAGGTTAGTTGAGACGATTCAGGCTGAAGACATCGATTTACCTACATCATACACAATAGTAAGTATCTTCAATTTGTAATGATGATTGTTAGTGTTGCATAACATGACAGTTGCCTCTATGAACATAATGACGAATATCATTCTTAATACAGGGGAAACTCCATATAATAAACAAAAAAAACGGTTATTACGAGGCCATTGCCGTGGTCCCGAGTTTTCCTTCCATACATGTTAATGTATCATGTATGCTATCTGATATAACAAGATATTGGTTTTAACAAGGAAAATTTTTTGTCCCAATGACCTTGTCATATTGAGTTTGCCCTGTATTATTTTCATCTTGATGACTATTTTATGAGGAAACCATTTATTCATCCCTTTTTGCAAGCTTGGTTATTATGAGGTTCTGTTTTACCAGGCCGTTCTGTTTCTCTACCTCCTAACTTTCCTTCATTTTTATTTCTTTGTGACAAAAAAAAAATGCTTAAGAATTTTTATTCTATATTTGATTTGTTGGATTGAAGGAAATTTGCATAATTAGAAAGTAATGTCTTTATTTAACTGAAATTCTTATGTATTTTAAAGGGCATGGTTAATCCTTTACCAAAATTAACCTTTTCAGGTTGACCTCCAAGATGATGGAAGCCAACCAAGCATGCCATCACAACCAAGCGTGCCATCAAAACCAAGCGTGCCATCACATCCAAGCGTGCCATCACAACCAAGCGTGCCATCACATCCAAGCGTGCCATCACAACCAAGCGTGCCAGCACAACCAAGTATGACATCGCAAGATTTCACTCCACCTTTCCCAAATGTAAGTAATATTACATCTCTTACAGAAAGATTTCTAGTTACTTACCACATTATTGTCAGAGAAAACATTATTATAAACATTATCTATTATTTATTGTAATGCCTCTTCTACCATTTTTTTTGTTCCTACCCTTATATAGAGATTCTAGGTATTCATTACATGTGAGTCATTGTATGAGACTGTTAACTCTATGCATGTGGGTCAGTGTTGAAAGGCAGTAGAATTTTACATGGTCTGTACCACCTTGATTTTAATTACAGATGATGCCCGTCTATGCATATCATTCTGTTGATTCAAATGTGGACACTGAGGCAGATCCCCTGCAAATGACTCCAAAGCAATGTGAAGTAAGTTTTTGATTATTTCGTCGACGTTCATCCGAACGGTTCTATAAGTAAAAAATGGCTAAAATTTTTTATTTTTAGTTTTCCCCATTTTAAGACTGCCCATACCAAAGACTATCTACTTGCAAAATTTTAATACCCAATTTAGTATATTTTAAGAGAAATTCAACTAAGAACATTTTGCCTGATCACGAATTTGTGATAGCGTTATCCGAACTGTCCTATATAAATTCCCATTGACATGTGTATTAAAACATGAGATATACTACAATGTCTGTGACTGCGCACACTACACGCACAGTCATCCGAACCGTTCTATAGCATTGATTCATGTGTGGTCTCCACACCATAGTGTCATAGTTTTTTGATAGTGTGTGTGACATCTACACATTTGTCAATGTAACTTCGGTATTGCCTATTGATACAAGTCAGTAAAATCAGAACTGATTTTATTTGCTAGATAAATCTATGTACCTACCTATTTTGCTAGTCTTCCGACTACGCAAGCCATTCGAGTAATTTAAGTCACGAAAGTGCATATACCCCCCTCGGGACCCCGCCTTCCTCTGTGCACGTACGCATGACGCGCGCACACAATCATCCTCTTTACGAGCAGCCTCAGACAAGCCTTGACATGTTGCTGGGCAAGGAGTGGGGTAGGAGGGTGGGACATAGGTAGGTACATAGATTTATCTAGCAAATAATAAAATCAGTTCTGATTTTACTGATTTACTACAATAAATCAATGTACCTACCTATTTTGCTAGACAAGCACAGATTCAAATGGGGGGCATGTCCCAAGAGGAAGGTTAACGAGAAACCAAGGAGGACGTTGCAGCTTGCAACGTCCTGATAGAAAAAGACTCTTCACTTGACAGAATGTCCTTTAAATAAAAGGATGTAAAGGAAGTGGAGGAGCGCCAATAAGCCGCCCTCATAATATCCACTAAGGGCACCCCCTGGAAAAGAGCCCATGAAGCACTGATACCCCTGGTATCGTGAGCACGGGGCTTCCCATCCGACACTAGAGCCTCCGGCCCAGCTGCCTGGATTGCTTCGACTATCCATCTAGAGATGGATTCTCTGGAAGCAGGGGAAAAGGGCTCTCGAGTGATGACAAAGAGCTGATCACCCTTACGGAGAGTCTTCGTTCTATCCAAATACCATTTCAAGGCCCTCACCGGACACCAGACCTTGTCCTCCTGTACTGAGGAATGGTCCGAAAGCGGCCTAAGACAAATCTCAACTGGTCCAGAGGAAGCAGTCTGATTTTTGGCAATAAATGAGGGCTTAGGTATAAGTCGCACACCACGGTTCTCCCAACGGATGTGACCCGGGTTGATACAAAGGGCATGGAGAGTACTCCTCCTCTGTCCTGAAGCAATAGCGACTAAAAACAGCGTCTTGACTGTCAAATGATGAAGAGACGCATTACCCAACGGTTCAAAAGGTGGCTTGGCAAGTGCATCAAGGACCTTGGGTAGACTCCAAGACGGAGTCAGACTACGAGTTGATGGACGCTGCAAAAAGAAGGAGCGAGTCAACCTAGTCAAGAGGGGGGAGTTGGAGACTCCCGAACCGTCAGCAAAACCAACGTGGATGGCGGCAATAGCCGAACGATAGCCACGGATGGTTGAAATCGATCTACCCTTATCGAAAAGGGAGATAAAAAAATCGGCAATAACACTGATGGGGGCTTCACGCGGCGAGACACCCTGGTTCTCGCACCAAGAAAAGAAAGCCCCTAAACGAGAATTGTAGAGATCTCTAGTGGAGTCTCTACGACTTCTCATCACAAACTGGGAGGCTCTCTCGGAGAGTCCCGAGTTTCTGGCGTCTTCCCCAACAACGGCCAGGCAGTCAAGTGGAGAACTGCTGGGCGTTGATGAACAATCCCCGAGAGGGGTTGAATAATCAAATCCTCTCTGAGAGGAAGGGGAAACGGCTGGCCGGCCAGGAGACTCAGTAGGTCTGGGAACCAAGGTCTCGCTGGCCAATGTGGGGCTATCAGCAAGAGCCAAGCCCCGTCCTCCTTGACCTTTCTCAGGACCTGAGGGATCAGAGGAATGGGGGGAAAAGCGTACCCCCGGAGAGCTCCCCAATGGAGGGAGAAGGCATCCAGTGCCCACGCCTCCTGATCCCGAACTCGCGAGCAATACCTCGGGAGTCGGTGATTTAGGGTGGAGGCGAAAAGATCGATCTCCAGAGGACCCCATACCTCTTGGAGAAGAGTAAACACCTCCGGATGAAGAGTCCACTCTGACGGGAGGCATCTGCCCCGAGACAGAAAATCCGCGATCAGATTGTCGTGACCGGGAATGTAGGAGGCCACCGGTATAATGTTCATGGACCGGCACCACCTCCATAGCTGGGCAGCTAAGGTGTTCAGAGAGGAAGACCGAGTGCCGCCTTGGCGATTGATGTAAGCAGCTACTGTGACATTGTCCGAAAGTACAAGCACAGTGCGACCAACAAGAGCGGGTCTGAAATGATGAAGAGACAGGCTGACTGCCATCATTTCCAAAACATTGATATGGGGAATAACTCTCAAGTGAGACCAGTCCCCTGAAATCATCTCGCCCCGACAATGACCGCCCCAACCTAGAAGGGAGGCGTCTGTCGTCAGAGAAACTGACGGAAGAGGGGTGCTGAGAGGCTTGCCTTGGGCAAGAAACGAATCGTTCGACCATGGGGCGAGAAGGAGCTTGATATCTCTTGGGATCGGAATCCACCCCAAAGGAGAATCTCTGCCCGGTTTGAAAAACTTGAGGAAGTGCCTCTGGAAGGGCCTCATCAACAGCCTGCAGTCTGGTAAGACGTCCACTAGACTGGCCAGATAGCCCAGGAATTGAAGCCAATGTCTGGCTCTGACCCTGCGGGCCATCCGCAATGACCGTGCGGTCATGGTAATAGTCCGAATTCTGTCCCGACTGGGGCGGGCAAGCTGATTCGGGATGTCTATCTCCGCACCTAAGTACACTGGGGTGCGTGTGGGAGATAATTCCGATTTCTCCCAGTTTATCAGAAAGCCTAAGTCTTGCGTTAGACGCAGTAAAAGGCGTAACTGATCCAACAAGAGGGACTCTGAGTTTGCAACTAGGAGCCAATCGTCTAGATAGACGAACAATCGGAGGCCGCGGTTCCGTAAAAACGCGGCCAGGGCCGACACTATTCGAGTGAAGACTCGAGGGGCCGGTCTCAGCCCGAACGGCAGGGCACGAAATCGGAAAGTTTCGCCCTGGAACGCGAATCCCAGCAAATCTCTTGACAGAGAATGAATGGGGATGTGAAAGTACGCGTCTTTGAGATCGAGGGAGATCGCGAGGTCGTCCCGTTTGATCAAGGGCAGAATAGATGCCAAGGTCTCCATGCGGAAATGCACTGGAGGGATGAACCTGTTGATCCTTTTCATATTTAGGATCATTCTTAGACTTCCCGAGCGCTTGGGAATAACAAAAATAGGGGAGAGACAGAGATGAGGATGATCTCTCACCCTTTCTATGGCGCCCTTTTCCAGCAGCGTGCCGATCTCTGAAGAGATGTGCTGCTGAAAAAGGGCGGACATTGGAGGCGGACGACTTCTGATAGCGCCGTTTGGAATCGGCTGGATCAGATCTATGTAGAAGCCGTCGCGCACGACGGATAGCACAAAGGCGTCGCCGGAGATTGCCTCCCATGCTGGGAGGAATCTCTGGAGCCGCCCGCCTACACTGTCCACAAGCACTCGGGGCAAGGCATCAAAAGGCCGACTTAGGCCGGGCCGGGGCCCTGGCGGCGGACTTATGCCCCCCTCTTCCTCTCGCCGAGCCTCTACCACGACTGCCCCATGACGGCGCCTGGGTAGAGGTCACAACCCGAGGGATGGTCACCGTCACTCGACGATCTGAGCGCTTAACGCCTGTCGAGACTGACTTAGCCTTCGGAGTAGACCGAGCAGACTGAGGAGGCAAGAACTGTCTAGCCATCTCCTTCGCCTGCTTGCGACCTTCTATCTCTTTGTGGAAAACCTCATTAAACTGGCCCCCAAAGAGATTCGGGTGAGAGGAAGGGATACCCCGCAAGAGAGGCGGGATATCCTTCTCTAGCACTCCCAGTGTGGAGAGCGCCAACTTGCGGCGTTGATGTGTGATGTCAATAGCCGCTGATGAGAGCTGAGACCACTGAAGTCCAGCTAACAAAAGCAGGAGTTCGTCCAATAAATTGGAGTCCTCCTCGGTCACATTCAGTTCAGCTGATCTGGCCCTAAGGCGCAACAGTGAACCCAAGTAAGCCGATAATCTCAAGCCCGACCTGACTTTAGTTTCAAGGTTCACTAGGGGCTTCTCGGCGGTTCTATAGGACTGAGTCTTGAAGTTGATATTCAGACGTTGTCCCATACCAATAATCTCCTGAGACAAACCCTTGGCAGAAAAGAAGCCCTGGGTGTCCTCCGGATGGAAAGAGAAGGCACTGCCGTGGGGACGTCGAGAGACCCGACCCGCATCGGCGAGTGCCTCCCTATTCCCATACTCCTGTTTGAAATCCTCTGTAAGAGGAATACCAGGAGTCGGGCCATGCTGTCTGAATAACAGCGACGGCTGATCATTATCCGACCGGCCTTGGGGAAAAATGTCCGGCATATACTTCTCTAACAGGGCCTTGGCATCTGCCGCCATAGCCTGGCAAGGCTGGGGGTCCAAGCCGGCCTGAGATTCTGAAGCAGACAGGGAAGAAACCTGCGAGACAGAATCAAAATCGGGAGAAGTAGTCCGAGGGGGGACATCCCAGGGGGATGGATATACCCACGGACCAGGGACAGACTCCTCACCCGGCGGGGCTCCAAGAGCCGCAGGCACAGGGGGAGTAGGCCGAGATACCGCCTCCGGACAAAATTGTCCGGGGTTCTGATCACGGACATCGGAGCCCGGGCCAAAAACACCGGGGTCCGGCTCGGGAACATCCTCCGTTACAGTGACAACTGACTGGGGAGAACCCGGCTCAGTAGCTGGCAGCGTCGGGGGGTTAGAATCCCACCCTTGCTGCTCTGCAAAGAGTCTCAATAATCTGAGTAATTCAGATTGAGAGTCGGGGGGAGGAGAGGGCTGAGCCGTCTTCCCCGACTTGGGTTTATCCTTGGATTTACCCTTCTTGGATTTACGCTTCTTTGTGGGGGTGTGAGCCACCACAGTAGAAGGTCGTTTAGAAGCACGGGAAGTGTTTGGCTGTAATATAGGAGCCACACTACCCAAATTGTCCGGGCCGAACTCCCCAGTGGCGGGGAGCGGATCGGCCGTAATAACAGGGACTGTGCTTCCCCGACCAGAGCCCCGATTCGCATTGCCTGCCGGGGAATGGACGGGCTGCTGCATAGCAGCACTGCTGGGTAAAACTCCCGGAGCACTAACGGTGGTCAGTGGCTGGCGGGAACCAGCAGTCTTCCGCTGCGAGAGCCTGCTCAAAGAGGAGGTCTTCTTAGCGGGGTGCGGATTTGCGATACCAGCTGTAATTCCCCCAGACACACCGACGGTGGTCGTGAGTCGAGGGAAGCTAGTATCACTGGGTGAAATCTCGCTAGGCACCCCGACGGAGGTCGGGGGTCGGCAAGACCCAGTAACATCATTAGCTGACCGCTTCGCGGTCTTACCAGTTAATGCCCCCTCCAAGCTCCCGACGGTGGTCGGGGGTCGAGAGGACCCGGTAATACTAGCTACCGCCCCTCCAACTGCAGACACGGTGGTCGTGAGTTGGGGGGAGCCAGACTTGCTAATGACGGGTGTTCGGTCCGAAACGGGGTGAACACCTAACTTACCTATAGAGCCCGTCTTGCTCGACACTCCCGGTATAAAAATACCAGTACGAGCCGACAGGCTAACGCCCTTACCTCCCCTGACCATCGTGTTAGACTCGCTGGAAGGCGAGCGGAACACAGAGGTCTCCACCACACTCACTGGGCTGACGCCCTTATAAGTAAGAGTAGTGGAAGGGAGGAAAGAAGAATTAGAAGAGTTCGGAGGTAACCAAGACCTCGACTGCTCTTCTTCAGACGAACTCATTATCACCTGTAAGGAGATATAAACAGAGTTAAACAATAACACTAAGTGTAAAGAAAAGGGCGTAACAACACGAGAGCGAAAGGGAATGGAAAATTTCCAACTCTAGTGTATGGAAAATTCCACTCACGCACAAAGAACAATACAACACTCTCGTAAGGGTATATGCACACAAACAGCCACACACCGCAATAATAACGGAACGAACAGGGCTGAACGCCCGGGCAATACGCCACAGCGAATGCCCAAGGCCACAACGAAAGAGGTGAAAAATATGAGGTATGAAAATAAGCTCAAAAATCACCAAAGTGTGTACGTGACAGACATAAACCGACACTAAAACAGAATTAAAACAAGTTTAGGACGGAAATATTGGCAAAAGTCAACAGAAAACGCGCTATAAGAGAAAAACTCTGAATTTTTTGCGCAAGATTGTGACTTAGCTGCAACTCTTTAGGCTGCGAGAAGGAAAGAGGATGATTGTGTGCGCGCGTCATGCGTACGTGCACAGAGGAAGGCGGGGTCCCGAGGGGGGTATATGCACTTTCGTGACTTAAATTACTCGAATGGCTTGCGTAGTCGGAAGACTAGCAAAATAGGTAGGTATATTGATTTATTGTAGTAAATGAATGTTTATGGCAAATTAAACGTCTGAATTATCGCTTTCTTGGCATATTAAACAATTTAGAATAGTAATAATAATAATATTAATGAATGCTGACGATTTTACTGGTTCATTTTTTTTTCTCTGTAATCAAACTAATGATGTAGTCCTTGAGCATTTCCATGGTGAAAATATACTGACAATTCAATGGTTTGCAGAGGACCATGTACTCTCTTTGGTAAAAGTGTGATTCTGAAAATAAATGAATTAAAAATAATGATAATGCATCAAACGCCAATTCACACACTTCATTATCTAATGAGTATCTAAGTTGTATTTTCTTTTCAATGTTTTCTGTCACATTCTTGTTTTCTCTACACTTTTTTCCTGCTCTCAACGTTGGAATTTTCCTGCAGTACACAGACATGTAGCTATTATATCTTCTTTCTTCTTTCTTCTTTCTGTTTCTTTTCCTTTTAACATGCATAGAATACCAAAGCAAGGAAAAGGGTGGCAAATCCAGAACAATGGAAGCAAAATACTCAGCGGAAGCGACGTAACCTTGGCCTGGCATACACCTCAAGGGATGGCAAAGAAAGGCCGGCTAGAAAGATGGGGGAAGGTTGTGAAACAGACTGTAGGTATAGGTGTTGTGATCATATTTCCAAGGATCAGAGGGAGGAATTATTCCTTCAGTACTGGGCAATTGGTGATGCCCAGAGAAGAAGTGATTTCATTCGTTCTCATGTAAGCATGAAAAAAAGTAAGAAAGAAAACAGGCGAAGAGTTCAAAGAAATTACTCTCTCCCTGTTGAGGGGAAAGCACAGAAGGTGTGTCAGAAATTTTTTTTACACACACTAGGAGAAACGCAAAAAGTAGTTCTGTACAACACAGGTGGGAAAGATCATTTTCCCACTGATCGTCGGGGAAAGCACAGTCCTAAAAACAAAAGTGATGAAAAGGATCTAGATAAGATAAGGTCTCACATAAAAAAATTCTATGTCATACCATCCCACTACTGCCGTAGTTCTACTTCTCGTCAGTATCTCCCTGGGAATCTTAGCATAAGGAAAATGTATGATCTGTACACATAAGAAACACCAAACCCCAAATGTCTCAATGTCTACCGTAGAATATTCAATACAGAATTTAACTTGGGGTTTCACATGCCCAAAAAGGATGAATGCAAGGAGTGCACGCCATTCAGGAATGCCTCACCTGAAGCAAAAGAAATCCTTCGAGCCGACCATGAAGAGCATGTAAGAAATAAAATAAGGTCACGAGAAGAAAAAGACAAAGACAAACAAAAGGCAATGAAGGATAGCACCTACCATTCTTATTCATTTGACCTGCAGCAAGTGTTACCCTGTCCCTCTGGAAATGCGTCGCTCTTTTTTTATAAAAGAAAGCTATCAACGTATAATCTTTCCTTATACAGTCAGGGCAGTGGCGAGGGCTTTTGCTATTTGTGGAGCGAGGAGAAGGGTCGTAGAGGGGCATCAGAAGTAGGTTCCTGCCTCCTACGCCACCTCCGCCAGCTATCAGGAGTAAAGCATGTGTCACTGTTCAGTGACAGTTGTGGGGGGCAAAACCGCAACAGATTTGTCGCAGCAGCATTATTGCATGCTGTAAGAACAACAGAGATAGAGACAATCGAACACAAGTTTTTGGAACCAGGTCACACCCAGATGGAGGTAGACTCCATCCACAGCACAATTGAGACTGCAAAAAAAAGTATCCCTGTGTACCATCCAGATCAGTGGGCAACTGTGGTTGCCCTTGCTCGCAGAAAGAAACCGTATCATGTCACACAAATGCAGCACCATGAGTTCTTTGACCTTAAGAAACTCGCTGGAGAAATGCTGCACAATTCACAGAAGGATGTCGCAGGGAACCAGATTTACTGGTCAAAGATGCGACATGTGAAATTTGAGAAGAAATATGCTCACAAAATGCAATTTCGATACTCATTTGATGAAGAAATGAGTGAACTGAGGGTAGCTGCATCGCGCAAGATGCAAAACATCAATCTAGAACCCCTCTACAATGATCTACTCAAGATCAGTGCCGTGAAGAAGGCCGACCTCATTGCCCTGTGTGACCAGAACGTCATTCCTCTGGCGTATCAGTCATATTATAGGGCCTTGCCTGCAGAGGAGTGCAATGCTGTTGACGCGGAAGACTTTGAGACTGTAACAGAAGAATAATGTGTCAGTCTTGTGAGAACTTCAACATGATGTACAGCCTGCGTTAGGAGGGTAATTCTCATGATTTTCTCAACATGGGAGGTCCTGGGAATGATGTTTACTACCAGCTTGATTTGGCCTTGATTTAGGTCACTGTAAAGGATCAAACGATCTAAGAGAGAGAGAATGAAAAATGTGGCATACAAATAGTTCCAGACCTGCAGTGTGGGTTGCTTGTGTGGGTGTTACTTATGGGCAGAAATGAGGCCCTGCAAAAGTATATAGCCTCACATTTTTTTTTCCTTTCATAAGCTTTCTCACTTTCCTATCAACATGTTTTTAAAGATCTTATTCTAAATAGTATTTTCATGAAGACAATCCAGTTTGAACAAGGCTCATTAATAAAAATTAATAAAAAACTTCTGGGGCATCGTTCATTATCTATTAAGATACTCTTAAATAAAATACTAATAGACTGAAACACAAGCCAGCAATTTTCAGGAAGAACCAGTACTTCAGTATCCCTTTAATCACCGATGCAATTTATATACTGAAATGTTTTCTATTCTGAATGTGAAACATTGTATTTAATTCAAATGTGATATCTATATGAACTTTGACAACTCTTTTTATTCTCTTCTGAATATAAATTATTTGTTATTCACCAAAATGCTTGCCATTTTCATGTATCATTGATGAAATTTATATGATGAAATGTTTTATCGTCTGATTATAAAGTATGTTTATTCATCAAAATTTTGACTTTCTTGGAAAAGATTTTGCATTCATTTTTGAACTGATGCAATTTTTGTTTTCTTTTCTGAATATGAAACATTGTATTTAATTCAAATGTGATATCTATATGAACTTTGACAACTCTTCTCATTCTCTTCTGAATATAAATTATTTGTTATTCACCAAAATGCTTGCCATTTTCATGTATCATTGATGAAATTTATATGATGAAATGTTTTATCGTCTGATTATAAAGTATGTTTATTCATCAAAGTTTTGACTTTCTTGGAAAAGATTTTGCATTCATTTTTGAACTGATGCAATTTATATACTGAAATGTTTTCTATTCTGAATGTGAAACATTGTATTTAATTCAAATGTGATATCTATATGAACTTTGACAACTCTTTTCATTCTCTTCTGAATATAAATTATTTGTTATTCACCAAAATGCTTGCCATTTTCGTGTATCATTGATGAAATTTATATGATGAAATGTTTTATCGTCTGATTATAATGTATGTTTATTCATCAAAATTTTGACTTTCTTGACAAGATTTTGCATTCATTTCTGAAAATTTCAGTCACATGTATTTGAATAATGAAATTAGTTCCAAATGTTTTTACATTGTTGCTTTGGGTATCAACGTCTTTCAATGTAATCAAAGTACTGTCATTTGAAATGTATGATGAAATAAATAAGGACATTCCGTCCTCTTTATGGTAGAGCATCCCTTTTACAGAGTGAATTTATGTAATATTGCAGATTGATTTCAGTTTAGCTTTCTTGCCCCATTACTTTCTTTGTTACTTTCTTCTCTCCCTTCATTAATATCAATTTCCATAAAAACATGAATGAATGGATAAATTTTGAATGGGTGAATGAATGATTTGGATGACTGAATGGATGAATGGATGGGTGAATGAATGAATGAATTGGATGACTGACTGAATGGATGAATAGATGGGTGAATGAATGAATGAATGAATTGGATGGGTGAATGAATGAATTGGATGAATGGATGAATGGAATAAATGAATGGATAAATGAATGGATGGGTGAACGAATGAATGAATTGGATGACTGACTGAATGGATGAATGAATGGGTGAATGAATGAATGAATTAGATGAATAAATTAATGGATAAATGGATGGGTGGATGAATGGATGAATGGAATAAATGAATGGATAAATGAATGGATGGGTGAACGAATGAGTGAAACTTATTGTCTCTCCATTCCCAAAGCTTTCTTTTCAATGAACTATGACACAATATGAATTACAACAATTAAAATCCTCAAGTTTATTGATTTGGTCATAAATTTTGTTTCATTTTTATTTCTTTGAAAAGAAAAAGCATTCTAAGGTTGGGAAGCATGGAATGATGATAATGGTGGTGATGATGATGATGAATAAGATAATATAACAATAAAGAAGAGCAAGAATAAGAAAATATAATGATGATGATAACAATAGTAATAATACCAAAAGGAAAAAGAGAAGAACAGGGTATAGCATTTCTCTATGCTATTTTTCCGCCGGCGCTTTCGTTACGACAATGTACGGGCATCAATGTTCGCGCGCTTCCACTTGTGTTCTAAGCAAATTGTCGTTGCGCGCGTTACGCCATTGTCAGTGACTGGTATGCGCCCTGTTGTGCACTTTGCGAATGTCGTTACGCACCTTGCGCCAATATCCCTGGAACGAAGACGCACTATTTTGGCCTAAGCAAAATGTCGCTGATAATAAATCGCTTTTATTTTGAAAACTACTGGGTAATTTTGCATGGAATTTGATCGTATTGTTTTTTATATCCTTTTCCACTAGTGCACCGAGTTTTAAATCGATGACATGTTCTAAACTAGGTTAAAATATTATCTAAACTTTTAAATGCGATTTTCTCGAAACTAGGTTTTCTGCGCTCCGCGCCGCTAACGACAATATGCCATGCGCACGACGAAATGCTTTGGGGGACTTGATCTGTGTTGGTACATCGTAGCACCATTCAATTTGATTTGAAGTTGGTAAAAATTTCAAAATATACATTTCATGTACATGTACATCCGGGGGAGGGGGGGGGGGGGGGGGGCACTCGGGTATATGTGTGTGCACATGCTCGTAGCCAAAAGCACGTAAAAAGGGGTCTTTTTCACTGGAGGACGCATAATGCGTGTTACACGCGTTACGTGGTCTAAAATCAGATTTTCAGCAAAAGGGGGTATTTTTTAGATAAGACTGACATGTTAAGGGGGTAAAATCTCGTCTACTAGGCATCAGAAATACATTCAAAATAGATAACTTTGATTTAATTGCCAGTAGGTTAGTAGGTTATAAACCTCTTATTGGGGGTATTTTGGCAATAACCCCCACAAAATCCCTAGGGGTGTTATTTTGGCAATAAACCCTGTTAAATCCCTGTTTAGGGGTCTATTTTGGATTGAAACAAAAAATGCGTTTAGGGGATGATTTTCAAACCAGGGTACACAGATTATACGCGAGTGCCACCCCCGGATGTACATTCTTACCACTAGAATCTCTCCTCCCTGTGGTCATTTTGGAATTAAACTAAATGAGGCTTGGATGGTTGATAGCTGAAACTGTAAGCCAAATCTTGCAGTTCTTATTTTACGAAAGTGTGATACACGACCAGCATTTACCTTCTGCTACCCAAGTCTCCCTTTAATTCAGAAAAGCTGCTGTATAAATATAATCTTTGAGGGAGTCACCTTTAGTATATTGTAAACCATATTGTAGAGGTTATCATTTTAACACGCTCATCACCCTTTTAATATTTTCATGAAATGATAACCACTCATTTATATAAGATTCATTTCTAATAATAGTAAAGTCACTTTCGAATTAAGGCTGGTCAAAGTTAAGTAGTACATCAAATGCTACAAAAATCTTGAAATGTTTTGAAAAAAGTTTGGAGATGATGTTGAACTTGTCCAATGACTAAGTTTTGGATCACTGTGTCTTAAAATCGCCTTTTCTGAACTTCCTTGTACATGTATAGTTTTAATGTCATGCTAAATTTGTTTGAACAAATTCTTAAAATGTACAGTTTGCAAAACCAGAGGTATTGCCAGTTCAACTGCTGCCATCAACTGTTGAGGCAATGGCATCAATGACACAACCAGCATCAACCTCCATATTTGATGACGTAATGGTTCAGTCAGCATCAACCTCCTTTTCTGTTGAGGCAATGGCACCCTTGGCATCAACCTCAGCATCTGCTAAAGCAGTGGCACCTAGTGATGATGTAACCCCACCCTCTGCAAAGAAATACAAGCCTACTGTCCATGGACTCTTTGTGAGTAAAAATGTATTTAGTTAAGTTTATTGGCAATTTTGTGTGTAGACCAGTAAATTAAAGGGACTGGTGCACATTGAAGTGGTCGAAAATGCAAAAGTTTTATTTCATGTAGTAAAATTGCTATCAGTTTGTAAATTTACCTTGAAAATCTCTTACAAATGGAAACAAATTTGAGAAATTGCCTCTGCTATGAAGATATTTATGATTAAAAACAAGTGCGTTATCCTCCGGGGGGGGGGGCACTCAGTATATTGGGTGGTATAGGTATGTTTGGCGGGAATGGGTGTCTTTTTTGGCCTTCCCAAATTTTCTTAGTCGCTCTTATGGGTATACTTTTGGCAAAAATCCAGTTCCTAAGGTCCCCATTTTCTAAAATTCTCTTAGATTTTGGCAAAATTTTCTCAAAAACCAAGTTCTTTTGGTCCCCATTTTTGCAAAATTTGAGAAAATTTTTCAAAATTTCAGCTCCTAAGGGTCCTATTTTGAGCCCATTTTGAACTGCTCAATCCATTCCCAAGGGTATAGATTTTGACTCTCGGGCCGAACACCCCTACCAACTTTGGGTCGAGTGCCCCCCCCGGGGTAACACTCAAATCTGGCTGCGGTTGATCGCACAGCATGAGGGATGCAGCGGGCACTTCTCTGGGACCCCACGGGAGCCCGGCCGTGTAGCAGCGTTTGGACGAGTGGGGAAATAGCTGAACTTTTTCAATTTCATTTCATAAGCAGTTTAAGATTCTGTTGCAAGTTCCAACAGTATTGGGGTAACCGTAACATGCTTAAAATATAGAGTCAGGTAGTTATTGTTTTTTTTAAAAATAATTTTAGAGATCAAAGTGAACCTTGATGTTTATTTTTCTGTATTTGATTTGCAGGATTGCAAGAAAATATTGAGTGAATCTGTTGATGGAAGAAATGCAATAAAGGATATCGAGGACAATGGCATACTCAAGAAGAGCACGAAACAAACCATCGTTCACATTCTTGTTGGTCACCTCATCAAAAGACATACATTAAAGTGAGTGTTACAAAGATCTGTGGAATGTAGACCTACAAAATTAGGTTTAATATAGTATGAGGATATAAATACAATGTGAATAACCGAACAGGTGAACCAAATGCCTTCAAGCATGGTAACAATAACTGTAATGTTCAATCATTCTCTCAGAAAGTAAGCATTGTATTTGCATGAAAATCATCCTATCAATATTCGTGAATGGTTGGCAACTCTGCATCTACAGCTTTTGATGAAGTGCTCATCTTTGGAGAAGGGGAAGAGTTCTCAAGTTTCATTTGAGTAGTTGGTGTGCATTCCAAAGGGCTGAATTTTACGGAATCGTCCCCACTGTCTAGTTTCTTTAGAAAATGGAATATTTGAACAAAGCTTGTAAACCCAAATTTGGCCCAATTTGAGGTTTGAAACTTGTATTTTTCAACTTCAATTTTATAGAGTGGGGTCTAGTTCTGTAATTTGATCTTAAAGAACGGGAAAGCGGGCATGGAAACTGGAGAGGTGTCTTAAGGGCTACACATACCCATATTGTCATTTTCTTGTTCCTTTTAGAGAAAACTCATATTCAGCAACGTGTCAGCCGTGTGTGTAATTTTGACTGTAACTAACACCACTTTGAATTGAAACATTCTTTTTTTACAGTCCGGAAGCTTATGAAAAGGCAGCACTGGCCCAAAGCATCATCACTGCCTTTCCTTGTTTGGAGGATTCAGAGGGGATAACAGGCTATGTAAGTGTGCAAAGTTCTGTTCTTATGTACATTACTAAAACTGTAGTACTCTGCAAAAATAGCATCCATAGTAAATTGTGCATACATTTATCAACAAAATTAGATTGTGAAGTGTTTTCAGCTGCAATTTTCTTTAAAAAATTAGAATAAAAATTGGCAAATTTTGTTTCCATACAATCATGTGTCGTGTGCCTACTTCACTTTTGGGTAAAATCCCTTGCGAGCCAACAAATTTCAAAGTATCTACATGTATCTGAAATGGAAGTAGTTTGTTACACTAATTTGATATGGAAGGTGTTACAGAAAAAGTGTATTTTTTAGATGTGTCATTCTATTTGCTCTCCTTTTTTAAGCGTCCTGGGTAAGGCTGAATGATATTTCAATATATCACAATATTGTGATATTGAAATGCTAATGAATATTCAATATCACATTTTTGTCATTATTTGATATATCGCCTGCACAAGATATTTAAAAAAAGTATGAATTTATTGCAAAATCAATATTTACATTGGATTTGTACATGAAATCAAGTTTTTGAGCAAATTTGGGCTTGACAAACTTTTTTTGAAGTGGTGTGGCTTCGTGACCTTACATGCATGTGCGCTGAATTTGATCTCAAAAGTTGCGCGATGAGTGAGAGAAAAAAGTCCTGAAGTTTCAACATGAAATTCCAATCGGTCGAGATGCGTGGCGAAAAAAATGACCTGGGGGGTGCCAAAAAGGCCCTCCCCCCATGGGAGTAGGATTAAGAAAACCTGTTGACACAAAATTCCACAGGATATCAATAAAATTCCACACACAGTCTTTTTGTGCCCAATTCAGTGCCAATTTGTGAAAATAACAAGAGAAATCCAAAGGATTACATGCAGAAAGGCTGTGTCCAGGATTTTATTGAAATCCTGTGTAATTTTGTGGGATAGGTTTTCTTACATATGTAATTTGCCTTTTGAGAATCTACATAGATTCTGGCAAAATGTTCCAATCTGAAGATTGTCCCAGAATTATTTTGGAAGAATCTAAATGGATTCTCGTTGTTTAAAATATGTTTCTTTATGCAGAAGTTTTTCTACATGAAAGGAGCAACGGGTCGCCCAGCTACAGGATGCCTTGAGGAACATCTACGCTATGTCAGAAAGAAGCTGAAAGAGAAAAATGATAAAAAAGAGCAAACCACAGCCAAAGATGTAATGAACGGTAAGATGTGAATACTTGCTTAATACTTTTTGATGCAGAGGGTACTTCATATTTAGCCACAGTACTGCAAGATGAGTGATTGAAATGTGCTTAGTAAAAGCAAACCTACTGTCCTTTTTTAATGGGGTGATGGGTGTTCTGATTTATGGTAATCATTACAACGCAAACATGAATATTTCTTTCGAAAATGGCTGCAACACATTACCATCTATTCCATGGATCTGTTGAATTTGTCTGTAGTGGTCAGTGAAATTTGAACCAACTCATATATGACAATGATCTAAGGCACACTTTGAAGCATGTTAAACAATTCTTGCTCCAGGAATGAGTCAAGGTGCTGGAATGGCCACAACAGATCCTCATACCACTGAGCATAATATGGGGTGCATTGAACAGAAATTTTTCGTCTGCATTATTTGGAAAGATCAGATTTTTCTATGTTTTTTTTAATCTCAGTGGACAGCAACGAAATGCAGGAAGACTCACCCATTGAGTTGACGCCAGAGTTGGCTACACAAATTGAATGGCTACAGAGCAACGACCACCCGAAGCATGTTGTAGCTGAGTACATGCTTAGTACCGCTAAATATCGCCAAAAGTGGATCAGGGAGAACAGAAGCATCTCTGACATTCTTAAGGAGTTTCCGCATCTCCTCAATCCAAACATGGTAAGGAAATGTCTATACCATATAATATTTTTATTCCTTGGCATTGTATCTAATGATAACTATTTCAAAATGTCAGAATTTGCCATATATACACTATTATATAACACCCAATCTTGTATTCGGTCTCTGATTGGCTGAGAGCATGCCACGTGACATTCATTAAAAAAGTCCTAATGAATGGGTCAGCCATGCATTTGGACTAAGTACTAATGAACGGCTGACATCATCACTCTTATCTCCCCAAAGTTATTTAAAGTGGGCCTATGCAAGATCCCTGCAGCTCCTGATAGCGAGCACTGTCGTTCAATAGGACATGACTCTTCTTGCAGTTCGTGCAATAATTTTCTACCATCGAACTCATGAACATCCATTATTAGTATACTATTGTAGTGTTACAGTGGTTATGCCCATCTATTTCAAGGTCTTGTAACATTTTACAGTGTCTTTGATAGTACAGTAATCTCCGCATAATCAGGTACCACTTAAATGGGTACTCCGCTTAAATGACTAGAGGTTTCAAACAAAAACAGTTCCAATCCACAATACAATTGCCTGATAATCAGGTACTCTGCTTAATTGGGTAAGAAATGCTGTGCAAGCACCTACCCGATTATGCAGAGACTACGGTATACTCAACAAACTTTGTTATTGCTTCCCACGCCAGATATTTTTCTCTAATCTTACCTCATTTGAATTATGGTATACTTGCCTGGGGAAATGCCTCTAAGAAATACATTGATAAAATTATATTGTTGAAAAAGAGAGCCATTAGAATTATATATAATATAGGATACAGAGATCATACTTTACATTATTTTAAAGAGTCAAATATCTTTAGTAAATCAAATTATCCTGATTTTATACACAGATTGATCAAGATTTTGCCTGTCAGTACCCGGCCACATCACCCAAACTCATGGATAAATGGAGTTCCATGGCAGACTCTATTATCGAGTACACAAGAAAGATGAACAAAACCTGGGAGGACTACATAAATGTACAAAATGATGCCTTATCGCAAGGTTTGTACAAATTGTGTTTCTTACTTTTTCTATCTTTTACTTCAGAAGGGGGTTCTACGATCAATACATGTCTATGAATGTAAAACTCTATCAAAACAATGCGTCGCACCTGTCTCCATTGAAAACATTTAATTTTCCACTGGCAATGACTATTCATGACCCTCATTTACCAGAAAATGCTTCTGGTGGACACTGACACACCTGTCAAATTGTATGGTATATTTACCTTGTTTTCTATTGAAATGTGAATGTTCTGAATAACTACTGACATCCATTGAGTTTGGTACCCCTCATCCAAACGTAATAGATGAAGAATACCATTTTTGGTTGGTGTCCCTGATAATGTTGCCCCAAAGGAGTTACAGATAAGATTGTTCTATATGTGTGCCTTGTGCTGTTGTTAATGAGTGGTGAACTTGATTTGAGAATATTTTTAAGTTCACTTTTAAGCTATAATCACTCTTAAATCTATTAAATCAGTTGGGCAAGTCTTTAAGCTAATTGTGTTATGTATGGGACATTTCAGAAACATGTTCTAACATGTCCTAAAAAACATAGGAATAGAACTTCAATAGGAATTAGCTTTATCATGGTGATTGATACCTAGGAGAGGTATACTCATATCAAATTTGGTGAGAATCAACCTTGGCAAAAATTTTTACTAGAAAGAATATGTGCTGTAATAAATGGGACCAGAAAATGTTTTACAAGAAAGTTTTTCAAGATAAAAGTTCTCTGAAAGTAATTCATTTGATAACTTGTAACTGAGTGGGATAAAAGTCACATTTAAGATTATTCAGGTAATGTTTAAAGTCAGGGCGTAAAAATGAGATACAGTTTAAGTTAAAGACAGGACATGTTACGTATGGGAGAATTACATAGGGGACATTTTGTCCCCTTTTGTTTTGTGTGAAAATAAGCAATTCTGGGTCATTTTGGGTCATTTCTTGTAACATTGTCCCCCTAATATCTAGCTTTCACTCGTCATGTGTTGCTTTATATCTGGAAAGAGAGCAGGCCATTAAACTTATACTAAGAATTTACATGATTTTTTTTTTATAATTGTTCCATATGTAATACTATAATTTGCATTTATGCATATTAAGTCCATGACATTTGCAAAATAACTTGGAAGAGATTTCCTTGGTAGCTTTGTAGAGCACTGAACCCTTTCACTTTCCTCAATTATTTTACAAAAAATATGGAACTATACACAATTCCAAAGACAAATACAGATATGCTGTATACATAAAATTTCCTCAACAAGTTATCACATTTATATCCTCCAGATTTGGTTCTCAACATCATAATTCAGGATATTTATGTGAATAATACAGGCTATTATTACACTGCCAATTTGGTAACAGCATGTGGGTCAGGAGACAATGTTTGAAGTACAGTCACCCTCTCACATTTAATCACTTAAACATGTTCCACTTTTTCCTACAGATGAGAAGAACAATCTAGCATTTTTGATGCTGCCTTTCTCCTTCGAGACAACGAGTAAGGGGAAAGGAAAAGGAAGATGCACACTCAGAGACTCTGTAATGTCCTTCATAGACATGCAACCGGTATGTACTATTATATTTGATAGTTCAAAAGGTTTGGGCATACTCAACTGTCCAAGGTCATCTAGAGGTCATAAGGTCAAGTGATATAAGGCCACATATATCATTATTTAAGTTATTATCCCCTCACGACGAAATCGAGGGGGATATAGCAACGCCTCTGTCCTTCCGTCCGTAACAAATTGGTTTCCGCGCGATAACTTTAGTAATCTTTGACAGATTTTAATAAAATTTGGTATGAAGGTACATGACATGAAAATACAGCCCAAGTTCGATTTTGGGGTATGAGGTCAAAGGTCATAGGTCAATATTTTGAAAATTTGTTTTCTGCATGATAACTTGAGTAATGTTTAACATGGCGGTACATGACATGAATATATGGGAGGAGGGGAGAGGGGGATGGAGGGTGAGGAGGTGGAGGAGGAGGAGGTAGGGGAGAGGGCGAGGGGGTGTGGAGGGGGAGGGGAGGCGGCAGAGGGGGAAGGGGTGGGGGAGGGGAGCAGGGAAGAGGGTGAAGGGTTTGGGAGAGGAGGAGGAGGAGAAGGAGGGGGGAAGGGGGAGGGTGAGGGGGGGGGAGAGGGGTGAGGTTGCTCCTGTATCTGAAATTATGCTTTCTTTTGGATAACATTAATAATGTTTGACATATTTTTCGTAAAATTTCTGGGGGTGGGGATGCGAGGGGATGCTACGCTTCGCGTTGACTTGTTTTACAGATTTCATTAATCACAAAATCAGGCGAGACTCGTGGTCCGCGGACCACCTTGTTTTAGTACACTTATCGATTGAGCAGTGTGAATTTCATGTGGGAGGCTGTTCCCAAGCTTGGGTGCGGGGCTGACAAGGTCACCTAAAGTGGCTTTGGTTTTAATAGCCACTCTAGGTGACCGTGCCTTTGTCAGCGCCGCACCCATTGACTAAGAATTCACTATCACAGTGTTGCATGATAGAATTGTTGACTTAAAATTGACATTTGTTTTTCTGAGTTAGTTTTCATTTTCTTAAGCTATGTGTATTTATAATTTTATGTTTGCATTTCAGGAGATGATCAGTCTCCCAACTTACTTGGGAGAAATACGTGCAGAGAAGAGACCTCAGCCATTCATACTTGCCCTCTACAGGGAGAATGTCCTCTGCCCAACACAAACCTTTGTAATAGCCGAAAGGCGAGCAGTAGAAGTTAGCTCTCTTCTAGAAGCGGTGGACATCTGCTACAAGCTGGTGTACATTCTAGATGTTGACTATCAGGTTCTTTGCAAAGGGGTGTGGCAGTTCATAGAACACATCTATGAACAGCCACGAAGCACAAAGGGTATATTGACCCCCAGTATCAGGGCATTTAGAACATATGTCCAGAGTCGCCAGAGTGCACTGAATTCTGATGAATAAGTCACCCGGCACTACCAATGCTAAGTGTCGTAGTTTGGTTGTTAAAACCCTGTTAATTTGCTGTGCCTTTGTAGTCAAAAGGCGTTCTTAAGTCGTGCTTTAGTTGTGCGTTTTTGGTCACTATTGTTTTGTTCTGAATAGGGTATGAAAAAGTTGGCCTTTTTGCCCGGCATGTTAGATGACATAGGCTCGCGAGCCATAACAAGTTATGATGTATATGACTTGTTAATACAGTGGAACTTTATTATGACGGTTCTTTGGACCATGAAAATGGCCTTGTTATTTCAGAAATCTCATTTACGACCTAGTTATAGCAAGGTTCCACTGTATGACATGATGTTTTAAAGGAATAATGATATGTAAAATTTGATTATTTAGTTTTTAATTCTTCTCAAGGAAATCAGTATTGATTTCAGAATAAAAACATTTTAGTGAATGGACAAGGCCGTACGCAGGAATTTTTTTTTCTGGGGGGGGGGCAAAATTTTTTACAATAAGTTGGAACACCGTAAGCAAGGGCGCGGAGCGCAGCTGAAAATTTTTGCATTTTTAGATCTGAAACTGAGCGATTTGGTACATATTTGGGGTGAATTTTAGGAAATTTTAAATTATTATGAATAAAAATACATTATTTTGAAAATTTCTGGGAGGGGGCGTACGGCCATGTGAATGGATTTTGCTATTCATATAGCTATGTTGTACTTGGATATTTCCCCCAAAATACAAAACTTAATTTTAAAAAAAATATATACAAATCAAAAAGCGGTCCTTAACTTTTTGTGAATAGTGTATATAAATAACATTACTAATGCTTCTACAATATTCAAGTATTTTCTCTATGTTGATGATACCAACATTCTTGCATCCCACAAAGATATATATAAACTCTATGCAATGGTTAACGCTAAAATTGAGAATATTTACTTCTGGTCTTCTGTAAATAAATTATCGATTGAACAAAATAAAACAAAATAGAACCAGCACTCGTGCCCCAACTCACACAATTGAAATAAAAATGAATTGATTTTAATCAGAAAAATGAGTGTTATCAAGTTTTGGGGAGTTCTTGTTGACAATTTGGAATACTCGTATTGCCAACATTACAATGACCTTATCAAGAGGTGTTGGTATCATGAATAAATTGAATTATATCTTAATGTTGAATGTCTTGTTAATGTTGTACAATACAATTATCTTGCCTTATTATTGTATTGTATTAGGTCGAGCATGCAAGTCCACTCTCTCCCTCTAATTGTTTGACAAAAGTGAGAAATATTAAGGCTTTCTACTTACTCTCACTTCTGTGCCCTTTATTCAAAAAGACAAAAGCTTTGTGTTTTCAAGATCTCCATTCCATGTTTCTAGCAATATTTATTTATAATTAATACACACAATCATCTTCCAAGTTTTTCTGATTTTATGAATGTTGATTCTAGCTTCCCTTCGTACGTTTCGTCTTATACAAGGTTCTCCACATTTGAAAATTAAACCTTGTCAATTATACCCCACACATAACAAAATGTTCGCGAAATGAATCATGATACGCAGATACCTCAAGAAAATGAAATGTAACAGTTTTCTTATTTGTAATAAAGCAAGGCTAGAAGTAGTCAAATAGCAAAATAAAACCAGTAAAGAGGTGCTTCTACAGTTTAGATCATCATATTGCAACATATTATCCTCTTGTTTAAGTTTTTACAAATATGAGACATTTCCAAAACATGTTTAAGCCAATTTAAACTTGTCCAAAATTTTTAACCTTGTTGCAAAACAATTATACCTTGTCAAAGCGACAAGGTAAAACCCCTTGTGGAGAACCCTGGTCTTATAATAAGTATATTTTGCAATATTTTGTAACATCTCTGTATTTTGATATGTACAGTTGTGCTCAAAAGTTAGTGAACCCCACCACAAAATGCACATATTCACGCCGTGTTCATGTTCTGGATGTTTTATTTTGAAATCATATGATAAAACATTTATATTTCATAGTGTTCTCTTCCACAGTTAGACAAAGTATCTGTTACAACTGTCTGTCTCCAAATAAAGTCCAATATCCTTGAAATTAGTCCATGCAAAAGTATGTGAACCCTCATATCACTAGTACTTAGTGTGTCCTCCCTTGGCTTCAATGACTGCGAGCAAACGTTTCCTGTAACTGGAGACCAGATCGTGGCATCTTTTAGGAGAGATCTTGGACCACTCTTCTTCGCAAATGTTCCGCAACTCATTCAGATTCGATGGTCTTCTCTTGTGGATGGCACGTTTCAGATCAGTCCAGAGCATCTCTATGGGATTCAGATCTGGACTCTGACTGGGCCATTCCAAAACAGTGAATTTCTTTCTCTGAAACCAGGATTGAGTTGATTTGCTTTTGTGTTTTGGATCATTATCTTGCTGCATAATCCATCTACGTCCAAGCTTCAAGTCCTTGACAGATGGGGTTAGGTTTTCATCCAGTATGGCTTGATAGGCTTCAGAGTTCATTGTTCCATTGATTTGGGCAATCCTCCCAGTTCCCGAAGCTGCAAAGCATCCCCACACAAGAATGCTCCCGCCCCCATGCTTCACTGTAGGCACCAAGTTCTTCTCTTGAAAAGCTGCATTGGGTTTCCTCCAAACATATCGCTTGTCGTTTTCGCCAAAGAGCTCTATTTTGGTTTCGTCAGTCCACAGAACTTTCTTCCAGTAGTCAAAAGGCTTGTCTACGTGGGCTCTTGCAAACTTCAGTCGCGCATCTTTATGCTGCTTCTTCAGCAGGGGTTTTTTTCTTGCCACCCTGCCATGGAGGCCAGACTGGTTAAGACGTCTGCGGATAGTTGATCTGTGAACACGAACCCCCGACTGCTCCAGGTTTATTTGGAGTTCCCTTGAAGTGATCCTGGGATTTTTGGAAGCCTCTGCAAGCAGTTTTCTAGTTGCTCTATCTGAGATTTTCCTGGGGCGGCCACTCCGAGGCAAGCAGGCCGTTGTTTTGAGGGCTTTCCATTTGTAGACAATCTGGCGCACTGTTGAAACATGAAGTCCCAACTGTTTAGAAATGGTTTTGTAACCATCTCCACGCTTGTGGAATGCAATAACACGCTCTTTCAGATCTTCAGAGAGTTGCTTCGAGCGAGGCATTTTCAATCGGACTATTCTTGATGTTTCCAGTGAACCAAAAATGTTTCATGTAGGACTGCACATCAACTTGGAAGACTCGGAAAAGGAAGGAGAGCAAATACAATGTAGATGGTGTGGAAATTTTCTGGCAATTCCTTTCATTATTATTAGATGACAAAATAGATCTTGTAACAGATGTGTTTGGAATTTTCTTTGGATATTTTACATGTCTGCTATGTATCTTACAATCGGGTTCACATACTTTTGCACAGGCTCTTTGCATGTTTTCTGCATTTCATTTGTAGACCAACAACACTACAAAGCTCAGCCAGTGCTGAGCAAAAGAACCTTAAGGAATGTAAAAGTTTTATCACCTAGCTTCACAATTAAACATCCAGAACTTGAACACTTCATGAATATGTACATTTTCTGGTGGGGTTCACTAACTTTTGAGCACCACTGTATGTATTAAACCTTCTTAGTTTTTTCTTCGGAGTTTGAAGTTTATTAACAACATAATTATGTACATACATTATTCAAATAAAATAAAACTGATATGATAAATGATAGTTTACAGTGACTGTAAGCCTGTAACAAGAATTAAAGTACAATATTTCGAATAAGTAAATTGTTAACCACATACAAATTTAGATAAAACATTTCCACCACTGCACAAGTAATGCACAATATGGAGTTGTTAAAAGGATCAAAAGATAGCACAAGTGCTAGTAAGATATTGATCCCTCTAACTTTTGGCATACACGCTAAGTCCGTATTAAACATAAAACAGTAAAATCGCATGCATGTTGTATACTATAATTTGCTAACCATGACTGCTATACTAATAAAAATCATAAGAGTAATAATTATTATACTCGGTTTACATTTGCATGAGATGACTTGTAAGAAAGGCATCGCGGAAAAGTGTTTCTTGACGTTTTGCTTTTTATTTCTATGGTTAATAAATTCCACATTTTTGCTCCAACAAAGGAAATTGAAAATTGGCCAAGTGCTGTTCTAAATTTGGGTAATGCCCCTTCACACTTAAGTTGGAATGCATTGTAGTGAGCAGGAATCGAGGGAAATCTGTCATTTTTTCAAACTTCGAACCGCATTCGGGAAGGAATTAAAAATTGGCACATTCTATAATCTTTGTAAGAACGCCGATCAAATTCTTAGAGTTCTCATCGAAGTAATTTTGAATGATTCTTGCACATTTTGGAATTCAGAGGTATTTTTTTGTAGAATGATCAGACCACACACGTTGTAGCGTGAGCTAGCCACGTTTTGAATTGTTTACAGTTTTTGTTCTCCATTGAATGCGATATAATTACTTAACACATTCTTGGAATTCTTTTGTAATGTTTAGAATGCAGTTAGAATACTTTTCTAATGCTGTTTGAACTTGTGCCACTTTGGAATGCATCTCGAAAGTTATTCCAAACATAGGGGCCCATTCCTGTTGGCGGCTCCAAAGTGTTGAACATCTTCAAAATGTTCGAGCCCTCAACAGGAATGGGCTTGTATGTTTACAATACAGTTGGATTTGATTTAGAATGCACTTCAAATATCCAGGAACGTACTTAGAATAGTCATTCCAACTGCATTCCTGCTCATTCCAACTTAAGTGTGACGGCTACAAATATGCCTCAAATCCGAACAGAATTAATCTTGCACCCCAGAGGTATTTGGTGCAGAATGCAGCCCGAATGTAATTAACATGTGGTAGGGATATTTAGAATCCTGTTAAAATGCTGTTCGAATTCTTAGAATGAAGTTGGATTACTCTTCGAACGGCTTTCGTTCTTTTGTCCACTTCGAATGCAACTCGAATGTTTTGAACATGTCTAAATGTTTGGAATTCAGTTAGAATTTTTAGAATACACTTCGAATATCCACGTAATGCTCTTCGAACGTTCATTCCAACTGCATTCCTGCCCATTCCGACTTAAGTGTGAAGGGGCCTGTAAAGGGAGCAACACCCTCTCTTTTCCTCCAGTTGAATAATTGTGACTTAAATTTTGACAATACATGAGGTAAATTTCCATTTATTAAATCATAGACAAATGTATTAATTGCAATGTTGTGCATCTAAGATATCTGATCTTCGGAATAAGGATTTTGATTCACTTCCTTTCCTGAAATAAATGATTGAATTTGAATTTGAATTTGATGTTGAAATGGATTTAAGTTATTAATAAAGTGAAGAAAATGAATTGCAATGCATATTGTGTACTTTCTGTGATTTTCTTCCCATGCAGCTGTATATAGCTGTTGTCACATTTGTTGGGTATAAACTTTTGACCAACATTTGCCCAAACGTTGGGTCAAATATCAAGAGACAAAATAATTGGGTAAAGTTTAACCAACAATTGTGCAACAACCTTGCCCATCTCTTGGTCAATTATTTTAACCAACGGTCTTGCCCAACGTTGGGTCAAATATCAAGAAACAAAATAATTGGGTAAAGCTTAACCAACAGTTGTGCAACAGACTTGCCCATCTCTTGGTCAATTATTGGTAATATGTTGAGAAATTTGTTTGACCAACTAATTGATCAAAATTCTTGCCCATCTCTTTGATAAAAAATATTTACCCAACTTTTTGATTAACAAAATACTTGCCCAACTAGTGGGTCAAAGTTATTACCCAACAGTTGTTGGTCAAAAAATGCCCAATTATTTAGACTGTTGATATTTGACCCAACGTTGGGCAAGAAAGTTGGGCAAATTTTAACCAACAAGACTTGCAGTGTGGTTATCATTCAAACAAAAATGCCAAATGAATGGTTAATACATGGATTGAAAAACTTAATCTAGTAGACGTGTGAAGGAAGTTTCACCCAAATGATTTTATGTATACGAGGTTGCAACAAACTCCACTATTTTGTTCAAGACTGCATTATATATATACTGTCTAGTTTCTTCTGATTTATTGAATAATGTTAAGGAAACTGATATTATTAATGGAATTGATTCTGACCATAACATGGTCAATCTGAAACTATCGCTAGACCAAACTCCGCGAGGCAAAAGGTTTTTGGAAACTAAATTTTCATTTTTTGGAACATGAGCCAAATTTTCAACTATTTATTAAGGAAAAGATCTCTGAATTTAAACAGACAGGTACATGAAGGATGTGGTTTAAACCCCAACATCATATTGGACTCCTTAAAGTGCTGTTTAGCTGGGCATTCTCAAAAAAAGAAAGAATTTGTTAAGGAGAAAAAAGACTAGAGGATGAGATAACTGGTAAACAGAATGAGATTTCACTTTTAAGGGAACCCACCAATTGTAATGTGAAGGATAAACAAAATTAAAAAACTTGCTAGAAAAGTTGGTAGGTTAAATATTATTGTAGATAAGTAAACGGCTGGTTTGATAACTAGGTCTCGTATTGAATGGGCAGAACATGGGGAAAAAAAGCTCTTGTTATTTCTGTAGTTTAGAAAAGAGGAATTTTGAAAAGAAAAATATACGTTATTTGAGGTCAGAGGATGGACAGATTGTCAGTGATCATTTGAATATTTTAGATGAGATTTATAGATCCTATTCAAAATTATATACTTCTGATAGTGCACAATCTCATAAGAAGGGATCATTTTCATAAGCATTTACGCCATCTATTCCTCGTTTATCAGAAGAATTGAAAGAATGTTTGAATTGTTCTACAAGAAAAGCTGAAATTTTTTTTGGAGGATATTTGGGATTTGTTGGTAGCATCATATAATTATTCTTTTGAATGTGGTAGTTTAACAATTTCTCAGAGAAATGGAATAATTATACATTGATTTAATCAGGTCAATTGGGGAAGATTGATATTTACTCTGAGTACATCACTGTTGTATCTCTGTCGTCAATATGTGTGTCGTCCCCTTATTGAGCTCCGAGGTGGGTAGAGAGCAATGGTGATGAATTTGTAACAACTTTAATATGGCTAACTCAACTAAACAAACAAACAAAAGAAGTAGAAGCGAGTCAGTTTCCAGTAATGAATCAGAATTCTTCCCACGTCTTCTGGTCATTCAGAGCAAAGATCCCCCCAAACCGCTAAAGATTTTGCCCTTTGCGGTTATAGGTATCGAAGGGTTGATTGGGACTCCAAAGACTATCAAACAATTAAGATCAGGAGACATTCTTGTTGAAGTTGACAGGGCAAACCAGGCAAACAACCTACTAAAAACTAAAACATTTGGTCGAATCCCTGTCAAAGTCTCTCCCCACAAGTCCTTAAATTCGTGCAGAGGAGTCATATGCTGCCCTGAACTTAGGGACTGTGAAGTTGATGAAATTCTTGAGGAACTATCCAAACAACAAGTTATCCATGTTCATAGAGTAATGACAAATCAAATCAGCATAAGAAAATCAACTAATACACTCTTCTTAACATTCAGTAGGCCCAATATCCATCAGTATATAAAGATAGGATATTTTTTCCATTTACAGGTTCAAGTCGAAACCTTCATACGTAACCCCATGCGATGCTTTAAATGCCAAAGATTTGGACATTTCAAAACTAACTCTCAGAGGAAAGAATGTTGCGAAAAATGTGGTAGAGAAGATCATAATACTACTGACTGCCAGGAACCCATACATTGTATAAATTGTACTGGTAATCACCCTTCTAATTCGAAAATATGTCCTAAATGGGTGGAAGAAATACAAATACAGAAAATAAAGGCTGTTGGCAACATGTCCTACCCAGCAGCAAAAAAAATATACCAAATACAAAATAATATACAAAGTACATATGCAGGCATGGCTAGACAAGGAACTAAAGTGACAAAGGGTGTTCAAACCAATCAGACCTGGCTACGAGATAGCAATACCCCTGTATTGATCACAGAGTGCAAATCAACTAACACAGACAAAAGTAAACCACAATAGAGACAAAATCAACAGAACCAACAAAAGAAAACCTAGACTAAGACTAAGGATAATCACCGAAGTCAAAGTCTGTCATGTGACCCTCCTGTTAGAAATACGTGTAACATTAATACTCAACAAGCTCAAAAACAACCAACTAAAGAGAAAAACAAAACACTATGTAATGTACCTAAACAAAAACCATCTGACTCAGTACTAACTAAAAATAAATATATTTTACCAATTGAGGGGGAAGAAAATATGGACATTATTCCAAGTCAACAACCTTCCTCAAAAATTAAACTGGTACCAAGGTTAGTCCATGCTTAGATTTTGGCTGGAAAAGAAAAAGCTGTTCTTCAATGGAACTGTCGAGGACTCAAACCTAATTATGAGGAAATTAAATGCTTTTTATTTTATCATAACCCATACGTCATTTGTCTACAAGAAACTTATTTGCATGAATCAGATAATATTTCATTTAGAGATTATGATATATATATAATAAAACTAGTGTTTCTTTAGTAGATGATAGACCTGTTGGAGGTTCCTCTATATTAATTAAAAAAGGAATCCCACATGAACAGATGAAGTCCTTAAACTTCATACCCAACTTCAGGTTGTAGCAGCTAAATTAACACTCCATTGCACTTTCACTGTATGCTCAATCTATATTCCTCCAAGGTATGATCTAACACAGGTAGAATTAGATTGATTAACCAACTTCCTATACCATTCCTTTTATTAGGAGATTTTAATTCTCACAGTAACCTCTGGGGCTGCCAGAGGTCAAACAGAGTTGGCAAAATGGTTGAGTCAGTAACTTAAAATTTTGATCTCTGTCCTTTAAATGATAAATCTTTTACATCATGTACCTTCATTCAGCCTCCGGTTCCATGTTGGCTATCAATCTTTCTATTTGTTCACCAAATATGTTCCGGTGACATGTATATTAATTTCGAAACATGTACATTTGTTGCAGGTACTTTCTCTGAAAGAAGGGGAAACAGAATGGCTCTCCAATCATTCGGGCCGTGACGTCGCCATACATAAGAAAGTGTATAGACTTCATTCCAGTGCAACTGAGGCAGGGAAAGTATCAAAACTCCTCCTTGCCTTGGAGAAGGGAGCAATTAAGAACCTGAAAGGCAAAAATCTTGATGAGATCACAATAGAAGGTACATGTAAGTCCCTAACAATTATCTGCGCATAATTATAAATGTGCTTGCTGGTACTTTTCCACTCAAACTCCTTAAATATCATTATTTCTGTGAGACCTTTTGGATAACTGTATCACTGTTGGCGAAAGTTAGGAATTTCGTTACGGTAATTTTGTCTTGTGATTGTCTCTCATGTGGTATTTTTCTTATCAAGCTTTTTTGATCCAATGAAGGGCAGTATTTTTGAAGTAATCAAATATTTGCCTGCAAACAGATGTCTTCAGATCATGTTGGGGGTTGGCATGCCCTAAATAATATCTCTTCAAACCTCAACCTTTCGTCAAAGGCGAAGCTGAATGCAACGAAAAATAGACATAGAGTTTCCACAATATATGCTTCTTTGGAGTTGCCAGATGCAGACCTGGAACTGTTCTATCGCCACATGGGACATTTGGCCGACATCAGTAAGTCCATCTACCAAACTCTGCTGGCTATTCAAGAGATCACAAGAGTAGGGAGTCGTCTTCATCATATAGACACACTCTAAAAACTGCGTGGTTGTTTTTTCCGGGGTTAATCCAAATCAACTACGTTCGTGGTCGATTTGACTGCATTCGGGGTCGAATTGACAACTGAACGAGTGGTTGTTTTTGACAAAAAAGGCAAGTGTTATGTGATTACTGTAACAATGCGACTACAGACTGCATTTAGAATACTTATGAAAAAAAATAATTGTTGCTAACATAGTAAACTTTTACAAATGCATCATGTATGATTTATTACTATGAACTGTTTTTCGCGGATGGTAATATATGCGTTGTTTGTCTTCCCGCGCAAATTTAGAATCTGCAGTATATACGCGATTGAGCTTTAACTTCGCATGACGGAGGTGTTTCTGGAAAAGAATGGATTTGCGGACAAAATTGAGAAATTCAAAGGTAATTTTTTATTCATATGTCGATCGAAATGGTTTTGTGTAGTGTGAACTTCAGGGTGGTGGTGAAGTACCGTATTGGTGATGTGAATCATGGAGCGTATTAATAGTAGATGTAGACTTGTAGCAGTGCAGACCTACAGTAGTCTAGGTCTACATTTGAATTTTGATCAAATGTCTGTGCCTGTGATGTACGGTATAAAGTTTTAAGTTAGACTGAAAGATTCTGTCTGTGAATTGTGTGATATCGTCACTTGGTCAGCTGAGACTCCGAGGAAGGTGAAAAATGTCACTTTGTTATCAGTCAGCTAGAGAACAGCGACGCATTCAAGCTCATAGTCAAATCTGCTGTCAAGGAGGCGGTTGCTGATTTGGCAGTCCGGCTTGATAAGCAGGAAGCAAGGGTGCTTAAGCTGGAGGTGCAGATGAAAGCTCAAGCAACTGAGATCGAGCGCCTTAGGAAGGCACAGGTAAACACCCGTAATGCTGCTGGAGTACTCGATGCCAAGCTCGATGCAATGTAACAGTATTCACGGTGCAACAATGTGAGGATCCACGGCATGGAGGAGACAGTTGGTGAGTCTATGGAGGAGGTGGTTTGTGCAGTCGCTAAACGGATGGGTCTTGAACTGACTCCAGCCGACATCGACCGCACTCATCGCCTTGGACCAAGCGAGGGTACCAAGCCAGCTGATACAGATGGTAACAAACAAGTTGCTGCTGCTGTGACAAGCCAGATCCACGGTCGATAATCATAAAGTTCCCAGCATATCGTACCAGAGCCCTTTTTATGGAAATGAGAATGAAGCTCAAGGGCTCTGGTGTATATGTCAACGAGGACTTAACGGCCAGGAAGCAGAAGCTTTTCCATGCAGTTAGGTACTGTGATAAAGCTGTCAAGGCTTGGAGCAAATTTGACGGCAGAATCTTCGCCGATCTCACCAACACCAGTGGCAGTGGTTGTCTAACCAAAAAGCTGATAACTTGCGAGGCAGATATTGCAAACTTATGACTGAATTTCACAGACTAGTAACTCGATACTTGCAAAGCCTATTCATGGCAAATGTGTTTTGTATATAGATTGTTTTTTTCTTGCCTTTGTTCATTTTATATTCCTCCCACTTTCCTACTTTATTTCTCCTTCACTTCCTGCTATTTCGTTTTTCAACATGGATTTTATTTCTCAAGCTGTTTCCTTTCCCTTGGAATCTAAGTATGTTAATGTTCTTATGTGTATTTCTTATCCTCTCTATCTCATGTCAGTTGGCTACTTGATGAATGACAAACCGTAGAGTACAGTATGCATTTATTTAGTCTCTCAATATGGCTGAAGCTCAAGATGATGTATGCAGTTTTTTTTAATCCAGTGCAAGTACCTTGGAACAATATGATGAAAATGTTGATCAAATTACAATAAATTGTAATTATTGTACCGAAAGTCAATTTTTTGATAGGGTCTGTGGTTCAGAGAGTAATGAACTCACTTTGATTCACTTGAATATTCGCAGTGTGTGTAAGAATTTTGAAAATTTCAATGTTTTCACCAAGCGTATTAGCTCAAGATTTTCAGCAATAGGTGTTTCTGAGACTTGGTTTCCTACTGACTTTGATACTAGCTTATATTCAATTCCTGGTTATAATCTGGTTTCTAATAATAGACAAAATAAAAGAGGTGGAGGGGTGGCTTCATACATTCCATCTGTGATGGATTATCAAATATGTCATGAGCTTACCATTATGAATGATGTGTTAGAAACTATTATATTTGCTGATGTTTTCATACCAGGAAAATGGAATGCTGTGTTAGGTGTTGTTTATAGGCCGCCGCAAAGTAATCTAAATCTCTTTATAAATGAAGTACACAATATTCTGTCAAATCCACTACTTAATAACAAGACAATTTTTCTAATGGGTGATTATAATCTGAACTTGCTCACTTGCGATGGAAATAGCTGTATTGACGACTTTTTGAACCTCTTGGTGTCCTTTTCCTTGATGCCTTTAATCACAAAACCTACAAGAATATCTCATTATTCCTCTACTCTCATTGACAATATCTTTACCAATTTACAACCCTTTCCAGATGCTGGCATCATAATTTCTGATCTGTCTGACCATTTTCCTATATATGCCAAGATTCCACTGAGCAAACCGTCTTTCATTACTATGCGAAATAAACCTGTTCGTAGGAGTAATCCCGAGAATATTGCTAAGCTCAAGGAAGCCCTAATTGCAACTGACTGGAGTGATGTTTTATTTGATCAAAATGTTGATAACTCTTTTGATAACTTCTTTAGTAAATTTTTATTGTTGTATGATGAGAATATACCTCTATGTAAAAGGGATAGCGGAAATCACAGGAAAATACCCCGAATGCCATGGATTACAAGATCGTTATTAAAATCAATCGATAAGAAAAATAAGTTATATTATAAATACAAGACAACTAAATCAGAGCAGTCATGTACAAATTACACTAGATATCGGAACACCTTAACTACAATACAATCGCAATATTCTTGGATTACTCTAAGGCATTTGATACAGTAGATCATAAAATTTTGTTATGTAAATGATTCCATTACGGGGTCAGGGGTGCAGCCTTGAATTGGTTCAGGAGCTATTTAGCTGACAGACAGCAATTTGTATCCATTAATGGTTGTGCTTCACCATTACAAAATGTCAGCTGTGGAGTCCCGCAAGGATCTCTTCTTGGTCCTCTTTTATTCATTCTTTATTTAAATGATTTTCAGTATTCTTCTGATGTATTATCCTTTATTTTGTTTGCAGATGATTCCAGCATATTTTTTTCACACAAAAATGCACAACTCCTTCTGCAAACAGTTAAATCAGAGTTACTTAATATTACTGCATGGATTCATGAGAACAAACTGTCCCTATATCCAGAAAAAAATAATTATATGATATATAGCAATACGCTCAAAATGTTGCCCGGTGATATTGTTTTCAATGGTGTTTTGACAGACAGGGTAGCATCAACTAAATTCCTAGGTCTCCATACTAATGAAAAATTGACATGGAAAACTCATGTAAATAATCTATGCAAAATATTGTCAAGGAACACTGGTGTAATTCGTAGGTTAAAGTCTGCTCTCCCTCAAAGCATTTTACTTATCTTGTATTCAACCTTAATTCTATATTAATTATGGTGTGCTTGCTTGGGGCATATCTCTGAAAACGCAGTTAGATAAACAGTCTGTTCTTGATTCAAAAGAGAGTAATAAGAACAATCTGTAATTCTGACTTTCGTGCTCATACAAATCCTCTTTTTTTATTATCACAGAATTCTAAAGGTAGAAGATAAGCAACTGGGTTCCTTAATGTATGATCTTAACTCAGGTGTACTGCCACTGGCATTAGCCAAGATTTTAAAGAAAAACAATCAAATTCACAATTATGCTGCAAGAAGTGCTTCAGCATTCCACTTACCCCATGCAAGGACAAAGTTTACTCTCAACACTTTAGTTTGCACTGGACCAAGGTTTTGGAACTCTCTTGACTCAAGCATTAGTCATTCTGTCAGAGTATATCTGTCTTCAAACCTAAACTGAAGTTATACTTATTGAGTAATTACTTTGTTGATTCTTGAACTATGCTCCAAATTGTGATGCTGCCGTGATTCATATTTGAACACGATCCATTCCTCAATCTACTACTGTATAGGAACTGCCAACTTAACCTTTTTTTCTTTCTTTCCATTTCTTGGCTATAGCAAGCTTTTCTAATTCTCTCTCTCTCTCTTCCTCTCCCACCCCCACTTACCATTTCTATAACCCATGTTTTTATCAGTGCTCTTCTTGCCTCCTTTTGTACATAGTCTCTTCTCCCCACCCTATTTTATGACTCAGTTAAACCATGTTAATAGTTATTTGCTTTTAGTACTCAAGCATTTTAGACGAACATTTCTTGTATTAATTTTTCTACTATATAACCAACCTATTCGTTTTTTACTATATGATATTGCTTTGAGGGTCCTGATTTTACAAGCTAAGCTTTTCTTAAGGTCTCCTCGTCTACCATGGGCGAGTCTGGGCCGATGACGTCATCACTCTCTGCTGAGACGAATTCAGAAGATACACACGTTGTACACAAAAGGCTCTAGGAATCCACCTTAATCTGTCACTTTTAGAGACAAGGACCTATTGCAAGAAATAGGTACGTAACTTTAAGTCATAGGTTCGTAAGTCATTTCCTTTCCAAAAGGCTCTAGGAATCCACCTTAATCTGTCACTATTAGAGACAAGGACCTATTGCAAGAAATAGGTACGTAACTTTAAGTCGTAGGTTCGTAAGTCATTTCCTTATATGTTTATTTTTCTGTTTGTCTGTTCCCTCTCTGCTCGAGACCAAAATTACAACAGATTTTGATTTTTGGGGGGGGGTTTATCTGGTAGAGCTACATGAGGTTCACAGAAATTTAAAACAGAATTTTGAAATTTTGTCTCAAACATTATTTATGCTAATTGAAGCAAATCTTATTCCAAAATCGCAAAAAATGCTTCTTCTCCTTCATTTGTCGGACCAATTTTATTATTTTTTTTGTTCATCTGGTAGAGATACATGAGGTACACATAACTTCTACACAGAATTTTGAAATTTTTTCTCAAACATTATTTATGCTAATTTATGTAAATTTTATTCCAAGTTGCGAAAGATGCTTCTTCCCCTCCATTTGTCGACTGATTTTGATTTTTTCTTTTTTTCATCTGGCAGAACTACATGAGGCACACCAAACTTCTACACAGAATTCTGAGATTGATTGATTATGCAAATTTATGCACGTCATTCCAAAGATCTGTACTTCCGGCGGGGATACACCTTTAAAGAAAAATTATCTTGAGCTTTCTTTTTCTTTTCTTTTCCTGTTTCTGAACTGGGAATTGATGATGACTCATTCAAATTACTAGAAGAAGATCCATCTCTGTTACTAGAACATTTTCCCTTGGCCGGTTCCAGACAGAAGTTTAAGAAATGCTACCGTGAGCTTTCAAAGGAACAAACACAGGTACTTTTCTAAACAACGGTGCTACTTTGTGGCTTGTGCAATGAATCTGTAGACGGAGGTGTCTCTGAACTTTTTACACATTTCTGTCTTATACACAACAATATTTCAAGGTGGATGTTTTAAGGACAGCATACTGTGTGATCAGATGGGATGTTTTCAAAGTTTCAGGTACATGTATACATGGTCCTTCAAAAGGAACATCAACAGAAAACACAGTGAACAAATTGATATCATTCAGCAGGTTTTGCCTGTAAACAGGGATTTAGAACATGATTCTGAATCTGATGAGTTGTTGGATGGTAATCATGATGATGTGGCTATGAATGCTGAGCCTGACTATGTACCATCAATAGACAATATTAAAGTGGAATCTGCAAAGCTTGTCAGTAATCTCCAATCATTAAATATTACAGCAGGCTGCTACAATGCTAGGAAGATGACCAATTTAACTACAGAACTATTCTTAAGTGTTATGGAATACCTGAGGCATAAAACTGCTGCTGCTGCTGCCATATTACAAATTGATCCCCACAGTGAAACACTACAGAAACTTTATGACATGACCAAATTGGAAACCCCTTTCAAAGATGTCGACTCTGAACAGAAATTAAAGTAATTTGTGAAGAAGTCAAACAAGTTCTTGGAGCATATTTCTGTACCTCTTGGTGGAATGGAAAGAGAAAATGTGCAGACAACAGACAGAAATACTGGTGAAGTTCAACAAATACCGGTTCAAAAGACCTTCCAATATATTCCTCTGAAGCCACTGCTGAAACTCATATTAAAATGTCCTAATGTTATGGCGACAATCTTAGAACACCACAACCATGCATCACATTGAATGCCAGTGGTCATTTTTAACATTAAATTGTGCATTTTTTTTTTTTTTGGGGGGGGGGGGGTGTAATATTACATCTCTTGTACATGGTCTAGAACAGAAAATTGACAACTTAAATATATAGGCATAGACAATAGACCCATATTCTCTTTTTCTGCAGACTCTCCGGGAGATATTGAGGACCGTCTGGCAGGGGGGAAACGGCTGCAGGTGCCGAAAATTCTCGACTCGTCTGTGGAACAGACGGATGCTGAAGGTGAGGGAGCCAATACTGCAAGTGCAGGAGAGGCAGCGGCTCCTAAAATGAGCATGCATGTGCAAATTATCCCTCACCGAGATCCGGCCCGGAACGTAACTGCAACGTGGCCAGCTCTCCGCGATCGAGCCCCTGTTTCGCCCAGAGGGCAGGAGGCATCACGCCCCAGCTCCTTGAGCAGGCCGCGGGCAACTCCCTCGTCTGCCTTCCAGAGGGCGGGGAGATCTGCCCAGTCTGGAGTACGCTCCAAGTCTGGCAAGGGGAAAAGCCCCAAGAAGGGAGGGCAGGCTTCTGCGAAGCCGCCTGGTCCCAGGGCTTCGGTACCCTCCAGACCTCATACCCCGGAGGGAAGGGATGGCGTTCAGCCCCCGGGCCCCCGGCTCTACCTCCAGTGGACAACCGGGACCCGGTAAGAAGAGCCAGGCCTATCCAGAGTGCGGGAAGCGGGTGGTGCGAATGAGGAAGCATTTTATGCTCCACTTGCCCACCTGCTTCCAGTTTTCTGAGAGCGGCCAATGCGAGCGTGGCCTAGTGCTCTCGCGGAGGTCATTGTGCCTTCAGTTCCTGGCCCGGTGCCTACTTGGAGAAAAGGGAGATCTAGAAGGTTTGAGAAGCTATGTAGCGAGTAACAGGGATGGGCCTGTAGACTACGCGTCCCAGGTGATGGCTACAGAGATGCGGGGGATGGCTCGCCACTTTGGCTGGGCAGTCCCGGAGCGCTTTACCATCCGGCCCCCGAACTCTTGTGCTGTCCTGATCCATTGGCGGGTGTTGGCAATTCTGGTCACGCGCATCACCTCTGACCAGCGGAGTGAGTTCTGAGGGATGGGCCAGGTAGGCCGGGACGCGAAATTTTTTTCCCTGAACCTTTGGGGCTTCATTATATGAATATTCATGACTTTCGTCTTCGGAGTGTGAGTACGCATGCGCGTGGACTAACTTTTTTTTGTGGTGAGGATTCTGCTGAGGAAAGAGGACAGGCGAGATGGCGATTTCCGAAGTTTCTTCTGTGCAGGTACAGAAATAGTCTATCATATCGTGTGTATTCCGTGGGAATTAGTAACTGATCACCGTGACCGAGTTTTGACTGTGAATGTGAGTGTGACTGTGTGTGGCTTGACTGAGACTGAGTGAGAGTGACACTCACACTGTCACTATACACTGTAGTGTTAGACCATGACTGATAAGTGATAGGTCCAAAAATCATTGATTGTAGGTCGTTGACACTGGCAGTCTATAGTATAAACAGTTTTACTGTACATCGCTTGTCGTAGGTCATAGACAACAGCTCTCAATAAACAAAGTTCACATATTTGGTCGTATTCTGCACTTTTTCCCAGGCAGTAATTTATTTTTTCCGCTGAAATGTTAATTACATGTGTGATGGGGGGACCTAAAGCTACGCACTTTGTTTTCAGCAGTCACAAAAATCATTGGTTTTTCCAAATTTCATTCCATATCTTGATTTTACATATTCTAAAGTTGATTTGTGGAGAAAATTACGACGGGTGAATGCCAGTTATGCACATTTTCAGGTCGATATCAATGCCTATGTCAAATTTTGTTTGGAAAAATGAAGGGGTCCTAAAGCTACGCACATGCAATGAATGAATGCAAATCTTGATATTGAAAGTGACTGAATGTATCGGTGTGTCTTTTACTCCGATTTGAATGCGTTGCATTGCGCGTGTATGTGATTTGTATGGTGCGTAGCTTTAGGACCCGCGTAGCTTTAGGACCCCCGACCATATGTAGTCTGCCATAGGGTAAGGGTTAGTCTACCATCATGCTATCAATATTTATTGCACATGTTTGTCTCTTTTGCAGGAACTTCTTCCAAAAGGATATGAATACAAGTTTCCTGAGAGCCCCACATATTCCAGTGTGTCAGACTTCAAAGCTGTGATACGGACAACCATTGAAAATGAAGACAAAGCTGAACAATGGCGAAAAGATTTTCAGGAAAATTGTAAAATGACATGGAGATTGCAATCAGGAAAGGTTGCTAAAGGAAAGGTGAATGTGTACAAACGGTACTTTCGATGTCATCACAATACCATGCCTCGTTCTGAGAGTGCTGATAAGAGGATGGCCTCAAAAAACACAAACTGCCCAGCTACAATGATCATCACGGTAAAGAGGACACAGTTCAAGAAGAAGAAGTCACGGTATGTTTAAAATTCAATGTATGCACAACAGACAGACACAACACTAATAATGAAGAACTCACTTTTCCAATACTGTTGAAGATATTTGTATTTTCACAGAATGGGGGGGGGGGGGTGCTTACACCAGTAGTACTAGTGCTTATACTGGTGTTGAATTCATGAAAGATAACATTGCTACTCCATGTATAGTTTATAACTTACACTAAAAAAACAAAACAAAAAAAAACAATCATTTTAAAGGGCATAATACTGTAATGGACTAGATTGCAACAGTGTTAATGTCGTAGTCACACCAACGAAACTGACTCCATACCGACCGATGCTGCATCATTCAAAATAATGCAGTAGCTTTGATCGGTCTGGAGTCGGTCTCGTCGGTGTGACTGTGACATAAATCAGGGGTGGTCAATAGCCTATGTGTTAGTGTGAGTGAGGATCCAAAGAATCAAAATCATTTTCAACAATTTTGAAATCATGAAGGTATTTATGAAAATGAGTGAAGAGCTTGATCAGCACACTTATAGATTCTTATATTTTCTTTGTTATTTTTGCTCATAACTTTATCAAAATTAATTTATTTGACTCAAGAATTCTAACAGGTTATCCTCCTTTTAAACTGGTGAATAATTTATCCCTCCCCCTAAAAGTTTTGTAATGGCAAACATTTAAAAATGTAGCAACTTACAATAAAAACATATGGCTCTTTAATTTTTTAAGTCCTCTACCAATGCATATGCTTGAATGTGTGGGTGTACATTGTGTGTATGGGTGTGTGTGTGCGTGTGTGTGTGTGTGTGTGGGTGCGCGCATGTGGGTGTGTGAATGTGTGCTCGTGCATGGGTGCATGCATTGGCGTATCAAGGGGGGTGTTTTGGGTGTTAAACAAGGACCCCCTTTTAATATTAATTTGTGTTAAAAGGAAAGTCCATCCTGAAAATAAGTTGGTCTTAATAAAAGAAACTAAATTATAGAAACAGGTCAATGAAAGTTTAAAGGAAATCAGAAAAAAATAAGGAAGATGTGAATTTTTAAAGTTGTAATCGATCACACACAAATTGGCATGCGAGCTGATATCTCATTCGCTCTGTACTAAAATATTGAAAAAATTGTGTTTGCTCATAAGAACATACATATGAGTATTGGATATATGCTCTTAGACAACCCCTCAATGGGACTGACTATATATTCCTACATCACCTTACCTAGAAAATTGAAATTTTGAAATATTTTGTTCAGAGCAAATGGGATATGAGCTCGCATGTAGCATTACTCTGTACTAAAATATTGAAAAAATTGTGTTTGCTCATAAGAACATACATATGAGTATTGGATATATGCTCTTAGACAACCCCTCAATGGGACTGACTATATATTCCTACATCACCTTACCTAGAAAATTGAAATTTTGAAATATTTTGTTCAGAGCAAATGGGATATGAGCTCGCATGTAGCATTACAGAATTGCCAATTTGTAGTGATCGATCACAACTCTAAAAATCCATGACGTTCTTATCGGATTTTCCTTTCACTGATCTGTTCCTGTCATTTTTCTGCTTTGATTAAGATCAACTTATTTTCAAGGACCCCTTATTAGCAGTGCTGATAACCCTTTTTATGCTTGTCAGAGAATTTTAGAGTAAACAACATCCCCCCCCCCTTAAAAAATCCTGGATATGCCACTGTGGGTGTGTGTGATTGAACGAGTGTGTGTGTGTTCTAGTATGTTGTGTGTCTTAAACTCACTAACAAAACACAAAAAACACCAAGCACCACCCCCCCCCCCCCCACACACACACACCAACGTACCCTTAAAGACATATTCGGGTTTAAAACACTAACTTTTGTCACCAGAACTGGGGACTTCCAAAAGAGGGAGAAAATGTGATTCAGTTGGTTATGTAATGACCCAGGTGCGTTGCTATGTCAGGGAATAAATCAACTATTCAAAAAGGCATACATGAAGCCCCCAGTTATGGTTGAAATAAACATAAGCAAAAAAAAAAAAAAAAAAAAACTTCCTCGCGCCTCATGTACACATTTGCATTATGAGAAGGAGCTGTGGAGTTAAGTCCACGCTCATGCGCAGTCTTATTCCCAAGCCGCAACTCATGAGTATTCATATAATGAAGCCCCAAAGGTTCAGGAAAAAAAAATTCGCGGCCGGGACCCTTCGAGAGCCCCAGCTCCTTCCACTACCACAGCCCCTTCCACCACCTCGGCGTCTTCAGTTTCAGCCCCGCCACCGCAGGTTCAGGCCGAGATTGTCTCTCCCTGACCCAGAGGTTAAGACGGAGAGCCCTGACGTCGTTCCTGCAGAGAAGTCCCGTTGAAGTCAACCCAGATTAGGTCACGCCCGGGATGTACGGCCGCATCCGTTATGTCAGCATTTTTTGCACGGATTCAATCACCCCAGTAATTCTCTGGATCTGGTTAGGCAATGGGTTGGGATAATCCTGTTTATAGTTGGGATTCCCCTGTTCTGAATGTTTCAAGGAATAAGGATCTATCCAGGGATCTCAGCAGGGCTAGTCCAAATTGCCAGGGTAATTTGGAGGGTGAATATAATTTCTGTGGGAAGTGTTTATTTTAATACCTTTATTCCAGTCCAGGAACTATCACAAGTCCAGTTCTGCTCTGAGCAGGTAATAGGGACATGACAACCCATAGGTGTCTCAGTTCCAGATGCTCTGTGCGATGGGACGCAGATAGTTTCCTTTGGGGGTCCGTTTAGCTCCTTTAGGTTCTCATAGGTATGTCCTTCCCTCTCCCTGGTCCTAATCTGAAAACGCCTGGGTGCAAATTTGTAGGAATATGGGATAGTAAATTTTCATGTACACCCCCGGGGCAGCCAAGGTAAAAGGCTGTTTTAGCCAGACGGCTATCGGCTATCGGCAATCTCCCTCAATTGAGAGTGGATTGTGGCTGCCGGAGGGAATCCCTCTGAGGAGGTCTGGGTTCAACTTGTGGAGAGGTTAACCCAGCAGCTCCAGGGCTACTTAACCCCTGGGGTGCTCTCAGAGGTAAGGGTTCGAGCCTAGCAAGCTGTCCCACTGGTTGCTGGAAACGTTTGTTTCTGTGCCCATAGGGAGCTCTGATAGGCCGCCCGCCTTTTTATGGGACGGGGGGGAGTGTTGTAGTATTTCCTGGGTTTGGGGGGCACCCCTTTTTTTCATAGTGGATAGGTCCCGTAGGGTTAGGGCCTAGGCTGATCTCCCCTCTGACATCTTGGGTGAGTCCTGGACGATGACGTCATCTCTCTCTCGAGCAAAGCAACTAGAAAGAAAGCACACGTTTAGAAAGTCTAAGGAAAGAAATCCGGATTCATCCAGCTAACCCAGCTAGATAGGCCTGTTGCAAGATACAGGAGGTTAACTTAGGGTAAGTTTATTCTGTAGCATAAGTCGTAATTAAGCAGTTCTTATAATTTCTCTATCCATTTTTCATTTTTTCCATTATCTGTTGTTTCCCTCCCGGTCACGGATTACAACACACCTCTATCTAGGCTATGTTTTAGGCGTGCGTATCTACTGTATCCACCTCTAGCGAAGTCCGCATGTGGGATTCATGTACGCGCGTGACCCTAGAACTACTTTCTTGAACCGATAGATTGTGAAGACTTTTATTTTTTTTGAATCGATAGATGACATTGGATTCTAAAATTAAGCCACTATGTGGGGCTGTGTCAATTTGGCGATGGTCATGACCTCTAATTAAGTTGAAGAGGTAAAAACACCAATATAATCAGCAAAATTTTGAGAAAATACTTTCTTCTTCATTTTGGGATGATACAGTATCTGATTTCATGCCAGATTCTTCAAAAGGATCTTTATCATCTTGATCAAGTGAAATTTTCAGTCTGTTTTTGCTCCTTTCTTTCACAGTTCTGTGCTAGATATCACACACTGGCTATGGGAGGCAATTCCTCGCGGTACACAGGTACAGTGTGCGAGGTTATTTACAATTATAGTCAATAACCTCGCATAAGTGTGAGTGATACTGCGTAGTACATTTTGAAAAAATTACATTTTATTGATTTTGTGTGTTGGAGCAAATGGGAGGGTTGTCCATAGCATACATCACAGTCACCATACCGATTCGGTCAATTTGAAACTCCCATATGTATAGTGATTACAACTTTCAAAAATTCATAAGTCACTTATTGTTTGTCCGATTTTGTTCAAACTTTCACCAATATGCTTCTCTAATTTTTCCTCTTTCTTTCAGAACAACTTGCAATTAAGGTTGGATTCCCCTTTAAGCTATATACAGTGCTTGATCATATTTGATCGGACAGAGTGACTATCCTGGGACTCAATTAAATCAATTTTATAAAAGGTTAAAACAGTTTCATCGCAGGATTATCCATTTAAAAATAAAAGCTGAAGCCTGAACTAAGGACTTTTACTACATGTACTACTACTAGTGTACTAGTACTGCTAGTAGATCAACTACCGTGCATAACGGTATAGTCGCCACTATCCTAAAGTCGCCACTTGTATTCATTTTGCGTGGAAGTGGCGACTTTAGTCTTTTTAAGGTACTAGTGGCAACCATAGTACATTACGCACGGTAGTACTAGTAGTGGGGTAATTCCATGAAAATGTCTACCAAGGGCTAAATTTCAAAGTTAATTATGAATATTTGTCAAACATATGACTTGAAAGTGCACCATTGATAGTTTATGAAACCAATTTTTTTTTCACCAATTTTTTAATATTTTGCCCAAAATCACCATTTTTAAACCAATATATACCATTATTACACAATTTTGTGTGAATTTTGTAATTTTCAAGCCTAATTATTTTCTACACAACTTGTATTATTAATGAAAAACTACTACTATATAACTGAGTTTGAGTTGATAGTGACATATCTATGTACAGTTTTCAAAATTATGAATATCATAAAGTTCTATTAAAGGTCAAAGGTCATATCAATTTTTGTCCCGTCTGTCACGTTTTTAATGATCTTTTTTGTGTATATTAAAGATAAGTTGTCAGATTTGAGTCAAACTTGGCAGCTGTCATTTGATGCCTTAGTGCTAAACATATATTTGTATATTTGCTCAAAATATATGTTATGAAGATAATTATGAATGTTTTCATTTTTTCCCGTCTGCCACGTCCCGTCTGTCACGTTTTTTTGTCCCGTCTGTCACGATTTTGTGTCCAGGCTTTCGCGATGGATTCTGCATATTCTCCTCCATTTCCATGAACAGTTAAGCACTTTTTTGCATGCTCAAGTGCTAAACTTATTATTTCTAACAGTAGAGGGCGCTGTGCACCAGTTGGTTTCCATAGCAACTATTTTGTCTTAGCAAGGCAGCCATCTTGTACATTTAGAAAAGGGAAAAAATCTTCTACAAGTTACTGATGTAGTGTGTTTCTGAATTCTTCATGTGAAATTTAGAGGTAAGTACTTTTGATTAACTTATTAACACTTGAAATACTCAGTTTATAATAAATTCTGGACATCAATTTCATATTTAAAGAAGGAATTGATAATGTACTCTGTAGAGTCTATGTATTGTTGACTATTACATAGTCCCACTAATTTAGAAAATATGAAGGGAAATCTAATTAATAACAATTAACACATGACAAAAATAAGTAAAGAAAACAAGACAATTTTAAAAGCGAAAAAACAAATAAGTTTGAATATTTAAATATTCAAAGTATAAATCAGTATATGACAGAACAGATTGTCAACTTGGCAACTAGTCATGTGATTGTCATTAACCCTTTCGAGACAATTGACCACATTTTGTGGTTTGGCTCAATAACTTTTGATTCAGAGCCTTGAAAAATATACCAGATACATAAGTAGGAAGAGTAAAAATTTCTGCACACACTGTGTCCATTTTTGTTATATGACCATACTGCGTTTGATTCAAGGAATTTCAAAAAGGAGAATAAGCTTTAAAATCCTTAAATTGGCAACACACTGAGAGGTTCAAAATCACTGTTTTTATCAAAATTGGCAATTTTCTGAACTTTTGACTAAGTTTCTAATGATGTATATGTTTTCAAAGACATTACATTTTGTTAGAACCATGTAGCACTAAAAGAAAAATATTAGTGTTGCCAATTTGAAAAACAAAATGTGATCAATTTACCCCTTAAATAATTCCTGTCATGAAAGGGTTAAGGACTAGGCTCTCACTCTTCATCTGCTCTGTATACAAAATGATGTAAAATGTTATTTTCTTATAAACGTTTATGTGCTTAAGATTCTTGACTGCTGTTTATTGGTTCTATCACCAAAACAAAAACATGTGCATCTTCAATCAGTAAAGTTATTGAATATGATTGGGCTTACTTCCAGACTTGTGTTAGAAAATAATGATTATGACTTCAATTTCTCAGACACCGAATAATTCAAAAACATGTTTATTGATCTTTGTTCATACAATTCAGATATTCCATTCCCAAATTTTGATAGCCTCTGAAAAAACATCAAGAATAAAAGGATCCACTGATTGAAATATCTACTTATACTTTCCATTAGTTATTTGATTTTATACCTTTTTCTGAAAGAAAATTAAAATAAATAAATAAACAAACTGCTAAATACCTTGAAAGAAATATTGCAAAACAATTGTCAATTTATGTTCATATTTTACAGAACGATGGCAAAATCACCAGCTCAAAGGCAACATGAGAGAAGACAGAGACTGAAAAGTGCTGGCTTGTATGTTGAATACAAGAACAAGCAGAGTGCTCTTAAAAGGATCAGACGACAGTCTAAACCACAGAAGGGACCTACTGTTGCTGACAGAGCACATGAAAGGGCAAGGAAACGGGCTTGGCGAATGAGAAAAGCACATCCACATCCAGACATTGATGCAGCTCCTTACCAATGCCGATCTTCTCTCGGGAAAGCAGTGTCAACTCCCAAAAGGCACTTGCCAAAAGATGATTCAAAGAGGGCAACTGTTGTGAAGAAACTTGCTGCAGAGTTTTGTCCGGATATTCTCACTACAGGTAATCATACTGCCTCTGTCCATGGACACAGCATCTCTTCATCTACAAAGAAGAAGGTTGAGGACTTCTACAGTCAAGATGATGTTGCATACCAAACTCCAGGAATGAAAGACTGCGTGACCATAACTGACAAGTCAGGAGTCAAATCAAAAGTCCAAAAAATGTACATGCAGTACACATTGAGAGAAGCATTTCAGCTCTTCAAAGAAAAGCATCCTGAGGAGAAAATAGGTTTTTCTTCATTTGCTGCTCTGAGACCTCCACACATCTGCCTACGGTCTTGCACTCCAGATAACACATGCCTCTGCATTTATCATGAGAATGTACGCCTCTTACTTGAGGTTCTCCATGCCCAGGGTCTGTCCCCATTGTCATCAAGCGAGCTTGTCACCAAAATAGTATGCAGTGATAAAACAAAGGAATGTATGTACCAAGAATGTTATGAATGCAGAGACTTGCTGAAGTTTGATGAGATGTTCGAAAAGGTATCAGATGATGTGCTGAATGTTCAACTAAACTACAGGCAGTGGTGTAAAGATGAAGACAACCATTTGGTCAGGATGACATCTTGTGGCACTGTTAATGAGGTCCTCACACTTCTTCGTGGAAAACTGAACTACTTCTTGAAGCATGTTTACATCAAGCGTGAACAAGCTAGCTATCTTGGCAAGTTAAGAGAGAATGTTGCAAAAGATGCTGTCGTCATCAACACTGACTTCAGTGAAAACTATGCCCATGTGCCACAAGATGAGATCCAGAGTGCCCACTGGGCTCACAATTCCACAACATTGTACACAGCTATGTTATACTACAATGATGGAGAGGCAGTGAAGAGTGAGCCTTATGTAGTCGTGTCAGATTATCCTAACCACGACAAGTATGGTGTCTTGGTGTTCAATCGCAGAATACTTGAAGAGTTCAAAGCAGCACATCCTACTTACAAGCTGAGCAAGATTGACATCTTCACCGACGGTACCAGCCAACATTTTAAACAAAAGTTCACTTTATGCTCCATGACGCTAGCACAAGTCCCTACAGCCTGGCATTTCAGTGCCACATCCCATGGGAAAGGGCCCATAGATGGAATAGGAGGAGTAGTTAAGAGGACGGTGAGGATGGCAACTAAAGCACGCAGAGTAGACCCCAAAAATGCTGCAGACTTTGCTGCTGCTGCCGCCGAGCTATGTCCAGGAGTCAATGTAGTATATGTAGACGATGCCAAGATCCAACAGGCCAAAGCAGCTCTTGATGATGACTGGACCTGTGACGGCCAGCAAATCCACACTGTGCCAAACACACGACAATACCACTGCTTCAGGTCCACAGGACCATACAAGATCACATGTCACACAATATCCAGCAGTGATGATGGTTCAACATTCTGCTTCAAATCTGGAATGACAGAGGCGTTAGGAGATCCTGTGAGAGACGTAGAACAGCAACACACTCCTTCTTTTGAAGTTGGTGACTTTGTCATAGTGACGTATGATGACAAAGACTTTACAGGGCTTATCACAGACATCGTAAAAGACAACTACAAAATCAAGTGTCTGGAAAAAGCGGGCCCTTTCCTCTACCGTTTTGAACCAGACAACCAGACCATCTGGTACAACAAAAGCAAAATCAAATCTCTAACAAGTTCTCCTAATCTAGTGAATATGCGGGGACTATACAAACTCGCGGAAGAGTAAACTGGTTACAGCATAGCACTTGATACTCAATTTATAGACTACTACACATCACATCACATTAACAAGCTGCAATTATGCAGAGTTACCGATTTCCATTCTATTTTGTTCTTTGAAATGAATGATATACTACATGTGTTTTTGTTTTGCCTTTGATATTCAGTGTATATCTAAATCCTAAATCTAAAGCAAATTTGACTCATAGTGGCAATTACAGCATGTACATACATGTACATTATTCTTGACACCCCCTATGTAATTTTGCATTATTCATCTGAGCTGCGACAGATACATCATACATGTACATGTACATGTTAACTTGTAAAGTAGTGAAGTTGGTCAACTAAAAAGAAACCATAAGAATTAATTGTTTAACTGAATACTTATAGTCATTGCTATGAATGTGTCTTGCAACTGAAATTAGCCATTTACATTGTGATCAATCCTTTATGTATTATTTCTATACATGTATGCATATATTAAATGAATATCTACATGTACTTGCTCAGTATATACATGTACATCTTTCTCACCAGGTGCAGCAATTTAGAGTTTAACGGTCATGTTGACACATTCCAAACTTTGCTGTCTTTTTTGGTATTTTAATAGGCAATATTCCTTCAATATAAAAATGGAATTTGTGTAAATACATGTACTTGTTGAAGGAATTGATAATTCACTACATGTAATGTATTTGTTATTTGCTCTAAATTTCAATTGCTTGTACTGTGGAATAGCTATTAGACATTTGAAACGTGATTATTTAGGGTTGATTTTATTCTTCCCCAAAGTGAATGGATCTATTCAATAATCTTTGATATCCAGTAACAACACTGGAACTATTTCTTGTACAAAATGTAAATACCATTACTGAAGGATAGAGAACACCAAATGTACTTTTTTAAATGCATTGTAGCATTTCAAACTCAAATTCAAGTTACATAGGATCTGAATGATATTGAATCTTATCTGGTCAAAACACTGATTTAAGATTGAATGTTGGTGGCTCTTAAATGTGACATAAATTCATAATTTCTTTGATGTTATCTTACAGAATCTTACTTAAACTTCTTCTAAATTCTGATAATAAAGGATTTTTCGTGTAACAACTGTAAATGTTATTAATAACGGAATTTATTGTAAACTGTATACATTGTATGTATACAATGTAAATGTAAAATTACTTGATGTATTATAGCATTTGAAATACAAGTTGGCAAAAAAATAACTGATTTTCGCAGGTCTTGAGATTTAAAGTTGAATTCGGATGCACTTGCTTTTAAACCTGATATTTCATCGTCGTTCTTTTTTCATACTGTTCATTTGATAAAACAATTCTTGATTTTGTGTAAATTCCAATTTTGAATGAAAGATGTACATGTATGTGCATTTTCATATACATAATAAAGAAATGTAATTTTGCACATTATATGTATTTCGTGAAATTTTGCATTTACTTTCAATTCCTAAATACATAGAGATACATGTATTCCATGGTTTGGATAAAGTATACAAACAGTATACATTGTACATGTACATGTATGTGATCAGAATGTAGACTACATTGATGTGTTACTGAATTTAGTGTTTGATTTCAGTGTTCATTGTTTGAAGTACATGTATTCTGTGACTTTTATTAGCAATAAATTGTTTGCAAGTGAAATGTAGATCTGTTTAAAGGCTATAATTTAAAAGTGCTGCAGCAGTTTAACTTAATACACATGTAGTCATCAAGCACAAGATTTATTTGAAAGGAACCTTACAAAATCAATAATACAGTACTGTAAACTAGCAAATTCTTACTTTTTAGTACATTATGATTCATCATTGCCCAAAGAAGCTCAGCTTCAAATAGAGAAATTTGGCAACAGGGACCCTGTATCTGTAAACATTTATTGATCATGAATATTCACTGAGCCAAATGCTATATTAAATTGACAAATAGCTGGTGCTATATCAGGTTTACCTCTGTTCTGTTCATTGTGGTGCGACTATACACTAGTATGGTGTCAGCTACCTTTCATCACCCATCATGCTAGATAACAAATTTATATCATTTTGTGCATCTAGACATACATCACATTACTGTTAAATGTACAAATAGCTGGTGCTATGTCGGGTTTACCTCTGTTCTGTTCATTAGACAGAGACTATATACCAATATGGTAATATTGGTCAAACTTGCCATTGCTTATCCCTGACAAAGAAACTTTAGCTACAGCAAAAAGTCATCATATAGTGCAATTTCCAATTTTGCCATAGGGATTGTACATGTCCCGTCTGTCACGTTTTTCTTGTCCCGTCTGTCACGTTTTTCTTGTCCCGTCTGTCACGCTCTTTTTTTACGTTTTTCGTGCAAAAAATGAGGATAAGTTGAAACATCATGGAATGTCAATGATTAAGGCCTGGTCCAGTAATAACGTACATATATCCATATTACTTCAACATTAACCATTTAGGAGGAATTGCAAGAAAGGTGTACGAACAAAAAATGCTTGGTAAATTCATGTCCCGTCTGTCACGCTGACTGCCACAGGCCACCGACAAAAAGGTCAAAGGTCATGACTTTTCATATCTACTTTTTTTTTACACACAACTACTTGTGAGTTTCTGATACCCTGCTATTGGTGAAAATTCTCTTTGTCTGACAAGCTGTAGAAAGAAATGTGTACAAAGTCGGTGCCGGATGTCCCGTCTGTCACGCTGGAATTGCCCAGTAGTAGAAGTAGACATCAACTGTAAGTCTGTAACTGTAAGTTTGAAAACTTTAGTTAGGCCTACTACTACTACATTAATTTTCATAATAGTGGTATTTAGTTTTATTTTAGCATATTTCAGGCCAGTCCCATACACTGTTATTAATCCAATCACCAATGCGTACAAGTGGGCAAGGCCCTACGAGTGGCTCGTACAATTATACACAAGATTACACAAATCTAAGTGGGACCACATCTGCAACACAAATGTTTGTAGTATAGCCTATAGGCTATGCATGGGCTTGGCTATGCCTATGGACCATTTGCTCACCATTGTAATTACTGGTAGGGTGTCTGAAGGTTTGCCAAATCTGTCCGCTGTTTTTGGCCAAAATTCTGCATTAAAGTGGACACACTTTTTAATGTGGAAGCAATTTTCAACTTAATTTGAAAATGTGATCCAGTTATCACTTTTCAGTTTGAAATAAATTTGGTGTCATATGGAAGGAAATTTCATGCCCCTTCTTTTGGTTCTAGGCATACTTTATTATTTCAATCCCTCCATTGAAACAAACTGAAAAAAGTTCCGTTTGATGTGATAGCTCAGTGAGATCTGGGGCCCTAAAACGTGTCCATCGGGACTTAAGTTTTAAGAACGTTCCAAATTTGATTATGCTGGAATATTTGAGAAAATCAAATCCGATCATAGTGCCAATTAAGTTTCAAAACACCCTTCCCCAACTGCTCCACTGAGCCCTATGCAAAATCACACAGTACATGCATAGGCACGTGCACTCATTCGTGTCAGCATGCACAGAGTTTTTGTGCCACTTCATTTGTACATGTCTATGGGAGTATTTTAGCTGAAAATTTTAAAGAATTTATTTGAGCATTACTAAAAAAAGAATTAGTGAATCCACTTGAAAATTGGTACACATCATTTGTAAAATATTTTCTACAAGATTTCAGAAAATCAGTTCATTTGAACAAACAGTTTCTGAGATTGAAAAATCCTTCAGACACCCCATAGTAAAGGCTAAAGCTTAGCCTTAGGCTTAGCATAGTAGGGAGTTTTATTTACGTGGCTGTGCATTAAAAAGATTCACCTTGACATTTCAATTTAAGCTGATTGCATATTGTACTTACCAATCTATCTCACTTAAAATCACTCTAAAATATGTTTTACATTTATTGAAAAAACGATTTCTCTTAGTTTTTATTCCGGCATCTGCTACTGAAATTTGTCATCTGCTATTGCTAACCACCTTCACTCACCATCGGTCTTGTCAGCTGAGCGATCGCCTTGTCAACCCAGCATATTCCCCTACTCTTCAAGACCACTCGACCACTTTCAGACAACTATTCACAATAAATGATATTCAAACAAAGTTAAATTCCCAAACCAAAAATCTAGCTTAATTGAACTCTCTATATTTACTTGTGAAGTATCCACCTCCCCACACAAATCTACGGGCAAGTGGCATAGGTTTATACACAGAGGTGGATTAACTCACAAGTAAATGTTCCAACTGAGATTGGGTTATCGTTTATTATGGATAGCCAACTGTCTGAAAGTGGCCGAGTGGTCTTGAAGAGGTGGGAAATGCGGGGTAGACGGATTTAACTTAATTACGGATGTCTGGTTAATTTAATACAAGAGGTGGAATATGAATTAGTTGAATTAATGATCCACCTGTCAGTCTGTACAGGAAGGTAGACTAATTCACAAGTTTTTGATTTAGAGAGTTGAAAGTAAGATTTTGTTTTTTAGACTAACGTGACATTTTTGTTTTGATTATCATTCATCACCGATATTCAACTGTGTGAAAGTGGCTAAAAGTGGTCTTGAAGAGGAAGGAACTAAAGATAAGCATAACTATTACAATTCACAAGCATGATGAACTGAAAGTATACAAAAATTTGAAGTTCAGTATGGATTTATGGTATTATAAGGAGGCCAACAAAAATTGTAAACATTGAACAAAATAAAGTTATCCAAGATATTCAATGTAGGTATAACTGGCTTCATTTCGTCAGTAAATAAAGATACACATACCAGGTATACAAGTCAGATACATGACGGAAATTCACGGAATAAAGCAATATTGTCTAAAATTAAAATTTTGCAATGATTTTATGAATTTTGTCGCCAGTTTCGTTAGTAATATCATGCTAACAAAACTTAAAGTAAGCATGTAAATTATAAGTGTAAACATGACGAAATAAAGCTATATGAATTGAAAGGTCAAGGTAGATGGCTTTATTTCGTTAGTAGTGTCAAGCTGACAAAATGTGTAATCATACCAGTAATGCTGAATGAACTGCCGGTTTATGAGTACCACTTCCGCCTTACGTTGTCGCGCACCTATTTGCGCTGTGTTTGATGTCGTTTGCTTGGTGAAGACTGAGTTAGTGACTGCGTGAATGATTACCGGTATAACCTTTTAAAAGCTTTAGTTAATGTATTGATCAAATAAAAAAAGTTAGACCCATGCGTCACCTGGCCCTGGTGAGCTATTCGGGAATGACAGCGAAATTTGTATTCCCTTTATTTCTATAGCTGGTAACTGGTGGCGTGATAGTCAGCAAGAAATATGTAAATTAAACATCCAACTATCTAATGCAAACCATTTGTTTATTTTCCAAAACATGATGAAGACCACGGGAATCTACATGTACTTAAACCTGAACTGTCATTGTGTAAACTGATAGAGCGACTTGAGAGTTCCGAGACTTCATCGCACATTGCATCTACAGCGCCGCCGAAACTCACGCTGAAAAACACTTCTCCAGCGCACATCATCTGCAGGTAGGATCACTTCTGTCAATTTGAAATAAAATGTTTGAATTAATAAGCTGAACATTCCTTGATGTATGAGATGAACTCACTGTGGGATTTTTAGTATGATCCACACGCGACATCCCATCACTGTCTGGGAATGCACACAGTGTAAAAGCTCAGTGCATCTGGTGGCCCCCTATCGGTGCTTGTAAATCGATCGCCACAGTGTGCAAATCTATCCTCACCAGCAATGTAGTGATGCAAACACGTACATGTACAAGTCTATGCATGTGGACGCTACAATGCTACATACTATTGCTGTTTTCTGTGTAGAAATAAATTATATGATCCTATCAAATTTACAGAGTAAGAATGTTTGATTTCATGACTTTTCAAGTTCCTTTATAAAAAGATTTAACTTGTCATCCCTGACAATTTCCCATTCACTATTACCATGGCAACCATGCTTCACAGCGAATCAATATCATGAATGGCTCTTTATTTGTCGGTGAATGACAAATTAATCGTGATGACAAGTTTCATGGGATGGCCCCCAGCAGGTCAGCCATTATGACATCTCATCTAAGACTAATCTCTTCAGAGCAGTTGTATCCAACTGAACATCTCATATGCATAGGGATTAGGGAACATGTTACCCAGCTGTTCCTATGTAATTTTCTAACCCCGCGCCCGCAATATTTGGAGGGCATGTAAGAGAAAAAACAAAATCTCCCTCCAAGCATGAGAGAGAGAAAAAAATCTCGCTCCAAGCAGTTCTCGAAAGTGACCATTCCGCCCATTGAGCGGCATTTGGAGGGCAAATGAGGGGGGAAAATGCAAAATCTCCCTCCAAGCAGTTCCCAAAAGTTGACAGCCCTGTTTAGGGTGCATTTATGCTAACCATTTTAAGGCCAAAATCAGGCTTTTGAAACGTGTTTAGTTCAAAATACTGTTGTGTTCTTTCTCAATTTCTTTTAAATGTTGATCGTAAACACACAAAAAGGTGAGCTCTTTAATAACTGGTTAGCCTGCAGCTAGCCTATACAAATATACTAGGCAATAATGTTATGCAAAGTTTTATTTGTATCCATGCTCTGTTCTCATTTAGAAGCAGAAGGAAAAGTCGGTTAAGGATAGGGAGAAGGCAGAAGCTGAAGCCCTCATAGACAGACTAATGGCCAAGAAAACATCACACCCTCCACAGGTATGTCTAATCAGCAGCATATTCTTCACTTGATTCCAATGTATTATTGTGTATCGGTTGAATTCTTTCTCAATTTCTCTTAAATCTTGATCGTAAACACTCAAAAAGGTGAGCTCTTTAATATCTAGTTAGCCTGCAGCTAGCCTATACAAATATACTAGGCAATAATGCTATGCAAAGTTTTATTTGTATCCATGCTCTGTTTATTCTCATTTAGAAGCAGAAGGAAAAGTCATTTAAGGATAGGGAGAAGGCAGAAGCTGAAGCCCTCATAGACGGACTAATGGCCAAGGAAACATTGCACCCTCCACAGGCCCAAGAATCATCTATTTTTTTTTTTTTTGCTGTACATAGAGTCTAAATCACTAAATAATGCTTCCAATAGGCTAATTTTGGGTTTATGTATTCATTTTAAAAGAATAGTCTACCCACAAATTCAAACAACATATTGTTTTTCAATCCTTACTTAACGAATAATAACAGGTTTTATTTCATTTCATTCGGAAATATAGCTTATCTTACCATTTCAATGTTCAAATTTACCACCAAATATTATGCTAATGAGGTACAAGTCCCGTATGTTGTGACGTCATGGCCGCACAACCCTTTTGTGCTTGTTTTCGCATCCGTGTCTTCCTATAGAGTTTCACACATATCGTCCTTCTATCTATTCTATCAGCCATCAAAATATCAGCGCATTTTTAAAAGACAGAGAAAGATGCGCGATCTGGTTGAGGAACATTGGAACAACAAAGCATAACATCAGAACGTATAAATACTCTAAACATAGAGTTTTTTGTGAGGACCATTTTGCTCCAAGTTCATTTATAGAGGACAAAATGGCCAAGATGTTGGGCAACAAACCCCACAAGCAGTTGCGACCAGATGCAGTGCCAACGATTTTTGAACACAATCCCGATTCAGAACAAATGACGAAGCAGGCCAACGATGCATCAATGATGAATGCCTAATGGAAATTGGTCGTAGGTTGTGGTCCAAACAAAAACGAAAGGTAGACAAACATGCAGAAGTCAGGAAATCTGTCATGGCCGACATGCGTCGACTAGCAACACTATATATAGAGATGAGGAAAGCAGAAGAAACCTTAGGAGAGCTCCCAGTAAGGAAAGGGGATGTATCGGATCTGTTTCACAGAAAAAATTTCCGCCACTTGGAAGAGGCTGTCGACAACTACAGCACAAATGAATCTGACCAAGTAAAAGCAGGACTCAAACAGGCGTTGTTGTATGTGCTGAAACGTGCAAGTAAGATTGTAAAGGCCCTCTATCTTATGGATGATGATGATGTAAACGCAGAATGCGTGGATAAGTTCATGGCAGTCCTTGAGCTTAACCAGAATCAGATGTTTGGTGATGCAGCTTATCTACTGAACAAACAAAGAGAAGAAAAACTCAGACGACCGCAGGAACAGCCAGAGGAGGCAGATATTGAAAAACTAAAGCAACACACAATAAGAAGAATGCATGAGCTTGCTGGAGATGAGCTTAATTTCGTTGACTCGCATTCATACATGAGAGGAAAATACTATTTAAAATTTCAATTTTAACTCTGAAACCCCAAATTTGTAGCATAGTAAGAGTTGAACATGTTGAAGAGTAGCTGAATCAGGTAATCCAGCATTGAAGTACTGCTATGCTGAGTGAATGAATGGCATGTCCTATTTTACAATATTACTAAAATTATTGGATGAAGACAATCTATTAATAGAATTAATTACATTTTGACCGATCAGCGTTATTGTTGAAATAGCCCCCTCCCCCATTCACTCCGGGCAGTATGCTATGGGGGTTTAATTCCACTTCAAAAGTTCAATATACATTTAATAAAGTAGGAGAAGGTGATTGGATTTAATGTGTTTTTAAATCAAATAGCATGGTATTTCATTTTTTATACAAGAGCAAATGGCATTAAATCTCTTATATTTTTCTGTTTCTGTTTTAGTCTTTGAAAACAATGCTCCCAGCCACATGGACCATCGGTATTCCATGCGAGACAGAAGCAGTAATGGAGCCACATTTGAAGGTCTGACTGAGGCAATGTGAACTTTAGGCAAGGGTTCACCGTGTTCTTCCAGTCCAATGCATCAAATGGAAAAAAAGACAAAATGGAGGATAAACCATTCACAAGAAAAAGAATGAAAGAGAAAAAAAAATATGCAGGTAAGCTGGTACAAGCTGCAGAAATGAGCAAAGATGAGAAGATTCTGCTCAAGACTTGTCTGAAAGACCTTCTTGCTTTGAATGTGAGATATCACTTCAGCCATGCTTCACCTCCTACCAGAACTAAACAAGATTCATCCCAAAGGACAAAGAAGCAGGTCTTGAGAAGAACTTTTATGAACAGTCATATGAACATTTCTGTAAATCAATTGCAGTAGTAGGAGCGGGGAAGGGCCGTGATTCCCATGAAGTACATGCATTAAAATTACAGAAATTTTTGTATATGCCATATATTCTGCACGGGGTTTATTTTCATGAATTTAACATGCTGAAATATTGGCAACATTCATACATACTAGCGCAGCGTGGCTGTATGCAATGCAGGCTGTGCTAATTCACCTTCACCTTGCGAATGTGCTTGTCGATTCCCCAATCTAAAATTTAACCTCTCGCAAAATAGTCTGGTTGATCCTATTTGCGAGAACAAAGTTTTTAAAGGGTGACTAAATTAGAGAGAAAAAAGGTGCTGTTTCCACATATTTTTGCATTCAAATCACGAATCTGGCAATTGATTGTTAAAATTATGTCTCGTTTTGGCGAAAAAGGGGGAAAAGTAGAGGTTTGGGGACCGTTCCTTAAAACTCGTGAGCTGATTGGCTAATTGACATCACACCCCCAAGTGACGTATGAAGAGTAAGAGGCACAAGATCTGCAGGCTGCGGCAATGTAACATTGTACACACAATGCGGTATTTGACCCCTCTGTTCAATGGACAATTTATGAAAAAGGGAAATTAATCAATACAGTCTAAGGAGTGAATAATCATTATCAATATATTTTCTTCAAGATCCGTGAACTCTTTTGCCCAAATATACAGCTCTTGTTTTGTTTTTTAAAACTTTTCTTTGAACAATGTTCTCATCCATCTGAGCTTGCCGAACGATAGTTTTGCATTGGTCTTAAAAGCGTACACAGCCGTTTTATGCATCTGTGCAATGTACTACACATCTTTAGTACGGCAACTATGTTCCCCCTCGTACTCAGCGACTGGTGAACACTTTTGTTTGGTTTGTTTTTACTCTCGCCTTTTTTTACTTCGCTTTACATGTACTACGGTAGTAGTGACTTATTTTGGCTGACTTCTTCGAGTAACGTAGAGAGATGGATAGTGATCGCGAGTCCGATTTGGAGAACTTTTTTGAGCCAGATATGAACTCTGATTTATCAGATGATTTATCGAACCCGAAAGAGAAGAAGCTCTAGTGCAGTGGCAAGGGGAATTCGCCCATATATGTTTGAACCCCTCGCAGAAGACGCGCCAGGGCATGGTGAAGGGGTCGCGGGGGAAGGGGCCGCGGGTAAAGCTGCTGCAGCTGCTGGAGAAGAAAAGTGATCACTGCAAATTGTACTCCACTCGCTTGGCCCTTGCCACTCTGCCCGCGTGAGCATACCTTTGCGACCCACAATTTCCGTAGATTTTCATCTTTAGGAAAATGATGTACGTAGGCTTACATCATCTTTAGGGGTCTTGCTACAGCCCGCAACTATACACCGATTTGGCATTATTGATGAAATTGTGTCCCAAAATCAAATTTATTGTGAGGAATTAAACACACGAAAATATGCGATGCAAATGGTCGATGCGGTGAATGTCATGCATGCTCAGCACCGGGCTGGGCCTGCCGGGGCCTGCGGGCGCGCACGGTATATAGGTTGGTGGAATATTTTCCCTTACTTCTTGTACGTCACAGATCACGTGATCATGATGTCGCTCGATGGGTTTTTTTTTAGGGGTGGGGCTTATGACTGTGTAAATCAGCAAAAATGTACTTTTCAAATGATTATGAAATACAACTGAATGCATAAAAAAGTGTATGATAGATATTTTTTGGCTCCTGATGACTCCTTCCTACGAAAAATGGGCAATTAATTTTCTATTTTAGTCACCCTTTAAAAAGAGTAAAGTCGTATGTTTTTCAGTTAATATGCAGATCATCTTCACTCATAACACATAATATCTTCAGAAAGAAATTTTTCAAAACATGTGTTACATGTTTTATCACAATTTTGAAAGTTAAATTTTTTCAGCCAGTTATTCTCACAAGCAGAGTCATATTGTCTGGAATACTGTGATTCTGCATATTAGCTTTCATGATTCATATGCCCTCTCATAGTCATTGCTCCATCGTTCTTATAATATTGTAATTTTGTGTGGAATCATGGGTTACTGCATGTATTTGATTTGTAGTGGGTGCAGTAAAATATCCTAAAATGATAAATAATTCAATGATCTGTATTTTTCTCTGAGTACAAATTAAATAACAAGTTAAAGCCTTTCTCAAGTACAGTGAAATGGATCGAATATTCTGACAATAATAATGTACTAAGAATATTTTTTGGTATGATTTTGAATACATGTCTTTTTTAAAGTTAATCCCCTGTGTTCACAAACATAGAGTTCAATGGTTGATTTCATGGTTTGATAGGAAGAATAATTCAGCTAGACATGTGCAGAACATTCATTATTGATTGATGCAATGAAAAGCTTTCAAAGACAACAGGGATACAATTAAACATAGCTCCACATATAAGCTTGGAAAATTATAAAAAAGGGGGGGGGGGGCTTCTTTGTCAAGATCTTGCTGTTGCAGTGCAAACTGATAGCACTCTGATAATAATTCATACTAGGGCTACATACAGTACACGATTAGTATCCCGACTTAAAGTATCAATAATCAACTTAGTGAATAGAACTAAAATGCATTAGTTCCCAACACAGTCCCTAGTCAACCCCTGGAGAAGCATTCTATGATACCATCAAGCCTGTGAGCGAAAGACATGGTGCCGACACAGGTTACCGCATTTCTGAGCAATGGCATGACACATTATTACTTTGACGACAATTGCTTCACAGTAACTGTTAAACACAAACCGAATAACTAACTTATGGCCCTTATCTTCTACATAATACTGCCCAGGTCAAAAGTAACCAGAGCAAATCTCGGATGAACTTTAGGGTTTTCTGCATGACCAGAAACCTTGAAAACAGTAACAATTATGTAACATTATATGTGATACATGTAACATTATAGATAACATCAATCTGAACGGTGGTTACACAATGCCATCATGCCTTCCGAAGTAACAGACATGCTGCTGATACAGACATCCTGTCTCTCCAGGTGGGGGGGGGGGGGGGGGGATATCGTACCTGTTTTGCATTCAGGATTGACTCGACAATGTTGAAAACAACAAAAACTATGACAACTGTCATACATGTTACATTAGAAATATGGACAGAGAATCTGATACAAAGCCACCTCTTAATTCAGCAGTTATAGCTCTTCAGTTGTTAAGGGATGCCACATCGTGCCCTCTCTGGAGTGGTGCCTGAATAAGACCAGCTCACCTAAGTTGTCGGACACCAATTCTAAGCGCTTCCTCAAGGCCTTCTTACCATCATTAGTAGCGGCAATCCTGGACAGTTGTTAAGTGATACCATCATGCCTCTCTGGACTACATATGTGGTGCCTGAATAGCACCAGCTCTGCTAGGTCGATGTTGGGTACCGACTTGAGTGTTTGCTCCTGGCCTTCTTGCGACTTCAGCTCTTCTGTTGAGCCAAAGACCACATTCAGGGCTGGCCTTGTCTCCTTGAACCTGTAACAAAGAAAAACAAAATACAATACTTAAAGATAAAGTTGAATTCTGGTCATGTGATTACATTGTGAAAGAAAATGTCTCAAGGCAACTGGGAAACAGTTGATCATGTCTACATAAGAATGGTTTTATACTGTGAGGTTTTGGAATCATCAAAATGATAAGAAATGGACCCAATCTTGCTGATAGACACATGTACAGCACACAGAAATGGGTATATGGCCGAACGCTTCAGCTATTTCTTGTCATATTTCAAACATGAGGGCATTTGAAGAGCAATCCTTTTCAGGAGACATTTAAAAGAAATGAGAAAGCTGACTAATCATTTTTCACCATTCCCAGAACTCAAATTTTTCTTCAAAGGTACTACTACTGTACTTTTTGGAGGATGTGGCAAAATGTCTATCAAAGTGCATAAACAATAAAACTATTAACAGGTACATACATGTATTTCTTTCCAGAACATTTTCCCACATGACAGATAATGCAATGCACTCAGAATATACAGAAATACCAAAAAAGACAAATTTCTCTCTTAACACATGAACTTTTTTTGAGGGCTGGGGTGGGGCTGAAACTTTTTCATATCCTTTTCAAAGCAATTTAATTATTATGCTGCAAGAAAACACTCAACTGATCTCCAAAATGTCATAGGTTTAATGCTTGTATAGCACCCATTACACATACTTCTTCTTAATGTCTAGTCTCAACTTTCTCCTCACTGCTACAGAGTCAATTGTACACACAACCAGCAGACAGACATCTTTACAGCTCTCTAGAAGATTTATGAAACAAGATGGCTGCTCAATTCTGAAAAGTAATGGGATAACAAAAGTTTTGCTTGTTTTGTTTTGTTCTTTAAAAAAAAAAAAGTTCACAAGATAATTTTTCACATAAAGAGGTCATGTATAGGAAAGGGTATTTGCAATCAACAAACTTGGAAATTATCGCTGAAATGATTCAAATGCCTTAGTACACTATAATACAAAAAATGAAACATAATAGACAAGCTAAACATGTATCTAGTAATCAACTTTCCAACAAAGAATGTAAAAGTTGGATGTAACTTTTATTTTACATAAGTGAAAAAGAAAAAAAAAATGGCATATCCCTAAGACAATATATGGTTAAGGATAAAAAAAAAAACACCAAAAGAAACAATGGAGGAAACAAATCATGGAAGGTAACAGTTAACTGAATCTGCATTGATTTCATCATGTAGTCACCCCCCAGAGTCAAGAAAATATTTTATAAGCAGAAAATATTGCATCATCCAAATATCCTACTCTACAAGAACTAATAGCCTATTGTGGTAATCTAGAAATGAGATGCCTTGACTTACTTTCCTTTCTCAGATATCAGGCACAGCCTTCTCAATTTCTTGCAGCTGAGAAGTGAACTCTGAAGCCGAGTTGATGTATCAAGATTTTTGTGTTCAATCCTGAGGTTGGAATGCATAAGAAAATTTGGGTGTATTATTGCACAAAAGAAGATGAAGTTTGTATGCATAATATGTTTCTGCTATCAATAAATACATTCAACTTTTAAAAAAGAGAAAATCTCTTATCACTTATTATTATTAAACACATCAATGAAACTGTCCTACTGCCTCCCACCAGTATGTACTGTCAATGCAAAACTCATTACATTACTGTAAAAAATGATATTTGTGCAAATTTCATGAATATTTTTAAGGCTGCAAACTCAACAGCACATGGAAATGAGTTGGCAGTGCATGTGCAGACATGTATTGCAAGTAGCCAATCTTTATTTTTGCAAAAAAAACCCCCAAATGTCTTGTGTTCCTGTCATCTAACAAATATCTGTTCACAAAAATATTGGCTCATACATTACAAGCCTTTGACAGAGTCATAGTATGATAAAGAAACTTAAAGTAAAACTTTGACCTTTGACCTTACAACTCACCTCAAATCCTGCAGTGACATGGCATACTTGAGAGCATCACAGAATGCTGGCATCCACAAACACTGCCCTCTCAGTCCAAAGTCTGCTAGGGACAGGTAAGAGAGCTGGCGGCATTCCTTGAAGATAGTGGTGAATCCTGTCGCATGGCGGACCCCTAGCACACCACCAAGGGTGAGCCTTTGAAGGTACTGGAGACTTCCGAGGGAAGAAAGGGTAGCATCTGTAGGGACAGACCCTTCAGAAGATCCTCTGCAACTGTCCTTCCTATAAGAATTTGTGGGAATAACAAATTAACATGATTTATGATGATACATGAATAGAGGATATTTACAGTGTCAATAGAGGTTGGATGTTCTAGCGATGTGTCTGGAGTGAGAGTGGGTCTTTGAAGGCACTCAAGACATTCAAAAGCGTAGAAGGTTGCAACTGTTGGAACAGTCCCTTCAGAAGCGACATCACAACCTTCATTTTTATTAGGAATTGATGGAATAACGAATTGATATGATCAATTTCTATTAGGAATTGATGGAATAACGAATTGATATGATCAATTTCTATTAGGAATTGATGGAATAACGAATTGATATGATCAATTTCTATTAACGAATTGATATGATCAATCTAGAATGCATGATTAAAAGAACAGTGCTCATTGGTATCTATCAAAATCCATAAGGCAGCCCATGTGGACATTTCTAAATGCACAATATTTCAGGACAGTTTGAAGTTCTAGCATTCCATATAAAACTTCATATACCTTAAGTGATGACAGATCATTTAAGGCACTTCACAATGATAACTGCAGGTCTCCAGAGATATTTGAATTTTGAATATTTGAATAAAATTCCAGATAACTTTTTATTATTCTAGTTTCATTGTTCCATGTCAATGAATACGATTGTATCACCTCAAATCTATGAAAGCTGGTCTCACCATGAATTATTGGTGGCATCATGGGGATACCTCAGGCAAGCCCTGGTCTGTGGATAGATCAGCTCTAGTTCCATTAGGCCAAGACAGGCTTGGACCAGACCCGATATGTCCTTTCCTAAATCATGATGAGTGTGAATCTGTAGATGTGAAAAACACAATCAGAAAACATGAAGTAGTTCAAATAATGAGCACATGTATGTATGTTTAGAATTATTGATATTAGTGATTAACCCATAGCAGTTCAAATTTTTCTTAGAGTCTAAATTAATCAGCTTTTCCTCCTCAAACTGGCAGCACTTATTCCTATTTGCCACAACACAGTTTGACAAAATAATTGTAAAACATATATTATATGGAGCTCCTTTGAGTTGTGTGCTGACAGGGCTTGTCCCTTAAATTGTCAGTGAACAGAGCAGCAAGAGGGCACAGGGCCTTACCAGGTGGAGCTGAGAGTTGCAGTGGGTGATGCAAATGTGAATTTGTTTTAAGTTTTTAGTACTAAAAATCCAATTATAACATGAATTTGTAGTATACCTGGATTAAAGAGAACTGTTGCTGGGTTAGCGCCATGAGCGTCCTTGGACAGTGTGTGTGCTCTGTAAGTTTTCACCATTATTATTATTATTATTATTATTACATGAACCAATGGGAATGAAAATTTAAAAATTGAACAGAAAAATTGCCAATTTGCACATGAAAATAAGGATTATACAAAATAGTCAAAATAGTCATACATGTACACAATGCACTGCCAATTTAGAGTGTTTAATGATTAGTTACAATAAAATCGGTCTTATTCAATGAAGAAAACACTGCTGTCTCACCCTAACCCTAAGAATAAACCTATCATAAAACATAATAGAACTCTCATCCTGTATCTCTGATGAAAATAAAGTCCTGGGGTGGTATTCTGAGAATTATTTTATCTTGACTTTAGTGAAAAAAATTTATGGGTCATATCAAATTTCAAATTGCAACATTTCATTGGTGTTTGCGCAGATATCTTCACATATGCAGCCACTTTTGCACAGTCATTAAGCAATCATGCACCATTAGTGTACATTTTATAACAATTAGAATCTTTTCAATGAAATCAAGATAAAATGAATCAAGATAAAATGAACCTCAGAATACCACCCACAGCAAATGTTGCCAGAGAAATGTTGCATCACAGCATATGAGACATATTTACATTTGCAATGCTGTTTGGCAATGTTGAGGTCTTCTCTGCTATGTCTTCTTCTGTGTCAAATCTACAAAATATTAAAGCAAGAAACATAATTTCAGAAGACAAAATCCAAACTATTATTAGGGATTGCAAAGATAAAGGAATTGTTTGGTTAGAAGCATTCATGTTGTTATTTAACATTCATCAAGAAGAACACACAGATCTTTAGGCAAACTATTACTGTTGAACTGCCACAGTTTATGAAATGTATATTTTGCCTAAAGCAGTGATACGTATACTTTAGTAAAGAACACTCATCACTTATGGTAAGGCCCAGAATTCCCCAAAACTGGGTTAGAGATGGACCATCAAACAAAGCATACTACTGCAGAACTGGCCTAATCTACAAAAAATTCACTTGAAAAAAAGTTCCCTTGCTTAAGCTCTGCTAATGCACATCATACACTGTTGTCTCTGCTGAAAAATTATATAAATAGCACCTATCCAAAGTATTTTTTTTTTAAATTTGGCAAAAGCATTCCTACACTGTAATATTGCAATACTATGTACATGGAAAAGACATACAGATTCTTGCACATGCATGCAGGTAGCTTTAGGGCCAAGTATATACAGCTCTGAATTAGGATAACATTCTCAATGCATGAGCTCGATGTGGAACTTACATTGAATGGCTTTCCTGGCTATGTGCCTCAAATGCACAAGGAGAAATGGACAGACACTGCAGCTCTGCAAAAGTATGAAATAGAAAGAGAAATGAGATACATGTATGAGTGACGTGGAGAGGACGAGAGAGAGAGAGAGAAAGAGGGAGGGGGATAGAAGAGGGCAAATATAAGAGGGATGGTGCATGGGGGGGGGGGGGGGGGATGAAGTTTTTAGACCAACAGCCAAGTGTCAGAGGAGGATTAATGGACCAAAACAGGGAAACCAAAAACAGAACAAAAATTAAACGAAGGAACACCCACCTTATCGCACTTTAATTTTCATGACATTTGAGAAAACAAAAAATCTTCTCACTTTAGTTTATTAGGCAGATAAAGGAGAGAAGAAGATTGAAGTGAGTTGTTTCTGCATATAGTTTCTGCAACACCTGTCATTCCATTCTGGAGATGTACATTCGCCAAACATACAGAAGAGCTTACTTTTCAGCCCCTCTCCCCTCCCCTGTATTTGAGAGTATGGGGTGTTTTGACAGGGCTTATTCACTCCAGAATATTTAAAATGGTGATGCATATAGGACAGCTTACTTTTCAGCCTGTAAAGAATTTCAGCAATTGGACTATCTTTGGTTGTAGGATGGACATGAATCCCAGGGAGGCACAGACCAAGAAGATGAGGACAATCAGATGCTAGGTGTGGCAGCAGCTCTAGAACGAGTCTCTCAGTCTGTTGGAAAAACGACGATGAAGATGAATGAATCAATACTTCCAAAGAAAATCATAGCAGTTTTCTGCAAATACATGTATAACTATCCCATGCTTTAAACATTGAGTATAGTATTAAGAATAAGCCACAAAATGATCTCAGTAGTTTAATTCAGTTAACAATTCATTCATTACCTTTTCAGATGTTCCTTGACATAAACACAGGTACTGAAGGATAGGGAAATGCCTGAATATGTGGTCTTCCATATTCTGCAGATGGACAACATCTGTTCTGAGGTATCGTATAGAAGGCACAGTTCCCTTCAAGTCAAACAGGACATCTGCGTGGCTTAGATTTGATGTCCAGCATGGTTTATCATCTAGCATACTTCCTACGATTTCAGCATCCTCATTTAACAGTGTAACAGGTGCAAAGAGCTTGGTGAAGTTGGTTCCATTTAGCTGTGGGAAGAAAGACAGTATTGAAGAGTAAAATAAATCAGTGTCATTGATGTAGTTTTCTGTATGCCTTTTTCATGCACAATAGATTATTTCAAAAATTCTGAAATATTAAGCACCATGAGAGTCTTTAAACTTTAATTATAAATGTAATGTAAAGTAAATCAGCAAATTTCACACTGGTCAAAAAATAAAATTACTGACTTCTCAACCCAATACTTCTGAAGATTCAGGTATAATTTTGATAAGTAATGGATAATTGTGATCATGTACATCCATGCTAATTTTCACGATTTCTTGACTTTCTAAAATTATTCCTAACAAGAAATTACAGAGAGGACACTACAATTTACATCAGCTTCATAAACGAATTATCAATTTGAAATTTCCTTGGTACAACAGCACAATCTCCCAGAAAAATGAAAACAAAAAATTCTTTACTATTAGTAAATGTACCTGTACTATTCATTCAGTTTTACCTCAATCTACATTTCCCCTTCCTTTACTTATTTACTATTCAAAGCAATTTGCAACTATAGGTTAATATTTAAGGTAAAGTTGAGTGTTGGCCATGCGATTACATTGTGAAAGAAATTGTCTCAAAGCAATTGGGAAAGGTTGATCATGTGAGGTCTTGGAATTAACAAACTGAGAAGAAATTGACCCAATCTCGCTGAAAAGCACATGCACTGCACAAAGAAATGGTTATATGGGACAGCACACACATGTGGCATGAATGTTCGGTCCAAACATTTCAGCTATTTGTCGTTATATTTCGAATATGGGGACATTTGAAGAGCAATCCTTTTCAGGGGACATTTCTACTATAATGTTCTTCCAAACTGACATACAAGTGAATGAGTAAATTACGCAATGCGTAATAAATGTCCCCGCCGAAAGTGCAGATCTGTGGAAATTAACTAGCCTGAACCTTAAAACTTCAGCGGAAAACTTTAGTGAATAAAATAATAATGTTACTGCATGCAAAAGAAGAGAATACCAACAATGCATGTATACAACTGAAATATAAAACATGAAAACATTATGAACCTTCAGCCATTTTGAATAAATTTGCATAAATTTGCATGAATAATGAATTTCAAAATTCTGTGTAGAAGTTTGGAAGCCCCCACCCAGCCCTATCAGATAAAACAATCGGAATCAAAATCCGATGTGAAATAGAGGAGAAGTAGCATTTTTCGTCAATTTTGAATAAATTTGCATAAATTTGCATAATTAATGAATTTCAAAATTCTGTGTAGAAGTTTGGAAGCCCCCACCCAGCCCTATCAGATAAAACAATCGGAATCAAAATCCGATGTGAAATAGAGGAGAAGTAGCATTTTTCGTCAATTTTGAATAAATTTGCATAAATTTGCATAATTAATGAATTTCAAAATTCTGTGTAGAAGTTAGGAAGCCCCCACCCAGCCCTATCAGATAAAACAATCAGAATCAAAATCGGCCAAGAAATGACGGAGAAGTAGCATTTTCTAACATTTGAGCACACACGGACAGACGGACGGACGGACACACACACACACACACACACACACACACACACACGCACACACGAACGGAGCCCGTTTCATAGTCCCCTCGCGAACTTCGTTCGGCGGGGACAAAAAGGAATGAGAAAGCTCACAAATTATTTTTCACCTTTCCTAGAACTCAACCTTCTCTTTTACCAATACAGGTCAAGACACAGGTCAAACGTAAAACGTAAAATGAGAAAAATGAGTAGATAACAATTTCTTACCAGTAACTGTTTGAGTACATTTTTCATGAAGTCTGTCACTTCTGGATGGACATGGAAGTGAGAACTGGTCAGACTAAAGTTCTTCAGGTGACGAAAATGCTCCACTGTATAAGCAAAATAAATTAAGAACAAGATGAATGCGACTGCGTCTCCTATATGCCTCCGCTTAAATTCAGTTGATGGCTCAAACTGTTCTTGAAATCTTGTGATAACCAGAATAAAAAGCCTCTAATTACATGTTAATTGACCTCTTTGACATTTGACCTTACACCTTATAACCCAGAAGTCTGTTCACTTTATCTCCTCCTAGTCATGAATACAAAAGAGTTGAGATATGGTGATAACAAAGGTAAAAAAACATTAATTTCACATACACCTGTATAATGACCTATGACCTGTCACCTTTGACCTACATGAACAAAAATCTAATCAGTTCGTCTCATCATGGTGATGCATACTAGTTCCAAGTTTGAAGTTAATGGATCAAATGGTTCTTGACATATCATGTTAACAAGGCTAACACCTGAAATTTCAGATATTGACCTGTGACCTTTGACCTACATACCCCAAAATCTAATCAGATCCTCTTCCTATAGTGATACATACTAGCACCACGTTTGAAGTTCATAACTCGAATGGTTCTTGAGTTATCGCTAGAACGAGGCTAACACCTGAAATTTCAGAAATTGGCCTCTGTGACTTTGTGACCTTGACCTTCGTTTTTCTTCTCTTTTTTTTCTTTGATAAATTTGAGTTCCGGTCATGGAATTATATTGTGAAAAAACAACTGTCTGGAAGCAACGAGGAAATGTTGATCATGTCTACACAAGAATTGGTGTATACTTTGAGGTTTTCGAATCATCAAAATGATTAAAAAATTGACCCAATCCTACAGAGAGTGACTTGCACTGCACACAGAAAAGTGTACAGGGGACTACACACACACACACACACACACATGTAGCATAAAAGTTTGGCCCGCACTTCAGCTACTTCTTGTCGTATTTTGAATATGAGGGCAGTTGAAGAGCCATACTTCTCAGCGGACATTTCTACTATAATGTTCTTCCAAACTGACATACATGTAAAAGAATTGAGAAAGCTCACCCATTATTTTTTTTCACATTTCCCAAGAACTCGACCTTCATTTTAAAGGCCCTCTCTGGAAAATGTACTTTATAAATGAAATATATTATCATTACTATCATTAAATAAAATATTTTGATCATATAATTTGAATTTCATAGGTTAACCCTCACCAGTCAAGTTTCGTGTGAGACAAACACAGTTCTTCCTTGCGGTATTGAGGTGCTGATCCAGCCTCAATGCAGTGAGCTTTGGACAGAAAGCAACAAGAGACAGATCCACAGAGCACATCAAGAATGTTATGCTGAGATGGGCGAGTCCGGCGAGAGTACTGCGGCTATCGCTACTCAAGTGTTCCTCCCATGGGCTTGCTTCTGGCAAGGGTGTGTTGAAATTGAAGGCGCGGTCGGTGTATGCCAGGCTTCGGAGCTTGCTCGCCTTGGACAGAATCTTTTGCATACACTTGAGTAAAGATTACAACAACAACAAAAAATGTTTGATACATGTACTTCAGTGACTGCTTCACAAAATACCAACAATGCAGAATCAGGAAAATGACACACACCCCCTGTATAGATGGAAACATGCTCTAAAGCATTTTCAAAGCACAAATGGACGGTATCATGTGAAATGTACAATACAAGAGAGGAATATTTTCATAAATGTACATTGAATGACTGACAATGGTTCCTTGACAACAACATCAAAAACTGACAATAAAACACTGACCCAAAAGTTAGGGCTAAGAGCTCTCGCTACGGAGATAGTGCGGGACTAAAACTACAAATTATGAGAACAGCAAAAAAAAATAGTATGGGGTAAAGGAAAATATGGGATAAAGGATAGTATTTGGTTTAAAAAATCAAGTGTAAAAAGCCTATAAAAGAGCTCCCCAGAACAATACAAAAAAGAAATATTTGATAATGACCACTAATAGCACTAACCTGTTCACTTATGCAGCAGCCTGTGACATCCAAATTTGTAACATTGACCATTACATTGTTGAGTTTCTCCATAGACATGGCTGATATCCATGGATTATGACTCAAGTTCAAGACTCCAGCCATCACCTCAGAGAGAGCCTTCACATAATCCAGCAACCAACTCCATGTGCAGTTATAACATCGTGAGAGGTTGACATTACTAAAAAAGGGAAAGAAAAAAAAAAGAAAGAAATATTTTCAGTTCAATAAAAGTTCTGTTTTCCATTTCAATTTGAACCATTCTCACTTGTATGAAAGCATACAAGCAATTGAAATATTTTGAAGTCATAAAAAACAGCCATTTTTCACAAACAGACAGATTACAAAATATCCATGTTGTGCTAGTTGCAAACGAATGATTTTGTAGTATTAAAGGGCCAGTCTAATGAGAACTCAAGGGGAAATGAAATCATGCGGAACTTGCAAAAGGCTCGTTTACTTGTACACATACCCATTGTGCGAGGCCGTCGGACTAATGCCATAAATGATCGAACGGCACAAAGTTGACCGAACTGGAGCTAGGCGAATACTTCGGGTTTAACCGGTCCCAGGCCCTTAGTCTTATAACTGGTCTTAACCTCGTTCACCCAAACAAGTTAAGTGTAATGCTGAAATATTTCCAAATACAAAACACGGTTTACTTCTGGTTGATTAGTCTAGTGATCACTTCTGCACTGCCCTGCCGTGACGCGTTGTCGCCACGATTACGTAACTACCCCCCCAGGCTCTACCAGAGAGCTGGCTCTGTAATTACTTTTCCATACATGTATGTTTGATTACTTTCCCATCGCGCGAAATTTAAAACACAAGCCAGTCTTCACTGAACTATCTCAGAGGTGATCCTATATGAACCACATGTTTTAGCACATGATGGAAGTCCTTGTATCGAAAGTGACACGAAGCTCAAAGTATCCCTTTAAAACTTGTTTAAATCTTTGGAAAGTCACATTTTTATGCAAACAAGAATTTCTGGTTTAACAGTAAAAGTAATAAGATTGATTTTGCAGTGCTTTTCTTGTTATGATCCATGCAAAAAAACAAATCATGGGCTTCTGACCTCAGTAGATGGGTTCATGCTTGAGATTTCAGGCAGATCCGTGAACTATTCAAGAAAAAAAATCTCTGAATTTGAAAAACCCCATGTCCATCAGCCCGAGCAGTGTGATTCTAGCTGGAACTTGGAATTTCAGCACGAGCTACGAAGCATACACACTTCGTTATCCATGATTCTAAGTACATGGTATCATAAATAAATAAACGGGCTAATTTGCCAAATAGTACGCGATTTCACTCGGGTTCACAAGCTCCAGCTTGCGCCCACGAAATAACATTACAAATTAGCTGAAGCTAATTCTGATTGGGTTAGTTTTCTGCCGTAAAAGTTGGAGCAGAAATAGCATTATATTTTGACAACTTAGGCAGATAAAGCCGGCCTAGTGCTCCGGCAAAAAGTTTGGCTGGTAGAAACTGCCTCGTTGTAGGTGTTATTTCTTTTGTCCTTTTGTAAGCTCAGTCTCCTATATGAGAGACAGTCTCTCATACTGGCCTAACCATACACCAGGGAGCACTGCTGCCAATGACATAGTCGACTGGTAAAAGATTGCATCATTTTTAAGCTATGGCTTTGCGCATGCATCATGTCTTCTCCCTTGTCCACTTTTCAAACTGATAAATCCACCATGTTTTTGCTGTTCTCTCTGAAACGTGAACGTCATTCTCTGCTATGACGTCACATGAAAGAGCGAACTAAAGAAATAACATATACAGATACACCTACATATAAGAAAAGATGTGCGAAAAAGAAGATAGAAGGAGAAGAACAAAGAATATATAGATAGAAAGCACTCAGAAAGATGGACAGAAAAAAAAGAAAAACAAAGCTTAACATAAGAAAAGACACTACAGAAAAGATAGAAAAACAAAGAATAACAGAAGGATGAAAACAGAGAAAAACAAAGGAAAGGGAAAAAAAAACAGAGAAAAACAAAGAATAACATAAGGGAAGAAAGAAAAATTAACGGACAAATCTAAAGAATAACAAGGAAAGGAAGAGAAACGAAAGGAGAAAGTAGTGCTGTAGCTCAGACCGTTTTCTGGTCTTTGGTCCGGTGGACAAAGCATTCCGAGCTGGACTGCTTCCGGTCCGGACTGAGGCAAGAGTTGGGTCAACTCGGTAACAGAGACCGGTTGTAAAAAAGGTCATTAATCGTCGCCTTTTATCATCATAAATCTTGCAAAAAATGCAAAGTACAGTTAACTCTGCATAAGTCGACCTTCCATTTAAGTCGAATAATGGCCTTAGTCGAAGTAATTTTTCAGAACAGAATGAGCAAAACATGTGTTTTTTGCCTCTTCTAAGTCGAATTTCGCCTAAGTCGAACAGATTTCTGTGGTCCCAAGAGATTCGACTTTATTAGGCAGAGTTACCTGTAACTGTAAACAGTTACGGTCCGAACGCCACGAGCGCAAATCCACAGCTATTTTGACCTGCCGTACCGTTGCATTATGCATGGCATGTGGTAGGGTCCATGCTTGCATTATCCACACACTGCATACACAAACGTACGTAAGATTGCTGTTCTGCGCTGTGCACACAGCTCACTGTAACAAGCTCAAGTTGTGAAACCTAGTGACCAATCAGGAGTGAGATGTTGAAATTAACATAAATGAAAGTTCGGCAAACTTTGGTGACCGGTGACCCAAGTGCCTGGCAGCTTGGTCCACTTGCATTGGTCCAATTAAAAAGCAACGCCGATAATTTTGCGTGCGCGTGTACGTACCCAGTCGAGATATGATCGGAGCAGGGGGATTGGGAAAGGGTGAAAAGGGCGTTCAGTTGATAAAGTTTGTTGACCTGTAAGACTGTCAACAATGCCCAGAGAGAAAGGCAACGTGTTTGTATTATGTTGATGATACAAAGGGTGTGTTTTGTCAGAAACTCATGAAAGATGTGTTGCTGATAAGTGTGAACAACCTGTGTTATGACTTCCTGAGCTAGTGATAAATGAGCATAGATACAGACATACAGTAATTCCATGATTCCATCACCAAATCACTTCCTGATACGGATAAATTCAAGTTCATTAATTATCCAAACAAGCTAACCAATCCCACACCCTCTCACCCTATCTCCTTTTCCACCTGGCACCTCCCTATTTGACTCTTTTTTTCTTTTTTTTTCTTTTGTTGCTTTTTCCCCTCTGTCGCATTTTCCCCCCTCTGTCGCATTTTCCCCTTCTCAAATTATATTGGCATACATGTACAACAATAATTTGTCACTATTCAAAAGCTGGTGCCTGGTAATAAAGTTCTCGAAATTAATTCCTGTTGCATGTTTGTCCCTTTAAAACGTTTCTTTGTTCTTTCTTTCTTCCTCCAAAAGTAAAACAATTTTGAAATTTCTGTTCTAAAATCTTCCCTCTCTAAACCGAAAAGGTTGAGAGAGTACGATCTTCTTTCTTATACTCTTGTTATCCTTATCATTTCCTCTTCCAATATTTTCTCCTTTATTCTCGTTCGCTATCCTGCCGACTTTCGTTTTCATGGAGAATCAAAACAATAGTATTCCTTATTAAAGCTTATGGGAATTATTTGAGCAAAGATTTCAGCTTGCCAGTCATGCCAGACAGCGGGCACCCAGCTGGGTGTCATGTTACACCGCCGTCTCTTTACACAGAGTGCGCGGCCTGAGCGACAAGCACATTCCACGATGTTATGCAAACAAATTTATGCCGGCTGGCTGCATTACTCCCTCCTCCATGGAGTCACGTGTGACTCTTTTTTTTAGCCAGGCAAATTGACCAATCGTATTATAACTGGGCAGCAGTCTTGTTAACTAACAGCAAAATCTCGTTTGCCATAGGCTTGCGAGGAGCTAGACTCAGCTTTGGTAAATTGAGACACGCCCACTCAAGTGTATGAACTTAAATTTGCTCAATATAAAGCTCATTACAGGAGTGGCGCGAATATGTTCGGGTGACTGACGGGTGGGCAGTCGGTCAGAGACGATAACTGTCACAACTGATCCTAAAGTCGTGGCACGTGGCATGTCTGGACCGCAGACAGTGAGATAAGAATGTAACGGTCCACTGTACTTAGTAAGGACAAGGTCACTAACTGACTCGGGAGGTGAAAGCTTTTTTCTTTCATAAAATCAGCCGTAACTCAATTCCGGGTTACTGGTCCAGACCGGTCCGGTCGAGATTAAAGAAATACTTCACCGGACCGAGCCGATCTGAGTTTTGCGTTCCGAGCTACAGCACTAGGAGAAAGACAAAGTAACATAAGAAAAGATAGAAAGAGAAGTGTGAGGAGAAAAACAAAACTGTATAACATAATGTAAAGAAAGATAAAAAGAGAAGTGAAAGGAGAAAAACAAAGTACAACATAAAGAAAGAGAAATGAAGGATAAAAAATAAGAATTACAGAAGGAAAAAAAAAAGGAGTGAAATTAAAGGATAAAATATACAGAAAAACGTAAGAAAAGATGAAGAGAAGATGTCATGCCGTTCTACATGTAGTCCACTCTGACTGGAATCAAAACAAGTAACAGTGGAGTTAACTAGAGTAGTCGTAGACTTAACTCCAACAATCGAAAACTCCCTAATACTGGCCGTGCAACGCTACTGCTAAGTGAAGAAACTTTATTGAAATAAGATATTTTATCGTCCTAAAACAAGAAAAGAAGTATTCTTCCTGCATTTGGGGAGATTATTCATGTTTTTACCACTTCAATTGAGAGGTCGACCACCGCCAAAATTGACAATGCCCCACGTAATTAAGGTTCCCTGTGTGTACTTGTAATGTCTTTATGGTAATTTAGCTTAAAATTTCAAGTTTCTATAATCAAATAGATCTCTAGAAGAATTGTTATACCAAGGAGTTAACTCCTTGATATACAAGTAAATCTAATACTGCTTTAGGTTCTAAGATAAAGGGCCCATGCCATCCAAATGCAAGTTGATACCTTTTGGTGTGCAGGCCTACATGTATACATCTCATATTTTGATATTTCAACTTCTCAATATGTTTTATGGATTTTATCATATTTTTAAAAATAATTTTCTAAAACCTGCTAAGCCCCACCCACTTTTAAAAAATCCTTCAGATCCCTTTCCCCCTGTGACATCATCTGTCAATCATCAGTGAGCTAATAGCGACTTTGCAAGTGAAATTGGTATTTAACTTTGTCAAAGCTGACACCTGTTACAATACAACATACAATGTACCAACATAGGAGTTGCTATGTCAGACATGCTGTAGCATCAGCAGAAAAACAGGCAATGAGGAGGTATTGTATGAAAGCATGCAATTCTATTGTGAGTGTGTGCTGAGCTGGGGGACCACTGTCTATTGTATTGTAGAACAGATAGTGGTATGTAATTTCCCCCAGCTCAGCACACGCTCATAACAGAATTGCATGCTTTCGTACAATACCTCCTCATTGTCTAAAGTTGTTTTCCTGCTGATGCTAGTACAGCATGTCTGAGATAGCAACTCCTACATGTAATGTATATGTATGTTGTATTGTAACAGGTGTCAACTTTGACAAAGTTGAATACCACTTTCACTTGCAAAATCACTATTAGCCCACTGATGATTGGCAGATGATGTCACAGCCACAGGGGAAAGTGATCTGGAGGATTTTCTTAAGTGGGTGGGGCTTAGCACATTGTAGAAAATTATTTCAAAAAAATTTAAAAATCTATGAAACATATTTAGAAGTTTAAATATCAAAATATGAGATGTATGTAGAGGACTGCACACCAACAGGTATCAACTTGCATTTGGATGGCATGGGCCCTAGCTTTAATTTAAAGTTTAACTTTAATTTTTAAACAACTTCTATTTTTTGTTGTCCCAGAAATTGAAAAATCAGAATAAAAAAACTTAACAATTGCACAAGCATGACAATTTCCAGCTTCAAGTGCAGCATGTTCAGTCAGTTCAACTTCAACATGTTTAAAATCATGATGCAACCAACAATTAGAGGTCAACAATTATGAATTAAACGCTTGCCTTATGTTTGTTCAGCATAAAGATCTACAATTAACCCTGAGTCTGAGATTTCAACATTTGAGACTGATCTAACTAGTATCATCATGACCATGTTATGGCCAACAGGCCAACACATGCTAATAAAGACTGCGAGACTGCAGTTGTACCAAAGGAAGAAGAATGAAGAAGGAGAATGCAACTCCAGGGAGCTCCACTTATCCAATTAATGAACAAGGTTATAATATAACCTGGGGAGCTCCGCCGCCTAACGCGGAGGCGGAGCTCCCAGGATCAGGAGTTAATGCTGAACTCTTTACAAGCCAGCGGAATTTCAAGTGAACTTACCGGGCCGCTGTCCGGGTGAGAGACAGTTCACGAAGGCGTCTGCTGATCTTGGTAACTTTATCTACTTCAGTTGCGTGGAGGTAAGACAAAATTTCGAGTAATACCACATCTGGAAGCATCACAAAGTAGTCATTTTCCTCATCATATTGGTTCTCACTCCAGATTTTCAATGACGCCATTACCGAACGTAATTTTTGCTTGAGATTTAAGCAAGCATATATAAACATATGCAGCGCGCATACATACATACAGAAATTACACATATGGGATTACAGTATGCATGGTACATGTGTGCGAATCGAACGCGAACGCGCTACAGCATAGACCGCGCCGCGCCGTGTATGGCCTACCGCACAGCTTACGATCGGTCTGCGATCCGATTTCAGAAGAAAATGTAATAATTATTATGTTCAATTTTCTTTTATGAGAGAAAATAATAAAAACTTATGAAAAAAAAAAAAAAAATAATCCCATTTGACAAATTTTTGATTGAGGGTCTGAATAGTCATACAAATAGTAAAATCGATAATACGCCCTTTGCCGAGTTTTCTAGTCGGTGGAATGGCCAAATCGGCTCCGAGTCGCAGTGATGTCACAAAAATCGTACGACTGCCTACGATTTGAAACTAATTTTTCCCTTATTCCTTGTAGAAAGCTGACAGCTCACCCAAACCCTATGTTTAGTATTCATATTACTTTTCAGAACCTGATTAGGGTAGATTTCATTCGTTAAAATGCCAATATTTAATACCATAGTGATTTATTTCACAAATCGGATCGCAGACCGATCGTAAGGTGTGCGGGGCGGTGGCCTTACTGGCTGACGACCAGGGTCCCGTTGCATCACTCAACATCCAATCAAAATCAAGATTTCCATGGGAGTTACCATTGATGGCAAAGTTACCGTTAATGGTAAGTTTTATGCAACGGGGGCCCTGGCAGACTTTTATTACCTTTCCACATTCGGACCGTCCATTCCCAGACCACCACCTTACCAAATTACCTAGTACCTGGTATGCACATATTTTTTTGTTGCACCACCTGCAAGCGGGTCAAGTGCATTAGACAGAAAATAAGTTGAAGTCAGGGAGGGTGAATGCTCAGTTTGGGGATATGGTTCGTGGAGAAATGCATAGATTGGCGGATTAGGGGGGGGGGGGGAATCCCGGCCCGTGCCCCCTTTTAAAAGAAAAGCATACATTGTGCCCCCCCCCCCCTTTAGAAGTGTTAACTTTCTTTTTTTTTTTTTTTTGCTTGTCAGAGATTTATGGAGGAAAATTGGACCCCATAAAATCTGATACTCCCTCCCCCACTGAGCGACTTTTAGAGGGCTGGCGTAAAAAAAAAAATGCCACCCCCTCACACCTGTGATCGGCACCTTATTAGGGAGGGGGGCAGTAGCCTACTCCCTTTTTAAAATCAGACTAGCTGTCCGCCCATGGATCCTATACATGGTCCGCATATCACCTCCTGGTATAATTATACCTGGGCATAGATCCAAATTCATTCCAGGGGCGTTTCTTGAACATTTAAGGGGGGGGGGGGGTCTGACACATAAATTTGCCAACAAATGTTTAGGCGGTGTGACACCTCACCCAAATTTTCTGACAAAAAACTGCACCCTAATCCCCCACCAAAAATTATAGAAGAAAATCGCAAATGTAGAGGTCTCAATTAATCATACGTTTCGTAAGGGGGGGGGGGGGGGCTAACACCTTTTGCCCGAATATCAACTTTCCAATTTCCATTAAAAAAATAATTAAAAAAAAAAACTTTTAGTAAGGAAATGTACAGAAGTTACACATTAATTTTATCCGAGAACCTGGCTGCCTATTATGTGAATATTCTGGCACCTTGCTGTCCGAATATTGCCCCAATATCCAACTTTGAAAATCCTCGGGGGGGGGGGGGGGGCTGCAGCCCATTGCCCCCGCCTCATATACGCCTATGCATACATACCCGAATGGCCCATCTATTCCTAGCCAATACCGTCGTCCCCAGTGGCGAAGTTCAGGTGGCATATCCTGCCCCTGCCCCCGGCCCCCTTTGAAACACAAGTCCATTATAATTTTGCGACTCATGACCAATTTTTTCCCCCTTGCTTGTCTGAAAATTCGGAGTCTGCATCTGCTCATCTCTGCAAGCACAGACCCTAATTTGACACTTGATCAGAAAATCATTTTGTCTTGGGAGAAGCCTAGCCCAGCTACCTACTGGTCGTGTCAAGGAGCATATAGTACATGGCCTATTGTAGTCTTATAGTGCAGACACCCTTTTATGACTGACCAGGGTTTGTGCCTGCAACCAGCTCACCCCCTCCTACCTCTCACCTCCTGCCTCAATTAATCTCTGTTTTTATGATAATTTTCATTTAACATGAAATAAGGAAACAAAATAGAGATGTGCAAGCAGAGGCGGCGCGCCCGGGGGCAGGGGGGGGGGGGCACAGTGCCCCCCAACTTTTTCAAGTACCCCCAAAATACCCTTTTTATTTCAGAAAAAATGCCCCTTTCTCTCTGAGAAGTACCCTATTTACTACTAAACGTGCCCCTTTTCCTTTCTAATAAGTGCCCTTTCCACTTCTGATAAGTGCCCTTTTTTCTCCTCCTGATATATAAGTGCCCCTTTTCATATCTGATAATTGCCTCCTTATCTTTTCTAAGAAGTGCGCTTTTCTTCTTCTGATAAGTGAAATTTTATTTCGGATAGGTGCACTTTTTCTTTCTAATAAATGCCCTTTCCTCCTTTCTGATAAGTGCCCCGAATTTCTCTTCAATTTGTGCCCTTTTCTTGTTTGATAAGTGCATTTTTATTTCTGACAGGTGCCCCTTTTCCCTTCTAATTAGTGCCAAGTCCCTTCTGATAATTCAAATCTAATATGTGCCCTTTTCCTCTTCTCATGAGTGCTCCTTTTTCATCTCTTATAAGTGTCCCTTTCCACCTCTGCTAAGCGCTCTTTCCTCTTCTGATAAAATAATGCCCATTTTACCTATATTTCCCACTGTTTATTCAAAAAGAAACTAGCTTCAAATAATCGGTGCGGCTTTATTGTAGTATCCAGCTATACCCATATTACTACATTGTAAGGCAGTGGAGCTGGCGGCAAGAGGTGGGGCATATAATGACTACCCCCCCCCCCCAGCAAACTCTTTTCTCATCCCGATCTCTCGAATGTGCCGCTAATTTACACCAAGCAAGGGCAATATTTTCTGAAAATCTCCCCCAAACTCGCTCGCTACGCTCGCTAACTCTTACAGTATATAATGAAATCAAGCAGATTTAGATATCGATATACAATGTACGAATTTAAAAAATCATTCGACATTTCCCCCAAATTGTGCTGTTGTCACTTTCATTATATCGCTATAAATAATAAAAATAACCAGCTTCAGACTTCAGCATTAGAAAAATGTTTGAAATTTTAGGCTCGCTCGCACATAAATCACTAGACCATCATAAAACTTGGGGAAGCTGATGAAGCAGTGTCCAGAAGCACAATAAATGGGAAGAAGATGATGATTGGTAACGTATTGATCATGTTAATTGGACTGTAGGGTAATACCAATGTCACAAAATTTTCCCCTTTTTTGCTTTATGTTCACCCCTTAGGTGCCCCTTTTTCCCGCAAGTGCCCTTTTTGCTGGCCCCCTCCCCGGCTTTGAAAGACGCTCAGCCGCCCCTGTGTGCAAGAGGCCGGAGTTTTGTCTGGGAGTCATATGTTCCTCCCTCCCATTTCGCCACCCCCTCCGCCCCTCCCCCATCTTGAATAGACCGGTTCTGTAATGTCAAATTTATGCACATTTGACGAGCTATGAGTCAAACCTGCTTTTTATAAAAGAGCCTCAATGCTTGGAATCCAGTTTGCATACTTGTTGCTATGTCCGGCAAGCTTTCAGGTTGTCAAGAACAACCTTTGTTTGAAAGGTATGTATAAAATTTGAATACATTACCGAACCGGTCTATTGGGAACAAACCATGCAAAAGGGCGTGGACCACTGGATGTGCAATAATGGTGCAATGAGCATTTCGAGCGTTCCGAGTGTAAACAGGGTATACGGTATATGATATCGAACACGAATTTGCCGCGAATTTCGTCAACAATACAAGCTCCTCCCATATGTGTGCGTGCAGCTAGCTAGCAGCGCAGGGCATAGGCGCAGCGCAGGGACATTTCCCTGGTATACGGTACGGTGCATGCAGATACGGTACGCATACGGTGCATACGGTTGCATGGGTACGTCTATGCATAATGCATGAATGCAGCGTGTGATAACTCCTAGGTTCGTTCAAATACGAATTACACACAGATCAATAATACTAGTAGCAGGTCCATGCTATAAGCAAAGATCTTAAAAGGGGAAGATAGGACACTCCCCCTATTTTTATGTAACAGAAGTGGCCTCATTGGGAAGGGCGCCCAGACAGCGTTGGGTAGGTAAACTTATATATCATACATTATTCGTACATAACAATGGCGAGCAGGTGGAAGATGTAGTTCTCTGCTGTGAATAGTTCAAACAATTTTACAACCCCCACAAAACACCCAATCTGCACTTCTTTCGATTCCCAGAAGCAAAAATAGTCTTGCACTTATTCTAATTAAGCCACTTTTCATTATAATAAACTAGATCCCTTTACTGTACAGTGAGTCTCAGAAAAAACAAAACCCTAAAACAAATGATTGTTGTGACCACAGTATATGCACTATGACAATTATTTTCCATTTTCCTTAAAGTGGAAGTATTATGCTTTCAGGACATGGGTGTCGATCCCCTGGGGGGGGGGGTATATATCCCCCAACAAAATTTGAGGTGGGGGTGGCCTGTATTATCATCCCCCAATATTTTTTGGATAAAATAAATAAGAATTATGATACATTAGCGTAAAACTAATAATTATCCAAACTCTAAATGTTTGATCTTGAAATGTCATCACATTCTTTAATGATTAGAAGTAAGGAAATAAAAAAAATGCCATAATTTCAATGCGAAAATATCGAAGAAATTGTATAATAAAACTTCTTCTTCGAGCATTGAACAACAAACTGTCTATCTGCCATCCTTTTCCTGCCTTTACAAATAATTTATAACACACATATTTGAATATCTTATGTTATGATTATTAATATTTTGTTGCAATCACACAGAAAACCATTTGGGGATATTCTAAAATGTAACCCCCCCCCCCTCTCCCCCACTGACAAACTTTTGGAGCGCTGGGGAAATTCCCCCCCCCCCTCCCTGGGCGAGTTTTTGAGGGCTGGCGAGATGAAAAAAATGCGGATATACCAAATTACGGATCTACCTTTTCGAAGTGAAACCTTTTTTTTTTTTTCTTGCTTGTCAGAAAATTATGGAGGAAAACATCTGAACCCCCCCCCCCCCCACTAAGCGAGTTTTGGAGGGCTGGCGAGAAGATAAAAATACGGGTCTCCCTCCATGCAGAATATGACAGTTGACAGAATTTGCCCCCCTTGTATAAAATCCTGGGTACGCCACTGGTGGTATAGGCCTACCCTACACAGTTTAATTGGGTTTCTTTGATATCAAATGCAAAAATTGGTTGCATTTACTAGGTGTTAAAAAATAGGTTAACATTTTTTGTCATTAATAACTCAACTTACTCAAGTTACGACAGAATGAGACTTTCAAACTTATCTGGGATAAGTTTTGTGAAATTTCTGTGATTAATGCTCTTAAATTGATGCTCTGAATATTTAATTAGATTTTCAGGTTTTTAAAAAGAATAAAGGCCACAAAATCTGTGTGTATCAGTAATAAAATTCAGAAAACGAGTAATACCATTGTGCATAGCACCTGTCCAACCGCGTAGCCAGGATTCAATTTTAGGGGGGGGGGCGGTTGCGAGCACACGAAGCGTGCGAAATTCCTGATCGGCACGCGAAGCGCGAAAGCTTTGACTTTTTAGCAAATTTGAGAGAAATATGACGGCTCGTGGCACCTTTTTTTAGGCGGAAAGTTAGTTCGACGCCCCGACTGCTTTTCAGTTATTTGGACGCATTACTGCACTGTACATGTAACAGGGGTGGGCGCAGGGAGGGGGAGTTTCCCCTTCCCGTGCGAAGCGCGAAAGCTTTGACGGTTTAGCAAGTTTGAGAGAAATAGAACGGCTCGTATATAGAACTTTTTTAAAGGTAGAAAGTTAGTTCGACGCCCTGACTGCTTTTCAATTATTTGCAGGGGCGTCGATCCTGGGGGGGGGGGGTGCAGGGGGGCGATTGCCCCCCCCAAGAAAATATGGGGGGCAAACATATCATTTTGCCCCCCCCCCCAATAAATCCGGAGGTGTAAAATAAAATAAGGAAAAAATGATGCAAAACTCGGGAAATGAAACCTTCCAAACAATGAAATACAAATGGTTTTACACGGTCATACTTCAATTTCAGCGCGCGCAAATTCTCTAATCTTTACTGCGTCATGTAACCGTGGAGAAGCTGTTTTTAAGAGGCGTTCCAAAAAATCACGACGCCATTAAAAAACGTTCTGAGCATACATAATTCAATTCAAAGTTTAAATTTTCGTATTTATTTAGTATTTTCTCTGTTTTTTATATTTTATTAGTGTTTATTTTTTCTATTATTTTGTGTTATATCTTCTCTACTCAATTTGCTGTTATGTAAAATATATTTTCCCATCATTTTGTCGTTTTCCATGTGATCTTTAATTCCATTTTCTGTTCATGATATATGTATACTTTACTTAAGTTCAAATTACCATCATATCTTTATCAATGCTATGATGATCAGAGGTAGCGCTCCGGGGAAGGGGGGGGGGCAGGGGGCACAGTGCCCCCTCACTTTTTCAAGTACCCCAAAAGTGCCCCTTTTCATAGCTAATAAGTCCATTTTTCTTCGTATAGTGCCCCCTTTTCTTTCTAATAAATGTCCTTTTTACCTTCTGATGAGTGCCCCTTTTAACCTCAGAAATTAGTGCCCCTTTTGTTTTCTGATAAATGCGACATCGGTAGATATTGGTATATAAAAAGTATATATATGGGAATGTATGAAGTCCACAAAGGAGCCTTATACATATAGCCCCAAATAATCAGAGAGACTTCATAATAATACATTCCCCTACTGATATCAGCACAATAGTGAGGCAGTAGAGCAGGGGGTAGGAGGGGCCCAATGCCCTAAATTATACAAGAATGAACAGTGCTCCTAAATTATAAAAGGAACGAGGACAATTTTTTTCTAAATTTTTTCTAAAGCTCACTCGCTACGCTCGCTCGCATTTACTATTATCTTCTTATCATATTATGAAAATCGCTGTATATAATTCAACACCCGTTGCCTTCAGCGTTAGAAATAAATCTCCGCTCGCTCGCAAATGAATAATCAGGCTATTACACTCAACTGCAAAGTATTTTTTTTTTGTTTTTTTTTTTGTTTTTGTTTTTTAAATCTAGAACCATGTTAAGATAGAAACAATAGCGTGTCGAAAATGATCCTCGGTTGTGTATTGATCAGAATGTACCGGTATACTAATGTCTTGAAGTTGTATTTTCCGCCTTGTTTCCACCCTTTGTAGGTGCCCCTTTTTGTTGGTCCCCCCCCCCCACTTTGAAAGACGCACCACCGCCCCTGATGATGATTGAATTAAGTGCGAAATGATCATCGTTACGATAGGCTGTCTTGCCCCCCCCCCCCATCCGAAAAACGGATCGACGCCCCTGATTATTTGGACGCATTACTGCACTGTACATGTAACAGGGGTGGGCGCAGGGATGGGGAAGTTCCTCCTTCCTGCGCGAAGCACAAAAACTTTGACGTTTTAGCAACTTTGGGGAGAAAGATATGGGCTCTTAGTACCTTTTTAAGGCTTTTTTCTCTCACTTCCCCCCGCTTTTTCGCTCTCGCTTAATTTTTTTTTATTTTTTAGTTGACGTTTTTTTTTTTTTTTTTTTTTTTTTTTTTTTTGGGGGGGGCGACTGCCCCCATTGCCCCCTCCCCCTGGCTACGCCCCTGCACCTGTCATTTCTGCCAACCTTTTACTATTCAATGTCATTATGATTCATGACTCTGGGGGGGGGGGGGTTAAAAGAGCAGCTCTGGAATTTCAGCTGCAAAGCACAATGACAATTGTGCGCTCTGAATAACTACTGATACACACATATATTTTGTGGCCTTGACTGTTATAGGTGCAGTGCCCCCTCCCCTCCATTTTTTCAAAAGTGTCCCTTGTTATTTCTGAATTTTACTTCTTTCTGATAATTGCCCTTTTTTACTACCAAATTGCCCCTTCCTTTCTAGAAAGTGCCCCTTCCGATAAGTGCCCCTTTTGAAAGACGTACAATCTTTGCTCCTTTCAATTCGCGGCCCTTTTTGCTCTGTAATGAGTGTCCTTTCCCCAACTGATATGAGTGTACCTTTTCAGATCTGATATCAAATCAAATTTCACTTTTATCTTCTGATATCAAGTGCCCCCTCTGATAGCCCTCCCCTTCCTCATGTAATGAACACAATCCATTTTACATACGTTTCCCACTTTTTCTTACAAAAAGAGCCAATATAGTTTCAAAATATCAGTGCGGTTTATATAGTAACAAGTACAGGTATTGCATGTACCAGTAAAATTTATAAGGCAGAGGAGCTAGAGTCAAGAGGGGTACAATGAGTGGCGTATCTAGGTATTCGGGGCAAACTATCAAATCTGCCCCCCCATGTCCAAACTCAGATTAATGAGCGTTTTTAATTTAGAAATGATGGCACTACGCATGAAAATGAGTTTTGATGCATAATAACCCGGGGTTGTTAGCCCGAATTTGATGAGTTATTGTATAAGCGAGCGGGGAGCAACGCGACCGAGCGGCAGATTTTTTTTTCCTTTTCACCCCTCAAATCGAAATTTCTAATGTATTTTACCTTTACAAAAAAAAAAAAATAAATAAATAAAATAATTAAAAAAAAAAAAAAAAATCCAAGGGAATACAGCGACCTAGCAAAGGATTTTTTTTTGGAAATTTTGAGCATTCCTATTTTGGGGGCGGAAAATGAATGAAAACCCTGAAGAAATATATTTGAGGAATTAAGTAAGGCAATTGCAAGGCAAATTTATGATTTCTTAAAAATGTTCTACACTTTGAAAGTGCTTTTTATGCACTTATATCCCATCAAGGGCTCAAAATTTAACAAGCACATACCTTATGGGGGGGGGGGAGGGAAGAAACTAGAATCAATGCATGGGTTACACTTGAAAAACGCCATTAGGAGGCGCGAAATAGCTAGATTTTGAACATAATTATGCGAGGGAGCAAAGCGACCAAGCTTTAGAAAAATTTTGCATTTCGAACCCTGTAAAACACAATTTATTACACATTTGTCTTGTATTTCTCACCCTTTTCTTTTTCTATTTTGCGTTCTTTGCGCCCCCTACAAGTGCCGCCCGGAGCACATACACACACACACACACACCCAGCCCCCCGGCCCCCCCCCCGTGTACAGAAAATGGGCACTGACATGGAACAACACTGTGATACGCCACTGGATACAATGCCCCCCCCCCCCTCCCACAGCTCAAGATGTCTCGATCATTGTACTAGCTCGAACGTGCCCATAATTTGAACAAAGTTGGGCAACATTTATCAAAATTATCAGAAAGAAAGGGGCACTTTTCGGGTACTTGTAAAAGTCGAGACCCTGTGCCCCTAGCCCCCCCCAAAAACACACACACAAGAAGCCCCCCCCCCTACAGAAAATGGGCACGGACATCATGGAACAACATTGTGATAGCTGCATGTCCCCTGTTGAATTAATCCCCCTTTTTTTTTCTCCTCATTAATTTTCAAGCCCTTTCCGTCTTCTGAATTCACAGAGACGCCTGGTTTCCTTCCTGTTACAGTATCTCAGCCCCCTTGAGTCATTTTCCCCACTTGGTCTGTACACTGTCAATGCGTCAGTTTACCTACCCAACGCTATTGGGCGCCCTTCCCCTGGTCGTACATCTATGGGGCGCCAAGTGTTCACCTACTTATTCCGTCCAATTCTGGCTCATTTTGTTACAAAATTCAATCAAAACTCGTTTTTGTTACAAAATTATTGAATAGCTATTCATTTTGTTACAAAATGAATTTAATAGGGTAATTTTGTAACAAAAAAAAATTCTGTTATAAAATTAAAATTACGGAATCATTTTGTCCGATTTCATTTTGTAACGAAAATCATTCTGTTACAAAATTAACATGACAAAATTTTCATTTTGTTACAAAAATCATTCTGTTACAAAATGAACATGTCCAATTACATTTTGTAACGAAAATTATTTTGTCCGTTCTCATTTTGTAACGAAAATAATTTTGTTACAAAATTAACATACGAAATTATTTTGTCCATTCTCATTTTGTAACAAAAATCATTCTGTTACAAAATGAACAAGACAAAATTATTTTGTTCATTTTTATTTTGTAACAAAAATTATTTTGTTACAAAATTATTTTGTTCATTTTCATTTTGTAACAAAATTCATTTGGTTACAAAATTAACATGACAAAATTTATTTTGTCCATTGTCATTCTGTAACAAAAATCATTCTGTTACAAAATTAGCATGACAAAATTTATTTTGTCCATTTTCATTTTGTAACAAAAATCATTGTTACAAAATTAGTATGACAAAATTTGTTTTGTCCATTTTCATTTTGTAACAAAAATCATTTTGCTACAAAATTAGCATGACAAAATTGGTTTTGTCCATTTTCATTTTGTAACAAAAATCATTTTGTTACAAAATTAGCATGACAAAATTTGTTTTGTCCATTTTCATTTTGTAACAAAAATCATTTTGTTACAAAATTAGCATGACAAAATTGGTTTTGCCCATTTTCATTTTGTAACAAAAATCATTTTGTTACAAAATTAGCATGACAAAATTTGTTTTGTCCATTTTCATTTTGTAACAAAATTCATTTTGTTACAAAATCAGCATGACAAAATTGGTTTTGTCCATTTTCATTTTGTAACAAAATTCATTTTGTTACAAAATTAGCATGACAAAATTGGTTTTGTCCATTTTCATTTTGTAACAGAATGAGTTTTGAGTGAATTTTATCAGCAATTTAGGCAAGTCTGTACAGAATAGGTTGGTGAACACTTGGCGCCCATAGGGTCGCCAAGTGTTTTACCGAATAGGAAGGTGAACACTTGGCGCCTCTCTGTGCGCCAAGTGTTCACCTACCTATTCCGTAAAACACTTGGCGACCCCTATGGGCGCCAAGTGTTCACCGACCTATTCGGTAAAATGCCCGTGTACGTTCGCGTTCGTGCACAACATGCATGCAACCTAATCCTTCCTGCCTGTCAAATCAGCGACGTGTGTGTGTTTTTGTTGTGCGCTGTGCTTGTGCGTTGGGGGGTGCATACTAGGCACGTATGTCTGCACGCGCGGAGATTCGATGCAGTCAAGGAGCGCGCATGGAGGGCCGTGCGTGGCTGTGCAAATGTTGACGCGCGCGCGGCCTACATACGTTTCTATGCAAAATTCACAAATTTGACACTTATTATTTCACTTCTTTTATAATTGTAGAATTTTTTTGTGTGTTGCTGCCTACTTTTTTGGAAATTTTCATGCATTTGCCTGCATATTTCTTTTAGTCCGGGCTTTGTAGAGTTTTTTTTTGAAAGAGTTACTGAACGAGTAATATAGGCTTGCCAGCATCATTTTCTGTTTACTTTTTGAGAAATGAACAACTGTCCAGGGTTTGAAATCCGTATGCAGGCTTTGAAGCGGATCAAGGGGTGGGGAAGCACACTTAAGATAAGGTGCCACACATATCCCACGGATCAGATGAGGGGGGGGGGGGGGGAGTCATGAGGTCTGGACCCCTTTTTATATTTTTAATACAGATCTACATGTATATTTTGTGTGTGGTGTGTTTGTGAATTACAGGGGCAACAATCCAGGTGGGGGGGGGGGGCAATTCCCCGTGGAAATTTTGAATAAGTACAAGTAGAATACCACCCCCCCCCCCTCTCCATTTAAAAATACTGGATCTGCCCCTGGATCCTTAGATTAACCCAAAGGAAGCTGGAAAACACAAACTCGACATACCCTACATTCAAACTGGTCGACATTCATGCATCATATCAACCACACAGCCACTTTCAGTTAATCATTCCACTCACACAACTTACATCACTGCAAATTTACCTTGGGGTTACAATATTATTTGGTTTTTCTATATTTCATTATCATTACTTTATTTGGCAAAGAAACATTACAAGTAATAAAAATAAATTGAACAAATATACAATGCATCAACTAGAACACCAGGGACAAAAAAACTGAATTGAATAACCGTTCGATAAAGCCTACCACTGGTTGCAAACATGTACATGTACATTTTAAGTTGCACATGTACATGTATCAACTCAAAATTTATAAAAGAAGATCCAAATAAAAATATTACCTGGGTATTTAAAAAAAAATGTTATGCTACGACTGAATTCCACCACATCCCTCATTAACAAGTCATTTATAATTTGAAAGAGAAAATAAAGAAAGGGGAAAATGGGGGGGGGGGGTGGGGGTGAAGAGGAAGCAATGAGTGTGAGAGAGAGAGAATACACAGGGTGTTTATATCAAAAGATTGCTAGATATTTTATTACCAATTACATTCACAAGAACTAATATACTGCAGTATACAGTTCCCTTCAAACATAATTGTGCTATAATAATGAACAAGAATAAAGTGTGTGCCATCATTTGTTACAAAACCAGAAATAGAACTCACATTGGTCATCTTTTGCATAATATAGAAAACAGAAATAAGAAAAGAGGGGAAAATAAACAGAATATTTTTAAAGAATAATAAAATAAGAGGTCATGAAAAACATTTCTCAGTTCAGCAAGCCATGCCAATAGTCTTTGACCAACTGAGTTTGTCTCAGTTAAAGGGGGAAAGCATAGATAGAGAAACAATGCATTAGCCGAGTCCGTACCAAGAGGTGAATGAACCTTACATGAATGGCATGGCGAGCATTCAGTGAGATAAAATGTCTGAGAGTGCCACATTTTATGATACCAAACAAGGCCTAGAACATGTATATTACATGTACTTAACAAACAGAACATTGCACATAAAAATATTTTTATAATATCTCTGATGGAGAGACAGCATCATTTACTCTACCAGGACAGAGAACAGTAAATATGCAAAGCTTTGTACCATATTACAGTTTGAATCTGAACTATTTCATTAAATTATCCAGATGAGGTGGTAACATTAACATTTAATCATGTCAGACGATATATATACAGAAACAAAAGAGAGGTAAGGATGTTTGTAATGGTAGGTTGTATCATTGTAACTTGTCTTTCAGTTATAAATGAATGTTCTGTAACTAATAAGTCCATGGCACCTTATTCTTGCTAATTTATCACTTTTATTTGTTTGATGGGCAAGTCCAATGTATTTTGCCCCTTACGCTACCGACTAGATTGAAGATTTTAGTATATATTCATTATATTAATTTAAGAGCCCTACTAGAGTGTACATCCCAACAAATGTCAAGGAAAATTACACTTTCGAAGTCAATAATGCTCAGAACTCCATAATACCTGGTAACGTATGGGGAAAAAAAATGACCTAATACACCTTAGAATTGCCCTGATACGTTGTTACTTTTTAATCATTTATCATTCCATGCATGCATAAATGAAAGGCTCCCTTTGGCTTCATGGGTGAACAAGAAGGACAGTTTGCAGCTCAGTACAATCTGCAGTGACCTTTGTGGATACCAGGAGAACCCTGCAGTCAGTCAAGGTCCAGTCTACATGGAGTTATCCTCAAGTATACTGCAAACAGTCAGAAGAACTGAAAAAAAGAAGAATCAGTTGATGAGAGATCTAATTTGTTGTCCCCTAGGTCATTTACTCATTTGAAAGATTCTGGAAAGGGCCAATCTATTGGCTAAGCTTTATTTTTTATTTACTTCTACTTTGTGTATGTACATGTATATCAACATTTTGTCTTACACCATTAAGTTTGCAATCAGCATATGTATTTAAAACAGGAAGTATTGTTGTGCCTGATCTAAAGAAATATTAGAGATTTAAGTTTAGTATACTAAAAAGCCATTACTGTTACATGTTTACGTTTGGATAATTGAAGAAAGAAAGAGAGCATGAATTTTAAATTAATATAGCATCTGATATATTTGCATAATACACAGGTGCTTATTATGACAATGTAAAACAAATTTCGTCTTTGTTTATTCTTTTTATTTATTTTTTTTTTTTGGGGGGGTGTGGAATTTACTAAACAGTTAGTACTCATTCTAAGATTCATTTGAACTTGTCATTAGCTTGATGGTTTACATAGAAAAAACAACTAGTGACTGATGGAAATATGTCATAAGACTAAAAAAGTTTCAGATTACAATACTTTCATTTACCTTTAGGTCCTTTGCAAGTAATGTTATGCCTGGACTAAGACAGACAGCAGTTTTCTTCAGAATACTAGCAGTGATGGCTGACTGTACTTGCCATAGCATCAGAAGAATCCAATGTGCAGGTTACCTGTGGCATCTGTACACATGAAAGACAATTTTTAAAAAAGTTTTTAATCTTGTGCTATGGGAAGAAGTGTGTCCACTACTAATTAATGTATCCCCACCATGTCCACCCAGCAGCGACATTGAGGTTGCTAGCTCTTCTCGCTTAAGATGCAACTGTCTAGCTATTACTTAAAAATTGATTGTAGACTAGATGATATTTCAGAGGCGGTGGAATGTCGGGCTCGCACAATGGTTGTGGGGGGGGGGGGGGACCTTTTGTTTGGTGGACAAAAGGTGCCCCCTTACATTGTCTGAGCCTTGGTGGAACATCGGGCTCGGACAATGGAAGTGGAGGAGGGGGCATCTTTTGTCCGCCGAACTGAAGGTGCCCCCCCCCCCCCCATTGGCCGATTCAGTGGCAGAATATCGGGCTCGGACAATGGAAGTGGGGGGGGGGGTATATTATGTAAATTTGAACTGAAATGAATAAAACGCTTTTAATTCTCATCGTCAGAAGGTACCAAGATGATTTTCTTTATATAGACGTGGGGGGGGGGGAAGCAAAGCTTTATCAAGGGGCACTTTGGTGTTTTTATTTCAGAAGGTACATAAAACATACTTCACCCCCTTCCCCATGAACAGTTTAGTCAGTATTGAATATTTTTCGTTTAAAAAATCCACAGCTCTTCCTTCTGACAAAATATTGTCCCTAAGCTTCCAAAGAAAAATTTACCCAAATGTTTAAGGGCCTTATAACACCCCATCTGACTAAAAAAAAATTTTTTTAAGAGTTTCAAAATGACCCAAAATGCAACTTTACATCCAAAATTTAAAATTCTAACCCAAACAGGGTTGACCAAGAAATACTGGGGCTGGAATTTTCGGGCAATTAATAACTACTGGTAAATACCACCTAGCAAAATTTTGACCAAAACAGGAAATTCTGAGGAAAACCACCCAAACAGTATTTTTTAATGTTCAGTTATTACATATTATTGATAAAAGAGCCAGAATAAACAACTAGAGCAATGAAAAAATGACCTTTTTCCTGGAAGGGGGTTATACAACCTCTTGAAAAGATGAATGAGTATGCTGCGGCTTTCAGACTGTTATTAGTGTGTAAGTCAATGTGTATTCGGTTTGCACAGCAGAGTGATACGAGTACGACCATTTCTGTCTCAAAGAGCTAACGAACGAGAGACAGAATTTTCGGTCTAGGCCTATGCCCGCTATATCATATATGTAGGTATTAGTTTTTTTACACTCACGGGACCATCACTATATGGAGCTGTGTCAATTTTGGTCTGTCACGACCTAAAAGTTGAAGAGGTAAAAACACCAATAAGGTGGTGGATCCAGTGTCAGAATACTTTTCAGAAAATCAATGATTCGATAGCAAATAAAATATCAAACGAATAGGGGGCTATCTGTCAAACTTACATAATGAATGCTCAAAGTCCTACAGATAGAGAAGTTGATGGAATTTTAAAAAGATATTTCCTTCCGAGTGAACCCTTCCCTACGACGTGGTGTTTTGGTCCCTTGAAAAAGGTACTGTATTTCCGAACATGTGAAACCTATGGAAAAAAAGACACAACCTTTGTTTCAATAGTGTGGTTTTCATACGTGTAATCCCACGCGTATGAAAACCCATTTTAGGTGCTTAACTGTACACGTTTGGTAATACAATCTGTTCGGAATTACAATCCTTGACTAAATCAGCAAAATTTTGAGAAAATACTTCCTTCTACATTTTAGAGTGATAGAATATCTAATTTCATGCCAGATCCTTTGATAGGATCTTTATCATCTTGAACAAGTGAAATTTTCAGGCTGTTTTTGGTCGGTGATCTTGCTCCTCTGCCGCACACATATGTGCAAGATATCACACACTTGCTATGGGAGGCAATTGCTCACGGTATGAAGGTACACAGTGCGAGGTTATCTCCAATAACCTCGCATAAGTGTGAGTGTTTTTTTTTTACTACTAATAGTACTATTAAGTTTGACTACACTAGGATAGGGAGTTGCATTTCCGGACACTTAACATGCTTAACAAAAATTAGCCTGGCAATTTTGCCTCCAGATTTTACGGAAAACATGCATCAAGTATAACTAAAACCAGTGAATATTTGCAATTCACATGATTTTCAACCTATCCTGTGAAAGATTTGTGACAATTTGCATGAAAAGTTTTTCGATTTACTGTTTAAAAATGACCTGTCCGGATTAAGTTTAACAACCTGTCCGGAATTACAACGTCTACTCTGAGCCTAGCCTACATGTATACTATAGCAGTACTCTGTAGACAGTCTAAGCTTTGTTTACAGTTTCAAGCTTACCTTCTATTATTTAATCATAACATTCTAAATGCAGCAAAATAAAGGATCTTTCCGATGTGGCGTATGGATTGAGTACAGTGTATGATAAAGATGGACGATCTGCATGCAATATCCTATACAAATATCGACGTAGTACGTAGATCTATACTAGTACTTCGATCGCATAATTAAACAGCGCGCGCTATGCGCTAGCTCGCACTGCCCAGGCCCAATAGCGATAGCGTGGGGAGGGCGGAGAACGGGGGGGGGGGGGGGGGGGGGGGGGGGGATCATGTGAGCTTGGTATGCCAACCAGGCAGCCAATCAGCGTTCTTGTTTATATGTCGCTGATTTGACTAGAAAGGAAGGTTGGGCATTTTACCGAATAGGTCGGTGAACACTTGGCGACCATGGGGTCGCCAAGTGTTTTACGGAATAGGTAGGTGAACACTTGGCGCACAGAGAGGCGCCAAGTGTTCACTTTCCTATTCGGTAAAACACTTGGGGACCCTATGGGCGCCAAGTGTTCACCAACCTATTCTGTACAGACTTGCCTCAATTGCTGATGAAATTCACTCAAAACTCATTCTGTTACAAAATGAAAATGGACAAAACCAATTTTGTCATGCTGATTGTGTAACAAAATGATTTTTGTTACAAAATGAAAATGGACAAAACCAATTTTGTCCTGCTAATTTTGTAACAAAATGATTTTTGTTACAAAATGAAAATGGACAAAACAAATTTTGTCGTGCTAATTTTGTAACAAAATGATTTTTGTTACAAAATGAAAATGGACAAAACCAATTTTGTCATGCTAATTTTGTAACAAAATGATTTCTGTTACAAAATGAAAATGGACAAAACCAATTTTGTCATGCTAATTTTGTAACAAAATGATTTTTGTTACAAAATGAAAATGGACAAAACAAATTTTGTCATGCTAATTTTGTAACAAAATGATTTTTGTTACAAAATGAAAATGGACAAAACAAATTTTGTCATGCTAATTTTGTAACAAAATGATTTTTGTTACAAAATGAAAATGGACAAAACAAATTTTGTCATGCTAATTTTGTAACAAAATGATTTTTGTTACAAAATGAAAATGGACAAAACAAATTTTGTCATGCTAATTTTGTAACAAAATGATTTTTGTTACAAAATGAAAATGGACAAAATAAATTTTGTCATGCTAATTTTGTAACAGAATGATTTTTGTTACAGAATGACAATGGACAAAATAAATTTTGTCATGCTAATTTTGTAACCAAATGAATTTGGTTACAAAATGAAAATGAACAAAATAATTTTGTAACAAAATAATTTTTGTTACAAAATAAAAATGAACAAAATAATTTTGTCATGTTCATTTTGTAACAGAATGATTTTTGTTACAAAATGAGAATGGACAAAATAATTTCGTATGTTAATTTTGTAACAAAATTATTTTCGTTACAAAATGAGAACGGACAAAATAATTTTCGTTACAAAATGTAATTGGACATGTTCATTTTGTAACAGAATGATTTTTGTAACAAAATGAAAATTTTGTCATGTTAATTTTGTAACAGAATGATTTTCGTTACAAAATGAAATCGGACAAAATGATTCCGTAATTTTTATTTTGTAACAGAATTTTTTTTTGTTACAAAATTACCCTATTAAATTCATTTTGTTACAAAATGAATAGCTATTCAATAATTTTGTAACAAAAACGAGTTTTGATTGAATTTTGTAACAAAATGAGCCAGATTTGGACGGAATAAGTAGGTGAACACTTGGCGCCCCATATACATCGCACCCACAGAACTCTTAAAGACTTTAGTTCTGTGATCGCACCCTGTACAAAATCGGGAGAGTGTCCTATCTTCCCTTTCACGATCTTTGCTACAAGCCGCGCCGCTGCGCATGCATAGCCTGGCCTAGCCTGCATGCATTATGTGCGTGCATATTGGGATATTTAGATCAGAGTGGGATACTTTGTGTGTATTTCGCTGCAATGAATGGAGACAAACAAGAACACGTTTTGATACGTGTGAATTATATTTACCGTTTGTACTTTGCACTGCTGTAAGTGGTCCTGTAAGTATTTTTAAATTTTTAATGGTGCCTTTTAGGTTTTAATTTAGTATACGGGTATAGTCAAGCCTCAAGGATTGTATTTCCGAACATGGTATAGTCAAGCCTCAAGGATTGTATTTCCGAACATGGTACCAGCATAGCCAAGTATTGTAACTCCGAACAGATTGTATTACCGAACGTGTAAAGTTAAGCGCCTAAAATGGGTTTTCATACGCGTAGAATTACGCGTATGAAAACCACACTATTGATACCAAGGTTGTGTCTTTTTCCCATAGGTTTCACACGTTCGGAATTATGGTACCTTTTTGAAGGGACAAACGCCGCGTCGTTGGGAAGGGGTCACTCGGAAGGGAATATCGTATTAAATCTACGTAATTACGTTGTCTTTTTAAAATTCCATCAACTTCTTTTTTTGTAGGACTTTGAGCATTCAATATGTATAGATCTAGTTTGACATAGATCTAGATCTATATTCGTTTCATATTTTATTTGCTATCGTTGATTTTCTGAAAAGTGTTCGGACACTGGATCAACCACCATATTTAGTAATTACCGAACGTGTACATAAATTGTAGATCTATAGATCTAGAGTCTAGTCAAGGATTGTATTTCCGAACAGATTGTTAGTATTTTACTAGAGGTCTATTAGTAAACGTGTATGATGGGGGGCCCCTTGGCCTTGTCTGCGCACTTGACATTGACAAGCTTTTCCTTTGGTATTCCTCTAATGACTGACCTCATTTTAATCCTCATAATATCCTAGAGAGTAACTGTGCCGAAAATATGATTAAAATTCGAAGAACAATTTCATTTTCACAAGAATAGGCGACGCTGTCATTTTGACACTAAAAAAGGGAAGGTTCCCTTGTCTGCGCACTCATTCACTTAACACGCAGTTTGGGATATTTTGCATGAAAGGTGGCATTTTCAAGGCATGTGAGTAAAAATGCATAAAATAGACGTTCTTCACCAGTTTTTCCTCATTTTTTTGCTGATACATATCATTAAAATTGATATGATTATGAAGATGACTGTGTTCGTTGCGTCTTTTGTGATGTTAGAATCGCGCAGTTACGCGTATGCGCATACATGGGCACTGCGCAGACATGGGGCACTGCGCAGACATGGGGCACCAAACCATACAGTTCATCATCATCATCATCATCCGTGAAAGTACAGGCCACCGGGATGGTGTATCTTCGTACTTGTAGAATTGTGCAGTTGTATGTACAGTGCTGTGGAAGATCTAATCTACGTGCGGTTAAAAAGAAACTGGCGCAATCCTAGCGCAGTTGGGTTTTCTGCACCTCAGCCTTGAAGCTGACTACTGAGTTACAGGTGACAGCACACCACGTAACTATAGTGGTCATATTGACCACTACGCGGGACGAATGCAAAAATACTAGTCATTTTCTATCGCATGTACTTAAGGTATGGGGGGAAAAGTAAGATAAATGTTTAAAATACTTCCTTTCAAATTCAGCGCTTAAAAATCTCTTTCCTACCTTAAATGGCCGTTAGAAAGAACTTCTGATATTTCCAGCAATATCCAAAGTCAAAATCATGTCCAAAACCTAAGAAATCCCCGCCAATTTTTTTCGCGATCGCATGTTGTTTTCCAGCTTCCGATGTTTTTAGACTAAATCGGCCAATAAAATTTTGTCCACAACAAAACTCGGTATCGCGTGCACATCGATCTCTACGATCGCACACACGGAAAATCGGGACTTACGTGTGCGCGATAGGAACCGAACTTTTAACGACCGAATTTTTTAGCGCGAGATGTCAGCGCTCGCGGCGATCAGGAAATGTACACCGTGACTTGCGATACCCCGTTTCGCCAGAAGTGACAGTAAATTACGGATTTCATTTTTGGAATTATCTTTTCCAACATCGGTGAGTTGAATTTATTGTATTTCATGTATATGTTGGTGTCGTTTTCTGTAAATTAAATGCCGATTATGAGTGAATGTTGGTAACTTTTGTGCAGTGGTGTTTTGAAAGTGTTGAGGTGGATGACTGCCTAGAGTCTACACACGAAGTATAGTAAAGTCGCTATGAGTGGGTGACAGTATTGGTAGGGAGCGCCTACCAATTAAGCGCCTAATTAAGCGCCTACCAGTTAAGCGCCTAAAATGGGTTTTCATACGTGTGGGATTACGCGTATGAAAAACCACACTATTGAAACAAAGGTTGCTCTAAACAAGATTTAATTTTCTTAACTTTGCTAAATCACCTGATTCAGGGACTCTTCAACTCTTTATTTCTTTGCCACAAATGTAGGGTTTCAGACTTGAAAGTGAAATTTTATATAATTATTTTCCTCTCCTGTATAGCTAGCCTGGAAAAGGGCCTGCAGATACAAAGCTATTGAAGACTATTCACCTGTAAAAGCTAGTCTGGAGTACAAGGTTATCTTCAGATAAGCTTGTACATGTATAAGTGGAAAAATTCCTTATTCTGAAATCTCTATTTTGAATGAAACTGCCGATTTCAAAGACCTCACGACTGATTCATTCTTGTCTAACGTTTAGAGAGAGAGAGAAAGAGTGATATTACTGCAGTGGCCATTATATTTGCAACCCTCAATAAAGCATGTTCGTGTAGAACGTGCAATTGACCCGCCGAACTTCAACTACGAGTGATAACAAAAAATGTGTGCATAATATTTATGTTGATGAGACTGAGCATAATGAGGAAATTTCTCCCAGAGCAGAGGGGGCATGTTCAGAAATACAATACCATTTTCAAGGGACTAAAACGCTGTGTCATTGGGAAGGGGTTTACTCGGAAGGGAATATCGTATTAAATTTACGTTTTCTTTTAAAATTCCATCAACTTCTTTTTCTGTAGGACTTTGAGCAATCATTATGTAAGTTTGACAGATATATTTCATGTATTTTATTTGCTATCATTGATTTTGTGAAAAGTGTTCGGAATTAGGGTCCACTATCATACTGCTACTAGATTTACTTAGTAGAGAGTACTGGTACTAACTCACTGGGAGTGTTAGTACCGTAGTAAAATCAACCAAGTTAAAAAATCCTTCGCAATGGATTTTCCTCGTTATAGCGGTTATCTTGTTATATGAAAACATACATAAAAATGTACATATGGGACTACATCTATGTAGATTCTACATGCGCATTGATAATGAATGTAACGAGTTCTGCTGCCACCGCACAAACGCATTTGATAGCTATATGAAGGCATTGATAATCTAATTAAATATTTTTTTATTACATGTATGCTTGTAGGGAATTCATTCTCCAGCTGAAGTATTTTTGTCCATTTGAAGCAGAGTGAAATTTGCTTGCTCGTGGTAACAGGAATGATTGCCGATCTTTTTCTTTGTTTTAGAGGCATATAGCTGATATCTCGTTATACATTAGCTGACCTTACTTAAAAGGTTTGAGCCGCCATAGAATTACACGCAAGTAAATTTGGGACCATGACGACATTCTCGTAATAGCCGCTACCTTGTTATAGCGGACCTTGTTATGTATGTGAAAGGATGGCAAATATCAATTTTACTGAAGAACTCTTAAGGCCACCGCACACTACACGACCTGAGGTCGTACGACCTAGAGGTCATACGACCTAGTCCACGACCTCGCAAAAATTCAACATGCCAAAACCTGGGACCTGATCGTGCGACCTGGTCCTACGACCTGAAACTTGGGTGTTTGGTGACGTCATACCGTAGTTCGGAAGGTCATACGACCTCAGGTCGTGTAGTGTGCGGTGGCCTTTACTGTACGTGTACAATGTAATTTACATGTACATGTACTGTACATGGAGAAATAGCAGAATCTGATGACATACATGTACAGTGTAGGGGTTAGTAGACACAATTTGTATACTACCTGTATAATAGACTCTACCAGTATTTGAAAGTTTCCGGTTTAATTACACAATTGCCTAAAGCCATTGCGAACGACTCGTGACATTGAATGTGAGTGATTCATAGTAGACAAAGTGACTGGCAAAAGTATTAGGGATTTTTTTTCCCTCTAATACATGTAGCTCAACTGAGCATTGCTAATTTTTGAGCCTTTTGAGTGCATTTGGTAAGTAGATATCTAGTAAGAATGGCTCTTGCTTCTTAGAAACTTCACATGGAGTTTTAAACGTGCACTCACCAACTCTACATGCTGTACATGTTGATCAACTGCTCAAACTACAGTATTATCATCGGGTGCTTTTGTACAATTGCACATTTTTCTGTTTATACTGGATGTGTACTTTTGTCGTGGGGTATGTGCTCCCTCTGCCCTCATGGTTTTGCCACTGCAACATTTCTAACATTTTGTGAGTCCCCTCCATTTGGAACTACATGTAGATGAAGATGAATAATGTGAAATGATTACGTTCTTTGGCTTAATTTAGCAAGGAATACATCAATACATATTGAAATATGTTAAGTCATATATTCTTTCTTTCATTTTATTTCTCTTTCTAACAGATCCTTCCAAAATCAACAGTTGGCTTTGAGCAGATATCACAGATGCAGTTCCAGTCAACCGCGCAATATAGTCCTATATTAAAATGGATGGACATGACTTTGTGTTTCTGGAAACAATGATGAATTTAACCAAAATGTTGACAATTGAAAGGGCATGAGATAAACTAAACTACAACATTGTCATCAAAAAATGGTTGTGGCCAAGTCTCATACGGAATGTTTACCGTTCCAGCCATCATTGGATTGTGTGTATTATGAAGCCATCCATGGGAGTTGAAAAGCGGAAAGTGACTTCTCTAAAAGTAGCAAATCTAAAGCTTTAGTGGAAGTTTTTCTACCCAGGATATCAATTCTGTTTCGATAATGGAGGCAGGTTTTTCAAATGCAGTGTTCAACTCGGAGACTGGCAGAAATCTCAAGGAAAAAGAGCCTTCTTTTGGGAACATGGGGCCACCTTTTGGACATGCTTGTCGCAAAAGTAAGAGATCAGCTTCCAAATCTACAAAATACAGGCAGAAGAATGAGGAAGCTGAAGCTCCTGCATTCTTGCAGCAGGGTACCAAAAGGTCGTTGAAATGCAACGTGTGCAGCAGGGGGTTCCAAAAGGAAACAGCTTTGTCAAGACATGAGCAGACCCATGTCAGCGGTGCCCTCAGTGAAAGATATTCTGAGAGGTCAACATCCTGCATAAGGGAAGGGTCGGTTGCCAGTGTGCAGAGGTACCTTACACTGAATATAGCAATAGCTATGAAACTGAGAGGGAGCAGGTCCTGTGACAAGCGTATAAAACCAGCTAATAGCGGAGTTCTTTCAAAAGACTTGAATGTAAAGAGGGGTTTGAAGGGACCTAAATTAAAGCTGATGAAAAGAAATGAAAAGTTAGCTCGTGTACCAAAACATAAAAAGATGGATAAAATTTTATTAAGCCAGATCCAGTCTGATATCACACCAGTTGTCAAAAGGAAGAGGATGAGGATGACTGATGTACCAAACGCAACTGCAAGTTTAAGTGAGCGTGATGATCGTTTGGAATCTCAAATCTCTAAAAATCCTCTGAAATTAAGTGCACTAAATGTCTCCAGGAGTGACAAAGGTAAAGAAACATCTAGGACTGTGCTAGACATGATGAATGATGCCTGGAATATTTTAGACACAGATACTCCAGAAGTGCCACATCCTCAGAAACTCAACCTGAAAGCAGAACTTAAGGAAACTGCTCTGTTTTCTGATATGACAACTGAAGATGAGAATCCACAAGGAACAACCCTATGCAGTCAACAAGCTCCTGGAGAAGGCATTCCGTCTGATCAAAAGAAACAAGCTCTACAACTAGATTCACTGAATCAGATGAGCGCTGTAACCGCAATGCACGATGGAGTTGTTGAATTAGTTAACAGCTTGCAGGGTGAAAAAGATAAACACATAGTTATGCCACCATTCTCGCAGTCCAAGAAGACGTCCAGTGGTGCAGAAGCTAAATCAAGTTCTGAGTGTTCTGATGAATCAGAATCTGATGACAGTGATGAAGATAAGGACAATGACCCTGAATGGGATGACGAGTCAAAATCATCGACTAGCAGCGAAAAAGTCCATTCAGCTAAAAAGAAGAGAAAGAGAGCCAGGAGGAGCACATTTTGTGAAATTTGTCAAAAGGATTTCCAAAATCTTCGTAAACATCTTTTTATTCATTATGGAGAGAGAACCCATAAGTGCAAAATTTGTGGGAAAGCATTCTACGAGGCTCGCGTCTTGGACAAGCACGAGACAACACACACAAAGAAGTTTAAGTGCGGTGTGTGTGGGGAAATGTTCAGCAAGGTACGAGCAGCCAAGCAACATGCCAAGATCCACCTCCCTGATAAACCGTACAGCTGCGAGATCTGCAAGCAACCCTTCCGCAGCCGCGGTGAAGTTCGGAAACACTTAAATGTGCATTCTGCCATGAGACGCTATGTCTGTGACATCTGTGGACAGGGGAGGCACACTCTCACTGCACTCAACTCCCACAGGCGAAAACATACTGGTGAGAAACCCTTTGTTTGTGAGATCTGTGGAAAGAGCTTTAGGTATTCCAGTGGCTTGCGTGTTCATAACTTTTCCCATACAAGTGGGAAACCTTACCCATGTCCTATCTGCAGGGAGTCCTTTGCACATAATTACTTGAGGAAGCGCCATCTCCTGACTCACGAGACAGCCGCAGCCTCAGGGAGAGATCATCAGGGTGAAGTTGCAAGAAACTTGACTTCCCTCAATGTTGGCCATGATATACATGTACAGGAAGATGAATACCTGTCTCTTCAACAGCTTTCTCCAAACTCCCAAGCTGTGGCTGGGTTTTCAAAACTTGGCCACGTGGAACAGGCAACATCATCTTTGGAAGAGCCATTGATGCAGGTACCATTAATGATTACAAATTCTTATATGGGGCAATACAAACTAGATGTTAGATGCGATTAAAAGATTGGGGGGGGGGGGGAGGAGGTGGAGAAGCTAAGTAACTTTAGGTAGTTCTTTACCAACTCCTCCCACCCCCATCCCCCTAGTCAGATACAAAATATTGGAGGTTTGTGTCAGCGAGGCCTTTGTTTATAATTTTTTATATTTTGGGGATGCTTGTCGCAGCTGTTGTACCCTACCCAAGCTATTGTTTAGTCCTGCTAGAGGAAGAAGGAAGGGTGACTGGCATGCTGTGAGGAGACGTAAATCTGCAAATAAAAATATTGAAATAATGTTGAAGTCTACATGTACATGTATTCCCAGACACTGCATTGGAGGTTTTAGACCAGTACAATGTACCTCTACATGCACCTGTACATGTACATGTACAATGTACAGCTGTAGGCCTTTTGTAAAAAGAAAATAAATGATGAGCAAACATTGTCATTAATGTACATACATGTATGTAGCTGTACATGTAGTAGTTAACTTTCAGGATTTATTTAGTGATTGTTATTTCGAGCAATGCTCATGAAATTTGGCACACAAATTGGTCTTGGGATGGAGATGTACAAGACATATTTTCTGAATATGCGGAAACTCTGTTGCCATGGTAACGGCATTTTATGGCAATACATCAGGTTGAAATATTGCGCGTCGAACTACTTCCTCATTTTTCAAGCAATGTTCATGAAATTTGGCACACACATTTGTTTTGGGTGGAGATGTGCAAGACATATTTTTTTAATGTGTGGGAACCTGCGTTGCCATGGTAATGGCATATTTTTGCAATAAATCAGGTTGAAATCTTGTGCATAGAACTACTTCCTCATTTTTCGAGCAATGCTCATGAAATTTGGCACACAAATTGGTCTTGGGATGGAGATGTACAAGACATATTTTCTGAATGTGCGGAAACTCTGTTGCCATTGTAACGGCATTTTATGGCAATACATCAGGTTGAAATATTGCGCGTCGAACTACTTCCTCATTTTTCAAGCAATGTTCATGAAATTTGGCACACACATTTGTTTTGGGTGGAGATGTGCAAGACATATTTTTTTAATGTGTTGGAACTGCGTTGCCATGGTAATGGCATATTATGGCAATAAATCAGGTTGAAATCTTGTGCATAGAACTACTTCCTCATTTTTTGAGCAATGCTCTTGAAATTTGGCGCACACATTTGTTTTGGGTGGAGATGTGCAAGACTTATTTTTTGAATGTGTCAGAACCTCCATTGCCAAGGCAACGGCATATCATGGCAATACATGTAGATCAGGTTGAAATCTTGCGCATCGAACTACTTCCCTATTTTTTGAGCAATGCTCATGAAATTTGGCACACGCATTTGTTTTGGGTGGAGATGTGCAAGACATATTTTTGAAAGTGTCGGAACCTGCGTTGCCATGGTAATGGCATATTATGGCAATAAGTAAGGTTGAAATCTTGTGCATCAAACTACTTCCTCATTTTTTTAGCAATGCTCATGAAATTTTGTACACACATTGGTCTTGTGGTAAAGATGTGCAAGACATTGTTTTCAATGTGTGGCAAACTGCATTACCATGGTAACAACTTATGGCAATAAAACAGGAAAATATTGCACATCAGACCATTTTCTCATTTTTCGAGCAATGCTCAGGAAATTTGGCACACACACATTGGGGCGGGGGTATTAATCACCTTCAGTGATATTCTAGTTTTCACCGTTTTGGGACTGGTCACATATTAACGATTTGATAATAACAATAAAATGCATGGTGCTCACTGTTTTCTGCTAATGTGCCTTCAGCACAGATTTTCTTGCATCCAATATTCTTCTACGTAGACTGATAATAATGTCGTTATCAAATTGTTTATCTGTGGCCAGCTGTTTAGGACAAAGTTTGGAATTTTGAAAAATGTTCTATGATCCTCTACAGGAAGGCAGTGCTGATCAGTCTCTTTACCACCCCCAGACAGAACAGGCAGCACCCCAACCCTCCACCCAGAGCAATCTACGGATGTATGCCCACGAGGCAAGGATAATGAACAAGGTTCTGGGACCTGACTCGTTCAAGCAAAACTTGAGCTGTGGAACTGGTAGCAGACGTCAAACTCCAGCTGATTCTCTCGTTGTGCCTCTGTGCGATGGGAGCTACAAGTCGCTGAAAGATTTGCAGCGGCAGGGTGTCGAAAGTGATGATTTGCCAAGACACTAATACCTGGTATGATTTACTGTTAACTTGTTAAGTGTATTGGTTAAAACAATGAGAATATATTAATTGGAGTCTTTATTGGTTAAATGTATGTTATTGTGATCCTTGTAATAATAATCAATTTTTTAAAATGTAAAAGTTTCATTTTCCAAGGTTACCTGCATACATGTATGATTAAAAAAAAAGGATATCTAACCCCCCAAAAGTCATAAATTTGAGCAAGACTATAAAAATCAAGAATTTGCCAACAAATGCCTGATTAGAGGTTATCAAATCGCCACCCCCTTCTCTATCTATCTCTAGCAATGCCCCTGATTGTAGCTGAGATATTGAATACAACTTATATTCATGCTCTGTTTAAATTGTTCCACTTATAGTGATGATTCCAGATTAGGATAGCTGCTTCGAAAGCTTGGAGGAGTAGAGGAGAAAGCTCCATCATCACCTTACATGTATTCATTGCTGAGTCGCCTGAGTGGTTGAAAAGGGATCACTGACGGTGACGACAAGTTACCCATGTGTGAAGACATTGCATGAGATCCTCCATTGCACCATTTCACCAGCTCAGGTTTTCAAATTGAATTATGTAACTTTGTTTTTATTCAAGGACATGTGTTTAAACTTATACCAGTCCTATTTTTGGTTATATGTGCTTTTGTATTATTGTGGATTTTTTTGTTTTGTTTTTTATGATGCTGGAAACAAAGGATACCTTTGGAATTATAAACCTATCCTCTAGTTCTATAATACCAGCACATTTATTATAGGGAATGACTATTCTAATATTATATCATATAATTTATATGTAGATTTAAGATATCATGTAACATTTGGTGGTTATGTTTATACCCATCAAATATTTTAGGCATGTCAAGAGAATTTAGACATATGCCCTATGTTAAATTTCTCTCTCTCAAAAAGGAAATTTTGACATAATTTTTGAATTTTTCCCCCCTCGTGTATTTACAAATCACACTCATAAAAGTGACAAATATTAATGAAGCAAATATTCCTTTTCACATGGTAAGCAATATTTTAGTATCAAACTTTCTAGTATGATATTGCAAGCAATTGATTGCAAGAAACTTGCAATCAATTGCAAGTCAATTTTAGGTCCAAAAATCAATCATAGGTCTTGCAATCAATTGCAAATTTGCAATTGATTGCTAGTCTGCTTCTTGCAACAGAAAGTATAAATGTATTTGCTATAGTTAAAATTTATCTATCAGTTGCAAATTTGTGATTGATATTTGCAATCGATAGCTTTCTACAATAATGCACTGTTAAACCTTTTCACTTTTTTTTTTTACCCCAATAGGTAAATTAATACCTAAAATGTAAGTCTTTGTTGCTACCTTTGTTTTCTTTCACTGCAAAAATGAGAACATAGTTTTATCACTTAGCGCTATAATATTAATAATGTTTTGTTCTTGTATCTATAGCACATATACATGTATATATAGCATTATGGTATTCTCTATGTGGTTCCTAAGGACTTTGGATATTATCACCTCAGATTTATAATTTATTATGTACTGTACATGTACCTACTACCTAGTAGTATGGCAGTGTACAGCATATTATCTCCTTTTTTTCATTGGGGATCTTTTATCATTTTAATAGAAAATAATTCTGAAGTACCGGTAGAAAATCTTTGTTTTGATTTTCTACATACATAGTCCTTGGCCTTTATTTCCTTTTTTTTTCTATTTTCCATTTTTGGAAAAAATATCTGTAGGCTCTGTATTGAAATAATACAGATAATGTGCAGTCTCATACTCTGCAACATGTAGTAGTTGATGGTCTGACCGCACACATAGATAATCAGGAACTGGTGTTTGTTTAACAGAGGTTATCCATAGAATGTCCTCTCTTTTTTGAACGTTTCTTCCTTTTGAAAGTCGGCCATTTTGGAAGTTGGTTGACGCTCTCTGGAGGACTTTCATGTGTGTTGCTCTACTTGGGGCGAGGCCTGTAAACTTGTTAGACGAGACCGACATTCCTGGAGATCTTCCTCTTATTCCTTTTAGGGTCATGTGGTCCATGTGCAGTCAGAGTGATATCATTTTTGCTATTTAGTGCATGTACGTGTGAATGAAATCCTATCCAGAGTTCAAGCTTCGCTCGGTGAGGGTAAGCAGCATTTTATGGCATACCAGAAATGATTCCTAATGGCAGGATTCCATTTAATTACTGCTCTTAAGCAATGGCCAATCTCTTTGGCAAATTCTTGCCCCTGTGCTTTACACGTTCATGATGGTGTATTTGTTGCACCTTTTTCATGAGGAAAGTGTTGCCATTCTCCATTTCATCCATAAATCTTGAGCTGAATTGATGGCACATCACAATGAATCATCGCTCTCATGATCTTCGTCACGATTATCAACTATGCTTTCATCACTTTCATGAGGCTGATCTGATGAAGTATTTAAGCAATGGCTTAATGGTTTTTACTGTTACTTTTACTTTGAGGAGAAAATGGGATAGTACGTGATGTTTGGGATACCCTCTTCTGAACTCCATTAAAGATGTTGATGAGCTTAACATGTCTTTGATACATCTGTGGCACTGTTTTTAGAATAAAAATAGAGAAATACCACATTGGGGGGGGGGGGGGGGTTGTCAGTGTTCAAAATATTGTATCCACTTGTAACATTTATGTGTGGTGTTAAGTTATTTGCTACACAAAATAACACCACATGTATGATTTTGTACATGTACATGTATGTGTTTATATCTTGATGTAGGCAAGTGTGTTATGCGTTTGTCTTGGCTTGATAAATGCTCTCCCTCCCTCCTGAAACATGGCATTCATGACCAAATTAAAGGACTTCGCATTGAAAGAGGTGACACTTCACGGGGTTTCAGTTTGTGTTTTGCTGTTTTCCTTCCCGGAGAATAACAAACATGGCCTCTAATCTGTGCAGTCTGTCATCTTTCTTGGGCACTAATGCCACTGGTGAGCATTCATGCAGATATGCTGAATCCTTAAACAACTGTGCCGTTTTATTGATTAATTACCAGTTTACAATTGTATACTTTTCAGGGCAGCATCACGTATCAATATTCAATCATTCAGTTCAAGTGTACAACATGTATCTGTGGACATACATGTATGTACAACAGCTGAACAGCAGCAAGAAAAAAAAAATCAAATAAACAATTGAAATGGGTGAAGTCATTAAAGGTACAGGTATTATAATTGCCACAAAGCACAACTGCATCTTGTGAATGCTGGCTTACAGTGGCCTGCATCTTGGGACTTTTTGCCATTTTTCTTCCACTGCTGGGCAGAGGTATTAATGTTGAATTGCATAGTATGAACTTTTGTCCTTAATGTTCATGTTCATGAATCTACACATTAATTTCACTTTTCTGGGTATTGTTGCCAGAAAATAATATGGCATCGGCTATCTTTATGTCTCCAATGTGAGTATTGTTGAGGGTCTCCTGGGAGCACCATGAGGTCCTGGGGCCTTCAGGACAAGTCAGGACAACTTTCGTCCATGATGATCAAGTTCATGAATCGGCACATTAATTTCACTTTTTGGATATTGTTGCCAGGAAATAGAATGGCACTGGCCATCTTCAGGTCTCTGATGTAGTATTGCTGAGGGTCTCCTGGGAGCACCATGAGGTATTGTGCTTTCAGGACAATTCTACGATAGGAAGGGAAAAGAAATAGCGCAAGTTATCACATGATGCTTGTCTATCATGTTTAGATTTAGATATGCATGTGCTGTCGTAAAAATATTAGAGTATTTTTTCCCTTCTATACCATTCAACTCGTTTCTGAAAAAAAATGGGTTAATATTTGACAATGACTAGTTGTTGTTTTTCTTGACACTACATTGCCTGGTTAATCACATCAGCCAGTGATATTTTTTTTTTTTTTTTTTAATACTTTTTTTTAACAACACAAGTTAATATTGTATCCATCAATTTATAAGCAAATTTTCATTATTTGATCTAAGCTTCACGGAAATGGAATATTAATACTACACTGCTATATAAAGGGATTTACTTGACTAAACACACCATTGTTTCAGTGAAATAGTGTTTATAGTCCATTGATATGTACATGCAGATTAAATAAATATTTTCCCGAACAATCATTTTTGCAGACAGGGATACCGATATTATCGCGAGTTCATGATTTCCTTTTATCTTGCGCAAGGTATATGCACTGCCAGCTCATGTTTGTGTTTTATGGAAGACATCTCCTCTAAGTGTTTTAACTTGCAAAAAATCAATGAAAAAGAAAAAACAAGTCTTACCCAGGTAACATTGGCTGCATAATCCTATACTGTTTCACCGAGGTCTCCATGCCTTTCTTGCACCTCTTGCAGGTGCCACCAGCCCTCCTGGCCAAGTCAATTAGCTGTGATTTTGAGATCAGGAAGAACTGGGAATCTACCTCCTCTGAAACATTGTCCTTTTTTGTGTATCCCTGATTTCGTAAATTGCAGGTCTTCCTGATTTTCTTCCTCTTCATTATTATGCTCCTCTTCCGGGTGCACCCCCATCACCTCATCCGGGTGCACCCCCATCACCTCATCCAGTGCCCCTATCCTTAGCAGGTTTTCACAGGATCTGTAAATGAAAGTCATTGGAAGAAAGAAAGAAAGAAATTGTTAAAAAATTTACAAAAATCAAGTAATGATACATTTCATACAATTGTCAAGGAAAATATTGAAAGATGCATTCATATCCTAACTGCTGCAGTTTGTTTCGCTACATTTATGTTAGGAGCGAGCAACTGAGTGCGGTAGCACCTAAGTTAAGCAATGAATTAAGATTGAACGCAGATATAATCTTCCTCTACATGTAACCCATAACCCATAGACAAACAAGCATACAATTAGCCTATGTTTAGTTCCCATGGCGACTCAAGTGTCTGCTTTCGTCCGCCTTTCACAGATCTATCGCTGCAGACAGTGCAGCCTGGCCGTGAATCATCCTCGACCCTCTTTGGGAAGTGATGGCCTGTCAGCTGTTCTGGCAGATCTAGGCGCTGGGCACACCTCCCTGTGTTTGTGCGAATCCTTGACCAGTCCTTTAGAAGGCCACCAATCACATCTACATGTAGGTGAAAGCCAAGGGTGTCCAACTTTGAGTCAGGGTGACAGGCATGGTGGGTGACAGATGTGTTGAGAAGTGCCATTTCAGTGATGTGGAAGAACTTCATCTTCCACCACTTTACTGTACAATGGGCATGGAAGTAGTACTGAAAGTTTTGTCTACACCTCCCATGTTCTGTTTATACATGTACGACTCAATTGTGGTGGGTTTACAAACTATCTTTGTTCCCCCCAGTGCATGCTGGGCCCTCACTCTTTTTTCCTGTACAGTGCAGTCACCATTTGTAGATAGCGTTATCACAGGCTTTTTGTCATGCCATGGAATACATACATGTAGTTGCCCCTTCTTGGCCAAGAACAGAGGAGGGTCGCCCTTCTTTGTCTTCCCTTTTCTTTTGGTTGACATCATCCTGAAGTCCCTTAGCTGACTGTTCTACAAGTCTCAAACCCTAACACCTGCAGCTTAGCAAACAAGGCAGGTGAAGTATAGAAATTAGAAATTATCACAGTAGAGATGATTTCCCTTGTTCTTGAGACCCCTTACTAACTCTAATATGACTCTGCCGCTGGCATAAATAGCATCCTTGCCTGGATGTAACCTGGGCCCATCAACAGCTCGAAAAGGTCCTGATGTTGCCATCGCCCCTGTGTACATGGCCCAATTCCATGTATAGCCAGTGTTGGCATGGAATCCAGTAGACTTGCTAGGTACATTGCCACGAAGTAGTACCCAGTAGCTTTCATCAATGTAGATGGGCATCATGATCCATGTGACCTTGTTCATCTTGACCTTTATAATAGATATTTTTCGACCGATTTAATTCCAAATAATGCAATCATGATTAAATGAAACAATGCATTCAGATTCAATTTTAAACAAATGGTACAGTTCGATATTTTGGTATACGTTAGGGCTAGAGCATAATCAACCGATCAAGGCTTGATAATTCATGTACATGTAAGGCTTGAAATGCATACATCCCTAAGCAATAATGCAGTTGTATCGCAAACAAACACACACAAATAAACGTTCGCTTATAAATAACATGATGAGAGAAAGAGAGAGAGAGAGAGAGAAGAGAGACTGAGAAATGAAAAAAAGATAGGATTGAAGGACTTGTTAGCCGTAATGTTTGTGGAACTACATAAATCATTTGTAGATGACTGCTGGGCAGACAAGCATTTTGTGTTGTACGTTGGACCGAACAGATTGTAATGTATTCAATTATTTAATCTAATTTTGACAATGGTTAAATCTAATTTTGACATAAACTTATGCTTGCGGGATTCCCGCCCCTTTTCATCATATGGGGACTGGTATTCATTACGTTTCTACAAACGTTCCACCACCACCACATGTCAGTCATACTTTTTTCAATCATGATGATGATGATGATGATGAAGATGAAATTCATCTTCCTAAACCAAAATCATATCCCCAGAGGGATGGAGCTAAAATCGTTTCGATATCGGAAACAAGCAAAGCCATGTATCAATATATTCCTCATTGGACGAGTCTATTTCATTGGTCAATTCACCCAAATAATCACTGTCTTGGGTTCGTAGGGTTCCAGTGAAGGATTTGTTCTAAACACTACACTATCCGTATTGTGATGTAAGACCCTATCACCTAGTTTTTCCAGAATGGAGTACAGTTTTAATCTAGCCATGGCTGTGGTGAAACTAACTATAATGATATTTGTATTCACATTTTGATCCACAAACCCTTCGCTGTTGGTGAAATTTAACTGTACCACCTCGTAAAGGACCAGAATATCCTGCATTGTGATAGAATCATCATTCATATGTTTGAGCAATTCTGCCGAGGTAGAGTAGTGTGTCTGCCACAAGTTATTGCGTTCAGCAAATTTTCCCCATGAAACATTGATGATTTTCTTCGAAATGGCGCGCAGCCCTGGGTTTAAAAAAATTTCGTAGGGTTGAGTAGAATTCCCTCGTGGTCGTAGTAGTTTTTTACATAGTTTTCCCGTTCTGATGATGTCTTTGCATCGGCTGGATAGCCCGATGATGCTTCTTGTTTTAATCGCATGAAAGCATCAATGTACCCTTCAATGAGCCCGCCTGATTTTGTTTCTTTATTGTACTGACTATGTTGATTAAACTGCCACACCTCGCTCATGCACAGACCATAATATCCCATTTCCAGTGCTTTTAATTTGGGCTCACTGTCTGAATGCTTACATCGGTTCTGGTTCAATGACTCTGCACAAGCGGTGCAAAGAGGGAAGGTGAGTTTTTCCAAGGAATGGTGGAGAGGACTGGATGGTACAAACTTTTTTTTTGGGGGGGGAGGTGTTATTTCACACTGAACAAGGCCAAATATCTGGTCGATAGAAGGGAAATTTGTATGAAGAATTCGTGGATGACCCACTGAATATTTTCGAAACTTATTAATGAAAGGGTATAGACTCGTAAAGTCGTAGTATAATATCTTCTCACACGGTTTCACTAAATGTAAAATAGATTGCTACCGTTGGTGCAACTGAGTGCGCTAGCACCTAAGTTAAGCAATGAATTAAGTTTGAACGCAAATATAATCTTCGTCTGCATGTAACCCATAACCCATAGACAAACAGGCATACATGTTTAGTTTCCATTGCGACTAAAGTGTCTGCTATCGTCCACCTTTCACAGATTAATTGCTGCAGACAGTGTAGTCTGGCCGTGAATCATCCTCGACCCTCTTTGGGAAGTGATGGCCTGTCAGCCGTTCCAGCAGATCGGGGCGCTGGCCACACCTCCCTGTGTTTGTGCGATTCCTTGGCCATTCCTTCAGAAGGCCACCAATCACATCTTCATGTAGGTGAAAGCCAAGGGTGTTCAACTTTGAATCAGGGTGACAGGCATTGTGGATGACAAACATGTTAAGAAGTGCCATTTCAATGATGTGGAAAAGCTTTATCTTCCACCACTTTACTGTTCGATGGGCATGGAACTACTACTAAAAGTGCCCACCTCTCATGTTCTGTTTATACGACTCCATTGTGGCGGGTTTACAAATTATCTTTGTTCCCCCCGGTGCATGCCGGGTCCTCACTATTTCTTCCTCTGCAGTGCATTCACCATTTGTAGATAGCATTATCACAGGCTTTTTGTCATGCCATGGAATACATAGTTTTCCCTTCTTGGCCAAGAACAGAGGAGGGTCGCCCTTCTTTGTCTTCCCTTTTCTTTGGTTGACATCATCCCGAACTCCCTTAGCTGAGACTGTTCCACAAGCCTCAAACCCTAACTCCTGCAGCTTAGCAAACAGGGCAAGTGAAGTATAGAAATTATCACAGTAGAGTGAAGTATAGAAATTATCACAGTAGAGATGATGTCCCTTGTTCTTGAGACCCCTTACTATCTCTAATGCGACTCTGCCGCTGGCATAAATAGGGTCCTTGCCAGGATGTAACCTGGCCCCATCAACAACTTGAGAAGGTCCTGATGTTGCCATTGCCCCTGTGTACATGGCCCAGTTCCATGTATAGCCAGTACAGCGTCCCCTTTCTCTACTGGAATCAGACGGTAGAATCGGGTGACTGGTTCGTTGTTTGCGTTTAGGAAACAGACATTAACGCAGAAGACCTCGTTCATTGTGATGTCGGTTGCCTTATCACACAAGATGGAAAATCCACTTGAAAGTTGTAGGTCCTCAACAAGCTTTTCATGGGCATACTGCGACAGACATTCTGTAAGGAGATATGTACCTTTGGTGCGATTGCAGCTCATTCCTTTGATGGCTTTCGAATCATCAGCTATACCATGAAGAGTAGCCACAAGAGAGTCTAAGAAACTGAATGAAATGTTTTTTTTCTGGCAATTAAGGCCACAACATTCAGCTCTGCCTTAACTGTTGCAGAATCTCTTGTAAGAACGAAAGAAGTCATGGGGCGATTCTGCTGGCAAATCTTAGCTCGCTGCAGATGATTTGAGGTCTTTGTCCAAGCTCGGACTTTCCCGGAGCGAGATGTTTGTCACATAATAAGCAGTACGCCTTACCCGGGGAATGTTTCGATGCAGAAAGCCACCCTTGTGCCCAAGGCTCTTTTTCCCACTCACAGCCGTAGGTTTGGGGTCGATATTTCTTCTCAACAGTTTTCGGCATCTTGGTCTTTAAGTAATAAAAGAAAATAAAGTGTTCCCTGCGGTCAAATCATGATCTAGCTAGGGCCTACCTACTCCAGTAGACGTAGACTAGCATTACTGTCAGAGTGCAGAAAATTGGTATACTATAAAGTATAATTATTAACTAAATACTAAATGCAAGGATGCCAGTTAGAATTGACCAGAGGGCCTGAAAATCACCTGGAATGAAATATTTTGTACACAAAAAATGCCTAAACTATAGCCTGAAAATAAATTGTCAGGGCCTGAATTCAGGCTTTTTCCTGAAAACTGGTATCCCTGTACTAAATGATAGTGAATAATGTCAACTGATGTATGTTTGCATGTATGTGTCCTTGTTTGCATCCAGGCTTTGGTGTGCATAACTTGCGAACCACATTAAAAAAAAAAAAAAAAAAAAAAACAACCAACCTACCCTAATTTTTGGGGCACCGTTACGCCAATACAACATTTTTTTTTTTTAGGCCAAATTAAAATATACTGTACATACAGGCTCCTGAAACCCATGTACAATGTAGTGCCTACTATACACCTACAAAACAATAATATCATGAAAATTCAACATTAACTCAAATGAAAGTCTCAACAAACTAAGTAAACCAAGTATCACTCACTGCAACCACCAACACTCATATCAGTACATGAAACCACCTCGAATGTGAAACCATTTCGCTACACAACACAGTCTGCAGTAAACATGCGTCAATTACATACAGGCATGAAAACTGATGTTAAAAAAAAAAAAAAATCATGCCTGTACATAACTGTAATTTATAATTGAAGAAAGTAATTCAGCCCAACCCTGTGATTTCAACATTATGTCATTGGTCCTCCTAATTAATTGCTACAAACTCTTGACTTTCACAATTTTCAATAGACAGTATTTCTCTCATTGGTATGTCGACTATCAAATTGTAAATCGTACAAACGACTGATATATCAAGACCAACAATATAATAAGCTATTTTACAATTAAGCCCTTTCCCATCAACATTAATTCACATGACATTCCACTCAAAGTCTCAAGGTCTCCCCCCAGGGGCTGAAGTAAAACTTACTAACGAGTAACGTTAACTGTTATACTAATTAGCAAACTGGCCTACACTATCACTCTACGAAAAATAGGTACAATAGGGGGCCTACTTATACTGATTTCTCAAGTTTAAAACACAACTTACCTTTGAATCCACAGTCACACTGCAGCTTGAGCTAGTCTCATAAAGCTTGACTTTCGTGAAGATGACCCTTTGCCTTGGGGCAAAGCTCAGGACAGCCTCCCCAATGGACGCGTTCTTCACATTATCATTCACGTACATGGTGAAGAACTGCGGAGTCACAGCAGCTGATGCCGAAGCCGAAGTCGAAGCTTGGTTCTCTATCTCTCCTCTGGCATGTCTGGACGCATCCATAACCATCCCATTAATACAATCCGCCCTCCTTACAAACTTTTCCACAACAACACACTTGAACACTTCTACAATCCTCATGATCTAATCCTCTGATATCACAAAAAGTTGCATATAACTAACAAGCCTAACGGCTGTAACGCAACAAAACTCACGTGGAGCAAAATGGCGCACGTGAACTAGTTAGGGAGGGGGCCCCACATAGCCTAGCCAAATCCAACAAACCGACACTGCTGATTGGACAAAGCATACCACGTGATCATTTCCGAAAAAGTTACTAGTAACTGTCCTGACATACGTACGTGCATGCATGAAATAACAAAAAGCCTATACATGAACATAATACACCTGAAACCATAATAATCAAATATCACAAAATAAAACCCTATATTATAACATATATTATTCTGTTCTTCCTCGACGTCCCTTAAAATATAATCTAAACATCAAATATAATCTACAAAATCCTGAAAGGACGATCCACCAATTTCAAAAGAAATTTTGCTCCCTCTCTTCACTCGCACACAACATTTTGCACGCAAGCCAAAATATTAATCTCCATTCTTCAACGAAAATTATATATTCATAATCATATTACAAGAAATACTAATCAATACTGAATTTATGATATGAAATGAATTATGTATTACAAAAAAGACCCTATCTAGAACTTTGTGATGGCTAAATAAATTATGCTTAGGTGATGACCTGAAAAAAAAATTCCCGCTGGAGGGGACTCGGCGAACTACACTCTAAATTACAAGACATAAAAAATTAATCTTACTTTTAAATCTTTCTTCGTCTATGGACACTGACCAGCCAATTATATTTAAAATAAAATTTTCATTAGATTTAAAGCATATAAATCCAGTTGGATTAAAATGTTAATCCATTAAAATGTTAGTCCAATGATTTGCATTCCACTCTTTTTAGATTATTGTCACAAAATACATAGCACCTTAATTCGATCTCTTAGTTTTAAAATAAAAAGGTCATGAAATTACCTCAAATGAACGACTATGCAGACTGCAATTCCAGTGTACCATAGTCAGAATGAAATTCAATGCTTTTATTTTTCAAAAAGATTGGTCAGTTCCTTTCTCTTCCCCTTCTTCTCCTTCCCCTTCTTTGTCTTCATCTCTCCCTTCCTCAAGCCCCTTCTTTTTTCCCTTTCTCCCACTTCCTCTCATTCTATTACTCTCTTATCTTCTATATCCTCTTCTTTTCCCTTTCTTTTCCTCTTTCTCTTCCTCCTCTTCTTTCACATCATTCACACTCATCACATGTCCGACAGTGATTAATCACACACACAGACAGAATAAGTTATTCTGCTTTTTTTTTTAATAGGTCGTCTGCAATTCTGACAGATCCCCGGTCAATTTTTCCCATATCCGATAGGAGATGAATCGTAGATATGGTTTCATGTGTCATTTCACCCTCATTTATGTTCTGACGTCATCAAAATGGCGTCAGAACTCAAAATTACAATTTTCCAAAAATTACATCATATATTTTAACTTGAATGAATACTAGTGGTCAATTACCATTGGGATTTCGATATGTTATAACTGAGACATTACTCTACAAATTTTGATCATTCCATTCTTCTATCTGACGACCGCGACGGGATCACTGTCTAATCGTGCGTTGAACGATGTCATGTCAATTTTTAATTTTGATAACAATATCAATATTTAACTTTCCAATGAACGATGTCATGTTGATACAGCTAATTATAGAGGTACAATGTATTTATCGAATTCTTAGAGCACATTATCAATCTATCTATAAATCAAGGTATATAGTGCCAGTAACAAAGCAAAAAGCAAAAGTCATCCCGATTTTCAAAGAAGATTATCCCCTTGACTCGAGTAACTATATACCAATATTTCTACTCTCTTCAAAACACAAATTAGTAGGTAAAAAAAAAATAGGACCTACACTCCTGAAATGGTTGGTCACTTCTTAACCAACGTTTGGTCGTATCCTGTATCCATTAAACTTCTGAACACATATTGCCGAGTTACTGCTGCAGAATGACCTAACTTTGGGATAGCTACAATTGATATTGACCACACCTGGGCATGATTTAAACAGTTTTGAGTAATTAAGTGCCCAACAGCATACGACCTTAAATAAACTGACCAACAATTTTAGAATGTTCGATGGCCTTCCTCTATGGTGACCAACAGTGTTTCCGCAGATTCGAAATTTGGTTTCAGACGAAAACTTTCTACATTTACATGCGATTTCACAGTTTATCATGTTCTGCCACTGATAATAAGAACTCCAGATTGCAATTTTCCAAAAATGACGTCATATTTTTAAACTTTGCTTAATAGTGGTCGATTTTAGTACGGATTTCGATATGTTAGCTGCCACACTTTACTACAAATGATTATAAAAAAAAAATCCATTTTGACTTTCCGATCTTTGGGTAACTGAAAGATCAACGATGACATGTCATTCTCTCCCAATTTACGTGTATTTAAAACTCTATGGGCCTTGACTTATCCTGAATTCTTGTTTCTACCTTCTCGTACATTTTGAGCAACAGTTCCATTATTCTAGGCGGTTTTCACCTAACTTCAAGCAAAGCTGAGTAAATTTTCAATCTTACAAATGCCATATTCTGGTAATTGGATGCCCGAATCGTAATTATACTACAAGATATATGTATCCCGGGTTTCATCTCCGCATTAAACGTTTTAAGAACAATTGATTTACTCCGTCCACGCCAAAACTGACAATCTAGTGGTCAGAACATGGCACTCAAAATCAAATGACCCGGGTTCCACTGCTGGCATTGAGGAGGGGATTTCCCCCTTTTTTCCCCATCGGTTAACGCTACTGATACATGTTCAGTGATGTGTTTGTCGTTACCAGCATTTTTTTTGGGGGGGGGCAAATGCAGTTTCTTGTGCAGTTCGTGTATTTTTGCCAACATCCATAAATGTATTCTACTTGATCCCGCAAATCAGAAAACGACAGACCACCTAATTCGTCCCCATGACGAATTAAATTCTAGTTGTAATTCTTGTTGTTTAGTTACATATCCATGTAGGCTTAACATAATGTACATTATACTTATGTTGACCACTTTATATTTGACAAGGCAAATTTGTCATTTGTAATGAATCTTTGTTTGAAGCAGAATTTTGTCTGATCGAGTCATGAAGGCAATTACCTCTTCAGAGAATGCTGTCAAGATCATTGCTATTCCATGTACATGTACAGTGTACTTGGATGTGGCACTGACATTAAGCTGTTAGTTCTACACTGTTTTCCACCACTTGTACCATTTGAACTGTTTATCATCTTAGTGAAAGTTAGCACTTCTTTCTAGTACAAAAAATGTCACATTTGCTTTATTGTCTGGACTTCCATTTGTTTTGTTGTTGTCATTTTCAAATTTGGTTTCACTTGTTCTTTTCAATTTGCTACCGGTTTGTTTCAATCCTTTCTATTTTCATTCCTTTTCTATGTTTTCCTTGCATTACTCTTTCTCAAAATGACTGTACCATCTTCAGACACTTCACCAGATCCTATATTCTTTTCGGATTCACCTTTGGACTTTCTGGCAAGACATCATTTGTGTGACCAAGTGTAGCTGATCTTTGACTTTGAATTTGTTTAAAACAACTCTACCACCATGAATCCCTCCAGAATTGACATGAACTCTTTGCAGTTATCTATAAAGAGATGCAGAGAAATATACGGACATACAAATACGGACATACATGCATCATACATACACACATTATCATCATACTACACATAGGGAACTTTTTACATGACCGAACAGTCTACGATTGGTTGTTCTGCAGGAGCTTCATTCTTTTTTCTTCGATGGCTTTGTTGATGTCCTTCATGGCTGCTAACAGCTGGTTCCAATTCTCTTTCATTAGATTGATACCTTCCCATCCAGCCATCATTTGTAAACCACTCTGAGGTATGCTGTAGTACTCTCTAATGTTGACGTGAATCTTCTTGTTAAAGGTTTTAGCAACGGCATAACGCTTGCTGCCCAAGGGGACTGGACACGTCTTCCAGAAATACGGTGTGCTAGATCTGCTTGTCTTCGGGAACCTTGGACGGTAGCTTGATGGTCAACTGCCTCCTCACCTTCTTGGCTGCAGCATGACTCTTTTTATCACTGCTGACAGACTGCCTATATCAAAGAAAAGAGAGGAATCAAGAAATGATTTTACATTTACAGCACTTGGGCATGGGGGGGGGGGGTGGTGTACATATGCAAAAAGATGTTTCCCTCCCTTTAATTTCCATGCTAACTATTCATGGGTATATACGTCAGATGATGTTATTTGATCATGAAAAATGACAAATTTGACTCTCTCAATTAGACTTTTAACAATTGAACTTTCACTAGACAAGTATTATAACAAAATCGTTCAAAGTGTATTTGTTTTCATGAAACGTATTATAACAAAATCAATATTGAAAAATATTGAAAAAATACATACACATCAAAATTTCAATACACAAAAAAAAGAGAAAGAAATGAAAAATACATGCATTATAACGAAATCATTCAAATGTAATTATGTACATTCAAAAGTATAACACTAGACATGCATTATAACAAAATCAAAATTGAAATATATTGAAAATACATACACATCAAAATTTTTCAATACCAAAATCCCCCAAAAAGAAAGAAATGAAAAATACACATATTATAAGAAAATCGTTCAAATGTAATTATGTACTGTATTAAAAAGTATAACACTAGACACGCATTATAACAAAACAAATTTAATCATATGAGATAATTCTATCGAAATGAGAGCAAGATAAAACTCCTATAGAGGATCCAATGTAATTTGTAATTAAAAATCATAGGAAATCATCTAAGAGAATACGTTTAACGTACACAAAACGATATGTCTTGGTTTTATTACGTGTTACGATTGTTCCCAATGTATCCCTTGCAATTTTGTTTCTGTTATTTACAGCACTGACAGATTCTTGATAATTATTATGAAGAATACTGGAGAAATTGATTTTTTCCGTATTCCTACCATTCAAAGTTATCCCTCTTATTTTACTGTACCAGGAACCTCTTTCTGATGTTTGTTGGACCAAACATGCTACATGTAGCTGTACTGTTTTGGACCACCACTGACAAATCTGGTAATATAACTTTCTGAACCGAAATCCTTTTCAAGTTCATCCATCATATCACCAAGATAGTTGCCTGTTGGCACACTAGGAACAGTTCCATCATTGAGATAAGTGATGGAATCTGTATAGTAATACAAAATATTTTGTTCTAATTGTTCCAAATACAAACTCAATTTCAAACGAGCATAGCATGTGGTGAATGCAGCTATCAGAACATTTGTATTTGGCAGAATATCTACAAATGAATCCTCAGAATCATATTGGATACGAACCATCTGATCTGACACAAAGTGGAGGTTTTTGATGACAATTCTCTGATCAGGAATCCTTTCCATTTACTGTACAATGAATCAAACCAAAATAGTTCTTCGGCGATTTGAAGTTCTCTGTAATGATATCAGGATGTCCGATGGGAAACTCTTTGTACTTGAAAACCCATGGATATAAACTACAGACATCTACATATATCTGATTTTGTCATTACCTTCCACATGTCTGATTAGTTGGGTGGTTCCATGAAATTTGCTCCTGCGACAATTGCTCCGGTCTAACTTTGCCATGTTAATCCTGAACCTATACCTAACCCTATCCCTAATTCTAATCTTCACATTGTCCTTGACAAAAAAACCAAATCATGACCTTGACAAAAAAACCAAATCATGACCTTGACCTTAACCTTTGACCTTTCGAGATATAGACGGAGGAGCAAATGTTGTGTCACCTTGTTGGTTAGCATTTGTATGACTGCTTTCCTGGGATTCAAAGGTTCTTTGTTTTTTATCTTCAGTTCATCATTCTGACTAATTTCTTTCATGAAATCACATTCCCATTTAGTAATGACTGTATATATCCACTTCTCCGAAACTAAAAATTCCTTTGTAAGGGTGTTTTCGTACATCTCCCCAACAGTATGTTTACAACCAGGAATGAAGGTATCTCGACGAACATAACATCAGGGGCAACCATGCCATAAACAACCATGAAACTCATAGATAGTTTCAGTATGTTTGTCGTATCCATCAACCCTATAAGGACCTATCTTTTTTTTCTCCTCTGTTCCTAGTGCACTTATCTCAACCTTTTCTTTATACATCAGCCACCTTAACCATTTCAAAGATATTTGAGAATGTATCTCATTTGCTAGGTATCCACCATTTGGAATCAAATCTATTGTATCCTGCCTTAAAAATAACTTGTGAAAGATCGCTGAACACGTCGAAGCAATGGTTATCTGATGAAAAGGATCCGTGTTCGTAATATCGATTAAGATATTCCTCAGTGTCATACATCCTTTCATGAGGACATCAACATCACTACAACAGTATTCAGTTATTTCCTTTAAATAATCAAATGGTTGACCTCTTTGAGTTGCGTACCGCTTTTCGAATTCCTTTTGTTTTGAAGGTGTCATATTAGATGGATCGTAATACTTTGCATCGGGCAAAGGACCAACATAATTCTGATTTGACAGGATGAGGAAAAAAAACCTTTCTTGAGTTTTGAAAACCTGAAGGTACTCGGGAAGTTAGATAGAGGCATGGAAAGAAAGTTCAAAGAATCAACGTGTACAGTGTTGACCTTCAATGAAAGTATCTTCTTACCGTTTAGAATGACTTTACTTTTTAATTGCCTTTAACTCTACATAATTCAAAAGAAAATGTGAATCGTCCCCTGATGCAGCGATTGCAGATACATCGTAATCTGCATGTTCTGTAAACAACCATTCTGCAAAATTAGTTATGGTATCATCCCCTCTAAAAATATGTTCCCTCTCACCACATTTGTCACAACTATTTGTATCTCAACACAATTTGCAAACACAATAGCGATGCAAAGATTTGGTATATGTGAATATACATTGCCATTTTTGTTGTCTCCCCATAATTCATTTTGTTGACACTCAAAGTCATAGAAAATGAACATCTGATGTTTTTTTATCATTAACCGGTTAATGATGAGAAATTTTTTGTTTACCTTTTTTATTCTTTTTATCTTTCCCTTTCCTTAATTCTTTATCTGAGGTCAACATGTAACACTGATGATTCTTTGTATCGTTGATTTTACATCTTGCACAGTATACCATACCAGATCTGTGCTTCTTACAATCCTAGTATCTACAAGTACATGGCATCTTTTACATTTATATACTCTATCACAGGTTGATTTGGGATTCTTCTTCCCCAGTAGTTTTAAATGATTACGAAAACACAATGTTTCCACTTACCAGGTGGATTGATTCTACACTTACCCCTTACTTTACAATTGTCTTATGGACTATTCATAAGTTTTATTGCAAGTGTTAGCAATATGCATTACTATGCATGAAGGTATAAAGTTTAGCAATGACATCATAATGATGATCGTGGTATGCAAGAGCGATTGTGCAATCGTTTGGGGGTCCTTTAGATATGGGTACTTTTAGTTCACTATTACTTGAAAAAAACCAAAATCTGAAATCATTTCTTCGATAAATAGTTTTGGAATTTTTGCAGGTCCTCTAGTTCTACTTGTTTTTGATTATGACCAGCTTTTTTACACAGGGCCTTGGCCTTTTTTTGCAGTGAACCTTGTTCCTTTATGTAAAGTATTAGAACGAGTCTTGTGCCTTACACTTTTTGCATGCACCATAGCAACAACCATTGCACGTGCACAACACATGTTGTCTTTGTTCTTTATGTCAATAATTGGGGGGGGGGGGGGGTTGCCATTTTTTCATACGGAAGAGATATTTCCGACCGCACCCTACCCTCTTCACCCTTATAATCCGCACCACGATACCCTTCTCTAATAAAAACGTATGGTTACTTTGAAAAATTTTCTCAATGATTGACACGATTCTTTAAATACTTAATTGATCTACCCGAGTCAATGGTAAACGTATGTCTCTTTCTAGACCTGGAGAAGAAATTGTAGTTCCTACCCTGTCTTGATCCTCGAAGTTTTCTGTGAGTTGTTCTAGTATATTCTTTTTTTTTTCAATTTCAATTCAATTTTATTTTACCAAAGCAATAAAAACATAAATACATGAATACTTACATACATGGAATATATACATTAGTTTAGTAAAATATAAAAAGTTGCTTGGCAGTTAGCAACGAGAAAGGAAGCAACCCTTATGTGTGGCCGACCTTAAAGATATATAATTAAAAGTTCAATGTACCTACCAGACATTACAATACAACATTACATTCACACACACACACACACACACAAATACAACAAAAAATACAACAAAAAAGAAGCAACACGCTGACCACTTTGTCCGCTGGATAATCTTGAAGTAAGTCCTCTAATAGTAAGCCCTGTGATAGCCACCCGATGTTCACACACCTCTGCAGCAAACTTCTTTTCCATCTTTTTGTTGACAGGTTCATGGATCTCAAAATAGTCTGATGATATCCGTAATTTGTGTAATACAGTCATATGAAAAAGGAATAATCTTGAAGAAAGTCCTCTACACTTCTGATGTCAACACAATGTTCACACGACTCTGCAGCAAACTTCTTCTTTTTTTTTTTGGTTGTTGTTGACAGACTCATGGATACTCTGCGGAACTGGTCCCCTTGCCAAGATGCTGTAAACAGGTGCAGTGCTAAATTAAATTTAGTTATAGTCTCTTCCTGCAGCTCCTCCAGCAGTTTCTGCAATGTCCCTTCCTGTTGTTTCAGCACCATTTTTTTACCTTTAGACTGAGTCTGATCACCTTCAGATGATAGAGCCTCTTTTTCCCATTTTTTCCACTTTACAGTACCAGTGTGAATATCCAGAAGAGGCTGTATCTTACCGATCATTTGTGCAACTCCACATTCACAACATTGTCTGTTGATGCATTCAAGTTTGTGGTATTTGTTGGATCCTTTTGGGCATAGAGTAGATGAGTTGAGGTCGTAGATGCTTGTGAATATGGACGGCATGTTATGTTGGTGGCTATGTTGGCACAATACTCACAGAGGCAACCTCTGTATTTAATCGCACCTCGAAGTTTCACGTTGCGTGGCCTCAATGCAGCGAATTTTGACATTGAAATGTGCACTGTGGGATGAGCCTTTCTGAATTGGGTGAGCAAGTTGGCAATCGTCTGAGTCAGAAATCGTGCTGGCAGCTTTGTTTTCTTGCTGACTAGCTTCTTGTCTGGTAGAGTTACTGAATGTTGGTTATAGAAATTAGTGACGGGTGTAGTTGTGGTATCTGACAGTGCACCTTTGTGAGGGCCTTTGGTGGCAGGATCTTTTAAGAGTTTTTCAGTTATTTTAAGCTTCTTAAATGTTCGGCGTTGGCACCTGTACTTCTTTGTTATCTTAAGTGCAGGAGCAAGAGCTCGCTTCAGTTGTTGGTCTTTCTTTGATCTTCTCTGACTCGGCTTGCAGAGTTGTGCTGCCAGACCTTAAGCGATGATGTTGTTTATTCTGTTGTCTTCAAAATCCCTCTTCTTTCCCACACCTCCTTTTTTCTTAGGGATGCCTTTCTAATTAAATCCTCGACAGTGTCGGCATATACAGAAGGTTGCTGCGAAATCGCTTTCCTAGCTCTTCCCCGACTTTGTCGTTTTGCCACTTTAGATCTACATGTAGCTGCAGTTTGCTTTGCTTGCTTGTGTCTGGCCAACTTGGCTTGAAGACGTTTTATTTCTTGCCGTAAGTGTTCCTCTTCTTTTTCTTTCCTGTTCTTCATATCGAGCTTAAGTCTCTCCTTTTCTTGTTGTCTCTGCTCACGTCGCTTCGCATTGATCTGTCTCTTCTTCTTCTTGGGCATTTTAGCTCTCTTCTTTTTCTAGTAGCATCTTTGGCTTTTCTGGCTTCTTCCTTTTCTATTTGAGCACGGGTCTTTGGCTTCTTCCCATTCTTTCTTTCCTGTTCTTCTTTCTCACGTTTTTTTCTTGCACGGAATTCTCGCATCTTCTCAGCTTTTTTGGCTCTGTACTGCTTCAGCAGTTCTTCATCCCCAGGCTTATGTAACTCCGTCTTCAACTCATCTCTTCTTATCTGAGCTCTGATAGCATCAAATTTCTTGAAGGCCCCATATTTCTTTGGATTTTGCTTCATTTTATGTCGCCAGTGTACACTCCTACTTTTGCTAAGTTCCTTTTCTTGTGTCTCATGCTTTTTTGATAATCTGAGACTGACTCGCAGTTCAAATTTTCTAGCATCTTTCTCATCCAGATGTTTCCCTTCTGACTCTTTTCTATCTTTCATTTTCCTTTCTAACTTCTTCCTTTGTGACTTTCTTCTCACCATGTTGACTCCAATAGTAGGTAAAATTGGTGATAGCAATCTGTAAATGAATATGTATAAGTTTCGGTTACAAAAATACTCATTTTCATCATCTGCCTGATCCATGACAGTTACGAGTTTAGATACATGGACGTAGACGGTCGCAGTGAACCTGAGACTGAGCTGCATGCATGGACTGCATGTGCATTATAAACTGTACCCCTGACTACCTTTTTACCCTTTAGCACAGCCAAGCCTTGCCGGCTTTTTGTTGAAGACTCCATAGAAAAATATTGGTTGCTAATTTCATACATTTACGGAAGAGACGGCATAATGTTGTAATTCTTATTTCAATTGAAAGTAATTAATTAAAAAGGGAAGACTTCCTTTTGCGGGTACCATCTAAAATTTTAAAAAGCAAAAAAACAAAAACAAAAAACAACAAAATAAAAAAAACATACGGGACTCCAAACTTCAATTTGAAAATACTAAGCTGGAGATCATTAGAATATGGTATGGACGAGAGGGATGTTTATATAGTTTGAAGGGACCTGAATATGCATTTAAAAATACTGAGCTGGAGCCTGGAGGTGGTTAGAATATCAATTTTAGGTGGAACCCGCAAAAGGAAGTCTTTCCATTAAAAAGTTCATCATTAGACTTACAGTGTTTTGTTTGTTAGTAATGATATGGATGTTGCCTCTCACCAAGGTACTATACTAGGGCTGGCGTACAAATACCGTACGTGTTGATATCTGAAAATAGAAAACATGTGTAAGGGCATTAAGAGGCCTATTTAACTACCAAACCTTGTAAAAACCCTTGCTGCATTAGATCACTAGGTTTTGTGATGGTCAGTAGTGTTCAGGTTAATGTTTAATTAAATACTATTTATAGTATTTTGTATATTTTCTAATTTGAAAATTACCGTAAAGGCACAGGTGTGACATGAGAACTAAAAATAGAAATCTGGAAATATTTCACAGGACACTTTTTCCGTGCTCAGCTTACATACTAACTTTGAAAGGTATGGTCTAAGTTAATTTTATTATCAATATTTTTCAGTCATATGTGGGCTATGTCATGATAAACGATGACAATTAGTCCCAAAATTCAAACTCATTTTTATTGTATGAAATTATTCTCATTTTAAAGCTCAGATAGTATCTCATTGGTGTTAAAAATTTAAAAGCGTCACATTGTCAACAACCTTGCTAATTTTCTGACTGAAATAGGGGTGTAAAATTTGCTTTCTGGAGAGGACATTTCATTTAACCCTTAACAAGGTAAACTTGATACTTTGATATGATGACACAAAGGAGTCATAATTCTTCTTACTGAGTTGGGGTAGACTCACAGTATTATGTTACACTGCAGAGGTCTAAAATACACAATATCTAATCAACAAAAGACATGTTTGGTGCTTCAAATGCAGATTAATATTGAAAATGTATGTAAAACACTACAATTTGAGCTATATTTTTATCAAAATTTGATCAAAAATACAGTATTTTGTAACCAGTCGCCATTCTTATGTGCGAGTAATGTACCAAACCAGTTGCTTGTGTGTAAAACTTGTAAATATGAACAATTAATGCCAATTAAGAAGCCAAGCTATATTTGCCCTGGATAGGACATTTTTTTAACAAATTGAATAACACAAGGGAAACCTTAAATTTTCTTCTTTTAAAACACCAATATTAGTTTTAACAGTGAATGTAGAATATATAAGAAAATGCCTGAACATTTCTAATTAAAATACACAATACATAATCTGTATAAGACATGTTTGGTGCTTCATATGTTGATAAATGTTTAAAATGTTTGTAAAATACCACAATTTAAGCTTTATTTTATTAATTCCATTTGATGAAACATACAATATTTTATAACAGTGGATACTCTTGTGTGCTAGTAAGGTACCACACCAGTTGCTTGTGCATATTACTGTAAACATGAACAATTAATGCCAATTATCAAGGCAAGCTATATTTGGTCTGGATAGGACATTTTTTTTAACAAACCGAATAACACAAGTTAAACCTTAAATTTCTACTTTAGAACACCAATATTAGTTTTAACAGTGAATGTGGAATATATAAGAAAACGTCCAAACATTTCTAATTAAAATACACAATATGTAATCTATATAAGACATGTTTGGTGCTTCATATGTTGATAAATGTTTAAAATGTTTGTAAAATACCACAATTTAAGCTTTATTTTATTAATTCCATTTCATGAAACATACAATATTTTATAAGCAGTGGATACTCTTGTGTGCTAGTAAGGTACGACACCAGTTGCTTGTGCATATTACTGTAAACATGAACAATTAATGCCAATTATCAAGGCAAGCTATATGTGGTCTGGATAGGACAATTTTTTAAAACAAACTCACCAAATAACACAAGGTAAACCTTAAAGCTAATAAACAGTAGTGGTAGACTGGTAGCAAAATGAAAGTTGGCATGAAACTGCTCAAAAATAGTTTCATATTGTTCGGCTTGCATAAAAAGATACATGAGTGAGATAATCCGGTATTCTATTCATGATTTCCGGTGATTTTTCAGTAAAATAATTCAAATGATGGAATATCAACTGTTACCTTATACCCCCGCTAAGGACCACCTACCCCGACGCTCCCGGCTCAACGGCGCATAGCGGTTTGCACACATTGTTTACACACACTTACGGTACCGCGCAAGTAATTCGATGTATATCTTTTTGGATATTTTAGCCATTTCTAAACCATTTTTCTTCAAACAAACGTCACCTATGTTCGAAATTAATCATTTCGCAACAGTATATGTAGTAATTTCCATTCCAGCTGACAAAGTAGTTAAATATCCAAAGCGCCACCTTTCCCACTACTGTACAATACCTTTAAATTTTCTACTTTTAAAACATCAATATTAGTTTAATAATAACTGAAGTATTCATAAGAAAATATCCAAATATTTCTAAATTCATTCAACTGATAAAAAATTCTATTCAATTCAATTAATTCAATTTAATCTTGTCCTTTGCAGATATTCATTTTGGGATTTTACCCCAAAAAATACAAGATTCGCAAACATTTCAAACTTCATTTAGTTGATAAAATTAAATTCAGTTCCTTTTTTGCACTTTGTGGAAATTCATTTTTTTTTTATTTAAGCATAAGAAATACAAGATTAATGAGTAAAAAGACATATAAATTGGGAATAATGAAACTGTCAACAATCATAAAATGATGCCCCTTTGACCGTCTTTTAGAGTTTAGTGTACTTAGTGGTCCGTTAGTTTCAACAAATGGTTTTGTTCAGAGTGTATCCCATTTATTATACAAACTGCTTGTGGACATTTTTTTTTTGCATTGAATACACCTGTATGTAGACCCTCTTTGGTCTAAATGATTTTTAAACAATAGCAACTAGTACTTAAAGAACTGTAAGGCACAAGAGATTTAATGTCACAAGCGTTCGAACGCGTTCAGAACGCTCCTATTGTTCAGAACGCTCCTATTGTTCTGCTAACCCCATGACAAACGCGTTCGAACGGCCTCGAACACACCCGAACGCAAGGATTAACTCCTGACAAAGGGTCTATAGAAATTGCTTTAAGTACTGCGTTCGGAATGCGCTCGAACGGGGTGCGTTCGAACGCTTGGATTATCTCCCTGACTGTACTGTACTTGCGTACAGGCTCGACTCGGCCGCCGCCCAGAAAGGAATACTACCATTTTTTCCCGCTCGATCGCGATTGCCCGGTGCGTACGTCTCGGGGCCGCCAAAATCGGAGTTCTGGGGGCATTTCATCAAATATCTCGTCAGTGATTTTTACCGACAAACTGCTAAAAGCTACTGAAATCCATGCATCTGATTGGATGAGAGCAAATTGTCGGTAAAAATCACTGACAAAACACTTGATGAAACGCTCCCAAGGTCAAGATCAAATACTAGTAGCCCGCCAGTTCAGCCTGGCCTGCAACTCCGCTAGAGCGCTAGAGCGGCGTGCCGTTAGTGAGCAGTAGCGCTAGCGCGTTGTGATTTTCTGAAGATTGAAGAACCATGACTGTGTAATTTGCCCATAAAAATAATTCCCCCAAAAGATTAAAATTAGGTATCGTTATTTCTATGCCAGTCGTAATATCTATTGTTGTTGCATTTGTATATCTGCCCTATTCAATTTAAAACAAAGGAAATCTGTATAATTTAATCTTATAATTTGAAAAAATTCAAAGAAAAACAATACAGAGCAAAAAAAATTTTTAAAAAATTAAAATCAAATAAATCCAGTAAATTATTAATACTGTAAAGTTAAAATTTAGTTTGACGGCGCGAGCACGTAAATTCAAGTAGTCGGACGAGATTGTCATCGAATCCAAGCACAATAACAATATATATTTATTGATCAAGCATGCATGAAAGTGTGACTCTAGTTGCTCTATGACATGATGATTGATATGATTGATAATGATCAATGATGATAGCACAGGTGTCCACCTGTGCTGGGCGCTCATGGCGCTCGCTCTAGAATGTCTCTAGACCGAAAATTCTGTCTCTCGTTCATTAGCCTCTTAATATTATTTTGACAGGGTCGGCCATCTAAGTGAATGGCCGACCCTGTCAAAATAATATTGAGAGGCTAATGAACGAGAGACAGAATTTTCGGTCTAGAATGTCTCACAACATTCAACATTCTTGTGTGTTTAAGTGAAGTCCAGAAGTCTAGGCTTTCTTCTAGTCCGCATTGATAAATGGCTTGAATTTGGCTAATAATTCAAAGTCAATCCAAATGATCAATATCAATTAACCAATACAGGTAAACACCGAGTGAAATTTGAGAGTACATCTGCCTTGGCCTAACTTTAGGGCTACTATTTATTGCGGACACGACAATGCGTCCCGTAATGTAACTCGTTTAGGTTTGTAAAGAGTTCCGTTTTTATTTTAACAGGAAACTTGGAAACTTAGCAGTACTTATTAAAACTATTAACTACTTACATGTATTGGAAATTACAAATTCCTATTTCAGGCATTAATCGCATGAAAATTAATACAAGTCCCGCTCGTCGGATATAATGTAGAAGTATAAATCGGTCGAAAACGTTAGAATCTGAGAACGAAAGGATATATATATAAGGGCTTCATATGCCACCACCGCATCACATGTGCTATACGGATTATTACTCACGAATCGTACTTGTATTTGTTTGAGATCGGTAAATGGAATTTAAAAACAAAAAACACAGATCCAAACCGATCCAAACACAACGTTACGGTGAACCGTCCGTATGGATCTCGTGAACCACACCCGCCGGCCGCCGCCCGAAGATCTACCAATATATACCACGCATGTCAATTGTCCTTATAAGTTTATAACTAGGGGCCACAGAGCGTTTTTGAAAGAGAGGCGTTTCTAAGAAAAACAGTGAACATGATTGTGCTATTTTTGTCTTCTCATTATCAGAAATATGCATATCGCCACGAATGCTTGGCCTAGTTTCGGGGGGATCAGGGGATCAGGCCAAATAAAAATTATTCCTAGTTTCTCACCCCCGTCCGCATCCTTCCTTTTTCTTTCTTTTTTTTTTTTTGTTGCGCCTTTTTGTGCCTTCTGAGGTCCAAAGGGACCCTAGAAGAATAGAAATATAACGGGAATCAAGTTTAATAGGCCTCACAGGAATAGGGGCATATCCAGGGTTTCGTACAAGGGGAGTAGCACAAGTCTGGAAATGTTTAGACAAGCACTGTTAACTATTTTGGACTTACATGATAAACCAATCAATAAATAGGTTGTCATATATATTCAAGTCCCTTGTTTGGTCGGGAAAAATTGTACTTTTTTAAGTTGTGTAAAACACACTTGGCACTTAATAGAATGGCCGAAAAGTAGGAGAAATAGAGAGGGGGGGGGGGGAGAAGTGGTAGATGGCTAGATGCAAAAGGCAATTGAAAGAAAGACTATTCTCCACCCTCCCCTCATATCCATTTTCTCTCGTATTTCATCTACCTCGTAGACCAACCCCCCCCCCCCCCCCCCCCCCCCCCCCCGGCCCCCCCAACACACTGGAAGCACCGAGGGCACTGGTGTCAAAGAAGAACGAATGAAATGCAATGAACATGAACCGCGTTCACTATGAAAAGTAAACATCGATGAAGAAAACATGATGTACCCATGGAGATACAAACACTTGTATAAACACCCAGATATAGCTGGCAATTAAACTTCATATTCATATTCGTTGTTCATGACTTAAAAACAATTAACATTGTGAAATTTTGAGCATGTGGTGAAGGTTTGTGTTAATGAGCCGGAATTTTTGAAAATTTCAGTTCAGTGGTTCATGCTCGTAAAGAAATTGCGGGGTCTGAAAATTACGACTAGTGTTAGTAGTATTGCGTAACATGTATAATGACATGGTCATGGCCTGCTTCTTGTCTGTCATCGCTCACTGGCCTCGCCGCACTCGCGGTGCCTTTCATCTACGTGAATTTATCAACACGCAATCTACATGAGGCAAGCGCGCATTCTTTTTCCCTTTTTTCGACCTGTTTGTTTCCAAACAATTAAAGGAAAATGCGATCAATTACATGAGCCTGACAAAGGTGGAATTTTCATTTTATTCATTTTACCGTAACTTTCCATTCATTCATGACTAATTTATGTTATTCGATTTCTCTATACCACCACACTGAATCTCTATAATATTCTATGATACTTGCCTTTTTTCATGTGATTCTTCCGTATGATTTTGATATTGATTCAATATATTTTTTTTTCATAAATTACCTTTTTATCCAAGAAATGTTATTTTCCCTCTATAAAACCAATGAGATGTTCGTCCTAAATATGTACTTGCCCCATTTGACATCGAAACTAAATGAGACTCTTAAGAGTGAATAATGTACATCTTCAAAAGAAATAAAAGAGTTGCTGGTTTATTGATCTTCGAACTTATTCGGATTTTCTCAATGTTAATTCTAAAGGTAATACACTTTCAATGGCCTGATTCAGTGATTTCGTGATTTCTGTTTATATATTAACTATAAAAACTGATGGCTTTTACTTGTCAAAGTTGACTTTGACTTATGGTCCATCATAATAATAGCCGCCGTTCTAACACCCCCCCCCTCCCCCCATATCAATAGGCCTATACTCTGATCCTGGGCAGCGGAGCCGGGGGGGGCTGCAGTCCCCCCCCCCCCCACTTTTTTTGAGTAGACACGTTAAAAAAAAATCGGAAAAGAGGCTCGAAAATTGTCATTATTAGGTGATATCAGATCAGCCCCCCCCCACACTTTCAAAAATGCTCCGCGGCCCCTGCTGATAACGTAACCAAAAAGGCCTACAATGTTAGTGAAAGAACATTGTGTGGCCAAGAAGAAAGCTTTGTAAGCGTGCACCCCATCGACCACTACCCCCCCCTCCCCAAAACACACTTCCATTACATTATATATAGACATTAAACAAATATGAACGTCAGCTTCACATCAGATGTCTTTTATCTCTACGGACAAATATAGGGGACAAATATAGGGGACAAAATAAGAACTCGTCTTTCTACACTTTACAATGGTTCCGGTAGACAAAAGACATGTATTCACTGCTATTATGTAAAATAAGTAGAACAGCTGAACATGCACGTGACACCTGTTCTACATACTTTTTTAATACATAAAAGCAGTGAAGGGTATTCTTTTGACTCCCGGAACCACTGTGAAGGGTACAATAAGAATTTGTTGCTTTGTCCACTCTCTTTGTCCACTCTCTTTGTCCACTCTCTTTGTCCGTCATGTTCAGTGACTCCTAGTTTATCAATGGCCTACTGATTACGTAACCAAGTACATATACAGCGTTGAGGAAAAGAAACTTGAGCCTTCAACGTTGATATTGTACGTTGTCCCCGCGATTTGGACATTCAAGGGGCATTCGTAAATACGTGATACAGGAGCGGGATGGATTGTGGTTATGTGAATCCAAGTGGTTAAAAATAATCTCCAGTAGATCGATGTGGGAGGGCAGATGCACAGGCGACAATGTAGTCTTTTCGAAACCTGTTCCGTATTCACACGTGCAGAATGAGGGGGGGGGGATTAAAAGTGGTTAGAGAAGGCACTAAACCCGAGAGAGAAGGCATGGGGGCAGTTGGGGGCAGGTCGTAGGTTTTAATCAAAAGAAAGACTCGTGTTTGTTTGAAACCTTAGAATCATATTTAAAGTGTAATTATAACGTATATTCTGAAACAAGACATAATAACTGTATCACCATGAAGATTAACGAAATAGCACAGGTGTCGCGGAGCGTTGAAAGAGGGGGAAGGGGGATGATCTTATTTCACTCATTAATGACAATTTTCGAGCGTTTTTCAGAGATTTTTTTTAAAACGTGTCTACTCAAAAATGGGGGGGGGGGGGGCAGCAGGCCCCCGGATCCGCGGCCCATGTAGCAAACTATGTTAGCTCATCAAGACGACAAAATCGTTGTTCCAAACTTATCTTCAGTTTGTTATAAATGAAGTATACGGAAATGTGTCAGATTCTCTGGAGAAGGAACTGGGAGATTTAGAGAAATAAAATCAATCAATTGAAAAAAAAAAAAAAAGGGAGTTGATTATCATAACCATAGCATAATAATGTGTAACTAAAAATAGGAGGTTGGACAATTCAGACAGCTGAAAAATATGTCGGGTCTACGATCGAAGGGTGTGCAAAATGCTTTACTATACTCAGACGGGCACACTACAGAACGTAGCTTGTGCAGTGTTCTAGCGACGCACTTGGTAACCGGGGGGGGGGGGGGGGGGCAAGGGGCTGTTTCCCTCTCATGATTATCATTCATTTACAAGCGAGCGACAAAGTGCAAAACCGTGCGGCATGAGGATTTTGGGGTATAAAGTTAGCTTGGGAAAGCACAGGGGATAAGGGAGATGATTTAATGATTTTTTTTTTGTTAAATATCGACATAAAAGAATTTCAGAAGGAAAAAAGTGACAAGTACGGTATTCCGTAATTTTTTTTTTTTTTACTCGATCACATGATTGCATGAAAGGGTTATTGACCTCTCTTGCTCTCTCTTTCTCTCCCCTTCCATTGGCGAAACAATTTACAGGGCCGGGGTGTACGTTTCACATTCATTTCTTATCAATGAATAAGGAATTTGTCGCCGTCGACCCAGCCCAAACCGCAAATACAAAACAAAACGGAAAAGCATTTCGATGCACATGTTAATCGATCCAGACTTCTAAAAATTGGATTACTTTAGGAATCCACCAATAAAAACAAACCTTGGGAAAAGTAAGTTCCGAAACATTTTACAAGCAAGTATTTGCTCTAATTTGTGTACATGAATTTGCAGAAAAATTGAAACATAATGATAGGCGGGTGAAATTTTGATCAAATTCTAATTTTGGCACCCAACTGAGCATACATGGGGGTATTACATATACATTGTATTATTATAATGTAGTTATATTATTGTTACTACGTACAACGCGACGTAAACATGCAAGAAAAGTTGATTTCAAGATATTTCGTTCTATTTTAAGAACATTGCGATGATCGAGACGGGCAAGCCGGTGCCATCAGAGAAAAAAAGAACTCGCTTACAAGTACTACTACCCCTTATTGATTTATATTTGGTAGCTAATTGGTGTATAGTCAACCTCACCTTTATTTATGGACCTCGCATATTCGAGGTTCTAAGCAGGTCCTGATCACCCTCCCCCCCCCCCTTTTTTTTTTCTTTTCTTCCTTTTTTTACAAGTATTTGCTCAAACAGCTATATATTTCACAAGGCAGCTAGGTCAAAGGTACCACCGAATCTGATTCACTCGACGTGCACATACACTTTTTCATTCGCGCGCTCGTATTATTCCCACATCTCTTCTGCACTGTCATGCACACCTACATGTACATGCACGTCATAGAGAATAGGCTGGGCCAGTCAGCTAGTCTTCCGTCTTAACATGCTGTACAACACACACGGATACACACATCATCGTTATGTACAAACGTGCACATTGAAGCGATCACAGAAGTGTTCGAACATCCTGTTTTGGGGATGAAGACTTTGAATTGAAAATAATTTTTATGTAACATACATCCATTCAATGTGAGGAATGTTACGGTAAATTCCCATCGGATATTCTTCTTTTTAAATAGTGTGTTGTTCATTCCAAGCCATTTTCTGTATTAAAAAAAAAAACAAACAACAAACCAACCAACCATAAAACAACATCGGGTCCGAAAGCACAACGAAAGTCGAATCGTATTTTAGAAATAAGTCGTAAAATGGCGAAGCAAATAAAATACCTCGGACTTCTTCTCTTTTTAAAAAATCTGTTCGCAATAATGTTTCATTTTCCTTAAAAATCAAGCATCTACTTGTTTACTTGGCGTTCATAATTATTACTAAAACGCGGCTATTTTCCTTTTCATCTGCGAATTTTGTACTGGCTCTGTCACCATAATACAAGACGGAAAAAAGAAAAGAAGAAAAAAGGAATAACTACTTTAGATTCGCTCCGCGGAGAGCCCCAAACATCCGACGCTGACCCACCGGGACCGATTCGGGGAGTTTAGGGATTTTCGTAGACGAATGTCATGTCAAGTTGCGCCTTTCAAATCAGAGGCACCATCTCTAATCCGGCCGTTCGCACGCATTCACCAATCGTTAATCCGGCCGTTCGCATTCGTTCACTGATTGTTAATCGGGCCGTTCGCAGGACCGTTCTCGAACGCACCTCTATTGTTCGAGAGAACAATGAAAGTTGGGGCTCTCCCATGGCTCGCTTAACGGACTGCGTTCGGAACCCGTTCGAGCGGGTTCGAACGCTTCTTTTGTTCTCATTTTTTAATCTGCGTTATGAACGCGTGCGAACGCTTGTGACATTAAATCTCTTGCGCCTAATCGAACAAAATAGTGAACATTTCAATAAACAGGGAGGTGGAAGTGAGACACCTCCTTGAAACAACACTGCTAACTACATACATGTAATGTCTTACTTTACAACCAAACACACATGTATTAATGAACTTGCATTTCGCTTTGTTGGAATCTGTATGAAAATACTGTGCTTACTAACAAACAGTGCGCAAAGTCTGACAGCATAATTAAATTCATGTGAATGGTTACAACTACATGTATGAAATACTGTATTTTGCTAGTTCATCAGAGTCAAACTTGAAATTCACGCCTCTCCCAGGTAGCAACTGAGGTTGTGATAAGCCACCAATTATCTCATATTGTCTCTGCCAAGATGGTAATTCACTACTCAAGTGAATGTATCAGGTGAAGATCTCAATGACACCATAAATTTCACACGAACATCTGTATCCTCAATCTCCAAGACCTGCATTTGAAATAGTAATTGAACAGAGTGCTCAGTAATAGTTTCTGACATAACTATACTTGTATGTATCTGACATTGTTTCAATGTTTTTAAATATAGAAAATAAATCAAAAAATTAAAATGAAATAAATACTAACCTTGGCAACCTACACTCGGTTCTTTTTCTTACTTGACGTAAGTAGTACAGCAACAAAATCATCGATGCATGGGTTGTACCTGAAAAGAAAAAATAGATCGGCGATCAAATTTATTTTCTGGGTTGTTGTTCATTGTATCATTTGTACAAGTAGTGAAGTATTTTGATACTCTGCATAGTTATGCACATTATAAAGTTAACATATATTTGGTCAAAAAATGTTTAAAAAACCTTACCTCAGAAGAGTACTTCCATTGACTGCACTCTGTTTACAGCTGCTCTCGCTACAGTCAGTATTCTTGCTTCCCACAGTACTGCTAGTACTCTTGCTTCCGTTACTATCAGCTACATTTACTATTAACATACATGCAGTCAAGGATATTTGCACAATTCTGAGCAAAATTTCTCCTGTTACATTAATGGGGTGTAGAGAGGCACCTCTAAGTTATAGGCAGCTGGCTGCTGCAATCTATAAGCACACAGCTTTTCAGAAGTCCCTTCAGTAACCAACCTTTGTTTTTTAGGTCTATTGTACACTGTGAACAACATGTATTTAAATTTATGATTACATTGTTAGGTTTCATTATTTTCATTTTGTACAATGTATCTTTATTTAGATGTATTTTGATTTTCATGTACTGGAAATAAACAAAATGAAATGAAATTATTTCAGCGCTAGTTGTTTTATGATTTATGACTTAATTGTATTTTTTAGATAGTGTTGTTTTCAATGAAACAAGGATTAACCAAGTCACTTTCAATACACCATTTTAATCACTGAAACATAATCCAAGTTTATCTTGCATTAAAGGTGACTTGTTGACTATAGAAGTATAGAAGAAAACAAAAAGGATACCTGCAGCTTTGTCAGAACATAAGGGGACTGGATGTGTACTGGCTTCCTCAGCATCTGGGTTTATCTGTTCTGCTTCATGTGGGTTTGCTACTTCAAGAACAACATCAGTCCATGGTCCAACAAGATTTTTTTCTTGACTCTCATGCCCAATTGAAGACCAGCAGAAGTCACAAGTGCAGCTTAGCTCTCTGGTCTGGATGTGATAAGGCTTGCTCATCCCACGTACATAGTGAACTTTCATTGTTCCTTTTACAGTCTTCACCACTCTGTCTGGTCTCTTCCTGTTAGCTTTTTCACAGTAGAAAAAGGTTCTAGATGAGCACTCATACTTCTGGGCTTGGGAAGGGAATACACTGTTTCCAACATTGGTGAGTTCATTTGTACAGAATTCATAGAACTCGCGTGCATTACGGATCACATATTGGCGTTGTGTTACAGCCAGAGCTGCAGCATGCTTCGTAATAGCACCCAGACCATCTCCGGAGGACTTCCCATGTGAAGCTTCAAAGTAATTATGGTTGACAGTTACATCTTTTGCACAGCTGATGTCTGCAAAAGACTGCAAAACTTGTTGCGCAACGGTACTGCACTGCAGCACAATCCGAAAATTCCTCAACGTGGATTATACCCTATTTGTGTTGCAAATGTGGATATGCAATGGATAAAAACTGGGCTACTCCATCAGCATCATGGACCAGGTCACTGGAGATAAATATCAGTGCTTCTGTATTGGTCATCCTTCCAGCTTCAGAAGATGCATTAACAAACGGATAGGATGGATGGTAACAGCCTGGTTTACCCAATGTGCACTTTGAATTTCATCCTGACTTGTGCAGACATAGTTTTCTGCATAATCCATGATCAGTACAGCAGAGTGAGGCTTCAGTTTTTGTTTGGACATCTTCAGCTGATGCTGCTGCCACTTTGCCCGAAACAGGTGACTACTGAAATCAGTTAACTCTGCTTCTAATTTGCTGACCATCTCATCAAAGTTACATCACCAGATCCATCACTTTGACTGTAGATTCCTTCTTTCTTTCTACTTTCTTTTCTACTCGCTTCCATTCTTGGTATTTCATTGTTTCATCTTTCATTGCAGGTAAGTATTCTCGTATGTTTTCACTCCACAGTCAGGACAGGTGCGATCCATGCAAGCTCTTGTTCTCTCAGACTGCTTACACAATGTCAGGTCAGAGAGCGCATGCTCATCACAGATCTTTGGTACTCAATGTGCAGCAGAAACTGTGTTAAAGCTCATGTACAGTATTGGTATAAAAAAGGAAATTGGAAAGAGACATGTTAAATATAGTCTCATGTTGTTCTCCTTGTATCAAAAGATGTCTGTAAGAGATCATTTGGTATTCCATCTATGATTTCTAGTGAATTTCAGTGTAAATATCTGTAAGGAATGCTTGATCACTGTCATTATGCTAGGACCCTTCCACCCCGACGGCTCCCCGCTCAGTAATCTTGGGGCTTCCCATAGAGACAGCGTGTCCGCACTGTGTGTAGCTACTCATCATTGGTTTTACACGTGTGTTTACAGTGTATAGCACATGCTGCCTTTGTTGGGATTTTACGTGCCTGTCCCGGCACATAAATTAGTTTTCGCCTCTTATTTGTTTAATATTAAACTTTAGGAGGCGAAATCTTCACAGTGTCTTAGTATTGCTAGTATCTTGCTATTTATCAACAAAAACTGAAGAAATCTGACGAAAAGTTTTTGAGGGCTTACCAAAACTTTACATGACCTTTGTTAAGAGCTTTCAACTTCAGTTTAATGTTCTCACATCTGGTACAGCAACAGGCAATCCTTTCATCTACACGCATGTGTCGCACATTCTTGGGTTTCAGTTCAATGAATTTGACGTAGCCAATTTTGATCTGTGAATTATCCTCTTTGAATCGTTTGAAAGCATCAGTATACGAACATTCCAGTAAGTGTGTTGGCATATTGTGCTTTAAAACCCGTTTCTTTAGTGGCATTGGTTGTGAAACAGTTGGTGATAACCAGAAATCTTTTACCATCTCTACTACCTGACTTCCTAACCCCTTTCTCTTTCTCTTTGTTTCCATGATTATTTGTCCCATTTTTCGCTTTCTTATGTTCTGCAATGCTCGACTCTTTCTAGATATTCCTATTGACTGAAGGGAAATACCAATAACTGACCGCTTTCCTGGTCATAATGCATGATATAAAATGTTTGGCGTTTTGCTGGTGGTTGGTATTTCAGTGGTGGTTGGTGCTTTTCATTATTACAGAGCAATCCACCTATTCTATACTCAACTGTAAGCTTAGAGAAGGAATGATAAAAGAAAATACCTAAATAGATATAGATTTCTAACATTCTATGACGATACTATACATATTTACCAGTACATGGTAATATAGTGCAACACAGTAAGGTTCATGTAAGTTAACATGTTGAGTACCATGCATAGGCCTAGGCCCATGCATTTAAATTTACTGTACATTAATTAGCTCAAAACAATAGGCCTACACAAGTATGCATTTATATTATTCATGTTATAATTAAATTATGAATTTGTTCATTTTAATATTTACTACAATAAATCAATGTATCTACCTATTATGCTAGTCTCCGACTACGCAAGCCATTCGAGTACAAAAAGTCACAAATTGTGCATATCCCACCCCCAGAACATCGCCTTCCTCCGTGCACGTCGCAAGACGCGCGCGCACACTCGTCCTCTTTCTTACTCGCAGCCTATGAGTCTGCAGCTAAGTGTTTTTGCGCTTCTAAAAACTAGAGTTTTTTACTCTTTTTGGCGCGTTTTGGACGCATTTTGTGTTCCTATTTCCCGTTCTTTTGTTTTTCAGTAACATTTGAACGGCTCCTATAAGTCACGTTATTTTTGTTGGAAGAAATTTTAGATTCATTTCTTTGAGCAATTTTCCTCTTTACGTAGACGTTGGCCCTGGAGTCACGAGTAGCCCTCAGAGTTCAGTTTCTGGGCTATCTAGCCAGTCTGGTCGATATCCTCCCAGACTGCAGACTTCTGATGAGGCCCTTTCATAGGCATCTCCTCAGGGTTTTTCGTCCGGGCAAAGTCTGTTTAGCTGCTTGGTTTCCGCTTCTGAGAGACATCAAACTCTTGCTTGTCCGTTGGACGGACAGTTCCTTCTTGCTCAAGGCAAGCTGTTACGCACTCCGCTATCATCGATTTCTCTATCGACAGACACCTCCCTGTTGGGTTGGAGCGGTCTTTGTGCGGGCAGGATGGTGTCGGGGGTCTGGTCTCATTTGAGTACCATCCCCCATATCAATGTCCTCGAAATGATGGCAGTCCTTCTGTCGCTTCATCATTTCAGGTGTCGTCTTGTTGGGCCCTCAGTGCTCGTTCTTACAGACAATGTCACTGTAGCTGCTTACATCTTTCAAGGCGGCACCCGGTCCTCCATGCTGAACGCCTTGGTGGCTCATCGGTGGAGATGGTGTCATTCATTGACCTTTGTTCCTGTCGCCTCTTATTTCCTGGCCAGGACAGTTTAATTGCGGATTTCCTGTCTCGAGACAGGTGTCTTCCATGCGAGGGTATGCCATCCCTCCTTTTCAGTTAGTTTCTCTTGTCCTGAGGAAGGTCAGAGAGGATCATGCTTGGGTATTACTCATAGCTCCTCACTGGCCCAGGGGATTTTGGTTTCCAGACCTTCTGAATCTCCTGGTCGACCAACTCTTCTGTTGAGATCGGTCTTGGTGATGCAACCCCTCTCAGGGATCCTCCACCGTTGTCCGGCGGCTCTTCATTTGACCGTCTGGCCTTTATCGGGGAGGATGCGGGAAGCTCGGGAATCTCTGAGTGAGCAGCCGAGTTTGTGTGCAGAGTTGTAGAGAATCCACGAGAGACCTCTACAATTCTCGGTTAGGCGGTGTGAAGACCTTGGTGCCTCACCCGTCAGGTCCCGGTTGGCCTCATAGCGGATTTTCTGATCTCCCCTTTTTGATAAGGGTAGATCGATTTCTGCTATTCGTGGTTATCGTTTAGCTATTGCCGCTATTTTTGCTGGTTTGCTAATGGTTTCGGGAGTCTCCAACTCCCCTCTCCTGGCTGTGTTGACGCGGTCCTTCTTCTTGAAGCGTCCCTCAACGCCTAAGTTAACTCCGTCTTGGAGTCTACCCAAGGTTTTGGACTGTCTGGCTAAGCCACCCTTTGTTCCTTTGGGTAACGCGTCTCTACATTACTTGATGGTGAAGACACTTTTTCTGGTCGCTATTGCCTCTGGGCAAAGGAGAATTATTCTCCATGCCTTTTGCCTTACCCCTGGACACATCCGGTGGGAGAATGGAGGCGTTCGACTCCTTCCTAGTCCTCGTTTGTTGTGAAGAACCAGTCGGCTTCTTCGAATCCGGCTGAGTTTTTTTCTTCGCCCTTTTTATAGATCTTTCCTTGGTTCCCGAGGATAGAGTCTGGTGCCCCGTGAGGGCCTTGAAATGGTACGTGGATAGGACTAAGACTTGCCGTTAAGATAGATCAACTCTTCGTCATTACCCATGAGCCTTTCTCCCCTGCCTCTCGTGAGTCTATCTCGAGATGGTTTGTTGGAGCTTTTCATGCCTCTGGCCCTGAGGCTTTATTTTCGGGAGATAAGCCATGCCCATGTCACTAGGGGCATTAGTTCTTCCTGGGCTCATTTTCAGGATGTGTCTCTTGTAGACATCCTGAAGGCTGTCTACTGGCGCTCCCCTGTTTCTTTCATCTCCTTCTCTCTCAGAGATTTTTGGCTGGTGAAGGATCTTCTCTACTGTGACGTTGAGAACGGCAACGTCTTCCCTGGGACCTCTTTAGCCTTCCTCTTGGGACATGCCACCCGATTTGAGTGGGTGTTAGTCTAGCATAATAGGTAGATACATTGATTTATTGTAGTAAATCATTAAAATCAGAACTGATTTTATTATTTGCTAGATAAATTTATGTATCTACCTATGTCCCTCCCTCCTCCCCTCTCCTTGCCTAGCAACATGTCCGAGGTTGAGTCGTTAAGAGGACGAGTGTGCGCGTGCGTCTTGCGACGTGCACGGAGGAAGGCGATGTCCTGGGGGTGGGATATGCACAATTTGTGACTTTTTGTACTCGAATGGCTTGCGTAGTCGGAGACTAGCATAATAGGTAGATACATAGATTTATCTAGCAAATAATAAAATCAGTTCTGATTTTAATGATTTATGCCATGATTGGATGTAGAATTAAATCTAAATGTCAATAACCTTACCTTGATCTTAAACACTCCACAGTTGCAGCACTGTAGTAACAACAATGTGCTTTAATACAACACAGCCCTGTATATGTAGAACCAGCTAGCCATGTGTTCACATCTACTTAAGAAAAGCTTGCAGCTTGGCACTGTGCCAACATATCATAACGCCTTCTGCATGCACTGCAGTTGTATGCATTGGCTGTAAAGAGGGCTGTATGATTCAGTGAAGGCATATTGGATTTTTTTTTTTAAGTCTTTATTTTACTGGTCTTGTCTATTGCTATTTGCTGTTATCATCCTTTCAGATGTATTTTTTTTTACTTGAATTAGACCAGCAAAATTAAGGGGAAAAAAAGCGGAAAAAAGCAGGTGTGATCACAGAAGCAGAATTTTAGCTATCCAGTGGCCTTCAAACAATAATGTTAAAAATATATGTCCTCTCCAAAAGAGTATGTAATGTATTTGTTTATGACAGTTGTCTGGAATACTGCTCTTCTAAAAAATATATCTACATTTTCCATAACAGACAATGATTGCAAAGCACTGGAAATCAACTTTAAACATATACAATATATCAATGGATATGGAGTATTGCACTGTATAACTGAACCTCAGCATATTGAATGAAGGAAACCACTTAAAAAAAAAAACAACTAAGCAATATTTTATATATGAAGTACATCAAAATGCTAATTGATGATAAAATGAATAAAATCATTTGCAAATACTGCATTTCTAACTGAAATTTAGTTGTTTGTTTCCACTTTTAAACATCTAGCAGTTTTTTCCTGGAGAGGGCATGTGTTATATAATACACATAATACACATACACAAAATGTAATGAATACCAAATGATATGCCTTTTCAATAGAAGGAACTGTGATTGTGCTGTATCACTGGAACATAAAATGATGCAATCCGTATTAGCCCTGATAAATCCCAACTAACTTTTATTCTGGAGAGGACACACTTTTAATGCAGAAGTGACATATGACAATTGATTGCACAATTACCCTAATATGAATATGCTGTTAAATTAACTGTTACATGTTATCGGTTGGGGATGTCATAAAGGTATTATAGGTGTAGATAGAGTACATATTTTCCTCTTTTATCAAACTAAAATAGAGGCATATCCTGGAGAGAAAATGAAATTTTTTATTTAACACGAAATACATAATCTTACAAAAATGGACATAACTTTCACAATTCTGCACAGATTTTCTTCATTCAACTTTTGTAATGATCCACATAGTTCTAGCTATTCTTTTGGTAAGAATTTGTCACATTCTCTTGCGCCATTTCTCCAAGAATTCATTCAGAATACACATACTAAGAGAATTTGGAATCCAAAAATGTGTTAAAAATGATGATTTTGGCAAAAATTTTATATGAAGAACAAACCAAACTCTACAAAAAAGTTTGTGTAGCTTGCTCATACTGATGCCCATCAAATAAAGTCAATTACTTTGTATTATCTTGATAATTAAATAAACCAGATGTGATAAAAGCTATATTTTTATATGCCTCGTTTATCATGAAATAGCCCATGTGGAACATGCAATAGATTTTCATAATACCGTGGAAAGCTTGTTGGTGTAAAATGGGAATCTTAACAGATTCTAGTACAGATTTCACAGTGTCCAGTTTTTATTTTTTATGTTTTCTCTTTTGTGAGTCGCTGTATTCATCCTTGCCTTTACTCTTAACCCTCTATCCAATCTTCCGTTTTGGGGGGTTGCTAATTCTTTAAACTTTCCGTCTAAGCTCCTTATTTTCTGCATTAACCTCTGCTAAAACTTGACTAGAAGTATTAAGTTGTTCCTGGCTTCTGTTTAGTTCTTCTTCAACCTCTTCTAATTTCTGCTTAGTTGGGGACCCAGTTTGGTGAGGTACATTTAGTTCATAGTCTTGTTTCTTTCCATTTGCTTAGTAATGCACCTCTCCTAAAGCCTGACCAGCTGATTTCAATTTGCGTAGAAGGTGTTTGAACTTTTCTACAAGTGACTTACGTAGAGCATTTATGTACACTGCAAAAATAGTGGTGTTAGATTTAACACCATGGGTGTTAAATCTAACACCAGCCCAGCTTCAATAAAGGACCACACCATCTGGTGTTGAAGTTACACCGTCACTGGTGTTAAGATACTCAACACCCATGGGTGTTAAGATATACCAACACCAGCCTTGGTGTTGTTTCAACACTTCAGAGTGTTAAGTTGACACCATTTCATTCGACACCCTCTAACACCAGCTTTGGTGTTGTTTCCACAGTTCAGATTATTATTATGTTGAAACCATTTGGTGTTCATTTTACACCCTCCAACACCAGTGATGGTGTAACTTCAACACTATTTGTTGTTAGAATATATACCCCAACACTTGTCATGGTGTTGTTTCAATACTTGTCATGGTGTTGTTTCAACACTTCAGAGTGTTAATAAGTTGACATCCTTTGACACCCTCGCCTCCAGACTTTGATGGCACAAAATGACGCAAATAGTAAAGTTGATTTCATCAAAATATTTAATAACTGTCACTACAAAACACATAACAATTCTATTACAAATAACGTAATGATTCAAGCACATGTGACATTTGTAACATCCAAACATTCAAATGAACGCATAACAATTCTATTACATGTAATGAAAAGCTCATCTCTACAATGTAAATATTAAAATGAAATACCTTTGGCCTTCATAATAGGCTCTTTGATTTAAATATTTTCAAATGAAATACATCATAGGTCTTGTTGGTTCAGTATCAAAGTTAGATACTCAAATTTAATACATTAGACCTTCTTGGTACTACACTCTAAAAAATCAAGTGCTATTTTTAGCACCTCAAGATTTGGAGGCACCTGTAAGGGCACTCATAGGGACTGCACGAATTGTGCTAAAGTAGCACTTGTACACATGCTATAATTCAACACCAGTCCAAGTGCTACTTTAAACACTTTCAGTGTAAGCCTTTATACATCTCTGATGCTATTAGATGCATGCAGCTCAAAAAAACCCACACTTCTAGTGCATTAAATAACCCCAAAACGGCACTACTAGTGCTAACACTTTTGCACCCAGTATAGTGCTAAAGAACACACACAAACAGCATGCACAAAATCACACCTGTAGTGCTGAAAACTTACCCTTCTATAGTCTGTTAAACAGCCCTAACGTTATTTTCAGCCTACTTTAAGCACCTAAAACATACCCCTCAAGATGCCACATGTCACACTCGTAGTAACGAATGGGTAGTCACATATATGAGTTAAAAAGACTCATTTCTTTATTGACAAAAACCATTGTAAAATCACAACATCCCTTCAAAAGTAATACATGTATTTGTATCCAAGGGTAAAAACACAAAACTGTTTTATGCATACTGATAAAACATTAAAGCTCACACAGAAAATAAATGCCGTGTCACATGACTCACTGCAGTGAGTCTTTCGTTTGTCCGTGTGGTGACACACTTGTGAGTAATCTGATGCATACATGGTGAGTAATTTGACTCACTCGCTCCTTTATCAGAGTCACATGACTCACTCAGATGACTCAAAGGTGAGAGCATCTGCGTCAAATGATGCAATAAATTCCATAAAATGAGTCTTCAATTTTGTCCGTATAGTGACACACTTTTGCAAGCTCAGTGAGTCATGCCGAGTCATTTTACTCACATTTACTATTCAAAGAGTCACATGACTCATTCCCTGTGAGTCAGATGATTTAGAGTGGAAAGCAAATGAGTCTTGTTAATTGACTCATTCAATTAAATTCCATTTGGATGAATCAGAACCTTACCCATGTATCAAGACTCATTTCATGTTAAGCAAGTCAATAGACAAAAGTACATGCCAGTCTTCTCACACTTTTCTATACCATGCAATGAGTCCTTGGTAAATGTAAACACTCTTATATATGCACAAGAAAACACTGATGCTGACTAGTTGTTTCCATCAGCTCTCTATACAGTGAAGTTGGAAGACTGGCATGTACTTGAAAGGGAAAATTGTATAATCCTCATATTGCATGTAAATGGTGACGACTTCATATATCCTGAATAAAAGAAACAGAGAAGAATATACATTATGGAACATATTTTATTATTGAGATAATCCACAACATTTTGTGTTCTTACAAAAGTTCAACAACAAACTACCAAGCAAGATTCAATAATTACAGACACTACAGGAATTAAAATAACCACCCATTGCAGCCAAAGAACTAATGGGACAAATGTTGAATATCAAATCTCAAACATGTTGGTCTAAATCTGCTAGATGTGTGACAAACTATGATACAAGAGTGTAAATAAAATTCACCAAATGTTAATCCACTTCATCTGCAAAATGCTGAAGCAACTCCGATACAGACATATGACTCTAAACATATGCTTGGTGTCTGCATAAAAAAAAACAGCTATGTACATTTTAAAAAATTCACATGAATTAACATCATCCACTCCAGCTTAAATTCAAGATTTAAATTCAAAATTTAAATTCAATTAAAATTACAAATTGAAAAAAAATAAATAGAAATTTGAAATTTAAACTCAATGAGAAGTGGTTACCTTAGCCACAGTAACTAGACATAATTTTAAGGTTTTACCATTGACACTTTAATCAAATGTGTAAAAACAGACATACTTCCAGACTTGGAATAAGGGAGCTACACTGTCATTTTGTTATTATGTGGGTATATAACTTACATATGACACAGAGATTAATCATAATCTTGCATATGACACAGATATCAATTCAAGTCACGGAATTGTTTGAAATGTGTCTTTGATGCAAAAGAACAAAATCAATACACTTGACAGTATACTAGCACCTTTACAATACCATGCATGTCTAATTATTTTGCTTTGTAATTTATAAGCAGAAAACTCCAATAAAATTCAGACAACTCCTTAACACATGTACATCTAAGGCTAATACTGGACCATCTAATACATAGCTACGCTTTATACTTTGCTGCATTTGGTATGCTCATTCTTTATTATGGCACAATTTGAATTCAATTAAGGGAGATTCGGCAAGATCGACCTGTAAGGTAAGATGGCCCTGCGCTGGTTTATGGCTTCTAGATCTGCCAATCCTTATAAAGCTCCTCCTTTTGCTTTAATTTGTGGAATGCTTCCAGTACATACTACTCGTACCTGTTGATTACAAAAGACTTGAAACATGATTGACCAGGATCCAGGTGATATGACTTTCATAGTTTCATTTCCTCATCTGGGCATTACAGAGTTCAAATATTCTTTTTTTTTTTTTTTTTTTTTTTTTTTATCTTTATACATTCCAACAACTTGATGTATATTAGAATGAAAAACAACATGCACAATAGAACCCTTCAGGTATATTGAAATAGATTCAACAGTAAACTATACAAAGCCAAAGTGAATATGTTAAAACCTTATAACACCAGTCAACAATTATATTGGATTTTAAAATTGTTACGATTTTACTGATTAATCTTTATCATTTTGAACATATCAATATAAATACTAAGAAACACCAAAAACAATAGGTGCCTTTGGATATTTAAAAAGATAATATAACTATAAATTAAACAAAGCCAGATTTAATATATTTATGCCTTATAGTATTAACAGACAATTATATATGATTTACCATTTGGCTATTTCTCACATAATCAATCTTTTGCTAAAAATATTATATATAGACATAATTATACAAATACAGATTGCAAATGTGTGCTACTTTTTATTATCATTTAAAAGAAGTACAAAACACAAACTGCAAAAAACAAACGCCATAAATACAATATATCTTTATACATTCCAACAACTTGATGTATATTAGAATGAAAAACAACATCCACAATACAACTCTCAGGTATATTGAAATAGATTCAACAGTAAACTATACAAAGCCAAAGTGAATATGTTAAAACCTTATAACACCAGTCAACAATTATATTGGATTTTAAAATTGTTACGATTTTACTGATTAATCTTTATCATTTTGAACATATCAATATAAATACTAAGAAACACCAAAAACAATAGGTGCCTTTGGATATTTAAAAAGATAATATAACTATAAATTAAACAAAGCCAGATTTAATATATTTATGCCTTATAGTATTAACAGACAATTATATATGATTTACCATTTGGCTATTTCCTACATAATCAACCTTTTGCTAAAAATATTATATATAGACATAATTATACAAATACAGAGTACAGGAGTACTAGCAAGACCTTTCTATTACTTGTCATACCAACTACATTGATGAGGCTAGCAGATTTTGAAAAACTTAGTCATCATGATATTATCCATTTGAAAATATGTTAGATAATAATTTTAAACAAAACAGATATTAAATTATCAGCTACACCAAGTGGATTTAACTAAGTTACTAACACATTATGCTCTGTGATAATCTTAATAAAGGCTTTTATAGAGCAAAAACAGCGATACAATTCAACTCACTGATTTGCAAATATCTCAAATAATGCTAGATAAGAGATGGTATAAAAATTAGGAAATTGAAAAACAAAATCCTCAAAAAAAATTATTTGACAATTTAAAGATAAAATCATTTTAAAGCAAAGAATAGTTACAAAGGACAATAATTTAATAAATATAGGATACTTAACAAAACTATGAATAAAACTTACATGTAAATTGGATAAGCCATTCAGGACATGAATTTTGTAAATTCTTTTATTAAATGTTTATTCTGCTCTCTCAAATTAACAACTACATATGTATTATAATATGGAAGCATTACAAAAGTCACAAAATTAAATCCTTGCAATTTTGATGATCTTGTCCAAAACCGTAAAAAGTTATGTATACGAAATATATAGCGTGTACAGTACATGAAAACACAAAGGAGCAAATTCGTATTTAGCAGGAAAACATGTAATTTGGTGGATATTTATAAATGCACAGTTCCAATGCTGAATTGTATTGCCATATCATAGTAAATTTGCTTACACGACAGGGCAGCAAGAACTATAGTTTCGAAAAATTATGTGTTGAACACATAATGCAATTTTGCTTGAACTCTCAGTTGGGTATTTTAAAATATTCTACATGAAATGAAATCCAGATATTTTATTGTGTACTGTGCAAGATTTAAATGTGATATGTAACTGTTTTCAGTAATGCATGTTAGTTAGATGAATACAGTTATCTGATTATAATAGAAATTTATAAATATTTTAACATTAATTTTAAGAACACCATATTAAATCAATTTAAATAAGTTTTGGGATATCTAATATTCATGGACTGAATTTACTGAATTCATCCACAAATATTAGAATATGGAACTTTTTAAAGTATATTTGAAATCACCCTTGTGGAGCCTTGTGCAAAAAGCTATACATGTGCAAACAATGATATCCAAAATGTCAGAGTGATCTGTACAATCAACAATATTTGTGCAAACACAGCATTCATAAATCTGTAAAAAAAAAAATCATCAACCATGTATATGCAAACATAATATTGTGATATAAAAATGTTTACTTTTGATGTGAAACAGACAGAGCAACTGTCACCAGAGCATGTATGAAATCACCAGTTTTTGAGTTTAGTAGTTTGAGACAAAGTTAGTTTTAATATTTATGAAAACAACAGTTTGCACTTTTGTGATATGTTTGCACTTTTCATATTAAAAAAAAAAAACATTTTTATATATTAAATTACCACATTTGCACATAACTTATTGATAAATGATTTGCATATTTATAGATGCCATATTTGCACAATTATGGTTGTTACCACAAATCATGGTGAAATTTGCACATACATATATGGTTCTTTGCTGATATGTATATATTTAGGTTTTGCCACATATTACAACTGCACAACCCTTATTGAAGTACAAAAACTAAAATTATGTATATTCTTTGTCTTGAGCTTCACAGAATATTTTACGTTTTGTTTAATCATGTTGATTTTTTTTAATCATCATTAGAGGACATTTCCAAGTCTTTGAGTGATGCTTTCATCAAATTTAAGACTGCTCCATCTTTGTTTCGCTGGATAACCATTGTGGTAGGAAGGTCATTGAAGGCCGGGAGATCACAGTTGTCAGGGACAACATATGTTGCCCCACTTTCGCAGAGTATTTCAGGAGGTTCACTTTCATCAATGCCAATAACGTTCACTTCTGTAAAGACAGGCAGCTGAAATGATGTTGATGGTGTTGAAGTCCACTGTCCTTGGGACCATTTTTGTACTGACTTTAAGATCACATATTGATCCTTCTGGGGAACTTGTTCAGCCTTTTCTCCCCACAGAGTTACTCCCACCGATTCAGTGCCATCTGAGAATGTGAGTTTTCTTTTTTTTTCTGCCAGTCACGTGCGTCTCAAGAGTATCCAGATTGGTAATGTGCCCTTCTAGTGATGCCCTCTGTTTCACTGGGCTGTTTTTTGCCTCCTTGATAGTCATAATTCTTGGGGCCTTAAAGTTGTCCATTGTTGCTTTGTTGAATTCAAAGGGTGCACAACGAAATATCTTCGTTGTGTTTGTTATGTTGATGTACTTGCTTGTGAGATTGACATTGGTGAGTATTCTGTAGTCATTTTCTTCGAGATTCAGCAACTTTGTTGACACTTCATCATTTGTACCCTTTTGTAGGTAAATTTCATGGACTGCAGTTTCTCCTTGTACAATCACATTTCCTTTGATGGCTGGTTGATTTTGAGTCCCTCTTTCTTCGAAATGTTCAAGTAACACGATTTGCACTTGTTTCATTGGAGGGTCTCTTGCAGAGTTTGAAGCCATGTTGATGGTGTTGTATTGAAGAGACGAGAGCGAGTTCAAATATTCTCATAAAGGCTTAAGGACCTCCATCTTTGCTGAATCTTCCCCTAGTATGATACACTTTCATAGAATTTATTTCACCACTATTAGAATTCAAAATTCTAACATCACTTTCATATAACATTATATTATTATCCCTTGCAAAAACATTTTCTGTATTCTAGGATTTCAGTGTAAATGTCTCAGATATACAGGAAAACAGAATTAATGATCAGATCGTGAGATGCTCCTCTACATTAGATAAACTGTGTGATACTCCTATGGAAGTTTCTTCTTCTTCTTTCTTCTTTTCCCTTTTCCTTCTACCGCAATTGGCACCATCCCTGCCCCTATCAATTAAATCCTTTCAGTCCATTTACAACCTCACAGCTCCTCCTCAAAATAATGCTAGTGACAATGACATACAAAAGAAAACTAGAACATAGAGTCTCATATGGGTCAGTTGCTCCATACTTTTTTATACCAACACGTGGTTCTGGATATGTTTTATTAAAATTAAGCAATGTTTTTTGCCTCTCCAGGCGAGGTGAACCATTTAAACAATACTGCATTCTCCTAAGCTGTTCTCTGCCAAGTTTGATTACATCGAATAATGCATATTAAAGGTTCCCTTCTATGAAATTCTAATTCTTGTTATTTTGTACATGATACTCATCTAAATTGAAAAATGACATCCGTTTGCAATGAATACGTATCTGAATATTTTTAAAATAATATTTTCCCCACGTATTCAGGCCTAAACGAGTCTGCTAAGCTCCGCCCCCTTTTAAACCCCGAATTCTCGTTCTTCGAGCATGATTGACGTGTGACGTCACAAACCGACATCGCCGGTGCTTGTTTACAATATCTTGCATATATATACGCGTGCAAACTAACTTGCAGTTATATACCACCTCGAAAACCACCTCTAAATCGAAGTATGCCGCAACGCTGTGTCTTTGCAGGTTGCAGCAACATCACAAAGGAGGGTGTAAGTCTACATTTATTCCTCAAAGACCCAAATATTAGAAGAAAATGGACCTCAAAAGTGAAACTAACTCGCGTCAATTGGAAGGGGCCGAGTGACCGCAGTGTCCGTGTGTTCCGAGCACATTTGTGCGGAGGACTTCCTCGATAGTACGGGGCTGCATGCGGCGTTTGGCATCAAGAAGAGGCCGTCCCTGAAGCAAGATGCCATCCCCAAAATCAAACTTGATCTACGGTATCTATTGATCATATATCTATTGATCAACTATCACTGTACCTACACTAACTTAGTCTACCGGTACTTATTATTCATAGCAGCACAATGAAAACATGCAAGGTAACAGGAGAGCTAAGGGTTTTCTGGATATCAATGTTAGAATTTACTAGAAACAAAACGCTACCACCCCATGCACCAGTAAAACCCTACCCAAGCCGCGCCCAGGCCAGGCAGGGTCAGCAGGCGAACGACCGAACGGCACGGCGTGTACACCTGCGCACGTCGAGCTCACTGCCTCGATCAGCTATCAGCTCAGCCTCATCAGGACTGGTGGATAATTGGTGGATATGCGTAAATTAAAATTTAATCGGCAATCTAATTATCAAAAGGAATTACTAGTTATAATTCCCAAGTCTCCCGTCGATATCTTCTCCGTTATTGAAATCAGGGACGTCTCTGTCATATAATCAGAATCCGACATGTCTGGTTCAAACAAATACGGCCGTGCCCCTAATTCCTCTTTTATTTCTTCTGTCTGAAGAAGATGTTATCGTTCGTTGATATAGGATTAAAAAAAAACTAAAATGAAGGGCTGTAATGGCACGAAGTCGAAGCTAGGATCTACACGAAGTCGAAGCTAGGATCTACACGAAGTTCAATAGCCTACACACACACTTTCAGCTTGCGTGGAGTCAAGCATTCTGAGTGTGACGTCACATGACGTCATCGATCGCTGGACCGATTTTCCAAAATTTTTAGGGGCGTTCCCAATTAATTTTTTATTTTCAAGTTTACAGATTAATGAATGGAATTCAGGTAAAATGGTTGACAGATCTGGATTCACAGTAGAAAAGTCTACTAATTGAAGTTCCTTTGTACTTCCATAAAAGGGAACCTTTAAAGGTGGCATGTACCTTCTGCAGACCTTCCCAGGTACAGCATAACATTACTGTTACCAAATGTATGTGTAGACAGTACATGTCTTTGAAATATGAAGTTATCTAAATTTACACACAATGCCTAAAAAAGGGGCAAACGCTAAGCATTGTCCGTCTTGCCTGTGTATCAGGCTCAGTTTTGCCTTTTCACTTCAGTCATGATACGATTATGAAAAGCTTATCAAGAGATCAAAGGGCAAGTCATTCTCCCCAATTTTTTTTTTAATGTCACAATTCACAAAATCCTATGGGTTTGAACTTTTGATATTCCTTTCTGTTTTAAAGATGTCCAAACTTTTTACTAAGAAATGTTGCAATACATGTGTAACTTCTGTAACACCACACACATCACGAGCTATAGCATTTCATGCCTTTAAAAATAGGCAGACTTCTAATGTCCCGTTTAATTTGCTCAAAAAATTTGATGCAAAACAAACAGTCGATATAATTAAACTGAAAATTTTCCAGAAATTATACATTTTGGGATGTTTGAAAAGGACATTTCTTTCGGTATAAACTGTGTTAACACCCAATCTTTAAGAGCACAAGTATGTGAACGTTCTCATGGGGCCACTTAGGTGACACTGAACAGTCATAAACCAATGAATACTACAGACAGTAACTTTTAGAGCCCTCTGAGAAATAGTGAGGTTCATGTATTTACTGTTCAGTTGAAGACTTGGTAAGAATTGTGTTGAGGTTGTATATCATTCGGACAACCTTAGCTGGAGTAGTGGTTTCATCTACTAGGTTAATCAGAACTTTCTGCAGGAACGTCAAGGTGTTGTGGACTTTTTTTTATCATACCTCAAGTTGAATGCATAATGCATGCAAACGAGCAAACAGAAGGCCATGATAAGACTTGACGTGGTGCACACAGCTTCCCCTTCTGCCACAAGGGTGAACTGCACCTCATCATCCAGCAAATGTTTGATTTCATTGTCATCTGCCGTGTGTTGGATGTGTGCATCTGGACTCTCACGTTTCTGAAAAAAAAAGGAAACAAAATGGAACAAAAACATGTTAATCTTAAAAGACTGAGCTTTTAAAGAAGCTGGAAAGACTGGAAGGGATGGGGGTGGCACACAAGGGCCAACCTAAGATAATCAGTGTCTGGCATGATCTTAAGAATTCTTGATTATAAGTCCATAGATGATGCATTTTTAAAAAACTTTCTTTACACCTTCATGAGGTCCCTAAGGGCTATAGCAAATGAAGTTAAGCTTTACAAATGGATTAATTTTATTGATCAATAAATAGCAAAAATTAATGGATAGAATGGTAATAAATATAGTGAATTTCTCATTATTTCTTTATATTTCTGAAGTATTTTTCTCCAAATGTATTGCTTTTGTATATCTCATGCTCAGGAAACCTATTACAAATGTCCCCTTTTCTAGCATTTTAGAGTTGAACATGCACATATTATTACTTAAAAAGTCTGGAATCAGAAAGCAATGATTTGTCATGAATCAGATGAAGAAATTAGACTTCATTTTTTATTCCTAGTTACACAATATGCTTAAAGATGCAATGAACACATTTGGCAAAGAGTAAATAAAAACTTTGCTTTTTCTACCCCTGGTTTATTACCTTGCTCTGTGGAGAAACCAGCATGTGAAACTTCTCGCCCAGTAGCCGAGGAAGCAGCATAAGAGCTCCATAGGATCTGATGCCTAGAAATGTCAAAAATAGAAGACGATGATACAGAAATGAAGAAATTGTAAAGATGCACATCAATTTAGCCTGGGCCCTGTAACACAAAGGTTTGTAATCGACTGAAAAATGGCAATGGTCAATCAACATTATCGTTGTATGCACATACATATACTGTACAAACGGTTGACCATTAAAAGGTAAATTAAACCGAAAACCCACAACAGTTGAAGTACATCTGGCTCCAACCTAGCTACTAGCACCTGCAGCCTGGTGGACGGTTCTCTTCTACATGGAAATTTTGCAATAAACAGAGGAATGGGATATGTATCATCACTTATTACTCTATTTACGATGAACGTGCATCAAACGCACGTTTACCTGCTTTCGCTTACGATTACCCTAGTGATCACATGACATTTGTACGTTTCTCGCACAATAACCTATTGTTAGTGCTGTCGTTGACAGTCCTTCTGTTGACAAGCCTGTTGATAAACCCTGTATTTTGACGGGAAGCGACATGTCGACAGAGATTTCGACAAGAATTGAAGTATTATATTTAAATCAAGATGGGAGATATGTGGAACTCGAGCTTTGTCATTTCACTGTCCCACTATCATATCATCAAGTTACTGTAATATTTCATCATCATAAATAAAAATGACAGACACATCATGCTGCTGACCTCTCTTGTGAAGTCCTTTTTTACCAACCATTGTTTTGTCGACAGTTGTCGATGTCGACTAGATATTTAACATATGTCGACAGAGAAATTTCTACTTAACCCATTGTAACTTTTTGCAACTCTTGGTGTGACTAAGCCTTCAAGGGAACCAAAACCCAGACATATGCATAGAGTATTAAATGAACGAAGAAACAGAGATGAATGCGCTTAGATGTCTGAGTTTCAGTTCCCTATAACAATATATTCTGTTAGGTTAACAATGACCATGATGACAAAAAATACTTAATGGCAAAATTCAACAATGCTTCTACAATGAAAAATTGAGCTGGAAATACCTATAAAGTATCATGATGTGCCTTATGATATAAAAAACATACAACTAGGAAAAAATCCCAGCTTAAATGACTGTTTAAGAGTCATAAATGATTTTCTTGTTGAATCGTCCTTATTTGGTCCATTTGCTTTACTGTACTGGAATAAATCATATCAGATACAGGGTATTATCACAATACTGTCACATGGTTCATTCAAATTATGTTGACAATTTTTTCCCCCAATATCTTTAGGTGGTCTGTCATTTATGACAGATCACCTCTTCATTTCGTCAGAATTTTCTTTCTTAATTATTATTATTCTCTTTATTTGTACCCACTTTTTTGTGCAGTCGAAATCTCAGAACTGGCTCAGTCATTTTCTGTCAAATTTTCATCAATTATCAATCTTTATGAGATCTCGGTTCTCCACTAATTTTCAAGTTCATCAGGTCATCGTGACGTCATCCAGGCGCCATTTTGTAAAAACCATGTCATCATCATATCTTCCTTATTAATGATCAAAAATCAATCATATTCACAACTTTAGGTCAAGGGTCAACGGATCCTGTTTTCAAAGGTCATTTAAAGGTCATGACGCGCGCGTACGGGCACGTTAAAATTTAAAAATGCTCAAAATCACCCAGGGACCAAACCAAAATCCATTTCAGGCCATTTTAAGCATTTCAAAAATTTCCGTGCGTAAGCGCCCGCGCGCGCGTTTTGCGTGCGCGCAAGTCGTAAATAACGTAAAAACGCCGTTTTTTTTATTGATTTGCAATCCTTAGACTATTCTTGACATTTTCCATCAATTTAGAATCAATTACAACTGACGATAAGGTCGTACCCGCGCGTCAAAGTTCAAAATCCGTGCGCGCGTCTATGGGGCTTATAACATAAAAACGGCCAAAAACATGCCTAGATACAAAATTCATTGTAGCTCTTTAAATAGTCCGTTTACCCCCAATTTTTTTTTCATATTTGAATAGTGTATGAAGTGTAGATATAATTTCATATCTCTTTTGATCCTCAATTATAATATGACGTCATCAAAATGGCGTCTCAACTCAAAATTTCATTTTTTCAAATATGACGTCATATTTTTTACATTTAATCAAGACTAACTCGCTTATTGTTGGTCAATTTCCGCCGGGATTTCGATATGTTGTAGCTGAGATCATTCTCTACAAGTTTTGGCTGGGCTCCACAGATTTTCATTTTGACAACGGCATCATTGTCTAATTTTACGATGAACGGCGGGATGTCAATTTTTCACATTTTACGTGTATTCTCTATGGGACATGAACTTTTCTTAATTCTTGATTCTGCATTCCCGTCTTCTTTGAGCACCAGTCCCGTTATTTCTGCTCAATTTTCGCCCAGCTTCGAGTATATTGTAGCTGAGAAAATTCTCTTTCTTAAGTGTGCCATTTATTTTTTAATCAGATGTCGGGAACATATCGAAATTTTAACTGGAAGATAGGATATGAGTATCCCATTTTCCATCTACGTGTTATGTCTATGGGCGAACTTTTAGTGCAGCGGTAAAGCATTTGCCTTACATGCTCAAGGTCCCCGGTTCGAGTCCCGGCGGGGGTGGGTTGATTTTTTTTTTTGTGTGTTTCTTTTGAACTTTTATTTTACCATCTGCTAGGACTACTGATACATATTCAATGACAAATATGTAACGAACTGCTTTATTTTGCCTGTTAACCTGATGTTGATAACAAAACTCCATGCCATCAAAAACCAATCATATCGTCATTAAATGACTCCGTCATGAATTCTAAAACCCCGATTACCTATTTAGAGGCTTACCTTGGAATCACTCGTAAGTCTGAAACTGTTCGGATACTCCAAAACTTTGGTCATTACCACCCTCTGCTTGGGCATTAGTTCCTCCAGCTTCGATGACACCTTCTCTTCACATGTTGAAGAATATCCATAGCAAGCGAAGACGCCATTCTTTTTCTGCCTCTGCTTTGTCTTAGCTCCATCCTCCACTGACAAGGTCACTATCCCTTTTACATACTTCTCACCCCCATAATTCCTACGCTCAAACTTCTCTACAATCATGAATTTAACATTCGTTAAAACCATCTTGATTGATTCTCAGTTAAACTAAAACACCACAAAACGCATGTACACACATGCACGTCGTACGTCTGTCGAGGTTCGAAACCGTAACTTTGGCTTAAAACGTAACTCGCCGCCTATGCTACCAGAAATAAAGTATCTGCCAGTGCGTACGCGCGGGCAAGCAGCACATTCGTGTATGCATACATAAAGTGTGGCCGGTGTATGTTTTGTGTGTTCACAACCCTGCTCTCTGCATGGTCGCTACCTCGTTGCAGCAGCCTTGTCCACGATTAATGCGAGAACTAGGCCTATCCTTTTCTAAGATCCGGGGAGGGGGGGGGGGGCGAATCGGCCGCGGCCCCCCCTTTCGTTTGCTAATGACCTTTTTTTTTTTTTAGTAATCACGCACAAAAAATCGGCACCGGCACCCTCTTTTTTTGTTGATGACCTTTTTTTTTTTTTTTTTTTTTTTTTAGTCATCACACAAAAATATTCGGCCGAATTTTCGCCCCCCCCCCCCCCATTTGGTGAATCCTGGATCCGCCACTGAGCCTTCATGTATCAAATGACAGGAGAATGAACATAACATGAACATGTGTCTTTCTCTTCTTCGCCCTCCTCCATCTCCCTCTGGCTTCTTGTTCTTGTTCTTGTTCTTTTTTCTTCTTGGTTCTTTTTTATATATTTTCCTTTTTATCTTCTTCTCCTCCTCCTCCTTCTTCTTCTTTCTCTTCTTCGCCCTCCTCCATCTTCCTCTGGCTTCTTCTTCTCCTTTTTTCTTCTTAATTCTTCTTCTCCTCCTCCTTCTTCCTCCTCCTTCTTCCTCCTCTTCTTCTTTCTCTTCTTCGTCCTCCTCCATCTTCCTCTGGCTTCTTCTTCTTCTTCTTCTTTTTTTCTTAATTCTTCTTCTCCTTTTTTTCTTCTTAATTCTCCTCCTTTTTCTTCTCCTTCCTCTTTTTCTTTTTTTTTTCTTAATTCTTTTTTCTTCTTTTTTTCTTCTTAATTCTTCTCCCCCTTTTTCTTCTTCTTTTTTCCTCCGGCTTCTTTTCTTCTTCTTCTTCTTCTTCCTCCATCTTCCTCTGGCTTCTTCTTCTTCTTCTCCTTCTTCTTCTTCTTCTCGCCCTTCCTTACTTTTCTGTTGTTTTAAAACTCGTCTTCCAATTATTAGTATCATTATAATTATATCTTTGTCGTTGTCATAATCATAGATTATATTCATACTACCAATTAAAAATCCTACTTTTAATCATGTTAATTGAATGGTGTGTGGAAAGAAAGACCGAGATGTTACAGTCGCGCACAAGTTCTTGTGAATTGGAATCACTCGAAGTGAGATCAACTTTTGCAACGCGGAATACTAAAAAAATTGTAAGGTTAACATTTCAAAATGTATTTTTTGCAGATCTATTCGCATATCACGGTCATCTGTATTTTCTTAACTTGTTCATTGGGCAGAGTTTTAAAATCAAAATTATTTTGTGTATTCAAATTTAACTCTTCTGCTAAAATATTTTACGCTCATTCTAAGGATGGGAGCAATTACACCCTTCCAAAACCATTTCCCAGCATGCAGGGCTTCTTTTTCCCCCCAAAACTGAGGTAAACTTTGGTAAAGGATAAAGCTCGGGATCTTCTGAGATCTCAAAAGCCTTTGCCTATATATTTACTGGATAGTAAGCCTATATATTCAAGAACCCTTCAACTATTTGAAGGATTTTAACCGAATTTGGCACAAGTAGGTATAAGAATGTAATGATGAAGTAATTAGATTTTCGGCTCAGGGATCAAAGATCAAAGGTCACAGGACCAAAAATCTTGTAAAAATCACAACAAAAAAAAAATCGCCCAATCATTGTGACTGGGGTAACTTCATAACCATTCGAAGGATTTCTGACCAAACTTGCTCAAACTGATTTTATTTTGATGAGAGGGGCCAAAAAAAAACAAGGCCGTACGCACAAATTTTTTTCGGGGGGGGGGGGGGCAAATTTTTTAACAATAACTTAGAACACTGAAAGCGCCGAGCCGAAAGTTTTTGCTTTTTCCGACCTGAAATTGAGCGATTTGGTGCATATTTGGGGTGAATTTAAGAAAATTTTAAATTATTATGAAAAAATATATCATTTTGAAAATGTCAGGGGGGCAATTGCCCCCCGCTGAGTACGGCCATGGCCAAAAATGTTCTAATTCATTAATGTATGGAACCTAAAAAGTAAAATGTATAACTGCTAAATGTAGAGAATCTTAGTTTTCCATAGATATCACCCAGGATATCATTTATACTGAGTGATTGCCTAATAATTTGGTCAAAATAGTTGGAAACTTACTCATCATGATATTTAATTATTAACATACATTCCACAGTATAACAATAAAAACTCTCACTCAAATCAATGATTACAAAAGAACAAAGCAACAACTTTATTAATCTATAAAAATGGCAAGGTGTTTTCAAGGAATGATTTCATGGATTGCTTGATTCAGCACATAATAAATGTACATTTGTGCAACAACAATATTCATTGTCCCAAATACCTTGTTATAGCAAGTTTCCATTGTATAAAGAATGGAAATACCAACTACCATCAAGCTATTTTCATTATTGTACGTTCACTCAAAATTATCATCTTTCTTACCATATAAGAGTCTGGCCTTCCTTGCCTAAAACTCTCTCAGCCACAGCTCAAACAAAATATTCACTGTATGCTTTTAACTTACAAGTCATAATATTGAAAAGCAAGTACTAGTGAAACTTCCTATCCAAGTATCACTTTAGCTATCTGACCCTCTCTGGCCTACACCTCCCCCCCCCCCCCCCCAAAAAAAAAAAAAAAGAAGAAGAAGAAGAAGAAGAAGAAGAAGAAGAAGAAGAAGAAGAAGAAGAAGAAGAAGAAGAAGAAGAAGAAGAAGAAGAAGAAGAAGAAGAAGAAGAAGAAGAAGAAGAAGAAGAAGAAGAAGAAGAAGAAGAAGAAGAAGAAGAAGAAGAAGAAGAAGAAGAAGGAGAAGGAGAAGGAGAAGGAGAAGGAGAAGGAGAAGGAGAAGGAGAAGGAGAAGGAGAAGGAGAAGGAGAAGGAGAAGGAGAAGGAGAAGGAGAAGGAGAAGGAGAAGGAGAAGGAGAAGGAGAAGGAGAAGAAGAAGAAGAAGAAGAGGTGTACGAAACATAGGAAAACTTCTAATTCTTTTCAAATGTTATCAAAAGTTGCACCAGGTAGAGAGAATCAATAACATGACCACAAATTGTCAAAGGTAGGGGGGAGGGGGAGGGGCTGAATCAGCAGCTGCCCCTTCAGTATACATATAACATAGGTATGAAGTAAATACATAGTGATGCCATGGCAGCAAACTGGCAAGATAAATAATCTAGTGGAATATAACAAGGTAATATTGCAAGTATACTGTACTTTGTATTTTTTTCTAAAATGATCATAAGGCAAGCAACAGAAAAGTGCATACTTCTTCTCTGATCATCTCAAAAATTCTGAGCACACACTAAATGCACTGTATAGCATATATTACAACCAATAATGCTTTTTTTCCAGAAGAAAACATTTTGATCATGGTTTAGCTAATATGAGACAGTGTAAATTTCACATTTCCTACTTGAATTTAAGCTCACCAAACTATCCATTCTTCTAACTTTTCAAGCATCTTATAATTTTGACCCAATTTATGTTTCCTGTCAAGAATAGACTTTGGATTAACTTTGCTTAATGTCTTTTAGCCAGAACATAGTTTTGGTAAAGATAACATCTGAACTACATTCATTTTGGCCATTGCTATATTACTCTATCGTACACATTTCCTGGTAGATATCATTTATTTGTAGTTTTGAGCATTTTAAATAATTTCTATTCAATTCTGAAAACAATAATTTTCTGTAGCTACCAGAACCCAAAATTATCTGAAATGTCCTATTCTCACTAAATGGTTGTCATTCTAATTTTATTTGGTAATGATGGACAATTACGAAGAAGAAACCTCTTCACATTTTCGGTCCAATAAATTGTGAAGTCATGAAGATGCCATAAAAATAATGGCCAAGTTATATGAGAAACAAATAATATACACACATAAGATACATGATAAAATATACATTACTTACAAAGAACATGTAACTTGAAACAATAAATGCAACTGAACATGTGCCGAAATGCAACAGACCATGATAAAATATACATTACTTACAAAGAACAAGTAACTTGAAGCAATAAATGAAACTGAACATGTGCCGAAATGCCATTCCAGAATATTTATAAGACTAGAATTTAGAATGCAAAAGCCAACAGGCTGAACATCAATATACATCCAACAACTATAATCCTATATGGCTTTCCACATTTAAGCCAATTCAAGCCCCCTTATGCATGAGGGTAAAAATCTAAATATAAACAAAGGTTATTTCACCCTCCGAATTTTTTATCATAGATTGATGCATAAGGTATAAAAGTTAGAATATCACACATAAAAAGTGCTCAAAATTTAAATCACTTTCAAATAATGATAGTTTTATTCAAAGCTTGGTTGAAATGCATGCCTGCCCAAGTGTTACCTGTGAAAATATGGGCCCTACATTCTTCACTTGAATAAAATATGTTTAAAAGATGACCTCTAGAGTATTTCCTTTTTTACTCAGCCAATGACCTTGTCACATAATCAATGGACATTTCAGTGAACCATATTTGGCTATAAAAGGTCTTGTCTTAACCCTAATCCCATCGGGTTATTTGAGGGACTTGAAACCACCAGGGGGGGGGGGGGGGGGGGGGGTTGGCCCCAACTTCAGATCTCGGTCCTGGATCATGCGATCCTCGCAAAAATTTGCACAAAGGTAGAGGCCAATGTACACGACTGTATAGTTAGATTTTTCAAATTGTCATTTTTGTATTTTATATTAATTTATGCAAAATAGCCCCCCCCCCCCCCCCCCCCCCCGGTGGGATTAGGGTTAACAAGAATGGACCACATTCAGTTAGAAAATATGGTAACAAAATATTTTCCAGTTAACTTCCTTATATTTCATGACCTTCAAACAATTCTTGCTCATATATAACTGTTTAAACCCATATATGGCTGTACCAAGTGGGGGGGCAGGATCAATTTGCCCCCCTTCAGATCTTGGCCGGGGATCGTGCCAACAACTACAATATGAATTTTGACCCTATAAATGACAGAACACAACAGGGATAGAATTGCCAAGATCAATAGGCATCACCAAAACTGATAGACTTCTGTGTCTTAAACCACGGTGCATTACATATACCAAAATCGATAGGCTCCTTTGTCTTACCACAACGCATATACATGCCAATTATGAGCATGATCCGCGTAGATTGGCATCTGTATAGCAACACAAGAAATCTCTACGGCGGACATGGACAATGACGCTTGAGAAAGCCAAATCCATAGTTACCTATTACCGCTATTTTGGGTGATACAAAGAAATAGAAGTAGTTGAATTATGTCTGTTTTAAATGGGAGTTTGGGTAATCAGCTAAAATGAAATAGAAACAAGTTTATCTAATTTTTTTAAACCACAAAATCATCATAATGTAGGGATGTTGACTAAATACAAAATCATCATATTGTAGGGATGCTGACTAAATATATTCAAGTGTGAAAAAAGGCACTTGGAATTGATGGGATGTTTAGACAAGAAATTACAAAGTAGAAATATTGTTAAATCTAAAATCATTTTCAGCTAAAATGAAAATGTTGACAATGTTTGATCATTTCTATCCAATTTATCTATCTTCACTTTTGCCAAAGTCATTTTTACTGTTTACCACTTTGAGACTTGTTTTGTATTCCTTTAATCAATCCTCACAATCATGTTCATTATTCCATTCTCTGTATAATTCATAACGAAATTCATCTAAAACTTCTGCATCATCATCTGAAAGAAATATAAATGACCCCCTCACTGAATCCTTCTGCTTCAAAATATCTATCTTCCCAACTGTGAAAAGCCAAAAAATGACTACAAGGTCAATATAAAATATGGACACTTTCCTCTGTTTCATGTTTTCTTTGAGTTTATTGCAATATTCTACGTACTCATCCAATTCTGAATCGCTTACATAAAAATGTTGGTTTCTCAATGGGATTATTCGTCCATTCTCTGCCAGATGAGCAGCCCAGTATCTCGAGAGGTCATCAATGCCTAAGAGTGCATGGTCTTTCTCGACTTGTTCAGTTGTTTCGAATTGCATTTCTTGTCTTCCAATAGGTACTTCCATTTCTGATAATACCTGACTCCTAGACATTGATGACACCTGGTCGACAAGGGCTGCTATCCTGCTACCTAAGCATGAGGAACCTTTGGATTGTTCAGACTTTGATTTGGTTTTTAACAACCTTTGATATCTTTTAATTTTAACTGTCTGTTCAGAGGTCTCTTGCATAATATCTACATGGTTCCTGGGGGCAACTTGTAAACTAAAGTAATGTAATTCTGACAGATGGCCTAATAAAAAGGATGGTGTTTGGGGATTGACATCTTGAGGGGTTAGGATTCGAATTGATTCTCCAGGAATGCTCGATATGATAGTAATGTCATTTTCATAAACATTCGCTGCGGCTATCAACATAAGTTCATCTCCCCAAACACCATCCCGACTCATCTCGGAGAGGTAGGACTCCCAATCCCTATTTACAAGCCATTCCCCCATGTGTGTCCCATCTCTGGTGTACTGGTTTTCCATCAGATATGCCACCAACCTCTCTCTAACCTCAACATGTGTGGTCTGAATATCTCTCATTGATAGCTGGTCTGAAATGGCATGAAACAGACAATTTCCGTCACCCGGAGTGCGGGGTTCTCGGTACATCAACCCAGCACTTGCAATGTTGTCATCTAGATTTTGTTCATTTCTGGATTTTGGGAATCTCATCGCTTGTCTCATAGCTTTTGTGATGTCATGTATCACTTTGTCAATACCACTTGGGGTTGAAATAGAATACTTTTTGAATTTAAGATTGCAAGTGCTGGGTTGAACCTTGTGCAGACGACAGCGCCTCCCCTGCTTTTCACAACAAATTGCATTAAAGTTTTGTGTGCAGCCATCTGCAGGATGGCGCTTGCACTCAGCGTCTGGGCACATACATTTCTTAGCCTTTTGTTTTGCCTCTGTTCTCGCCCTCTGTTGCCGCTCCTCCTCTTCCTGCCTCGTGGTTGACGTTATATCATTAATGGACACATATCCGGTTTTTCTGTTCGCTGACGTGTTCAAATATCTCACCTTGTAGGTGAAGGTCTTACTATTGACTTCAATTATTTCTGCCAAATTCACAAGAGGCCTGTGGAGAGGATTGCCTCCACGAGTAACTCGCGCCTTCTTTACCCTCACAAAAACCTTGTCTCCACGTGAGTATGCTGATGGTGGATTTCTTCTCAGTTTTTTTGCAACCATTCTTGCCGATGTTTTGTCCGACTGCTGTTTTGCTGTTCTCCTGGTGGCATCTACACTGCCAAGAAATTCTTTTATCTCTTCTGCATTCACAGGCGTGGACAAGATATTTTCCTGCAGTAATTGGACAAGCAATATCAGCAAAAGAAAAATTAATCTCTGATACTCTGATGCATAAAGAGAAAGTGATCCCTAGCTTTTTCCTTGTATTGTGGTAGGTATACTTTTCTGATCAATTTGAAATGAATTTTATGAAATTTATTTGTCTGGTTATTAAAGAATACTGGACTTGATTGCACACCGTATCATCTGCTAATATTTTGCAAGGGATCTGCCATTTTCTTATCGTGTACACAAAATACTATTCATCAAAGAGTAAAATATCCTTGATCAATACAGTAAATTTGAATTTTAACAGACAAATATATAACAAATAAGCTAACTTATTCTACATTCGACAAATCAAATTCTCAGATTAATTTTATTTACTTGGCAATGATGATGCAATGGCCGAATGCCCATACTGCTGTTGTATACAATAGAAACAAAAGCAGAACAAAATGAAGATCTGTTTTTCCCGTTGGCTTTCGGTTGTAACAATAGCAGAGCAGCTCGGAATCTGCTGAGAGGGATGATCTTTATTACGCAAATATTTCTCTGTTATGAAGTCAATAAGTAAGAGCTGCCTGTTTACTTTTTTCAGATAATAGCATTGAATAATTGCAAAGGTCTTTGTTTGCAATTAAGTTCTGCTAAGCCAGGCAAGTCCAATAAACACAATTTTATTCATTAGAGGGCTTGTAAAAGGATTTCATTTGTAAATCTTTCTATGAAATATGCGTTTATCTATCAACCATTTTCTCTCACAGAAGTAATTTTGTTACAAAAGGAAATCTATTTATGTTTTGGCTACAAAAATAAATTTCTTTTCATTCAGGAGGTTCCATTGGTTCATGTACAAATCCATATTATGAAGAACATGGCAGCCCCCTACCAAAGTATTGGCAGACGATATGAAATGCAATCAAGTTCAGTTTTTTTTTGTCAATAACCAGACATTGTAAAAACATGTATAGTCACATTGATCAGAAAAGGATACCCTTCTGCATCATAGAAGGGGAAAGCTACATGTATATGAGTTGGTTTTCCTTTTAGTTATACAGAGTAGTCATTTGTGCAAATCTGAAAAAAAAAAGTGAAAAATACTTTTCTTGAAGCGAGTTTAAACATGTTTACAGTGTGCTTTTATAGTTCAGATCTGGGTAGATACAGAATAAAAATCTTTATAGCACAAAGGTTGTATTGCATTGTCTGCCCCTCCTGAACATGGCTGTGATAGACATAGACATGACAGTGTCAAAATACAGTGGAATCTCGTTATAACGAGGTCCTTGGGACCAGAGAAATTACCTCTTTATATCGAAACCTTGTTATATCAGGGCCAACACTTGAATAGGGTACATTTTATTTTCAACAAAGTTTTTTAAAATGTAATTCAAGTGTTTTCATAATTGTTTTATGAAATAAATTCCATCCCCTTGCGCTAAGAGGGCGCTTTTCGAAATTCAATGGTATTTTTAAAAAAATCTGACCATGATCACAAAGGGGCGCATACATACATGTAGTCATAAACTCCAGATTCTTAGCTTTCATTTGATATAATATGGAACATAAATCTTAATCTGAAAATTTGAGGTAAATGTTGACCACTTTTGGCTCAGGCCAAAAAGATGCAATTTGAGGAATGAGGAGTTTTTGAGGAATTTTTGTTTCTGGCAGTATAGAGAAACAAAGGAATGAAATAATCCTATTTAAGAATACATCAGAAATAGAGAGTAGAGTTAACAGTTCCTTTAGAGAACTTCAGGAAAGTTCATCAAAAATTGATCCTTGACTACGATCCAGTTAACTCATTCAATCTTGATCTAGATCTTCAAGAGATGGATCTCTGGTATGAATTTGGTGATCCTACCTCAAGGCAAAAGATTTATGAAGAAATATATAGTTTGCTATAAATCTATTCACTTGTTTTACATATATACTTTTTTGACTGTGTAACCTTTGAACTTTGACCTGTTCTAAACAAAATATAATCTGTTCATCCTTACAGTAATGTCGAAATTGTACAATTATTTTTATGGGATTGCAGTTTGTCGGTGAGAAACAAAACAAATTGGTGCAATTAGTCATACCTGCTCTCATGACATTCTAAGTTCATCTGTTTCATTTTATTACTCATTCACTTCATGCATTTGATTGTTTACTGCACTGCCTAAAAACTGTTATAAGTAAAAAGCCTCCTGAGAAGTTGAAAGCGTCATAAACTGGCACTGCAACTAATTGTAGATCAGGGGTGGTGATTTGCACCAGTGCTAAATTAATATTTGGGTTCCAAATTAATTTTGCATGATTTGGATTTGCAAAGCAGAAGAATGGCTTGCTTTACCTCACATCAACAACTTACTTTTCCTTGAGATTGTGGCTTGTATGGAGCACTGAGGATTACCCTCACACCGAGGCGACTCATCAGTTCCTGTACAGCCCCTTTGAACTCGGTACCACGGTCTGATTGAAGAATTCTTGGTGGTCCAAACTCATTATATATTCTCATAAGCACACTGGCCACCTCTTCAGAAGACTTGGTTTCAAGCGGCTTCAGGAATATGTATCTGCTAAATACATCAATGACACTCAGAATGTAGTGAAACCTGGAGTCTTTTCCACCAACGTTTCTCATGTCCACCAAATCTATTTGGTTTCTTTCCATAACCCTGCTGGCCTGTACAGGAATCAGAGGGGCACAATTTCTAAACAATGGTTGGGTCTTCTGTACCGATGGTTTGGTATTCAACCATTTCTGTATGTTTATTTTGTTTAGTCCCACAAACACCTTTTGGATGCGCTTGGCCAGCTTTGCCGCTCCATCGCCAACAGTCTCCAAGAAGAAATTTTCCAGGATCTGATTAATCTCTTCACTTCTTATCATCATACGGACCGATGAGTCTTGTGCCGGGAAAACAAGACGCTCCTCGAGTGCTCCCGACACTGGATTGTACATCCTTCGAACTGTCACTTCTGGCCACTGGCGCAAGAATCTTGAGACTTTATACCAGTCCTTATGCTCCTGTTTCGCTTCCTTTGTGGCCCCATGGTGACCTCTTTTCAGTGCCTGTAAGATCCTTTCGTAGGTGTCTGCATCCAATGCGGGCGGAGTCCTTGTCCTTTTGGGGATACTCTGAAATTAAAAGGAGAAAACATATATCAAATATCTAAAAGTGTTGCTGAATATTGTTTCGACACTACATAATTCAACCATTAATTTCTTAGAGCAACATTGAGCAGGGTCATGGGGTCCCAACCTTTCTGCAAATATAGGCAATTTCGCAGTAAATTGGACATGTGTGCACAAATTAAAAATGATATTTGGCTCAAGTGCTTCAAATAATTAGGTAAAACAGGAGTTGAAGTTATAAGATTCATAATTTTTAAGAGCAATTTTTTTTGCCATTTTGATTTTTAAAATGGTCACAAAAGCATGTCAACTTTTTGATAAAAAAGAGTGCATTAGCATGTTACTTTCATGCAATATTTCCACTGTAATGTACCATACTTCCTACATGCATTCTTTCACTTGGACGAGATTGGCAAAGAAGTATTTAAAAAAAAAAAAGAAAGAAATGAAAAAAAAATTCTCAGAAAGGACTTTGACGTATTTTTGGATCAAACTGTTCATGAAGGGCATCACATCATTTACCGAAAATATGGATATGTTTATTTATGTATATTTATTATATTATAATACAATAGCACTTGCTCTTAATTATTACTTCTGGCTCTAAAGTATAATATTTCTTAAAGTGTAACCTGTCTTAAGGTGTAACTTGGCTACAAGGCTGACATGTCATAAGGTGTAGCCTGTGTTTAGATCTTAACTTACTCTTAATTATTACTTTGTTTAAATGTGAATACTTGCTAAGGTTCAATCTGGCTCTAATCTAAAGTACATTTTTAATCCTTCTTAAAGTGTAACCTGTCTTAAGGTGTAACTTGGCTTTCTAAGACTAACAAGGCATAAGGTGTAGCCTGTTGCTAGGTTTTAGCTTACTTTAAAAATGAAAACTGGCTCTAAAGTATAACTCTTCTTAAAGGGTAACCTGTCTTAAGGTGTAACTGGGCTTTAAGGCTAACAAGGCGTAATGCTTTTGTCCTACATGTAACATTCTAATCTGGCTCTGAAGTGAATCCTTGAAATTTAATCTGACAACTGCATGCTCTTCCAAGAAATAAATCTGCACAGTAAAACACACTTTGATTTACACTCATTACACTGTCCAGCAAAATATGAAGAAAACCAAATGGGGGGGGGGGGGGGGGGGGAGAATATTTTATGCCTTTAGAAAAAATATGACCAGAGGACCTGCAACTTTAAAGTGTCCCCTTACTCTTAATTGTTACTCCCGTCTAGAGCGACTCCTGCCTAAGGGTTAATGTTACTCTGAATTAAACCCTTCTTAAAGTGTAACCTGTCTTAAGGTGTAACTTGGCTACAAGGCTGACATGTCATAAGGTGTAGCCTGTGTTTAGATCTTAACTTACTCTTAATTATTACTTTGTTTAAATGTGAATACTTGCTAAGGTTTAATCTGGCTCTAAAGTACATGTACATGTACAGGTATAACCCTTCTTAAAGGGTAACCTGTCTTAAGGTGTAACTTGGCTTTAAGGCTAACACAACATGAGGTGTAGCCTGTTGTTAGGTTTTAGCTTACTTTAAAAATGAAGACTGGCTAAGGTTTAATCTGGCTCTATAAAGTACAACCCTTACTTGGCTTTCAGGCTAACACGGCATAAGTTGGAGCCTGTCTTTAGGTTTTAGCTTACTCTTCAATACATATTACTTGGTAAAAAAGAATGAATACTGGCTAAGGTTTAATCTGGCTCTGAATTAAACCTTTCTTAAATTAATGTAAAATGTCATAAGGTGTAACTTGGCTTTAAGACACAGTTAAACGCAGTGGCTAACTGATCAAAAAAGTTCTCAACTGAGCTTCCTGACCTGCATAATTATGTTCAGATGGGTGAAAAAACTACAGAGAAAGCAAAAATAATGAAGATCATGCATTCATTATTATGATATCTATGAATTTGCTTTAAAATATGGTGGTATACAACCAAACACAGTAGTCTGTGGAGGGGATATTTTAGATTTTCCCTTTTTTGAAGCACTAAATGATGACCTTAAATTCTTATTTTTTCACAGGTTCATTTTTACACCTCATCACATACTCTGTACATAAGATCATTCAGCTCAGATTTATTAAATCTGTAAACTGTTAAATTTTGCCTAAAGTTAAAGTTTAAACATGGCTTAATGTTTTGTCTTAACATTATTATTGTAATCTGGCTCTAAAGTGAATCTCTGAAATTTGCTCAAGCAACAGCTGCTCTGAAAAAAATAAATCTGCATAGGTAAGACACACTTTGATTTACACTCTCATCTTTTCTACACTTTCTGTCCGGCAAAATGAAATTAAAAATGACCAAAAAACATGCCTTTAGAGAAAATATAAGTTAAATACCCTCGCTTAAACTCGCCCTCATTTTTCGAGGGCAAGCTGTCCGTGGGGCGACCTGTACTCTCGAGGGCAATTTTGTCTCGGGCCAAGTCGGATTTCATCAGGGGAAGATGCAACGAGCCAAATCCAATAGAGTATCACCTTTTTCTCGGAATATTTCACAAAATCAGTAAACTAAACATCGGTTAGGAATAGATTACACTAGTCTATATAGGCCTAGATGCCCAATTAGAACTTATTAGGTTAGGATAGAAAGAGGATAACATGCTTTTGAGGGCATTTTAGCTGGATATGTTGTGACCCGATATGGGTCAGCTCAGAATGGTTTCATGGGCAACTCCAATGAAGCAATCTGTCTCTACGAGGGGGCTGACCAGATTAAGTACCAACATTATAGCCCCACGAGAAGAGACAGATCCCATCGGTCAACGAGAGGAGACCCTGTAGGCTGTAATCATGATTGGATTCCAAAGCTACAAGGCTAGCCTAAGGCTAAGCCTTATGCAAGTTAGACCCATGGGCCATAGCTTTGCATACATGTGTGCGCATGTTTTTTTTTTTTTTTTTTTTTTAGTCTAGATTCATTTGTTCAGAAAGCAATGCAGTAGACTGTAAAAGCTGTCATTATTGCGAGGGTTTTACTTTTATTTTCGCAAACTTTGTGAGTCACATTCACAACTTCGCAAAAATTCCTACCACTTCAATGTAGAGACTAGAGTAGAGAGAGGTCTAGTACTCGCCTAGTAGTATAGGCCTAGACTCTTTGGACCGTATTCTGAAGTCTGGTCTAGCCTAATCAATCCAAAAGTCTAAAGTCGAGTTTAAGGAAGGCATAACAAAGACTTTAGAGTTAGACTCTTGGTCCAGTTTAAACCTTCGTAAGACTTGACTTTAGACCTTGGCTTTGGTTTAGACCTTCTACTCTACTCTAGTTAGACTTGACTTCAGAATACAGGCCTAGATATCCTTAGACCGAAAAATCAGTCTATTTCGGTCAGGAAATGTTCCGCTGAGACTTCGTCTGGCTTCACGGAATGTCAGAAAATGTTGAAAAACTCCTCCGAACAGACGGATTTTTCAGTCTAAGATATCCTATGCCATGGCATGCATATGACAGGTCTAGACTCTAGCTTTAGCACTCGCACCGCGGTAGGACCTTTTGTGTAGTGAAACTTAGCAGTACACAACACCTAGTAAAAAAGAGTCTTAAAATTATGATTATTGTAAAAAAAAAATATATTGTCCATGAATTATGTGTCTTTTATTATTATCTTTGCTGCCAAGATGTTTTTTAATCCCAAGAGCGCTCAAATCTTTAATTCTGAGCATATTTTTGCAAGGCCCTGTATAATTTGGAATTGTATTACAATTTGTAGATCTAAATCCAATTCAAAACACTGGAGGGCCTCACAAAAAATATTCTCAAATTAAAGATTTGAGCACTCTGGTGGATAAAAAATAACACAACAGCCAAGGTATAAATGAAAGACAGATCATTCATGAGTTTTTCATTTTTTTGGTACAGAAATCATAATTTTAAGATTTATTTTTTGGTTGTGTGCTGCCTAGTTTCAGCAGGGTGGTCCACCAGCACAAGGTTATATCATAACCTTGTGCATTGTATGAGTGGGCTTTAGTAGTGACATATGCAAAATCGCGAAATTAACACCTCGCAAATTTTAGTGCTAGTCGGTAGTCCAAAAACAGCGAAAATACTAGTAGGCCTATCTGCTTTTACACTTATCTAACACTACAGTTCTACTGACTTTACTCACTGTCTCTGATACACTGCTGGGGTCCTTCTTCGGCTGATCATGCTGATCGTCCACTGGATGAGCATGAGAGCTTGCATACAGAAGCAAGAATAACCAAATTAAAGTTGACAATATCATCCCTGTTAATTGTTATCAATTAAGAGCTAGAGCGAAATTAAAAAAAAAACTACAAAACGAGTGAAAAAAAATTGCTAGAATTCACAAAACCAAGACCATGCGATCAATGCGGATATAATGGCACTGCATGCATGCACTGCACTGGACTACTGATACGGTGCACGGTGTCGAAAGAGTGCGTATCGCGCGAGTGCGGCATACGCGTACGTTTTGCATCTTGTTTTTTGAAGAGCTTACACGGCAAGTTGCGGAATAAAACAAGTACGGTTTAAGGGCGCGACAAACGTGGTTATATTGTTCCCAGATTGTCATGAAAGGGGTTGTTTGTGGTATTTTGGTCGCATTATTCAAAAGGTTTTTACAATTCGTAACTTTCTTTGGCAGGCCCCGAGTAAAGCTTCGAAGTTCCCAGTCCTTTCGACCTTTTTCGGCTCAGCGAAATTTATAGGCATACATTACACGTACGGTATGCTTAAGGCTATGCTGATGAATGAACCGTCGCGTTGCGCGTAGATCTACACTGCATGCACTCGGCCTTCATTCAGTGTGTTTCCGTCCAGTGAATCCATGGCATGGTTGTATATGTAATGTTGGACTTAATCTGAAAATTGTTCAACAGTCAGAAATTGCAGGCGCTAATGCACATCCCGCCTGAATCTAGAACTACAAGTACAACTAGCACCTGAATTTCAGTCACATCGGACATCGGGAACGGCTGTAAATATTTCGGCTTCGATGTCGATGTCGTCGATCTGACTCTCGATCTAGATTCGTCTTTGCAGTGTATCTGTAACATACAAATTCATAGTGCTTTGTTTTCACATAACATGCCATCTCATATATTCTGATGACACGTTTATATTTTGTTTGACATGTGTTTTAGGACACTCTGTTGTATATATATGAATGTTTATTAAGAATATAGACATGAATATAACAGAGTAAAAATAGTTTATCGCTTAAACAACCAATACAGTGTATTATAACAGACGTACAGAGTACTGTATACGCCATATATTTCGCGGGGGTTTTATTTTGGCGAATTTCACGCATCATGAGTGGGTCCCAAATTTAACAACACTCCAAAATATTGCCAACATTAGAAGTCGGTTGAATTTGTTGTCTCCTGGTCAGAAATTCACCACTTCGCTTTGCAAAAGTACATCATCACCGCTATTTGTAGATTTGAGAATTTTCCGACCGCGAATTCAACTACTCGCGAAATAGTCTGGTTAGTCCTACTTGCGAAAATTTATGGCCACGAAATTTATGGCTTATACAGTAGTTTCTTTTTACATTAATGATAACATGCTATCTCAAAATCATGATCTTTTCATCCGTATAGGCCTTCTGTAGCATATCTTGCCTTTAGTTGACGTGTTTATATTTTTGTACATTGTGCTTTACATTTCTATATAAAAAAAGACATAATCTAACATAAACATGTCGATATTGTTATTTGAATGAAACTGAATTTTGTATTCTAATAGCCCATATAATGTTTAAAAGATGCAAGAGTTCCATAAGATATGCATTTTCAGTGCATGTTCTAACATTTTTATCAATTCCTTCAATGCATAACAACTTAACCTACCAGGAAAAAAAATATATCAGGAACCTAAACATGCCAGTGGAAGCACTACACAAATCTTATCACTTTTCATCACAACAGCCCCCCCCCCCTCTCTCTCTCTCCTGTATTCTTTATAATTTCTATCTATCCCCCTGCATGTCTATTTTTTTCTCTCTCTCTCTCGCTGTCATTTTTCCCACTGTGGCTGTATCTCTCTCTCTCTCTCTCTCTCTCTTTCTCTCTTTCTCTCTATCATTTTCTGACTGTCTATGAGTCTCTCTCTCTCATTTTTCCCACCGGCTGTTTCACTGGCTGTTTCACTGGCTGTTTCTCCCTCTCTCTCTCATTTTTCCACTGTTTTTTTTTTTCTCTCTCTCTCTCTCTCATTTTCCCCAGGCAATGTTTCCCGCTGTATCCTTCTCTCTCTCTCTCTCTCTCGCTTCTTTCAACATTCCACTATAAATGATTGAGCAACCTTTAATTGAAGAACTACAAACAAATGCAATCTGTTGTACATTGTAGGGTACATGTACTTACACATTTATTTTGGACTTAATACATGTAATGATAATATTTCTATATTACCATAATTGCCTCTTGACTGCTTACTAAATACACCATGTTACAATACATTTTGTTTTCCATTGTATACGGTTAGATTTTGATTTCACTCCGTAATGATATTCAAGTTCTCCCCCTCCCCCCCCCCCCCTCAGTTTCATCAATAAACTACTTGCCTTTTACTGTGAATGGGTACTTGGGCTGTACACAGGAGAAGACCCCCCCCCCCCCCAAGGTGCCACGGGTAATTTATGCTAGTATTGCATAGTTTGCGAGGAACGTGTATTGAAGCCAGTGACGGCTACAGAAAACATGTCATATATGTAAGCAAGACTATCTCCATAATAGTTCTTCGATTTTCGCCGGGATTTGGATATGCTGGAGCTGATCTGATGTAGTTGCTAACAACTGCATTTACCATAGTTTTTCATTTTGACAACAACTTCAATATCTAATTGTACCATGTCATGTCATTTTTTTTTCATGTTTTCCGTGTATCCTCTATACGCTTTCATAGGCTTTCTAGAATATGAAGACTTTTTGGTTGTATTTTTAATCAGATGTCCCCAACCTAAAATCACAGAAAAGTAAAAAATGGGAATGACGTTTGCTGGCAGGATTGCTTACGGAATATGTGTGTTCGCCGCAGGCATCAATCATGCCATGACATCGCTCACATATCCACTCCCGGGGCCCGTACGAGGAGTAAAAACGGGGCTGCGTTTCATTAAACCGTCATAAGTCGAACTTCTCGGACATCCCACTGAAACGTGTGTTGTGGAGTTAACACACTTTTCAATGGGATGTCCATGAACTTAAAACTTATGACGGTTTTAGCAGCTCCGTTTTTACTCCTCGTATGGGCCCCGGAGTGGATATGTGATCGAGGCATTACACGAGTCGCATTTTTCGCCGCAAGGTGGCGCTCTATCACTAATCGCAGAGCTATCCATACAGAGAGTCCTGACACTGGAGGTCGCTTCTGATTGGTCAGTCATTTCATGGAGCTTCAAAAAGTTCCCTCTCATAGAGAATGTACGTGAAAGGGAACTATTGGGAGCTCCATGATCCGCCATGTTTTAAACAAAGACCGCGTACGCGTAGGCTTATTATGCGCGTGTCACAACTCTCTCTATCAACGCGCTCTGACTAATCGCGATGTGCCATGATGCATCTCTTCTCTATCGAATATGAAGTTTGTTTATAACATATCCAAAATAATTTTCATCTTTTATTCATTGTATTTTCTATTACAATGTATGAAAACTGTATCTTTTTTGTTATCTGGATAAAGGCTAAAAGAAAAAAGATCTATTCGTGTGTTGTTTACGCAATGTCAATGCGTGATAATCATAATAATTCACAGTAAATATATAGCCTGCCATTTATTTTTTGATCAGCTGTCAGAATCATTTTAATGTAGAATATAGGATTTATCTACGTGTCAAATACCCTTTGTCAGAACTTCTAATCTAGCATTTAAATATCTGATTCATGATCAAGCGACCCGGGTTTGACTCCTGGCGGAGGGGGTTGATTTTTTCCTCTTTTTCATCTATTATTTCACCATCTGCAAAGGCTAGTGCTAGATTTTCAATATTCATGGACATATATGTAACAAACTGCTGATCTGGGCCATAATATCTAATGTAATGCAGTGAACATTTACACAGGCTTCGACCTAAACCTATCATCATTTAAGACCATGACTATCATAAATATTAGTCTACTCACTTTCGTTATGCAGTGGCGGCAGAAAGTGGGGAGCATGGGGCTCCCCTCAATAATTTTCCAAGTGCCAAAAAAATCAAAGGGCAACATGTTTTTGTATGCCCTTGCCCCCCCCCCCCCATGCTATCATCATATCATCATCACCATTATGATCATCATATCATCATCATAATCACCATATCATCATCATCATCTTCATCATATCATTACCACCATCAACATCGTCATCATCAATTTATCTCTCCAGTTTCTTAAAACACCATAGTGCCGCCATTGGTTATGATACTGTCAGAGCAACAAATGATTTCAAATTGAAGAAAACATTTCATTTTACTTTATAATTTCTTAAGTGAAGCATTAGTTATTTGTTGCATTGTGTCATTAACATGCACTCACAACATCACTTTTTTGGGGGGTCTTTGACAATGGAATCGAGGAAAAGGGTGGAGAGGAGGGACAAAACTTACTGCACCTTAGATGAAAACAAAATATTGTTTTTATGTAGAAAGAATAGACTACAGGCAACTTCCTGCTGAAATTTTACACATTCATCAACAGCTAAGACACACTCAATGTCACATGGGTACACTCAAATGAATAACTCTTTATACACTGTCATTCATTACCAATCTACAATTTATTTCAGTTATATAATTTGGTTACATATAGGAAATTAGAAAAATACCTCATCTACAGAAATAATCAAGATGTGAAAAGTTCACATAAACAATTGTGGTTTCAATCAAATTCATAATTAGTCCTTCAGTATCTCCCTATACAAAAAATAATTAATCAACCTTGACCTGCTGACTTCGAGACCACAGACCTACACCCTTCTGACTTTTACATAAGTCAAGAAAAATAGACCAATATCACATCTCAGCATGAAAAATATCCTGTGTTCATATGATAATGCAATGTCATATAAGATCAATACTCTTTCACAAAATATCTTTGATTTCTTCAGCTCAATAAGACAACCTCATAAAATAAATTACTCAAGTTTGTTTTGTCTCCTAAGTCACACTGTAAATAGAAAAACTCAGAATGGCTTCATGGTTTATCAATCATTAAATGCTATACCAAATATCCCTATGACGCTTATATGAAAAGATCCTGCTTTCAATCGACCTTCATATACATCAATCATCAAAATAGTTCTTCAAAATACCACTGATCTTATTGATAACATACAAACTAAAATGTAGTGTTTCAGTTCAACCAATCTCTGAACCCTGTCAACCAAAAAAAAATTTAACCAACCTTCACTATAACTTCAGCTTTCATATCCCCCACAATAGGTACAAACTAGATGAATATTCGACCGTGCGCGGTCGGAATTTATGCCTCCGTCATCGCCAGATCGGAAATGTATTAATTCATGTTGATTTTTTTACTTCACATATACTGTGACATCTTTGACCTTGACCTTCAACCCTGTGATCCCAAATCTATTCAGACCACTGTTGCTCCATATGCATACAAGAGCCAAGTCTGAAGTTGATCCGTCAAATTATCGCGAGAACAAAAACGGGACGGATGGACGGACGGACGGACGGACGACCTGAAAACATAATGCCTCTGGCAACCACCTACGGTGGGCGGAGGCATAAAAACTTCATACCATCATATCCTCTGACTCCAACTTATCTGACATGAGAGGATCCTGTACACTGATCCACAGTCAAATAAAAATTAACCAATCATACAATTCCAGGTCAGTATCATCACTCTATATTTCCGAATTCTCAGTTAAAAAAATATATGAGAATTACCACAAGAAATGAAACATTTGTAAGTTGTATCTGTAGTGTAGCCTTACGTACACATAAAGATCAAACTTAGAGACTGTCCATTCCAGTTATTTACACGGTTTATTCTGGGTTAGAAATCTCCGAAGTCACATGGTTGATCGTATTCATGCAATGTGTGTTCACTCGTCGTAGCTGGTGGTATACATGTATTATCATGGGATACTACATCCCTACCTTTCTTTAAAAAGTTTGTTTCTCCATATTACAAAAACTGTACTTTCACTTTATTGCTTTCAAAACAATTCACAACAAGATTTGGTTATATTCCAATAAACCAGAAGATCTGTATTTTGTTTACCATCATATCGGATTAATAAACTTGAATGCTAAAAGACACAAACTTGTCTATGTTCTTTGTAAACAACAACTAGAACAGAATGCATTCCGCATAAACATATATACATTTGCCTTTTCCAGACAATAAGCAGTATTATAAAACATATTCCAAAATCAAGTGTACATGTGTTTCCTGCAATTTTAACACTTTGCAAGGAAAAAATGGAATATTTTGTTTCACGTTTCTCTGTTGTGCATTAACACCTTGATTTAAAACACATTAAGTCTCACACCAATATACATAATTATAAAGACAGCATGCACATCAATGTAGACCTTGCTTTGAAAACTTGAATCTTTGTGTTTACCCTAGAGTGTTCATGATAAGTCATAAATTGCCGTTTGAATCTGATGATGAGATATAATAGTCAATAATAATACAGGTATCATCCAATATACTGAGTTGGTGAACATAAAAATCCATGCTTTTCCCCTGATATAAATGAAACAACTACATGTAATTTCTATGTATCTTTGACATTTGACCAGTCAAACATGTATGTCCAAATATAAGCGTGCATGAGTGTCTCATTTGTTTTGTTAACGAGGGTTTTCCTTTATTATTATTAGGTGGTCTGTCATTTATGACAGATCACCTCTTCATTTCGTCAGAATTTTCTTTCTTAATTATTATTATTATTATTATTATTCTCTTTATTTGTACCCACTTTTTTGTGCAGTCGAAATCTCAGAACTGGCTCAGTCATTTTCTGTCAAATTTTCATCAATTATCAATCTTTATGAGATCTCGGTTCTCCACTAATTTTCAAGTTCATCAGGTCATCGTGACGTCATCCAGGCGCCATTTTGTAGAAACCATGTCATCATATCTTCCTTATTAATGATCAAAAATCAATCATATTCACAACACATAAACTTTAGGTCAAGGGTCAACGGATCCTGTTTTCAAAGGTCATTTAAAGGTCATGACGCGCGCGTACGGGCACGTTAAAATTTAAAAATGCTCAAAATCACCCAGGGACCAAACCAAAATCCATTTCAGGCCATTTTAAGCATGTCAAAAAATTCCGTGCGTAAGCGCCCGCACGCGCAAGTCGTAAATAACGTAAAAACGCCGTTTTTTTTTTATTGATTTGCAATCCTTAGACTATTCTTGACATTTTCCATCAATTTAGAATCAATTACAACTGACGATAAGGTTGTACCCGCGCGTCAAAGTTCAAAATCCGTGCGCGCGTCTATGGGGCTTATAACATAAAAACGGCCAAAAACATGCCTATACAAAATTCATTGTAGCTCTTTAAATAGTCCGTTTACCCCCAATTTTTTTTTCATATTTGAATAGCGTATGAAGTGTAGATATAATTTCATATCTCTTTTGATCCTCAATTATAATATGACGTCATCAAAATGGCGTCTCAACTCAAAATTTCATTTTTTCAAATATGACGTCATATTTTTTATATTTAATCAAGACTAACTCGCTTATTGTTGGTCAATTTCCGCCGGGATTTCGATATGTTGTAGCTGAGATCATTCTCTACAAGTTTTGGCTCCACGGATTTTCATTTTGACAACGGCATCATTGTCTAATTTTACGATGAATGGCGGGATGTCAATTTTTCACATTTTACGTGTATTCTCTATGGGACATGAACTTTTCTTAATTCTTGATTCTGCATGCCCGTCTTCTTTGAGCACCAGTCCCGTTATTTCTGCTCAATTTTCGCCCAGCTTCAAACGACCCAAAAACATGATGCCACCAGCAACCACCATTAGTGGGCAAAGCCATGGAAATAGCTCCTCATAAAACTTACTTCTATTTCACTTGATCCAGTTGACACGAGCCGCTTTCCATCTTTCACAACAGCTGTGATAAGAGCTTTGCCACATGATAGACTTTTTGCAGCTGTCTCTCCCCACAGGACAACCTCCATGGAAGTTCCTTCTCCCTCCATCATTATGCAGCGACGCTTGTACGTTGCAGTTTTTGCACATTCTTCAACCTGAATGAAAAGCAATGAACAAAATAAAAGAAAAATATCATATCACAAATAATATTTCATTTTTTTTATTTGCAACAGAAATACTCAAATTTATCAAAACAATGCCACATATCATATCACTTCAACAAAACTTCTTTTGAAAATGTCATTGAGGTGAATGATTGTATTATTTCTTTCAAAAATGGAAAAATTGCAGAGACTTTTTCATTAACAAAGCACTCACGTTTATAAAGCACTTTTTAAAAGCTTATAGAAGCCTTGGGAAGCCCTTTTTTTTTGTCCTTTTAATTTTTGTCGCAATGATCATCAGATGCCCACTTTCCATTAATATCAAACTATCACATGGTATTTCCTAATGTATGTCAGCTCCTCCTCCTCCTCTTCCTCCAAGAGAAAATGTACTGCAATAAAACAACTTTTACCTTCACAACATCTCCACAAACGCTCATTCTCCTTTTACTCGGAGATCCTTTTGCTTCTGTGATGCTCACAACATCTGGGCGTATGTACTTCTCAACCAGTTCTTCATTAATTTTGAAGTTGGACATGTTTGAAATGATCTACACAGGATATAATAAGAAAAATAAAACAATGATCATCAACATTTCATTATAAAAAATGATCAAACCATCTCATATTTTGCTAAAATCTCACAAAACTGAAACACATAAAATGATTTTTCAAAATGAACGAGTTAAATATGGTTCTTTAAACAATGGTCCTGCTAAACCACAAACGAATACATTTACTTAATAATAGTATACGTCACAGGACCCCACATTAAACAGATTATATTCAATGCAAGTGTCTATATCAATTTCATTTAGATCTACATGTACCACCCAACAAACACATTGCTTTCACCTGATGTTGATAACAAAACTCCATGCCATCAAAAACCAATCATATCGTCATTAAATGACTCCGTCATGAATTCTAAAACCCCGATTACCTATTTAGAGGCTTACCTTGGAATCACTCGTAAGTCTGAAACTGTTCGGATACTCCAAAACTTTGGTCATTACCACCCTCTGCTTGGGCATTAGTTCCTCCAGCTTCGATAACACCTTCTCTTCACATGTTGAAGAATATCCATAGCAAGCGAAGACGCCATTCTTATTCTGGCTCTGCTTTGTCTTAGCTCCATCCTCCACTGACAAGGTCACCATCCCTTTTACATACTCATCACCCCCATAATTCCTAGGCTCAAACTTCTCTACAATCATGAATTTAACATTCGTTAAAACCATCTTGATTGATTCTCAGTTAAATTAAAACACCACAAAACGCATGTACACACATGCACGTCGTACGTCACCTGTACCTATATACGTACGTCTACCCTACTTACGCGAATTTGCGTTCTACGTTCCAGATCGATCCATAGGCCATGTAAACGCTATGTCCATGAATTATTCATGAGTTAAACTGAAATATTGGAATGCGCAGGTGCGTGCACTTGACAAAATCATGATGGAAACCAATTACCATTTCATGCGTTGGAAATAACTTCATAAACCCTAATTAACCAGAAAAAAAAAAAAGAAACAAAGAAAAAAAAACCCTTCATACACCCATCTATCTATAACTATCTCTCTCTCTCTCTCTCTCTACATATCTATCTTCCTCTCTGTCTGTTTATTTGTATCCATCCAGCTACACATGCATACATCTTATTTTGAAAGTGCTATATTCTATATAAGAGAAAGGTGACATCGAAGCTGCAATAAATAAGAAAATGGAGAGCTCAAATACGAAAAAAACAGGGAAAAGCAAATGAGAGAGAAAAAACCAAAGAGAAACTATTTAAATTATGATTATCATGTAATTCAAGGTAAGAGGAGAGTGAACAAACCAAAGATAGAATAAGCCATGGATAAACTCCTGTTAGATCATTACACTCTATATTCCTTACAAGTGTAGTAGCCCTAAGGACCAAACCAAATTTTGAACATTTTGGTATGATCCCTTACTGCTGGCTCTCCTCAATCTGCATGTATAGGCTAATGCAGGGCCCATACTACCCATAAACGCCGGCATCAGATTTCCTTTAAATGACTTTGTAATCTAAAATACGGTGTGAAAGAACAAGCTAAAATAAGCATAATGCTGACGAAAACTGTACCGTATTCCATATTTTTTTTTTTTTATTTTCATGTTGGTATTATACCACACTGACTGTAAATATAATAATCATCATTATCATAATCACCATCAAAATCATCATAATCATAATAATGATGATGATGATGATGATGATAATAATAATAATAATAATAATAACGACAACAATAATAATCATAATAATAATCAAATAATAATGATCATGATGATGATAATAACTACAATAATCATGTTACACGTATATATATATATATATATATATATTTTATTTTAGGTTCACTGTATTTTTAATAAAGTATTTCTCTATTTCTCCTCGTCTCTCTCCCTCCTCTCCTTGTCCCATTTTTCTATCTCTTTTGACTAATATTAATGCCTCATTAAAAAATATATATATTTTTTCCCCATTCCGATAAGATTGCCAAGAGAGTGAAGAGACCATGGCAACACATCTGAAAATACTATTACATATACTGTACTACAGATAGATAAAGACACCAGCTTGAAACATGGATTGCTAGATAGATCGATAAACAGACACTGAGAAGAAGATGGATAAACAAACAAAGAGAAATTAGCCAAATATATTAATACATATAGATAGGCAGATAGATAGATACATAGATAGATAGAAAACAGACAAATAAATAGATAAATATAGATAGACAGATACATGTATATAGAGGCACCACGGATTTTCATTTTGACAAAGGCATCATTGTCTAATTTTACGATGAATGACGGCATGTCAATTTTTCACATTTTACGTGTATTCTCTATGGGACATGAACTTTTCTTAATTCTTGATTCTACATTCCAGTTTTCTTTGAGAACCAGCTCCGTTATTTCTGCTCGATTTTCGCCCAGCTTCGAATATGTTGTAGCTGAGAAAATTCTCTATCTTAAGTGTGCCATTTATTTTTGAATCAGATGTCGCGATCATATCCAAATTTTAACTGGAAGATAGTATATGAAAATCCCATTTTCCATCTACATGTTATGTCTATGGGCGAACTTTTAGTGTAGCGGTGAAGCATTTGCCTTACATGCTCAAGGTCCCCGGTTCGAGTCCCGGCGGGGTTGGGTTGATTTTTTTTTCCTTCTTTTGAACTTTTATTTTAACATTTGCTAGGACTACTGATACATATTCAATGACAAATATGTAACGAACTCCTTTGTTTTGCCTTTTATATCTAATGTATTGCATTGTACATTACTTTATGCACAACCCTATTGCAAATGATCTGTTTCATGAAGGTGTAATGAGCCTCTACGGTAACTTGCATTATTTTGCCTTATCATCCCCTCGTCACATTCTTATGACGATAGTCTCCTTCCTACAAGTTTATATATTTAATTTATCTCATCGTGACAACTTCCAGGCAACATTCATGAAGTCCATCAAACATGACATGAAAGACAGACCACCTAATTCGTCCTCATGACGAATTAAAATTCTCGTTTTTTTTTGGAATTATACCAGACAGTAATACATGTACCACCTTCCTTTGTTCATAAGGAAATAACTTTCATTTCACAAAATACAAAAACAAGTTCAATGACTTTAATATTCAACACATGAATAATACAAATGAGAAGCGCTGAAGATAGTAAAAGCTATTACATGTACTACTTAATACACAAAATACAATGCTTGTTCATTGTCTTTGTTTTTGTTCTGTTGTCATTCTCACATTTGATAATCCTTCAAATAAGATGGAAGTTTGCGAGACCAACTGAGGTGAGAATGTGCGGTACGCGGATTTGTTTCCATAGCAACTGGTTAATTGCCATCGCCCTCGGTTTCTACTTGACGCGATTGCGAAGAAGGAAACCTTTTGAAACATGAAACATTGCGTGTTACCTTCCTTTCATGAGACTGAGCAGTGATCATGTTTCCATTCCTGCTCACTATGGTCATAAGTGTTGGATCAAATGGAGTTGACAACTTGTTACCACGCGTATCATTACGCACAATAACCTGATCACTGATGCTGAAATCGCTTGTCGTGGTGTGATTGCATTTGTCAGCGTACGTCTTCTGCTTTGATTTTGCACGACAGTCATTCGCCTTCGCTTTGCTATGTGCTCGTGCGTTGGCTTTCTCATCATTATCGCGATCAACGTCGACTTCTGGCAAGCGAGTAGCTGGTTCACGGTTGAACATTAGCTGAAATGGGCTTACGGCTGTTGAAGTGTGTGGCATTGCGCGATATTGACGAAGATACTGGTACAGTTCCTGCTTCCAGCTTTTACCCTCAAGATGTGCGGCACGTAGTGCTGTGATAAGTGGCCTGTTGAATGCCTCTGCCTGTGCATTCGCTCGAGGCCAGTGCGGAGTTATGCGGCGGTGTTCAAATCCACAGTGAGACGTGTAATCCGTCAATGAGCTGGCATTGAATGGACTTCCGTTGTCACTCTTTATGACTTTGGGGAATCCAAACACTGATAGGACTTTATCCAACACTGGAATCACACACTTCGCTGAAGTTGAGCGCACAATCTCAACAACAGGATATTGAGAATACTCGTCTATCACAACCATAAGGTATTCCCCTGAGGGCAGTGGCCCACAGAAATTTATGCTCAAATTTTGCCACGGGCTGGGTGGCATTGGAGACATCCGAAATGGCTCCATAGGTGTGTCATTGTCGCGAACGGTTTGGCACGTAGCACATTCTCTCACTAATGCTTCTACTTTCCTGTCAAGAGACGCAAACCACACTTTTGAATGAAGCAACGCTTTGGTACGCGTGATGCCCTGATGGCTTTCATGAGCTATTTCAAGAACGTGTGTCTGAAGTGCTTCCGGGATGACGATACGCTTATCTCTGAGAACGATATCATCATCAGTGACAGCTATCTCACTACGAATGCCCCACATTGTAGGACTTGAGACTTTGAGCTTGTACCATTCACCACTGCGATATGCTTGGATTGTCGCTTGGAGTACAGGATCACGAGCTGTTTCTGCACGAATTTCCTGAAGACTGATCGCTTTCGGTACCGCGTGCTGGGCTATGAAGTTGACATACATCTCCGCTTCAGGCACTGACGGGGAATCATCACTGCAGGGATGTCGCGAGATGTAGTCTGCGGGGTTTGTCTTGCCTGGGGCGTGAACTACTTCCATATCGTAGTGTTGGAGCTTCAGCATCCAATTCACGATACGGGCTGATGGCACCACCTTTGGCTTACATTTCCCCCATATCCGGCCATATCTGCATGGGTACCGGTCCCAACACGCCCACATAAACGAGCTCAGACTCTACTAGCTATCAATACGTTTCCTGACAGTTCCCTTGATAAAATTGTATGAAATACTTCGAAGATAACCTTGCAATATTCTACAGCTAATATCATATTAAACTAAAGTGATATGTCACCTAAATACACTACCTTGCAATCTTTTCCAATACGAAGTTCTGTCACGTCACTACCACCACTCAACTTCAAACCACTTATGGCAAAGAAGCTGCCAACTCTCAGCCTCCTCAGCGCCTTACAATTTCTCTCATCTTTTAATCCGCAAGTCAGTTCCACTACTCTCCCACCATTTTCATTTAGAGCGGCTAACCATAAAAATTCATAATCATCCGCAAAACAGCGTTGCTCAACTCCGTCTACAACCCACCACGAAGCCATCTTGAAAATGCGAGCTAACTCAGCACTGGGGCGAACTCAGCCTTGGACGAAATCGCGCACAAAAATGAATTGATCACAAAATACTCGTGTTCAATTTTGTATTAATTACACATTCTATAACAAATAAATTCAAGATTATTTAATATCAATGTCTAAAACGATTAATGAAGCAGTATTCTTCAAAGTTTCAAGACGCAAGATTTTGCAAGACATGAAATTTAAGGCTATAAAAAGCAACGGTGTTAACGTGGACTTGCACTCTTTAATCACAATCCCCTCGCAGTGCCGAGTTCGCCCTAGTGCCGAGTTAACCCGACCCCTTTTGAAAGCATGTAAACAACTACAAATCCAAATGACACAATAATCTCTATAACTACAACGTGCACGTGCGTCAAGCCAAGCCAGTGTATTTTTCCCGGGCCCCATACCGGTACATGTACAAGTATCAACGTGATGCAAAAAATCACCCTATTTTAAGTAGGATTACATGCAACTTGCTACCCTCAGTAAGTAATTATTTTTTTTTTGTAAACCCCTAACCAGCTATTGAAGTAATATCCAGTTTTTTCTACCCCTAACAAGTAACAACAATTTTTTTTTTTATTCCCTAAGCAAGTAAAACCATTTTACTATCCTTCTGTGAGGTCCTTCATCACTATTCTCTATTTGCATCGATATTTTTGCCAACAGGTGCAAAGTCGTCAGGTCCCCGATTCGACTCCCGACGGGGGCGGGTCGATTTTTTTTTTTTTTTTTTTTTTTTTTTTTTGTTGCTTCTTTTGAACTTTTATTTTACCATCTGCTAGGACTACTGATACATATTCAATGACAAATATGTAACGAACTCCTTTATTTTGCCTGTTATATCTAATGTATTGCAGTGTACATTACTTTATGTACAACCCTATTGCAAATTTGACATATGAACGACGTGTACTGAAGCTATGTAGTAACTTTGTATGATACTGCAACAGCCCTTATTTCTGGTCGGTTTTGGCCCAGTTTCGAGTATGTTGTAGCTGACAAAATTCCCTGTCGTCAGTTTGCTGATTATTTTTTCTATCAGACTGAAAGACAGACCACCTAATTCGTCCCAAAGACGAATTAAATTCTAGTTATTTATTATATTTATTTCCTCCATTTTTTTGTCCATTCGAAATCTTCAATAGTACTTCATCAATTTTCGTCAAATTTTCGTCAGGGATGTCATGCTATGATGTCATGTTCCCGTTTGCATTTCAAGGATCAATTTCAATCATATCTTCATAACCAATCTTCAAAAATCGTCCATATTTACATGACATTAACTTCAGGTAAGCGTCCGCGCGCGCAAGTCGTAAATAACGTTAAAAGGCTGTTTTTTAGATTGATTCGCATCCTGACACTTTTCTTGATCATTTCCATCAACTTGGAATCAATTTCGATCAATAATAAGGTCGTACGGGCGCGTCAAAGTTCTAAATCCGTGCGCGCGTCTATGGCGAAAATAACGTAAAAACGTGCAAAAACATGCCTCTACAAAATTAACTCTAGCTCTTTAAATAGTCCATAAACCCCCCAATTTTTTTCATCTTTGGGTAGGGGATGAATCATAGATATGATTTCATGGGTCATTTGACCCTCAATTATATTACAACGTCATCAAAATGGCGTCGGTTCTCAAAATTTCATTTTTTCAAAAATGACATCATAAATTTTAAGCAAGACTTTCTCCGTAATTGTTGGTCGATTTTCGCCGGAATTTCGATATGTTGTAGCTGAGACAATTCTCTAAAAATGTAGTCACCACGGTTTTTCATTTTGACAACGGCATCATTATTTAATTGTACGATGAACGATGACATGTCACTTTTTCACGTTTTACCTGTATTGTCTATGGGATATGACTTTTTCTGATATCTTGATCCTACCTTCTCGTCTCTTTTGAGCAACAGCTCCGTTATTTCTGGTCGGTTTTCGCCCAGCTTCGAGTATGTTGTCGCTGAGAAAATTCTCTATCTTAAATGTACCATTCATTTTTTAATCAGATGTCAGGATCATATCGAAATTGTCTGCAGAAAATAGGATATGAGAATCCCGGTTTTCATTTACGTGTTATACCCTATGGAGGAACTAACAGTCTAGCGGTTAGACATCTGCCTCATGACCCAAATGTCCCGAGTTCGAGTCCTGGCCGAGGAGGGTCGATCCCCCCCCCCCCCCCCCTTTTGCATCTATTATTTCACCATCCCGTCATGAAGTCTAAACATGTATTTGGTTACCTTACCTTAGAATCACTTGTCAGTCTAAAACTGCTAGGGAATTCCAGCACCTTGGTGATAATCACCCTCTGCCTCGTACTCAGTTCTCGCAGCTTAGACATATTAAACGCTTTCTGCACACTGAGACGAATACGCATAACATGGGAACACCCCAGTCTTCTGCTGGGTATTCTGTGACTTCTGTCCTTTATCTTCCACTGAAGTATTAGATAGCGTTATCATTCCCATCAAATATCCATCACTTCCCGACTTTCTCTGCCCAAATGTTTCAACAATCATCGTTTTGATAGTAGTCAAAACCATCCTGATCAGTAATCTCAATTCTCAACCCTCTATCCAGCAATGAGAAACGATTCGGGAACGAAAAAATTGCAGAATGCGTACCGCTCCAACTTTGTTTGTAAACAGCTCATCACGTGTGTTACATTTCTTTCGAGTTGCGCACACCGCGATGCGATATGCAGAGGATCCAGGATCTTATTCCGATAGAGTTTGCCTTCTAGTATTCCTTTGAATTAATATGAAATCTGCCTGCAAAAAAGAGTAGACTTTCAATGAAACAAATGAACCACACTGAATGGCGTTTAAAGAATATTTATAGTTTCATTGCCGCAAGCATGAATCTCTAATAAACAATATAGAGCAAATAACAGAATCATATTTGGCAAAACTGGTTTAAATTACCTACAAACTTTAGTAAACACTTGATGCTACTACATGTACAGGTACGCAAAACTCAGTTTACAGCCCAAAACTCAAATGCAAGACATTCTTCAGTGATCCAAGTACATGTCTGTACATACTGTGGTCACAACTCTTCCCACCTAATTCATAGAGGTCTAAATGCTGAAAATCAGCTCTTTTACAAGGTTTGAACACATGCCATACAGGCATTGTCTTCACCTCATAGGCATGTAGATGTCTGCAATACTGAACAGTGTCAAATAGCTTGGTGCATACAAACCAAATAGAATCATACTGTATGAGGTGTTTGACCTTCCCAAATATTGGGATATCTTCCTCATGCATGACCTTAACAACAATAATGTCATCATTCTTGTAAGTCATGGAGTCTACCGTGAGAGAGTTTGTTTGTGAAATATGAGCTTCTCTAGGTATAGGCTCAACATCATGCACTGCTTCTTGAAGACGTGAAGGGAGTTTTTCAAATGACATTTCAACACAGTCATCAACTGTACCTTCTTCCTGAAAGAAAGATACTGCACTCAACTTAAGACACTGAAGATACTGGTGGCGTGAGACCACAGTCATAGCAATGTTACGGAAATTCCGAGTTACTGATGCAAGGCGCTTGAAGTATTGGTGCTTTGCTTCAAAGCGCATACACCTGAAGTTGCGTAAAGGCCCATACTCATACATCAACTTGTGATAATGCACTAGATAATGTAATTTGCAGAGGAAACTGTCTGGAGAATACTGTGATACCAACTGATTCAGATCGCCTACTTCTGTTGCAGATATGGAAGCCATGATTTTCTAATCACAGGAGCAAGACAAATATCAACAACTTCTCTACAAGTAAGATATAGTTCCCACACCCCACAATCTTCAGGCACTACATCACCAAACATCAATGACAACAATCTGAATAAACACAATTTTTGTGCTGCAGATTCTGCAATGTTGTTATTCTTTTGCAATGTATTTGCAGAAACTACTGGTGGCTTGTTAGGAGCATCATTCTTCCCATACTTAAGGGCCTTCATACATTGTCCTACCTTTTCATAGGTAATCACACCATTTCGTCGTGCGCATGGCATATTGTCGTTAGCGGCGCGGAGCGCAGAAAACCTAGTTTCGAGAAAATCGCATTTAAAAGTTTAGATAATATTTTAACCTAGTTTAGAACATGTCATCGATTTAAAACTCGGTGCACTAGTGGAAAAGGATATAAAAAACAATACGATCAAATTCCATGCAAAATTACCTAGTAGTTTTCAAAATAAAAGCGATTTATTATCAGCGACATTTTGCTTAGGCCAAAATAGTGCGTCTTCGTTCCAGGGATATTGGCGCAAGGTGCGTAACGACATTCGCAAAGTGCACAACAGCGCGCATACCAGTCACTGACAATGGCGTAACGCGCGCAACGACAATTTGCTTAGAACACAAGTGGAAGCGCGCGAACATTGATGCCCGTACATTGTCGTAACGAAAGCGCCGGCGGAAAAATAGCATAGAGAAATGCTATACCCTGTTCTTCTCTTTTTCCTTTTGGTATTATTACTATTGTTATCATCATCATCATATTTTCTTATTCTTGCTCTTCTTTATTGTTATATTATCTTATTCATCATCATCATCACCACCATTATCATCATTCCATGCTTCCCAACCTTAGAATGCTTTTTCTTTTCAAAGAAATAAAAATGAAACAAAATTTATGACCAAATCAATAAACTTGAGGATTTTAATTGTTGTAATTCATATTGTGTCATAGTTCATTGAAAAGAAAGCTTTGGGAATGGAGAGACAATAAGTTTCACTCATTCGTTCACCCATCCATTCATTTATCCATTCATTTATTCCATTCATCCATTCATCCAATTCATTCATTCATCCACCCATCCATTCATTTATCCATTAATTTATTCATCTAATTCATTCATTCATTCACCCATCCATTCATCCATTCAGTCAGTCATCCAATTCATTCATTCGTTCACCCATCCATTCATTTATCCATTCATTTATTCCATTCATCCATTCATCCAATTCATTCATTCACCCATCCAATTCATTCATTCACCCATCTATTCATCCATTCAGTCAGTCATCCAATTCATTCATTCATTCACCCATCCATTCATCCATTCAGTCATCCAAATCATTCATTCACCCATTCAAAATTTATCCATTCATTCATGTTTTTATGGAAATTGATATTAATGAAGGGAGAGAAGAAAGTAACAAAGAAAGTAATGGGGCAAGAAAGCTAAACTGAAATCAATCTGCAATATTACATAAATTCACTCTGTAAAAGGGATGCTCTACCATAAAGAGGACGGAATGTCCTTATTTATTTCATCATACATTTCAAATGACAGTACTTTGATTACATTGAAAGACGTTGATACCCAAAGCAACAATGTAAAAACATTTGGAACTAATTTCATTATTCAAATACATGTGACTGAAATTTTCAGAAATGAATGCAAAATCTTGTCAAGAAAGTCAAAATTTTGATGAATAAACATACATTATAATCAGACGATAAAACATTTCATCATATAAATTTCATCAATGATACACGAAAATGGCAAGCATTTTGGTGAATAACAAATAATTTATATTCAGAAGAGAATGAAAAGAGTTGTCAAAGTTCATATAGATATCACATTTGAATTAAATACAATGTTTCACATTCAGAATAGAAAACATTTCAGTATATAAATTGCATCAGTTCAAAAATGAATGCAAAATCTTTTCCAAGAAAGTCAAAACTTTGATGAATAAACATACTTTATAATCAGACGATAAAACATTTCATCATATAAATTTCATCAATGATACATGAAAATGGCAAGCATTTTGGTGAATAACAAATAATTTATATTCAGAAGAGAATGAGGAGAGTTGTCAAAGTTCATATAGATATCACATTTGAATTAAATACAATGTTTCATATTCAGAAAAGAAAACAAAAATTGCATCAGTTCAAAAATGAATGCAAAATCTTTTCCAAGAAAGTCAAAATTTTGATGAATAAACATACTTTATAATCAGACGATAAAACATTTCATCATATAAATTTCATCAATGATACATGAAAATGGCAAGCATTTTGGTGAATAACAAATAATTTATATTCAGAAGAGAATAAAAAGAGTTGTCAAAGTTCATATAGATATCACATTTGAATTAAATACAATGTTTCACATTCAGAATAGAAAACATTTCAGTATATAAATTGCATCGGTGATTAAAGGGATACTGAAGTACTGGTTCTTCCTGAAAATTGCTGGCTTGTGTTTCAGTCTATTAGTATTTTATTTAAGAGTATCTTAATAGATAATGAACGATGCCCCAGAAGTTTTTTATTAATTTTTATTAATGAGCCTTGTTCAAACTGGATTGTCTTCATGAAAATACTATTTAGAATAAGATCTTTAAAAACATGTTGATAGGAAAGTGAGAAAGCTTATGAAAGGAAAAAAAAATGTGAGGCTATATACTTTTGCAGGGCCTCATTTCTGCCCATAAGTAACACACACACAAGCAACCCACACTGCAGGTCTGGAACTATTTGTATGCGACATTTTTCATTCTCTCTCTCTTAGATCGTTTGATCCTTTACAGTGACCTAAATCAAGGCCAAATCAAGCTGGTAGTAAACATCATTCCCAGGACCTCCCATGTTGAGAAAATCATGAGAATTACCCTCCTAACGCAGGCTGTACATCATGTTGAAGTTCTCACAAGACTGACACATTATTCTTCTGTTACAGTCTCAAAGTCTTCCGCGTCAACAGCATTGCACTCCTCTGCAGGCAAGGCCCTATAATATGACCGATACGCCAGAGGAATGACGTTCTGGTCACACAGGGCAATGAGGTCGGCCTTCTTCACGGCACTGATCTTGAGTAGATCATTGTAGAGGGGTTCTAGATTGATGTTTTGCATCTTGCGCGATGCAGCTACCCTCAGTTCACTCATTTCTTCATCAAATGAGTATCGAAATTGCATTTTGTGAGCATATTTCTTCTCAAATTTCACATGTCGCATCTTTGACCAGTAAATCTGGTTCCCTGCGACATCCTTCTGTGAATTGTGCAGCATTTCTCCAGCGAGTTTCTTAAGGTCAAAGAACTCATGGTGCTGCATTTGTGTGACATGATACGGTTTCTTTCTGCGAGCAAGGGCAACCACAGTTGCCCACTGATCTGGATGGTACACAGGGATACTTTTTTTTGCAGTCTCAATTGTGCTGTGGATGGAGTCTACCTCCATCTGGGTATGACCTGGTTCCAAAAACTTGTGTTCGATTGTCTCTATCTCTGTTGTTCTTACAGCATGCAATAATGCTGCTGCGACAAATCTGTTGCGGTTTTGCCCCCCACAACTGTCACTGAACAGTGACACATGCTTTACTCCTGATAGCTGGCGGAGGTGGCGTAGGAGGCAGGAACCTACTTCTGATGCCCCTCTACGACCCTTCTCCTCGCTCCACAAATAGCAAAAGCCCTCGCCACTGCCCTGACTGTATAAGGAAAGATTATACGTTGATAGCTTTCTTTTATAAAAAAAGAGCAACGCATTTCCAGAGGGACAGGGTAACACTTGCTGCAGGTCAAATGAATAAGAATGGTAGGTGCTATCCTTCATTGCCTTTTGTTTGTCTTTCTCTTTTTCTTCTCGTGACCTTATTTTATTTCTTACATGCTCTTCATGGTCGGCTCGAAGGATTTCTTTTGCTTCAGGTGAGGCATTCCTGAATGTCGTGCACTCCTTGCATTCATCCTTTTTGGGCATGTGAAACCCCAAGTTAAATTCTGTATTGAATATTCTACGGTAGACATTGAGACATTTGGGGTTTGGTGTTTCTTGTGTGTACAGATCATACATTTTCCTTATGCTAAGATTCCCAGGGAGATACTGACGAGAAGTAGAACTACGGCAGTAGTGGGATGGTATGACATAGAATTTCTTTATGTGAGACCTTATCTTATGTAGATCCTTTTCATCACTTTTGTTTTTAGGACTGTGCTTTCCCCGACGATCAGTGGGAAAATGATCTTTCCCACCTGTGTTGTACAGAACTACTTTTTGCGTTTCTCCTAGTGTGTGTAAAAAAAATTTCTGACACACCTTCTGTGCTTTCCCCTCAACAGGGAGAGAGTAATTTCTTTGAACTCTTCGCCTGTTTTCTTTCTTACTTTTTTTCATGCTTACATGAGAACGAATGAAATCACTTCTTCTCTGGGCATCACCAATTGCCCAGTACTGAAGGAATAATTCCTCCCTCTGATCCTTGGAAATATGATCACAACACCTATACCTACAGTCTGTTTCACAACCTTCCCCCATCTTTCTAGCCGGCCTTTCTTTGCCATCCCTTGAGGTGTATGCCAGGCCAAGGTTATGTCGCTTCCGCTGAGTATTTTGCTTCCATTGTTCTGGATTTGCCACCCTTTTCCTTGCTTTGGTATTCTATGCATGTTAAAAGGAAAAGAAACAGAAAGAAGAAAGAAGAAAGAAGATATAATAGCTACATGTCTGTGTACTGCAGGAAAATTCCAACGTTGAGAGCAGGAAAAAAAAGTGTAGAGAAAACAAGAATGTGACAGAAAACATTGAAAAGAAAATACAACTTAGATACTCATTAGATAATGAAGTGTGTGAATTGGCGTTTGATGCATTATCATTATTTTTAATTCATTTATTTTCAGAATCACACTTTTACCAAAGAGAGTACATGGTCCTCTGCAAACCATTGAATTGTCAGTATATTTTCACCATGGAAATGCTCAAGGACTACATCATTAGTTTGATTACAGAGAAAAAAAAATGAACCAGTAAAATCGTCAGCATTCATTAATATTATTATTATTACTATTCTAAATTGTTTAATATGCCAAGAAAGCGATAATTCAGACGTTTAATTTGCCATAAACATTCACTTGTATCAATAGGCAATACCGAAGTTACATTGACAAATGTGTAGATGTCACACACACTATCAAAAAACTATGACACTATGGTGTGGAGACCACACATGAATCAATGCTATAGAACGGTTCGGATGACTGTGCGTGTAGTGTGCGCAGTCACAGACATTGTATATCTCATGTTTTAATACACATGTCAATGGGAATTTATATAGGACAGTTCGGATAACGCTATCACAAATTCGTGATCAGGCAAAATGTTCTTAGTTGAATTTCTCTTAAAATATACTAAATTGGGTATTAAAATTTTGCAAGTAGATAGTCTTTGGTATGGGCAGTCTTAAAATGGGGAAAACTAAAAATAAAAAATTTTAGCCATTTTTTACTTATAGAACCGTTCGGATGAACGTCGACGAAATAATCAAAAACTTACTTCACATTGCTTTGGAGTCATTTGCAGGGGATCTGCCTCAGTGTCCACATTTGAATCAACAGAATGATATGCATAGACGGGCATCATCTGTAATTAAAATCAAGGTGGTACAGACCATGTAAAATTCTACTGCCTTTCAACACTGACCCACATGCATAGAGTTAACAGTCTCATACAATGACTCACATGTAATGAATACCTAGAATCTCTATATAAGGGTAGGAACAAAAAAAATGGTAGAAGAGGCATTACAATAAATAATAGATAATGTTTATAATAATGTTTTCTCTGACAATAATGTGGTAAGTAACTAGAAATCTTTCTGTAAGAGATGTAATATTACTTACATTTGGGAAAGGTGGAGTGAAATCTTGCGATGTCATACTTGGTTGTGCTGGCACGCTTGGTTGTGATGGCACGCTTGGTTGTGATGGCACGCTTGGATGTGATGGCACGCTTGGTTGTGATGGCACGCTTGGTTGTGATGGCATGCTTGGTTGGCTTCCATCATCTTGGAGGTCAACCTGAAAAGGTTAATTTTGGTAAAGGATTAACCATGCCCTTTAAAATACATAAGAATTTCAGTTAAATAAAGACATTACTTTCTAATTATGCAAATTTCCTTCAATCCAACAAATCAAATATAGAATAAAAATTCTTAAGCATTTTTTTTTTTGTCACAAAGAAATAAAAATGAAGGAAAGTTAGGAGGTAGAGAAACAGAACGGCCTGGTAAAACAGAACCTCATAATAACCAAGCTTGCAAAAAGGGATGAATAAATGGTTTCCTCATAAAATAGTCATCAAGATGAAAATAATACAGGGCAAACTCAATATGACAAGGTCATTGGGACAAAAAATTTTCCTTGTTAAAACCAATATCTTGTTATATCAGATAGCATACATGATACATTAACATGTATGGAAGGAAAACTCGGGACCACGGCAATGGCCTCGTAATAACCGTTTTTTTTGTTTATTATATGGAGTTTCCCCTGTATTAAGAATGATATTCGTCATTATGTTCATAGAGGCAACTGTCATGTTATGCAACACTAACAATCATCATTACAAATTGAAGATACTTACTATTGTGTATGATGTAGGTAAATCGATGTCTTCAGCCTGAATCGTCTCAACTAACCTAGCCAGCTGAGGGTCATTCTGTTTAAAGAATAAATGATCAAAAACTTTACATTTGAAATCATTCTAAATTTCAAATTTGAATGAATAACAAAAACAAATACTTAAATATGCACTTGACAATGTGTCAGCAGTGTATTTTCAGAATTACATTTAATATTTCAACAGATTTAAAGGTGATTTATCACATGGAAGTATAAAGTGTGAATTTCTTTGTTTAAAAAAAAAAAAATCTATTGTCAAAAATTGCATACAACCATACAACATATTGCAGTATCACAAATTGCACAATATTGTACTCTTGAAATTCTCACATCTGACTGGCACTCATTCTCTTTGACTGCTTAATTGCTATCAATCTGTTAAAGCTATCTCCATTCATCTATAATATTTACTGAACATGAGATGTCAATCACCGTACCAACATTTCAATATGCTGATTGCAGGGATCATCTTCAAAGAAATGCTTGCCACAAAGAAGAGATAGGCATGTCACACACGCTGCAAAGACTTCCTCCCTACAGCCGTTGTGCATACAGTGAGCTTTATGTTGCCAAGATAGAAAGAAAAGATAAGAGAACAGATGCAGATATATTGAATCATTTTAATTTGCCACAAAGAAGGAATCGATCAATAGTCATCAATTATCAAAGAGCAATTAATCAATGACAGAAAAAAACAACATGTGCCATCCATAACAAAAATATAATCAAAATTATTTTTTTAATAATCAAATTGTTAAACTGCTCTAGATAAAGGGGAAAAAAAAAACATGAACATGGTAATATTGGCAAATGGGTAATTAAGCCGGACTCACTAAGAAAATGCTTTCATTTACTGATCTCCCCCATGTGCTCCCCTCCCCTCCGCCAAATAAATTAGGTTAGATTTTACATATAAATTAGGATGTGCTTAAAACATGTTTCTTTAAATTAATCATTCTTACCTTGCATTGTTGCTTGATCAGGCTGAATATCATTGTTACCTGAAAGACATAGTTCAAGGGTCTCATGTGTTAATGTAAAAAGACACATTCTGAAATGGCACCATGTTAATCTAATTTCATGAAAGTGCCCTTCAATAAGAAAAGAAACGTATAACAAGTTCTTGAATTCCGATCTATATTGTGAATCAGGCACAAACTACATTTAAACTTTCTGCCATTAATGAACTGGTCAATGAAATATTAATTATTCGTTTCATCTCACAAATCAAAATATAGGATGAAAAGTATATTTTGGCATTTCATTCAGAATCAAGCAATTATACTGAGTGTGCATCACAAATTTTAGGAAACTACAGAATATTTCAGAATTAGGCAGTAAATACTAACCTTTAGACATTAATTCTGTCAGGGGGATGTTGTCCTCATCATCTCCACTACAACTGCCATCAATGTCAGGAGATAGATTTGATGGTCCAGGTGGGCATTCGTCATTGGCAGGGCAGTCATTACCATCGGTAGCATCATCACCTGTGAAAGCAACAATGGAAACAATTGCCTGATAGTTCAATAGTTAAATAAAGAACATTTAAGAATCGTGTGTTAACCCTTAATGTGCCCATTGATTTTAAACCAAACACCAAAGTGTTCATCTTCCAAAACCAGATTTATTTTAAGGCTAGAGGCAGAAAATAATTTTGTTTAGTTACACTTAGATTTCTCAAAACACAAATGGGCCTGGGTGAAGGACTGACGCATGCACTAAACAATGGAAACACCCCTGCATGCAAAGTAATCCACACATAATAATAGGCATAACAATGACTGTGTGACGATTGCGAGTATACATGAATGTGGCAGTTCGCCATGTGCTAGTGTACATGCATGCACGTAACAGCTCATCGGATACTAGGGTACATGAACGTGGCAAGTTAAGGGTTAAATACTAACCTTCAGGCGGTAACTCCATTGGGGGAATGTTGTCGTCATCTCCAGGTGGGCATTCATCATTGGCAGGGCATTTGTCACCATTACCATCAGTAGCACCATCAACTGTGAAAGCAACATTGGAATCAATTAATGGGTGCAATCTCCAAAGTTTACCTGATTGGCTTCTCAATTGTGAATCTGGCAGTCACATATTAATTTAAACTTTCTGCCATCACTGGACTTGTCAAGGAAGTGATAATCTTTATTCATTTTCTCATACAAACCATCATATATTAAGATTAATGCCCTATTTTGCCTTTTGATATAGAGTAAAAAAGAATTAGATAGGCACAAACTACATTTAAACTTTCTGCCATTAATGAACTGGTCAATGAAATATTAAATTATTATTTTCATCTCAAAAATCAAACTATAGGATGAAAAGTATATTTTGGCATTTCATTCAGAATCAAGCAATTATACTGAGTCAGGAACTTGGGAACGATTTGTTTCGCTGGGAGTGCAGGAACAATAAAAACAACAAAAGCAAAAAAAATACACAAATAAAGAAAAACAAATAGACCCGTGAAAATCTAGGGGTGCTGCAGCACCCCCAGCTCCCAGGGCCCTGTACAGAGTGTGCATTAGAAATTTTAGGAAACTACAGAACATTTCAGAATTAGGCAGTAAATACTAACCTTTAGACATTAACTCTGTCAGGGGGATGTTGTCCTCATCATCTCCACTATAACTGCCATCATTGTCAGGAGATAGATTTGATGGTCCAGGTGGGCATTCGTCATTGGCAGGGCATTTGTCACCATTACCATCAGTAGCACCATCAACTGTGAAAGCAACATTGGAATCAATTAATGGGTGCAATCTCCAAAGTTTACCTGATTGGCTTCTCAATTGTGAATCTGGCAGTCACATATTAATTTAAACTTTCTGCCATCACTGGACTTGTCAAGGAAGTGATAATCTTTATTCATTTTCTCATACAAACCATCATATATTAAGATTAATGCCCTATTTTGCCTTTTGATATAGAGTAAAAAAGAATTAGATAGGCACAAACTACATTTAAACTTTCTGCCATCAATGAATTGGTCAATGAAATATTAAATTATTCTTTTCATCTCAAAAATCAAACTATAGGATGAAAAGTATATTTTGGCATTTCATTCAGAATCAAGCAATTATACTGAGTCAGGAACTTAGGAACAATTTGTTTTGCTGGGAGTGCTGGAACAATAAAAACAATAAAAGAAAAAAAATACACAAATAAAGACAAACAAATAGACCCATGAAAATCTAGGGGTGCTGCAGCACCCCCAGCTCCCAGGGCCCTGTACAGAGTGTGCATTAGAAATTTTAGGAAACTCCAGAACATTTCAGAATTAGGCAGTAAATACTAACCTTTAGACATTAACTCTGTCAGGGGGATGTTGTCCTCATCATCTCCACTACAACTGCCATCAATGTCAGGAGATAGATTTGATGGTCCAGGTGAGCATTAGTCATTGGCAGGGCATTTGTCACCATTACCATCAGTAGCACCATCAACTGTGAAAGTAACATTGGAGTCAATTATTGGGTGCAATCTCCAAAGTTTACCTGATTGGCTTCTCAATTGTGAATCTGGCAGTCACAAATTTTACTTTTTAAGTTTAAATTTTCTGCCATCACTGAACTTGTCAATGAAGTGATAATCTTTATTCATTTTCTCATACAAACCATCATACATTAGAGTGAAAGGCTTGAAAGACCTACTTGCATTTTGATACAGAGTAAAAAAGAATCAGACACAAAAATACATTTATACTTTCTGCCATTAATGAACTTGTCAAGGAAGTAATATTTATTCCTTTTCTCATACAAACCATCATATATGATGAAAGCTCTGGTCTGCCTTTTAATAATAGAGTAAAACAAAATTATTGAAGAGAGTATACAGTGAGGGTTTGTGTTTGTTGCATAAAATGTCTGCTCAAGTAAAATAACAACTGTGTCTCAACACAGAAATTGCCATATGCATTTCAGTATTCATTATAACTTACTGAATAACGACGGTAGGATACCGATGACTTTCCCTGCCCACCATCTCCCTCTCTCATCTCTCATTTGCACCCGCATCCCTTTCTTGAACTGCCCCGTCTTCCTGTACCACAGATCTTTGGCAACAACCGTGTTGATGGAGCCATCCTTCAGCCACTTTACTGTCAACACAGTTTGATCCATATTGAATCTGAAGGAAACATAACACCAAACCATGACCTTTACTTGATGGAAAATAAATTGTACAATATCTAATGACTATGTATGGCCCAACCCCAATAGCATAAAACAATCAATGAACTAATGTCACATAGACTACAAAAGAAAGGTTGACAGAAGTAATTTTCAGAGCATTTTGATTAACTTTTGTGAAATCCCTCCCCCCCCCCCCCCATCTACAAGTAAGATGGTCATAAATGACCATCTACACCATCACTATAGCAAATACATGTGAACAACTTTTGTGTCGGCTTGCACGGTACAAACGCGTACCCGTACATACAGATGTCATTTGGTTGAGCAAGCGCGCGAGCATACTAAATGTCGGCGCTGGTGAGGATTAGCACAAGGATTCTTACATCGACCAGTTATTTTATTATTGCAGATAAGTACAGCAATTTCAACAGGTTCATAATTTTATATTCAATGAATTATACAGTATATCACTCTATTAGTATTACACTGTAAAGTGTAATATTAACAGGACGAATGTGCCTAGTGCTCAAAAATAGAGGACAAGCAAGGAGCACATTCACTCTTCCTATTACTACTAGTATTACAACGTCATGGGCGTAGGCAGGTCGTACGTCGTAGGCAACTCTATTTTATTTGTATTAGTATTACTATTGTATTTGTAGGGACAGAAATGGAAATTGTGATGTGGTTGTAGAGTTGGGTGCTGTGAATGTATTCTTCAGCCTCAGGTTATTCTGAGTTCAGTGGTACAAAAATTATTGAAATTGGACAATGGGTTCTAAGTTATGAATTTTTAAAATTTTAATTTTAAATTTGATATTAATGCATGCATTTGTCCCGAATCGAATGCCCCCCCCCAAAAAAAAAAAAATAAATAAATAAATAAATGAGGGGGAAATACATTAGGCCTACATAGCAGTTTTAAAAAATCCCCCTGCATTTCATACACCTTGTTGATGTGGTGTGACTTAATTCTTAAATTAAGGCTAAGCCTAACGTAAGCTTTGCATTTGCGTTTGCTTGCACTTGGGCTTGTTCACGAAGAACCAACGCAGAAATGAATACATGGGACAACAATATACTATCCTGCTACAGTTTCTAAAATATTCCTCGTAAAACTTCACTTATGATAACTGCCATCGTGTTTTAATAGGCTCACAGTAATCTTATCGCTTTAACACTCATACTTCCTATAAAATTGTTTCAGATCATATTTCTTTCACGAATAAAAAAACAAAAATCAACTCACCGTAAGTCCGGATCACCCGACAGCGACATCACAACATTGGGCTACTTTTAGCGACCAATAAGACTTCCGGTCCGCGACCAATAAGACTTCCGGCGTCTGCTAGCGCGGAAAACAATAGGATTTGGCGGTATGGTGTCTTCAAAAGTTCCAATCGAAAATGAAAGTGTAACATGGGTGACAGAGATGATAAAATTGAATAAAAAATATTACTCGACACTTTGAGGTGAAGGTAAACTGTGTCATATTATAGCAGAAAACATTTCCTTTAAGTTAATATAATTAAAGAACTGAAAACTTTCGATTTCAATTTTAAAGTTGAGATTGTTTTTTGGATTGATACATCCCAAATGCACGCAAATTGTTTTAACTTTGAAGGCTTTTAAAACTGTCGTACGACATTCTAAGTAAATAATGAATTCTATTAGATATAAGCTGAATAGTTGCTCTTTACTCTCATATATGTCACATGCCGAAACTTTTTGTCTGGGTCTTATTGTTTTAAAGTGAAATCGGGGCTCAAAACCGCATACCGGGGGTCTTATCCGCATAGTACACACGGAAATGGACGAAATTCGTTTTTAACTTTGAAGGCTTTTAAAACTATCGTATGACATTTTAACTAAATAATGATTCATATGAGATTACAGCTGAATAGTTGCTCTTTACTCTCATATATGTCACATGCCGAAACTTTTTGTCTGGGTCTTACTGTTTTAAATTGAATTCAAGGCTCAAACTGGTATACCGGAGGTCTTATCCGCACAATATAGCGGAAATGTACAGAATTCGTTTTTAATTTTGAAGCCTTTTAAAACTATCGTATGACATTTTAACTAAATAATATATGAGATAAAAGCTGAATAGTTGCTTTTTACTCTCATATATGTCACATGCCGCAACTTTTTGTCTGGGTCTTATTGTTTTAAAGTGAAATTGGGGTTCAAAACCGCATACCGGGGGTCTTATCCGCATAGAACACACGGAAATGGACGAAATTCGTTTTTAACTTTGAAGGCTTTTAAAACTATCGTATGACATTTTAACTAAATAATGAATTATATGAGATTAAAGCTGAATAGTTGCTCTTTACTCTCATATATGTCACATGCCGAAACTTTTTGTCTGGGTCTTATTGTTTTAAAGTGTAATCGGGGCTCAAAACCGCATACCGGGGGTCTTATCCGCATAGTACACACGGAAATGGACGAAATTCGTTTTTAACTTTGAAGGCTTTTAAAACTATCGTATGACATTTTAACTAAATAATGAATTATATGAGATTACAGCTGAATAGTTGCTCTTTACTCTCATATATGTCACATGCCGAAACTTTTTGTCTGGGTCTTACTGTTTTAAATTGAATTCAAGGCTCAAACTGGTATACCGGAGGTCTTATCCGCACAATATAGCGGAAATGTATACAGAATTCGTTTTTAATTTTGAAGCCTTTTAAAACTATCGTATGACATTTTAACTAAATAATGACCTATATGAGATAAAAGCTGAATAGTTGCTCTTTACTCTCATATATGTCACATGCCAAAACTTTTTGTCTGGGTCTTATTGTTTTAAAATGAAATTGGGGCTCAAAACCGCATACCGGAGGTCTTATCCGCATAGTACACACGGAAATGGACGAAATTCGTTTTTAACTTTGAAGGCTTTTAAAACTATCGTATGACATTTTAACTAAATAATGAATTATATGAGATTACAGCTGAATAGTTGCTCTTTACTCTCATATATGTCACATGCCGAAACTTTTTGTCTGGGTCTTACTGTTTTAAATTGAATTCAAGGCTCAAACTGGTATACCGGAGGTCTTATCCGCACAATATAGCGGAAATGTACAGAATTCGTTTTTAATTTTGAAGCCTTTTAAAACTATCGTATGACATTTTAACTAAATAATATATGAGATAAAAGCTGAATAGTTGCTTTTTACTCTCATATATGTCACATGCCGCAACTTTTTGTCTGGGTCTTATTGTTTTAAAGTGAAATTGGGGTTCAAAACCGCATACCGGGGGTCTTATCCGCATAGAACACACGGAAATGGACGAAATTCGTTTTTAACTTTGAAGGTTTTAAAACTATCGTATGACATTTTAACTAAATAATGAATTATATGAGATTAAAGCTGAATAGTTGCTCTTTACTCTCATATATGTCACATGCCGAAACTTTTTGTCTGGGTCTTATTGTTTTAAAGTGTAATCGGGGCTCAAAACCGCATACCGGGGGTCTTATCCGCATAGTACACACGGAAATGGACGAAATTCGTTTTTAACTTTGAAGGCTTTTAAAACTATCGTATGACATTTTAACTAAATAATGAATTATATGAGATTAAAGCTGAATAGTTGCTCTTTACTCTCATATATGTTACATGCCGAAACTTTTTGTCTGGGTCTTACTGTTTTAAATTGAATTCAAGGCTCAAACTGGTATACCGGAGGTCTTATCCGCACAATATAGCGGAAATGTATACAGAATTCGTTTTTAATTTTGAAGCCTTTTAAAACTATCGTATGACATTTTAACTAAATAATGACCTATATGAGATAAAAGCTGAATAGTTGCTCTTTACTCTCATATATGTCACATGCCGAAACTTTTTGTCTGGGTGTTACTGTATTAAAACTTTGAAGAGTTTTATTTTTAAAAAATGCTTCTGGGAAGCATGAAAAATCATTCAGACAGATTTAATCTTTACATTCTACTTTATATTGCATGTTTTTCATTGTTTATGGATTTCTTATGTATTCTATTGTTTTTCAATATTCATAAATTTCTTCTTTATGATTTGTTCTACTTGATACTATCATCTAGATCAATATTTTAGGTCTAAAATACAAGACAACCAAAGCTATAGAGGATAGAAAGAAAAAAAACACCATTCCCCCCATTTTTTGTACACAAAATATAAGAATATCAAAATTATTAAATTTCATATTATTTTCATACTAAAAAGTGAGTTCATCATCTGATCATCTCTGATATTTTAAGCTGAACTAATAGGTTCAGGGTTGAATAAATTTGTACAAAATTGAAATGTCATTCCGTATTTTGTATGGGAAATTATCCAGAACAGAAACAAATGCTATGCTATGCTTTAACCTCATATGAATCATTATTTAGTAAAAATTTCATACGATAGTTTTAAAAGCCTTCAAAGTTAAAAACGAATTTCGTCCATTTCCGTGTGTAGGATGCGGATAAGACCTCCGGTTCGCTGTTTTGAGCCCTGATTTCACTTTAAAACAGTAAGACCCAGACAAAAAAGTTTCGGCATGTGACCTATATGAGAGTAAAGAGCAACTATTCAGCTTTAATCTCATATAGGTCATGATTTAGTTAAAATGTCATACGATAATTTTAAAAGCCTTGATAGTTAAAAACGCATTTCGTCCATTTCCGTGTGTAGTATGCGGATATGACCTCCGGTATGCCGTTTTGAGCCCTGATTTCAATTTAAAACAGTAAGACCCAGACAAAAAGTTTTGGCATGTGACCTATATGAGAGTAAAGAGCAACTATTCAGCTTTAATCTCATATAGGTCATGATTTAGTTAAAATGTCATACGATAGTTTTAAAAGCCTTGATAGTTAAAAACGCATTTCGTCCATTTCCGTGTGTAGTATGCGGATAAGACCTCCGGTATGCTGTTTTGAGCCCTGATTTCAATTTAAAACAGTAAGGCCCAGACAAAAAGTTTCGGCATGTGGCATATATGAGAGTAAAGAGCAACTATTCAGCTTTAATCTCATATAGGTCATGATTTAGTTAAAATGTCATACGATAGTTTTAAAAGCCTTGAATGTTAAAAACGCATTTCGTCCATTTCCGTGTGTAGTATGCGGATAAGACCTCCGGTATGCTGTTTTGAGCCCTGATTTCAATTTAAAACAGTAAGACCCAGACAAAAAGTTTCGGCATGTGACATATATGAGAGTAAAGAGCAACTATTCAGCTTTAATCTCATATAGAACATGATTTAGTTAAATTGTCATACGATACTTTAAAAAGCATTCAAAGATAAAAATGAATTTTGTCCATTTCCGTGTGTAGTATGCGGATAAGACCTCCGGTATGCTGTTTTGAGCCCTGATTTCAATTTAAAACAGTAAGGCCCAGACAAAAAGTTTCGGCATGTGACATATATGAGAGTAAAGAGCAACTATTCAGCTTTAATCATTATTTAGTTAAAATGTCATACGATACTTTAAAAAGTATTCAAAGATAAAAACGCATTTCGTCCATTTCCGTGGGTATATAGTATGCGGATAAGACCCCCGGTATGCCGCTTTGAGCCCTGATTTCAATTTAAAACAGTAAGACCCAGACAAAAAGTTTCGACATGTGGCATATATAATAATAATAATAATAATAATAACGGTTGCTTATAAAGCGCTTTACAAGAATATACCAAAGCGCTTACATTATCATTATTACCCCGGTCACTGGATTCAAGTATACCATCCCGCACATCACAGTGCACAATCTCCACTCCCTGGGGAGCATTCCAGCCAGTGGCCTTTTTACGGGCGCCAACATGCTAATCCAATCACACTGACCTTCGCATCCTACCGGGTACCCAATTAGCACCTGGGTGGAGAGGGTGGAGAGTGAAGAGGAACTATTCAGCTTTGATCTCATATAGGTCATTATTTAGTTAAAATGTCATACGATAGTTTTAAAAGCCTTGAATTTTAAAAAACGCATTTCGTCCATTTCCGTGTGTAGTATGCGGATAAGACCTCCGGTATGCTGTTTTTAGCCCTGGTTTCAATTTAAAACAGTAAGACCAAGACAAAAAGTTTCGGCATGTGGCATATATGAGAGTGAAGAGGAACTATTCAGCTTTGATCTCATATAGGTCATGATTTATTTAAAATGTTTCTAGCCCTGGTTTCAATTTAAAACAGTAAGACCCAGACAAAAAGTTTCGGCATGTGGCATATATGAGAGTGAAGAGGAACTATTCAGCTTTGATCTCATATAGGTCATGATTTAGTTAAAATGTCATACGATAGTTTTAAAAGGCTTCGAATTTAAAAACGAGTTCTGTACATTTCCGCTATTTTGTGCGGATAAGACCTCCGGTATGCTGTTTTGAGCCCCAATTTCACTTTAAAACAGTAAGACCCAGACAAAAAGTTTCGGAATGTGACATATCGTCGGCTTCCCGCTAGAAGGTACTTAGCGCGCTCCGACGCGCTAAGCACAATTTCCAGATAATCGATGTTAAACGTTTTTTCTTAATTTTCTCCCTGATCATTAAAAATTGAGATTGTAATCGTTTTCAGATGAAAGCTTGAATATTTTTATGAATGCAAAATGAAATTTGCCAGAGATGAGCCATTATTTTTGGAGTTATTATCATTTCAATGCAAGTGACCTTTTTGCGGGAACTGGAAAGGGCGTAGTCTTCCCAGAATAAGGGCGCTAACACACCGCGCGCATCGCTAGCGACCTTCTTCCGGGAAGTGCGCGCAACGTAGCGCGGTAAATTGCAACCAGAAGAAGGCAACTCGAGTACTTCTTACTCTATTGCACTGGAGAAAACAAATTTAATTTGTTAATCATTTTCTAATTTAGTAGTTAATTTAGGCTTTACCGGGAGCTTTATCAATCAGAATATAATGTTCATAATAAAAATCTGATTTTGCTATTCTTTTTACTTAAACAAATTAGTATTCTACAGTCGAGTTGATAGGCCTACTTCGCTCCTTCCAATACGAGTCTTAAACAATTTAGCACATAAAACCTCTTAATATGAAATTATATTTCTCGAATAATCATAATAATGTAATCATTTCGTTTACAGCATACTGGAAATGTAAAGGGAGTTCTCTTTTTTGTACAAGGCTATACTTGAAGAGGTGATTTCTAAAAGGGACTACATGTCTACATCCATAAATCAAAGTTCTGAGAAAAACACGATTTTTTTTTATCATAGTTAGCAATGCCTATTTTAAATGATACTGGCACTGATTGTACTTCTGTATCATAAAAAGGAAAAGGCACTCTCAAGAAAAATCTAGATCCATAGATTTTTTTTTGTAATCAATTAATGATTTTTTTTATTTGTGTGGATATAGTATTTTTTGGAAAACATATTTTGCAGATTGTGGTCTGCGATAACACACAAACAAACACACACACATACACACACACAATCCACAACTCTTTAATTTCCTTGAATAACAGTAAACAGCAAGTTGAATTTTTATTGAATTATTCATTATAACCATTGAATACACAATCATCATATATCCAAATTACATCAATATCCAAATTACATTTTCAATAAAACATTTAAATCATCTGTTTACAATAATTATAATGCTCAAAACAAAATGGCATCTGTCAATATACGAAGCAGCATACATTAATACAGTTAAAGGGAATGTGCAATAGTGGATTAGAGGGCGCCTAATGAAGGAAAGTCTTTCAGCAGGGAAGAGGGAAACTACTATAAAAATGTAGGCATAATGACAATTTACAAAGATTAAGTGCTGTTGGTTTGAAGCTGAGGGGGGGGGGGGTAGGACTCTAAGACTTTTTTTTTGTTTTACATTAAAGCGATTTCGAATTACATGGTAAACTCCAACAAAAAGGGGGCATCTTTTCTGTTAACATAACATCAAATCACATAATTCATTAACATTCTCTACCAAAAATTATGCCTGGCATGAATGCTCAGTGCTAAGAGGTATAAAGCAATAGGATCGAAGATTCTTAAGACCTTATTTTCTTTATCAGCAAAAATGATATTGAACTTGAATTCATGGTGAAATTGTGGTGCACATTGAGTGTCATCATAATTAGTAATAAAGATTTCCAAATCATATTTTCCCTTGATAATATTGAGGATGCAAATAGCCAAAAATTCCCATTTTCCTGATTTTGAGCAAAATTTGTAACACTCTATTTCTTTCTAAAATTATTTCTTCCAGAAATGATGTGGATGAAATTGAACTTGTAAAATAGAATATTAGATAATGTATCTTAACATGAACACAAAATAATTGGCCATGTTTTGTTTCTTTACAATATAATGATAAAAATGAAAAATACTGTATTTATGTCATACGGCACAAATATTTCATAGGGAACATGGAATCACCCAACATGGCAACCTTTGTTTGAAAAAAAAATGTTCATAAACAGCTAAAGTATCAAGAATCAACACAGAAAGTAAATCACTTGTAATAAATTTATATTTATAATTCAACTTATGTACATGGCAGAAATATAGAATAACTCTTAATCCACTTGTAATAAATTAACATTTGAAATTCAGTAAATTCTATGTCTTATTTGAAAGTAATCAAATTTCAACAGTACCCGTTATAGCATGAATAAAGAATGAATTGTAATCTGCATGTAGGTAATTTAAAATTCCAATTATACATTTCATGTCACATCAGAAATTAATCTCATACAGTAACTGTTAAGGCAGAAATATAGAATAACTCTTAATCCACTTGTAATAAATTAACATTTGAAATTCAGTAAATTCTATGTCTTATTTGAAAGTACCGGTAATCAAATTTCAACAGTACCCGTTATAGCATGAATAAAGAATGAATTGTAATCTGCATGTAGGTAATTTAAAATTCCAATTATACATTTCATGTCACATCAGAAAGTAATCTTATACAGTAACTGTTAAGGCAGAAATATTGAATAACTCGTAATCCACGTGTAATAAATTTACATTTAAAAACTCAATTATACATTTCATGTCATATCCAAAAGTAATGTAACTCATTACCCAGTATAGCAGCAATATTTTATAACTTGTAATCAACTTGTAATAAATGTACTTTTAGAATTGCAATTATACATTCTATGTCATATCAGAAAGTAATCTAATTGAGTAACTGTTAGGCAGAAATAATATAACTCGTAATCTACATGTAATAAATTAAGATTTAAAATTCCATTTATACATTTCATGTCACTAATTTAGTAGCTGTTATGGCAGAAATATAAAATAACTCGTAATCCACAATAAATTTACATTAAAAATTGCAATTATACATTGTGGCATTTCAAATGAAAGAAATATAATTCACAACTCCCTGACACTAGTAGCTGTTCAAGCAATGCTACCTACTACACCAGAATGTGAATAACCACAAATACTTTCCAAGAGAAATTAAGATGTCATCTATTTAAAAATCGAGCAATGCAGTGAAAACAGCTTGTAATTTAATATTCTGTAGAAATGCATTCTTCCTCAATGTCAGAGAAATTACATATTTCTATTCTTCAATAATAACATCATCTTCCTCACTGCCAGATGCATCTGAAACATGTTCATGAGAGTTGATCGACTTGAGTGCCATATAGAACTCATGATGAGCAGCAGGTATGACGTTGGACTTGCATAGGTCTACAAGATCCCCTTTCTTGGCTTTGCTGACACCAAGGGGGGCACTGTAGAGTTCGCGTACCACAGCATCTTTCACATTTCGGCTTCCCATCACCTTTAACTCCCGAAACTCTTCGTGAAAGTTGTACCGGAATTTGATAGTTCTGGAAGTCTTCGAGTAATGAAGATGTCTGATCTGCAGCCAATTTGTTGGACGGCCAGAAGTGTCCTTCTGGGGAGATGGCAAGATTGCACCAGCCAGTCCTTTCAGATCTAGGAAGTCATGGTGACAAAGCTTTGTCACCTTGTAGGGCCTCTTTCTTCTTGCCAAGGCAATGACAGTCTCCCAATGGTCAGGATGACTAATGAGAATATCCTTTGAGGCTTGTTCAACAGCAGAGTGAATGGAGTCTGCCTCCATCTGAGTGTGACCAGACTCTAGGTACTTGTGGTCAATGATTTCGAGATGTGAACTTGTTTTGACAGCATAGTACAAAGTGGCAGCGATAAACCGATTTCGATTTTGGCCACCACAACAATCAGAGTACAGGGACACCTCTCTGACAGTGTGTGGCAAGCTTTCCAGATGTTTCAGTAAGCATGTGCCTATTTCACAGGCTCCTCTTTTTCCATCTGTTTCATGCCAAAGATAGCAACTGCCTTCTCCTGAGCCTTGGTTATAAATGGTGAAATTATACGAACTGAATTTCCTCTTATAGTAGAGAGTTGATGCATGTCCCTTTGGAGTAGTAAGTACTTGTTGTAAGTCAAAAGTGAAGCTCTCAAAATCTTTCGATTGAGATGCTCGCTCTTTGTCTTTGGATTTTTCAGCACGACATTCCTCCTTCCTTTTCATGTGTTCTGAATAGGCCTCTTGCTCACTGGCCTGTCTTTCTTGTGACAGATTTTCATAGGCAACACATGTCTTGCACCGGTCTTGCACCGGTCTTTTTTAGGATGATGGAACGAGAGATTAAATTCTGAGTTAAACACAGAACGATACACCTTCAAAGACTTTGGATCTTCTGTTTCAGCCTTGTACATGTCATACATCTTAGCTACATTCATATCTGGCGATAGATACTGCTTTTTTGAAGATTTTCTACAGTAGTGAGATTCAACAGTTTTGAACTGCCGAATGTGGTCCCGTATCAACTGAAGATCTGTATCAGATGTTTTGTTGTAGGCAGATTGTCGACCGCGCCTATCAAGTACCTGTCCACCTTTGAATGAGTTGTTTACAGTGTAAAGCACTGTCTTTTGTGAAATGTCTAGTGTGTTAAGAAAAAACTGACAGCACACTTCAGATCGTCTACCCTTGTACGTAAGTGAGTACTTCCTGGCAACTCGCTTTATTTGCCCCTGCTTACGTTTTGTCTTTGTCTTTTTCACCTCAACATGATAGGATATGAAGTCCCTCTGTCTTACAAAGTCACCAGTTTCCCAATAGTTTTGAAAGATGCCTTGTCTTTCCTCAGAAGTGAATTTTTTCCTGCATTTGAGATGACACTTTTCAGAACACAATGGCCCAACTTTCCTAGGACGAACATTCTTACCAGATGTTGAGGTATATGCTTCACCACTGTTGCGAGCTTTCTGTCGTTTTTTACGGTGCATGACCTTGCTGTCTTGTCGGGTCTGTAAGGAAAGTATGAAATAATGATGCACTGAATCCTGTCAGACATGTACACTGTTGGTCATAAAGTTGGAATATTTTCTTCCATTTCAATCCTTCCAAATAAATCAATGTCATTTCAATACTTGCATAGCATTTAAGTTGCAATTCGATCACAATATTAATGAATAATGATTAATGATTTTGTATGAAAATCAAAAGTATAGAACATTTCATGCTTCACTGAGCACTGGTTTTATCCAATCAAAAAGTCAGAACCATTATGGCTAAAATTTAATTTACTCACTATTGTGGAAATACTTGATTTTCATCATGGAAGTGGATCCAAAAAATTGTGTACTCATTCCTGAACAAAATCCATGAATATTATGCATACTGACATGCTTCACTGAGCACAATACAAAAAAATGTGTGTTTTTGACAGTATTTTACCAACTTGTTTTTATATTGTGCTCAGTCATGCATAAATGATTATCAACCACCAGGCATAACAAACATTACATCAATAAGTCGTCACCCATGACAGAGTACAATATAAACTATGATTTGTAAACTTGATACCTCCAAAATGCCATTTTCTCGTGCTCATTAAACACAAGGAAATTTAGGGTATGATTTTTTTTGTGTTAAGGAATGAAAATGAAAAACACTGCAAACCTTAAAATTTGAACACCTACACATATGCAAGTACAGTATGTTGTGAACTACAGTTTTGAGCGATTATCAAGATTATTTTGACTGGCAATAGTCTGTGCTCATTGGAACATGACTTCTGGAAAAAATGAAAATTTTGTGTGTATTTCCCAACTATATCAGGTAATAATTTGACCAAATTTCAAAGCTCGGGATAACTCAATTTTAAAAGGACAGTGATTTGATTTAAAGGATTAAAACTAAAGAAAATATTCCAACTTTATGACCAACAGTGTAGATTGCTACTTTGTAAAATAATTACCACATAACCTGGAATGATTGCTAAAATGTTTGCCATGCTTCAGGCATCACTACAATTATGAAAAAATGTTAAATGCAGGTACTACATACATGTAGATATTCAAACTTTCAAAACAACAATCCTAGACGATATGTGTCGGTATGTCAAAGGCTAATTTCACAAGAAGAGAGGAAGAGTACATGTATTTATTTCTAAAGCAAGTTTAGCAGTGGAAATTAATTAAAAAGATTAATTCAGAATGCTTACATTTACATCAACAAGAAATGAGATGGCTTCAGCTAGTTCCTGATGAGAAGGTGGTACCTGGGCCGGCTGAAGGTCGTGATGAGAAGGTGGAACCTGAGCTGTCTGGAGGTCATTATGAGAAGGTGGGACCTGGGCCGGCTGGAGCTCATGATCAGAAGGTGGAACCTGGGCCGGCTGGAGGTCATGATGAGAAGGTGGGACCTGGTCTGGCTGGAGCTCAGACAGGGGGACTTGATGCTCCTGAATGACAGAGGGTCGAATCTGGGCTGAATTTCCTGAATGATTTAAGCGATTAAATAACAGAATGTTAATTTGTGGTAGGGCCTATTATTTAATCGTGTTAAAAAATAAATGTATATCAACAAACGTCATTGTTTAAAATTGTGGTGGTTGAGGTTGTTTTATTACATTTACATTTTTTAAGTATACAGGACCACATTTTGGGGTGTCATTGTTCATGCATTCTGTACTGTATGAAATTTAAAAAGAAATAAACATACAAAAATAGTGCAATTATATATTCCAGATTATACGGCATTTGATGAATTGATAATAATCTAAATTCACATTTTAATGTCTCTGAAGTATTACGTTTTCTATTGAAGATTATTACAAGTAACTAGGAATGCTTTGATTATAGATCTAAATAAACAAACAAAATAATTCAAAACTCACTAAGTAATATCAGAGGAATATCCATATCACTGTCGTCGGATGACAAAGGAACATCTATGTCACAGTCGTCTGATGATTTGTTGACAGTCAGCATCCTGTCATCTTGAGTTGTGCTCGAGATTGGTCTTACATCCAGTACAACTCCTTTCCACCAAGCACCCCTTTCACCAAGCATTTTAACAACAGCCCCTTTCTTGAATTTGGATTTACTACTTAACCTTTGAACTTGGTCAGAACAGACCCAATTCAAAGATTGGTCTTTCTTCCACTGAATAAGTAAATCATGACACGCTGCAGAGTCCATGGTGGCATCCGAGACCAGACTCTAGACTAGAGTCTAGAGCTTGTTGATGAAAAATAGAAATAAGAGAATAAGATTTAAGAATGTGAATGTAGACCTAAATGTATTAGCTTTCTAATTTATAAAGTTTCTGTGTTATATAACCTTCCATTTCAATGTCATAAGGCATGCCATACCATACTGTATAAGTAAACACACAATTAATCTAGACTGTAGTGTAGGGAGTATAGACTCTAACGTTAGGCCCTGGTGTAAAATTTTCAGTTTTCAAAAAGGCCTACAAAGTACGAAGACAAAGTACAATCTGCAAGGAACATTAAGAATATTAATATTATGAATGTTTAAATAAAAAGATGGAGAAAAATATGTCGATGTCAACAAACTGATTTTCATCTTCATGTATCATGCAATGACACTTACATTGGCATTGCCCTAACTTCATACATGTCATAAGTGTGCAAATTATGTAATTAGTCTATGAGAATTAGCCATTAACACAAAATTAAGCATGTGGGACTACAGTCTGTTACTGTCGCTGGTTCGACAATTCAGTTTACTTCCTTCTTCTTCTTCTTCCAGTAGTGTGCATAAACCTCCAAGGAGTATCGTCGAACAGTTTATACACTTCCAGTTTATTCTTAAACAGATCGTGAAGCCCACAAATCTTTACAGTAAGCAAATAAACACTTGCCCTTAGTTACTTACCCAAATTGTGATGCACCAAGGTCTCTGAGCGTCGCTTACGACGTTCTTCTGGGCAAAATACGAACAGAGCAAAGCCCGCAAGAAAGCTATGTGATGCGTAGCGACCTTATTGCGGGCACTAAATTGTTCTCAAGCTCTTACGCCCTTTTTAATTTGCTTATATTTTGAGTTTGACTTAAAATTTCGAAATATTTTTTTCATTATTGGATAGCTGAAGATTGTACTCCTTCAATATTTGAAATAAAAAAAAAATCGTAAAAAATACCCCTAAGTCCCTTCTTGCGGGAAGCCGACGATATAAGAATATCAAAATTATTAAATTTCATATTATTTTCATACTAAAAAGTGAGTTCATCATCTGATCATCTCTGATATTTTAAGCTGAACTAATAGGTTCAGGGTTGAATAAATTTGTACAAAATTGAAATGTCATTCCGTATTTTGTATGGGAAATTATCCAGAACAGAAACAAATGCTATGCTATGCTTTAACCTCATATGAATCATTATTTAGTAAAAATTTCATACGATAGTTTTAAAAGCCTTCAAAGTTAAAAACGAATTTCGTCCATTTCCGTGTGTAGGATGCGGATAAGACCTCCGGTTCGCTGTTTTGAGCCCTGATTTCACTTTAAAACAGTAAGACCCAGACAAAAAAGTTTCGGCATGTGACCTATATGAGAGTAAAGAGCAACTATTCAGCTTTAATCTCATATAGGTCATGATTTAGTTAAAATGTCATACGATAATTTTAAAAGCCTTCACTGAAAACATTATTTTGTACGTTCTACTAAGCAAAAGTTCGTAAAAACGATGTCTAATTCTACTAATTAGTAGTTTGTAAGGCATGCTTTACGATGGAATTAAGTGGTTGGACATGCCGAACGAATTTGCTTTACCAATGAAACTGTTCGTACGGCAGGGGCTTTACCAATTTTAAACCTGCCGTACTAGCGCCATTGGATCGTAAAAACGATGTCTCTTTCTACTAATCTTGGTTAGTTCGGCAGGCTCAACTAAGTTTAAAACTCGTTTGGCTTGTTGAACAAATCAGTCATACAAATATGCTGTACGATGTGTTGTATAAGATACACGAAACTGAAAATAAGAAACAAATGAAATAATTGTTCATTCATAAACTGTTTAATAACATTGGAAGTCAATGAAAAATACATAAAATAACAATTCCATGTTAGCAATTGACAATTAAATTGAGAAAGTGAAATAATGGTTCATTCATAAACTTTTAAATAACATTGCATGTCAATGACAATAAAAACCAGAAACAATTCCATGTTAACGATTGAGAATTAAATTGAGACATTTATCATGGTTTCACAATGAGCGATCTGAAGAGCATTCCTTGTAATTCTTGAAATGTACCTGTCACCCATATACGAAAATTTCATTATCAACCTGTATTTCAGTGTCAATGTATTTCTTAATTTTTCAAACAAGTTTCAAGTTCAAATTTAAACATAAAAAATGAAGCCAACATTTCTTTAATATCTCAAATTTTGATTAACATTACATCAAATCCAACCAGCTGAGATGGAACATTTAATTATTTTCTACCTCAAATTCAACCAAAAAGCAGAATGGAAAGGAAATCATGAAAAAAAACCCCTACTGATTTGGCTCGAAATATTTTAGAAAACAAACAAATTACATATATATAAGAAGAACAAGTTCACAATAAATGCATTAATTGCCAACTGATTTTAATAAAATCCAAATTTTCAGGGGGCCTCCCCCTTCGTTTTGTATAATCAAGCATTCACGTTTAATCCCTGACGAAGGGGGAGCCCCCCGAAAATTTGGATTTTATTAAAATCAGTTGGCAATTAACGCATTTATTGTGAACTAGTTCTTCTCATCTTTTGTTGAAAAGTGGAGGATATCAAAACTTTCTCTTGTGATGATTTTCACTAAATATGACTGATTTTTTTAAGAATAAAAAATACTTCTTTTAAAAGTAATTTCTTTCATAATTTTGATTAAAAATTGACACTCCTGGTCAAATTTGAGGTCAGATATGCTTTCCACGACTTGTTTCATTTTCTAAAATGTATAGCTTCCCATGTATTAAACAAGGTTAAATGGGAGTAGGGAACAAACAGAGTTCAAACATTGGTACCCGTTAATATTGCTACAACAAAATTACAAAAAGTTTTTATTCAACTATCACATTTAGAAACCTCAAGTGCATTTCTATAGAAAATGCTTTCAAAATTTGATAATCAACCTGTAAATAATTGTAAATATAATTCTTAATTGTCAAATTCAAACATCAAAAAGGAAGCCAAGATTTTTTTTTTCCAAAATCTTAAATTTTGCTAAACAAGACAGATCATATCAAAGACAAGAAGATCAAATGGGACATGTTGTTATTTTTTACCTCAAATTTGACCAAAACAGCAGGACTGAAAGGGAATTATAAAAATATTACTGCTTTGGCTCAAATTATTTCAGGAAAGCTTAAAAAAAAGTTGTAATTGATTATAATCAGTAGATTTGGTCAAAATTACCTGAAGGAATCTAGGATCAGGCTATTTGAAAGTTTTATGTAAAATGATACTTTTCAAACTTTTCCTCAACAAGAGCCAAAAATAAAAGATGACACTTAAGGCCCTTTTTGGTTAATGCCAAAACTAAATTTCAATATACAAAAATGAAAGTGGTATACAAATTTGAAAATGGTAGATATAAAACTTTCTCTTGAGATGATTTTCACTAAATTTGACTGATTTTTTATAAATGTAAGAATGAAAAAGATATATTTTTAAGTGACTTTTTTCATAATTTTCACTAAAAATTGGCACTCTTGGTCAAATTTGAGGTCAGATATGTATCCCATGACTTGTTTCCTTTTCTAAAATGTACAGGTTCCCACGCATTACACAATAAGATTAAATGAGAGTCTAGGTACTTTGTAATACTGCAGAGTTCAAACATTTAACACTTAATACTGCTACAACAAAACTAGACAGTTTTACTTTTCATTCAACAATCTACTTTCAACTCCAGTCGGATTAAAGAAGTCTCAATCCTGATCAATCCAGTTACAAAAAATTCCAATTCAATTTCACTCACTATAGTCTTAACATGCAGTATGACAAGACAGTGAGTACGCTTGACATACAAGATAGTTATTCAAGAAGACTGACTAACTTTGAGACCACATTTTGCAAAGGTTGGATGGACTGATTGTCTTCAAGGTCTAGGATGAGTCTTTCAACAAAGAGAGCCGTCTTGGCCAAACAATGGAGGTTGTGCATGTTGAATGTATAAATAGCTGCCATGTAGCAGGTTCCCACGCATTACACAATAAGATTAAATGAGAGTCTAGGTACTTTGTAATGCTGCAGAGTTCAAACATTTAACACTTAGCATTAAACACGGACATGATAGCTGAAGCTTTTCGACATGGACTCATCGGAACAAAACGCATGTATGTACAGAAAGACAGAATCAAAACAATATATGACGGATACAACATTCAGGACGCTAATGAGAAGCTGAGATTGTTTGTCAAGATAAACAACATTAGCCTTGATAACCAGCCGGTTTAATGAAAGGTTCATTGAAATAATAGGTACTAGGTAATAAAATAGGTACTCAGCCGTGCGAGAACCTTTATGCATCTCCGCATGCTGGAAGCGGCTTACATCCAGCTCACAGACCCCATTCTGTGCCGTCAGAAGGAGTTTGTAAGAACGCTTGCATTATTTTACTGAACCTTTCGTTAAACCGGCTGGTTATCAAGGCTAATGTTGTTTATCTTGACAACCAATCACAGCTTCTCATTAGCATCCTGAATGTTATTTCGGTCATATATTGTTTTGATTCTGTCTTTCTGTACATTCAGGCGTTTTGCTCCGATGAGTGCATGTCGAAAAGCTTCAGCTATCATGTCCGTGTTTAATGCTATATTCAATTTCACTCACTATATATAGTCTTAACATGCAGTATGACAAGACAGTGAGTACGCTTGACATACAAGATAGTTACTCAAGAAGACTGACTAACTTTGAGACCACATTTTGCAAAGGTTGGATGGACTGATTGTCTTCAAGGTCTAGGATTACTCTTTCAACGAAGAGAGTCGTCTTGGCCAAACATCGGGGGTTGTGCATGTTGAATGCATAAATAGCTGCCATGTAGCAGCTGAAGGAGCTGATGATGTCATCACTTGTCGCAACAACGACTCCATCCACAGCTGTCTGGAACTCTGCTGCTTCTGTCAGCTGGCCACTGTACATGATGACAGGGGAAGGCATTTCATCCTGTAAAGAAATGTTATTGAGATTCGAATTTGATTTGGAGGAAAAGGATACTAGTATTTGAGTCGGAGGAGAAAGGTATCAATTGGTTATCTACCACCCAATAAAAAAAGGCGATGGCAATGGTTTGAAGTGGAACAAGGAGTTTGTATTTATTGAACATGTAAAAGCAGCATCCATGCAGTGGTCCTGACGTGAGCGTATTCTCAAAGATCAATACCCACTGAGCCGATCAATTACAGGCAAATTCAGTTGTCAAGGACAAGTCACCCACGGCTGACGCCCATGAATTTCAGTACGCATCCAGCGATATTTTGTTCCACGCAAAAATAATAATCTGTTTTCTATTTCATTTTACAATACAAGACCAGATCAGGTAAAAACACAAATATTATTTTACTACTGTACAAAAAAGACATCATGTTGGCTAGTGTCATTTGCTATTGGATTTGTGGACCTAGCACTGAACTATGGTGATGCACTTGTGTACTTCAATCCAAAGATCAAGTTGTAAACTTTCATGAAAATCCCTTTAAGTATATGAATTTAGTAATACTTGGCCAATCTTTAAGTCTGAGTTAATGACCACATATACAATGAGAAAACAAATTCAGCAGTCCTAGAGCAAAAAAAAATAGGAAAAACGTTAAAAGATACTGTGATATTTACATTATACAACAAAAAGCAGAGCTACATGTAACTCCAGTGGCGTAACAGCCGGGGGGGCAGGGGGGGCAGACTGCCCCCCCCCTGAAGCTTTTCACCGGGAAAATTTAAAAATTCACCGGGAAAAATGAAAGGAGGGGAGAGGGAAAAGAAAGGGAAGGAAGAAAGGGAAAAGAAGGGGAGAAAAAAGGGGAGAAAAGGGAAAGAGGGAAAGGAAAAGAAGAAGGAAAGGGAAAAGAAAGGAAAAAGAGGAAAGGGAGAAGAGGGGAAAGGAGGGAGAGGGAAAAGGAAGAGGAGAGGAAAGGGGGAAGGGGAGAAGGGGAAAAGGGAAAAGGGAAAGGAAGAGAAAAAAAAGAAGGAAAGGGGGAGAGAGAGAAAGGGAAGAGGAAGGAAAAGGGAAGGGAGAGTGGGAGACTTTGATAATCAAGAGAACCAATGTAATACTTAAGAACTTAAGAAGGAAGGAAGGAATATGACAGAAAGTGTAATTGAAGAATTTGAAGTAAATAATCCGTTTCCGTTTATACCACCCCGTTTATTTTCGTGTTTTGTTTAGTTTTTTTTTGCTCAGCTCACCCCCCCCCCCCCCACCCCTGACAAATGATACCTCTTAGACCGTAAGACTTTGTAGACCCTACATACAAAGTCTTAGGCAGTGTTGTGTAAAACCAGTCATGCTAGTAGACTTTGTTCAAATAGCGGGCATCTTCAAGGTTTAAAATGCCTTAAACTCGAGAGCTTCCGGGAGCTCCGCCCCTGGACCCCCGGCAGGGGCTCTGCCCCTGCACCCCACCAGGGGCCCTAAGGCGGCCCCCTGGACCCCACCCGCATAGAGCTTCTCTCTGACGGGCTCGCGATGTGCGCTAAGCGTGCATTTAGGAGTCAGGGGAAATTACTTCCTTGCTCCCCCCCCCCAAGGAGCGGTTCTACGGGGGGCTTTGGGGGGCTCAAGCCCCCCCCCCAAAAAAAAAATCGCTTAATCCCCCCAAAAAAAATTTGACGACAAAGGTGCAATTTTAATACTATAAATTCAATTCAGTTCAATTCAAAATGGTATTTGTTAAAAATAATCATGCGTCGAAACATAAAACGTTGAATTGTGAACAATTTACAAATACAGAAAATCGTTTACATCGCAGATAATACATTCAAATTAATAATTTACATTTTTAATCTTTATAAGTTTTGCTCGCTCGCTTCGCTCGCTCGCAATATATAACTGCCACAACGTAATCGGGCTGCGAGATGTTTAAATATCCTCATATTGGGGTAGTTTTATAGCCCAACAATTTCTGTACATTTTCACTACAAATAAAGTCAAAATTTTTAACTCGCTCGCTTCGCTCGCTCGTAATATACATGTAGGCCTAAACTCCCACCACATAATTAGGCCGCGAGATGCTCAAATGTCCTCATATCTGGATAGTTTTATAGCCGAATGTTATTTCTGTACATTTTCGCCAAAGAAAGTGTCAAAATTTTTGCTCGCTCGCTTCGCTCGCTCGCGTTATATAACTACTATCTCATAATCGGGCAGCAAGATGCTCAAAACGTCCTTATATATAATATGCAGAGGTTTAGCCGAATATTCTGTACTTTTTCACAAGTGTCAAAATTTTTGCTCGCTCGCTTCGCTCGCTCGCAATAAAAAAGAAACTTGAAATTCTGGCAAAGAGCGTCCCCTCTCCTCCTGAGACATGACTACGTCTATGGGGAGGAGGGGGGGGGGTGTAGGGGCAACTTTATTGTTTGCCTAGACTACTGAATACTTTTTTTCTGCTGAACTTGTAGAAGTTGATCTTCAGTAATCGGTGGCAATTTTTATTGTCGGTAATCAGTGGCCTATACACCCCCCCCCCTCTGAAAGTGGTCTAGAGACGCCCCTGATTACACATATACTTCAAGCCCCCAGTAGCCCCCCCCCCCCTCGAAAACAATTCCTGACCGAGAAATTTTTTGCTCTTGCCCCCCCTGACAACCGACCCCTGTTACGCCCCTGCATGTAAGCCAGTTTGATGTTGTACTTATTGGGTGGTATTTTGATGGTGCAAACTAAGTTAGTCTGAGACTAAATTCCCGACTAGCCTCGGATTATCTTCCAAATTTTAAGCCGAGGCTTAACTTTGGTATTCAGATGCTATACTAAAGTTAAGCCTCGGCTTAAAATTTAGAAGATAATCCAAGGGTAGTCGGGACCTTAGTCTCAGACTAACTTAGTTCGCGCTATCGGAATACCATCCAATAGGATTAGGAGATGTCTAAGGGGGTGTACCCCTACAGTCTACAGGTTTACTTACAGACTCTTCATTCTCCTTATGCTCCTTGAAGATGTTGCCAATCTTCTCCCGGAACATTGTTGGTACCATGATTATGGCCGCTCTTGTTACAGCATCTGCAAAAGAAGGGAAATTTCATGTTAATGGCAAAGCACTCCAATCTATGCATTACATGCTATACATGTAAGTGGAATGGGTTAAGTCGAGCTAGTATACATTTTCGTATTTTCCACTTCATATCCATTGTACAACGAAACTTTGAATATCATAGTTGAATTTTATCAATTTCTGCATTAAACATGACAGTGTCTCAAAAATGAACAGATATTTACAGGAGTATTTTTTAAAAATATGTGAAATTTACACTAGTTGGCATGGATGACAAAAATTATCAATCATCTGTAAAGGCAGGTGCTACATCACATGGCGTCAGAGGCTGAATCAAACAAAAACAATGCAGGATGTAGATTAATTTAAGCTATACAATAGATAGTCGGATCACATTAGGCCGTACAGTAGGTAAAATTTTCTACAGCACCCGACTTTACTACAGATGATTGATAATGCAATAAAGAAGATAAAGGGAACATCTGGAAGTGGCTCTACAAGTAGCAAATGTGTAACAAGGAGGCTGACAAAAGAATTCAATGGCTGCATGTCAACACAACTTTTATACACATACACATCATTAAGAACCTATAGAAAAACACACTCTAATGAATGAGTTACATTACAATTGACATACCTTGATATTCCTTGTCATCCCGAGTGACTGGAATCCTCTCGGCTAGTATCTTGAAACACTGTGGTGTGGATTTTGCTTTCAATCGTTTCCCGTACTTAACAATGGCCATCCCGAATTTTTTGAACCCTAGGGTCATTTTGCCCTTGAAACCCTTATCCTCTGAGCTGCCAATCAGCCTGTCCATTTCAGTCATCAGCTAAGAAAAAACATACAAGAAAACAATTAATAAAAAAAAAAAACTTCACTCATTATGGCCGTTTCATTTTCTTTGGAATATCTAATGTTATGGCCTGTGTTGTGCAAGATCATAATTTGGCACACTACAGGGTCTAACAGCAATATCATTATCACATCCCTAAAGAGCATCATATTTTCGAGAAGTTACTGTAAAAGACTCCAGAATAAAACTCAATTTGTTTCTTTTACCTGCCACATATTTGATCATTCACAAGGGTTTAATGCACAAGAATCACCGACATTGTGCAAAGAATGATGTATATTAATGCATTAATTTGGCATTCACCAAAAACAGACATATCATGCCACATTTGAAATGTACATAGAAATTTATACATTATGTACATGTAAGTGGATGATTGTGTTTGTTTTTCAATATTAAATGACTTCGGCATTCTTTGGAATTTTGGATGTATTCACTGGCATGGCATACAGTCGCCTGCTGACCTGTGAATAAATGTTAGAAAACACTTGAACCCTGATGGGATATTAGAATGAATGTCTTTGATAGAGGCCTATATGAAAGCACTCTGGTGAAGGCCTGACGGTTCTCTACCGTATAAATGAGAACCATCCATATAGCTGCGTAAAAATTTTGAATGCAGAAATTAAACACAAAAAAATGGAACAATCCATTTATGGGTCATTATGTAAAATTGTCTATGCTAATTTTGGCCCTTGGTATTTGGAGATATTCTGCACTTAAAAGAAATCACCCCTCACTTCAAACAAATGCCTCAAAAAAGAAAATGTCATGCAGCTACTATTGTATTCTTAAAGCCTGGCTCCAACTGCGTTTCGAGCTTGCGTTCTGCTGCGTATTGACCAAACGCAATGTAACCCAACGCTACGCAATACAAAGAGCTAATGCAAGGTCGCAACGCAGAGGCTTTGCTTTTCTAGCTCGCCTGTTTGAATTTTTTTCAAACATCCGCAACTGAACGCAAGAACAAAATTCATACGAGCTAAGGCGAGCGGCAACCAGCTAATGCGAGCAAGGACGAGCGGACAACGAGCTGCTTATTGCAAGTCAACGCAGCTTTACTTTGCACTGGGATCGTAGGGGAAGTAGCTTGCTGCACTACAAATCTAGCCCGTCTGTCGCTTGTTTGATCTCATTCCTGCTCGAGTAACGTTTCTGTTAAATTTTTGAATGGGAATAATGCCAGGGCAAGATTCAAGAACTAAAAAATAAACAATGATGACAATAGTTAATGCAACTTTTTTCATTGTTTTATGCCAGGAAGGGCATACCGATGTATAATATAATCCCATTACAAATCTGGAAAAGAGACAAATGAAATAGAATATATAATTCTAACATTATAAAGTAGCGTGCATAGCATACGAACGCAACATCATACGAGCTCTCACGTAGCACAGGGAACTGTTACGCACTGCAGGCGCAGTAGAATGAGCAGCGGTCGAGTTTATGCGAGTGGTTGCGCAGCGAAACGAGGTTAAGCGAGCTTGTGCGAGCTGCTAGCAAGCAACGAACGAGTGGCAAACGAGATACACACCAAAGAGGCGAGCAGTATTCGCAGTGGACCGTGCTGTTATGAGCAAAAGCGAGCGCAGACATGTTTTTTAAACAATTATACAAGCTACAACGCAACAGTGTGACCGCTTTTGCCGCGGAGAGCTACGTAAGGCTGCGTTCGGCTAGCGCAGCCATACGCAGCTGAAACGTTTGAGCCAGGCTTATATGCACTTTCGAATTTCTAGCATTAACTTGTGCCCACCTGCGATTCTTGGAATAGCCATGGATAAGTATCCTGTATATCTTGAATTGTTGCATTCTCTTTTACAATAGTGTTCCTCCGAGCACTTAATGTCATATCCATGCCTGTTGCAACTCTTTTGATGTCAGGATACTTCTTTTTGAACTCATCCTGCATTATCTTGATGTGCTTTTTGATGCTGTCATCATCTTCCGTGTCCGGCATTGATGGTAAGTAATTTTGTACACCCCATACTGCTGGAGCAACTGATGAAGCAGTTGCTTTGCATACCGGCTTGGTTGATTGTCTCTTCTTCCGCCATGCAAAGTTTACAGTTGTTAGCTCGTCGTTCCTTAGAGCATCTCTTTTGTTTTGGAAGTAATATGTGAGCTTCTTCCTGTACATCACCTGCAATGACAAAAAAGGGAAACAGAAATCGTGCTGGTTTAGAGAATGGAACACTATTTGGTTGAACTATTGGATGTAATGTGTACTCATCCATTATGATGTAATGTAAGGGACGCATCATTAGGTCTTCAGGGTGTTAGGTCATTAGGAAGTCGGGTTCGGGGCCAATTTTTTTTTTTTGCTGTTGTTGTTAAAATGACCTCTCCTACAAAATTACAAAAATGCACTTATGACACTCTTGCAGCTAAGTGACAATATATATTTCCTCATACAATAACACCTAAAATGCATTTTACAGGGGTTGCCATTTGGACTTTGCATAAGAGCAAAAAACAGCTATTCTAAGAGATTTTATGAAAAACACTAGAAGAGTATTCTAGGTTAATAACAACTTTATTTACAAGTCAGACGGGCAATATATAGCTCTTCTCAGATCTTTTCAGAAGATTTTTAAGAAGAGCAATTTCTTTTGCTCTTTTTAAATGGTAATCTCTGGTTGTACTGTTTGAAATTTGAATAGAAACAACTCTGAATGGCAGTTATCAATGACAATAAAAACTTTGCGGTCATCTATTCTTTGGCGATTGTGTGAATTCCTCATTTAATGTTTTTGAACCTTTGGTCTTCTAGAGAGCTACAATCCTTCAGAAAAGAGCTCCTTGGTCTGAAATATATCACAAATTCACACAATGACCCCCAAAAGACGGTGAATGGTTTATATTTTTGTCCAGTGCACATGTACTAATGTATTTTTGGTATCACTACCAAATATGAATTAGATATACATGTACCAAAATAAAAGTTGCTTTATAACCTACCTTGCGACTTCCACAATTGACATCTTTCAAGTTGCAGTCCAGTCTAGGATATCGCTTGAACAATTGGTCAATAAGTAACGTATATTCAGCAGGCTTTGGGTACACACTGTTGTGATAAATGCAAAGAAATTGGAATGAAAGAAGTCAAATAATGATATTAATAATAATAATAAAATAAAGATAAATTTAATAAGCTCATAATAGGTATGTATCTCTCTATGTGCTTTATATAGTGATACATAATATATACATACAAAATTAATGGATATAAAACAGAATATTTTAAGGATTACAAAGTAGTCCTAAGGGAAGAAAATACTAATGCAACATCAAAATATAACATATGGTCATTGAATTAAAATTCAGGCATAAGACATGTGTGAAATATTTATAAATTATTAGTAAAATGACAGTAAACTATGTTATGAAATGTTACACAATTACAAAATCTTTATAATTGAGACTATACAGTACTGGCAATTACGAACGAAACTGGTAAGTTTTAAGGAGCTTTTTAAAAGTTTGTTGTGATGTGGCCTTGCAGATGGAGAGAGGGGGTGAGATCCAGAGTGTTGGGACTGCTACTTCAAAGGATCTTTGGCCGTAGGATTGAGTTCTTCATGAATAAAAAGATATGTATGTAACATTGTGTGATATTCCTTCAATGATTTCAGGTGAATTTTAAAATGTCTGAGAGGAATGCAAAACGGTTTAAACCCAGCGGTCAGTCTCCAAATTTCAATGCCCGTGCATCCAGTGGGACACAGAGCGCTTACTCTTTGCACATGCGGGGATAGGAATTTGCCTTATATTTGCTGTGCTGGTAAATTGACGCAACCTGCGCCTAAAATACATGTAGTTCAGCATACCAACAGTTTTTTTTTTCCTGATATTTTAGACATTTCTGGATCAAATTTGCTCAAATAAAAAATGAATATATTCAAAATTAATAATCTATTAAGATCATATTATATACTGGATTCCGTTCCAAGTGACAAAGTACCGGTAGTTAAATGTCCAAGGCGCCCTCTCATCCACTACAAAACCATCTCTTTAATTACCAGTACCACTGTTACTATGTCAAAAGGTTCATGCTAAGCGAGGCTCAAACCAGTGATCACAATGCAAAAGCTAGGGCATGTCCAAATTCAGAACACGTGCATCAGGTCTCTGCCCTATGACTTTTAGTACAATGACCTATTAAAACCCAGTTAACCTGGGACTGGTGGGTGTGGTGATAGCTGATAAGGGTCTGCAAGCGTAGACTACACTATACTAGCCATGGTAACATGTATGGTCACTTTGCTAAGATGTCGCATTGGATATAGCCTCTTGGAGGCGAAAACTTCTGGCGAGCGAAGCGAGCCTGAGAAACCGAGGCGCTTGCGCCGAGGGCCTCTTGACACCCAACCCGAATAATATATTCATGAGGCATGGTTTCCTAATGATTATGCATGAACGTGAAGTTATATTATCACGGCGATCGTCGAGCGCATTGACCAATGACATCTCACACTTCCCATCCATTTTCCTTCATTTCTTCTTCAATTTTGAAAATAAAAATATAATAACTGGCTGATATGATGATTTCCCTTTTCTAATTTGTAAAGATCATTCAGATTTATTGTCATTTGCCGAAGTTATGGCAGTTTTGCTTCGACACTTCCCAGCGGTTTCACGGCACGTTCCGTTTGCTCTACCTTGCTCAACGGTGAAGCGCCCAGCGAGGTCATAGCCAATGCGATGCGTGGGTTCGTGGAACAGCTCGCGCTCATTGGCTAATCATTTTTCCGACCAGCATATGGTCGGAAAAATCGTCAAAACAATGAAATACAAAAGAAATTCAAGGCGGATGACAAAAGGCCCTCGGCGCAACCGCTTTGGTTTAGCTGGCACGTACCACTCGTCAGAAATTTCGCCTCCATATCGCCTAGGATTCCAACAGCGCCAGGGCCTCGACAAGAGGCTACATTGGATGTTGTAGTTACCTAATAAATCTTGTATATAGTTCATGTTCTTAAGCCATCTCTACTGGTCTGTAATTGGTGTCTATAGCCACCAAAATAGTGGGTAGAATAGCAAGCATCACATGCAGTACTAAATATACATGAACAAATTGCACCCAAAGTAACATGTCGCCCAATGAAATAACTTTATATATGTACATTAAGAGTCGCATACTGCATCATAACTACAATACTTGAAAACTTGTCGATAGCACGCATGTACACGACTACATGTACCTTCACACATGTACTTACTTCTTATGCTGCATCACAGACTTGAATATTATGTCAAATATCGCTGACCTTTCCGAGACCCTCAAGTCATTTCCAAGTGGCAGTGACAGTAGCTTCTTGTGAATTGCTGGAGGTAGATCTGGCAACTTCCAATTTACTATCCAACATGAAACTGGCCTATAATCAAACAATAACATAACAGCTAGATTAGCTATCCATCTCTCACTCACTAGGCTATGTACATGTACATAATGCATTTAACATTTGACTGCAAAAGCTACTACTACCACTCATTTTGGTTCAGCGCTTCTCAGCTACAAGTGTAAAAAGTGGAATGTTCTTGACAAAACTCCACCCTGGGCCTTGTACCCTGAAACATGCTTTAATAATTATGTTATTTGTCTGTTTAAGTCTTAAGTGAGGAAATACATGTAGGACTTCATGGCTCTACTGTTTCTAGGGTTGATTTTGATGTCGAACACCAAGCTGTAAATTCTGCATAAGAAGAACAGAACATAAATAACAGGAAAACTCTAACAGACTTTTTAAAAATGGTGTACAAAAATGCAACATCAGCATAAGCATGAAGCTATAATAAGGATGCAAAGTTTTAGAAAATTTCTGGGAATTTCAGAAACTTTCAATGGAATTTTCAATAGGCTGAATTTTTAGGAATTTGGGGAATTTTCATTTTTATTATTTTAAATGGAAACTTTCATCAGCACTCTGCAGTTCAGTTGTTTATTACTTTCTCTATGTATAAAATAGCTTTATCTCAGGTTTGGCTTACCTCAACCTGGACCTTTCATGAGGATCAATCTGTGCTTCTCCTTGATCCTTTTCCTCCACCTCCATTTCAACATCTCTGCGACCAGTATCAGAGTGATCTTCAGTGCTAGTATCTTCAGGTTTCTCAGACACGACTGGCTGTGCAGCAGCAGTGGGTTGCACCATGTCTATGTGAACTGGTATGATCTGCACTATGGACTGAACTTTAATCTTGATTCCACCAGATATAGGTTCATCAGCAGGCTCGATGTCGACAAAACATCCAAAATCAGAGTCCCATTTTTGGAGCAAGATAGTTGTCTGATCACCACTGAACAAGTTGCTTGCCTTTTCCATGAGCTCTTCCATGCTAACTCCATTTGGGTTGTCATTTTCTAGCTCAACCTTTTTGCAGCGTTCGTTATAAAGGAACACGAATTTGTGCCTGAAACATTATTTAAAAAAACAACAAATTGGCTCGTCTTGCAAGATAATCAAAAATTAAGTTACGGTAACTGTCTAAAAGGTTAATACATGCACCTGCACTGGGGTATAAATAGCCACTTCGAATATGTGAAGTACATGAAGTACTGCATAATTATGTAGTATGCTGATAAAATAACAAAATTCCAGATGTCCAAGCCTACAAGTACACCAAAAAACTAACCATGAATGTTTATGAGTGGAACAGCAAGAATATTTTCATGAGGTGAAAGATTGAATGGAACATTTAATTTTTCACCAAAATAAGATATCCTTTCCATTGCACAGATGAAAAACATGCATTTTTGTTTTATACATCAAGGTAGATCCTTGTCATTTGATATATAAAAGTTGACAAATGTACTATCAATGGGTGATTTTGTGTTGGTGGACTAAAAAATTTGAAACCAGCCGTTCAGCTAAACACCGCGCCTCACAATTCAGTGAAATGTCTCGGCGATGGATTAAAAATCTGTATTACGAAAAAATTGAGCAAACTCATGAAATTTACTGTAAATTTCCAGGTTATATTACAAATTTTGACTGTAAAATAATGTGTTCCAATCATATGAACATGGTTTCCACTATAAATCTTTCGAGACTGCGCCACACTACGCGCATTACGTTCCTACTTCAGCAGTGCGCCGCAGACTCAGAGTCTGTGGCACATCAAACAACGTTCGGCTGGTGTGTGCATTAAATGTGTGAGTTTGCCCATGGTTTATGCGTTATTGATTACACATAAAATGTTGAGGCATGGAATGGAACAAAAATACACAATAAAAACTGAAATGGAACAAATATTTAATAACACATGACCTATTTTCCTCCAATCAAATGAAAATCTAATATTTGCCACCTAAGAAAGTTTTGGTGGATGGGGGTGAATGAGATTCAAATTCAAGCTAGCTGTAAAGGCCAAGACTAATACCTCAGCAATTAACATCAAGACCAAGACCAACCTGCTTTTAAATGCTCGAATTGGCAGATTCAAATTACTATTCCTGAAAACATACAGAGCTCTACAGCTCGATGTGATATTTCAGTGGTATGAAATCTAAATGATCACTTTGGTATACACCCAGTGGATGGTGGTCAACAAGATTGGAGGGTTGACACAAAATGTATCCAAAGTTATTTTCCTCTTCAGCTACAGTGTAAGCATGGAAGTGACGGGTGTATTGTACTTTTACATGTCTGCATAACAGATATGGCTCTCCTCCTACTATGTAGCAAGAGTCAATGATGGCAAATTGATCCCTGAGAGTCTGCTTTTCAACCAGTACAGCTGAACCACAAAAATATCTGATGCCATTGAAAGCAACCATTTTTGCTTTGTACACCTTCTCATTATCTCCTACAATTTCACCTAGCTGTTGTCTTTCCTCTCTTGACAATAATATGAGTGGGTACATGACACCACCAGAATGCTCCACTCCTTCCTGTGACAAAAAGTTAGTCTTGGTCCTTCTTGAAGCCTGCATATACTCATGTCTTTCAGCTAAGCTTTTGCATATATTCTTCCTGTTTCTTGTAGAATGATACACCTCCTTAAAATAATTATGCTTACCCTCAAAACGCATTGTCCAACAATGAATCAGCGGACCAAAAGCCAACATTTTCTCAGGGTAGTGAATCAGAAAATGAAACTTTGGCTTCATTGTTGTCTCCTCAGGAGCTACATCATAATACTTGGTCAAGAACTCCTCAATAACATCGGCCAGTAAACCTGTCAATTCTGGGGATACCTTGGGACTTGTAGAAATCTCCACAACATCTAACAGCAGTAACACAACCTCCCAAAAGGGGTCATGTTGTGGAACCTTTGTCCCTACCATTAGAGGAAGCAGCCTCAATAAACACCAAGTTTGTAGAGCAGTTTGCTTTATTTTGAACAAATTCAGAGTAGGTGCCAGAACTGATGGTTTGTTGGTTTTATCTGAGGCATCATATGGAAATTCTTTTATCTGATTATTCAGGTATTCCAAGGTGAAATAGCCTTCCAAAACAAAGTGAGATATTGCATTGCCTAGTACCTCCGGCACAATGCCCTCAAAAAGATCATGGCCTATGTCAGGGGCAAGACCACTCGTAACATGGAAGTGCTCAAGTTTGTTCAAACAGCTGTCACTCTTTACCCCATAGACTGAACATAGTTTCCTATCTCTGTCTACCATGTGTACTTGCTGGGAATGAGAATCTTTGGATCTGTTTTTAAGTTGTTCTGACATCCTAAAATGATCCTTCAAACATGCATTGCGAATGTTGCAAAAGCGACACAGTCGATCTACAGTTGCAAAGCTTTCCATAAATCCCCCTATGGAATGGGCGCCTAGGTTATCTGCTGCAAGAAATGATAGTGTGCCATGCATGACATGTTCCACACCATCTTTATGAACAACTATGCCATCTGTTTCTAAAATCTTTAAATCTTCTAATAATGGTTCCAAGATTCTTTCAAAGCCATATTTCTTAACAAGAGAAGACTTGCAAAGTATGGCAAGCTGAATGACATACAGTTTTGATCTGAATTGGGGATGAAGATTCCCCAAAACAAAATAAAACCCTGCAATTTTCAACCCTTTTGCCTTGTTGCTTAACGGATTGCCTAGGGTGAAATCATCGTAGTATAACTGAATCTGCAAGCTCATTGGGTCCTCTGCAAACAATGCATTTTGTCTGAAATTATCTCCATCACAAAAGTCACCTAAAACATTGTCTTGTGCTGCATGTCCTTCATAAACTTCAGAAAACACATCATCATGCTCCAGTAAATTTTTAATAGTTTTCAGTATAGGTACATACTGAAATGTCTCTTTTCCACCTTCTCCTAGAACATATTCAACAGGAGATACATGGTGGAAGTTCTCAGTAACATGCTTATTCAAATTACGCTGATCACTGAAGTGTGTAAATGCTTTTTCATATTCAGTTTTCTCAAGAGCTTCAGTCAGACCATTTTGTTGTAATTGATCCAAATCTACTCCATTTTCTCGAAGGCATTCGTTGACTTTAGCTGTTATATCTTGTCTACATTGTTCCATCAAATCAGCAATTTCATCAGACACAAAGGTACATGTCTTTCCAGTTGCCAAATATTTTTCCCTTAGGTATAGTAGAAAAGAGCTAGCTTCCCTGGATGGGTCAGGCCTAGGGTCTACTTGCGGGTCATCTTGGCCCTGTTCCAGTTCATCTTCCACTGGTTCAACAGCTGGATGATCTAGGCCTACATCTTTCTGAACTTCCTTATGTTTGGATCGAACATGAACACGGTATGATCTAACATTAGCATAGGTCTTATGGCATCCATCAATTCCACAGGTAATGTAGAAATTAGGCCCAGTGTGAATGTAGCGGTAGTGTTTCAATAATAAAAAGAACTGTGGACTCGAAAAGTCACAGTCACAGCAGGTAAACAACATGTTCATCAAACAATTTCCAACATACATGTAATACAAATATTATAGCCTATTTGCAGACACATGAGAACCCTTCAGACAGTAAACAGTAAAATAAATCATATCAATTGCAAGATTCATTGCATTGTAGGGAGCGCATATTTATAGCGACTGAACAAATGCACTAAGCAACGGAATGAGCCACATGATGAGCTGAATGATTGTAGTGCTGCATGAGAGGAGTTCTGTAAAAATAAAAATACACAGAAATTAAACACTAAAAATATGACTTCACAACCTACTCAGTATGAGTTTGAATCTAGTTGCGGAGGTTTTTGAAACAATAGGAATTCCCTTTAAACGGTAAGAAAAAATGATGATTTATTCAATTTGTTCAGTTAAAAATGTTCTTTATAATCTGTGGCCTAGGCCAAGTAAATAGTTTGATATTTACTGAAGAAATATATATAAACAAACGACATTTTTACTGTTCAAAACTGGACCAGTGAAGTTTGCACAGGAATGTCTATGGAAGTCTTCTGTCTCTAAGGGAGAGGAGCTGACCTTACCCAAATAAGAGGCTCACGACGATATTAGAGACAGAATTTTCGGACTAGAAAGAGTTATGACTATCAATTTTCCAAGAAATGATATCTAAAAAATGTTAATAAATAAAAATTTTGAGGTCCTCCAGGAGCTTTAAGGTATAGATGGCTGGATCATCCATACATGTAAGACCATATCCCTTTCTTTTTTTTTTTTTTTTTTTTTTTTTACAATTAATAAATATTTTTTAATGACATACCATCATCTGCCGCTTTGAAGTGTTTTTCTTTCTTTTTTATTTTAGAATCAATTACAAAGATCATTTTCTACTTTGGCATGAAGGTGCATTGAAGATGCATATAATTGTTTCATGTGGGGGGAGTCATTGCCATGGTAACCATGTTTTAAAAAAGAAAGTAAAGATTTCTTGTGAGCGCTGTAGTAGCTGTGGTTCTTGTACGATCATTTTCTACTTTGGCATGAAGGTGCATTATGGTCAGACTCTGCTTTTTGGTGTGGGCGGTGTCCTCGTTGCCATGGTAACCATATCATTTAAAGGAAGAGTGAAGATTTTACACAAAATTTCATTAAATTTTTTATCCAAATGGGGGATGGGTCACGGGTTTGTGGTATACATGTACTTGGACAGGTTCCCTTTCCGAGTGCCCTTTTTATAGTTTTAATAATCCTTTGTAAATTTTGTAATTGATTCTAAAATAAAAAAGAAAGAAGATTTCTTGTGAGCGCTGTAGTGGCTGTACAGCCACTACAGCGCTCACAAGAAATCTTTACTATTTCTTATAAAAACATGGTTACCATGGCAACGATAAACTCCGCCCACAAAAAAAAACGATAGGCTTCTTCCTTTTACCATACTACACCTTCATGCCAAATTAGGAGATGATCGGACAAGAACTAAAGCCGGAAGAGCGCTCACAAGAAATCTTTACTATTTCTTATAAAAACATGGTTACCATGGCAACGATAACTACGCCACACACTAAAAAAAATGATAAGCTTCTTCCTTTACCATACTACACCTTCATGCCAAATCAGATGATCGGACACGAACGAAAGCGGGTAGAGCGCTCACAATAAATCTTTACTATTTCTTATAAAAACATGGTTACCATGACAACGATAACTCCGCCCACACTCAAAAACTAAAATACATGAACAGAAGCTCAATACTCAATAGTAATAGGCCTACAATCATTACAATATCTAGTGTTCATTTTGAAAGAAATAACTAATTGAAATATTACCTGTTAGCCATTTTTTCAACGACAACGTCAAGTCTCCTTGACCTTGCAACCCAGCTGCTCGATATTCGTCGTCGTCTGCGATGAAATTTTGCTCGCACGATCCCGATCGAGCTGAAAAAGTGTGGTCACGTGATCTCAACAGCGGGAATATATACATCGTAAAGCTACCACAAAAATTGTAAAACCAATTGCTCCAACAAATTCGTAACAGCGTTTACGAGTTATCGATGCTTTACTAACTATTGCATTGTCGTAGAACTTCCAAATTCGATTGGTAAAACCCGCTCTACAACTATATCCATTATATGTACGAGTCTTGCATACGCCCGGTTTTATTTAAAACTCGTAAAGCATCGTAAAAACTGGCAGCATATGCTAAACCAGTTCACTTTACTAATTTAAATTAGTAGAACACTACGAAAAACAAGCTTTTGTTTTCAGTGTTGATAGTTAAAAACGCATTTCGTCCATTTCCGTGTGTAGTATGCGGATATGACCTCCGGTATGCCGTTTTGAGCCCTGATTTCAATTTAAAACAGTAAGACCCAGACAAAAAGTTTTGGCATGTGACCTATATGAGAGTAAAGAGCAACTATTCAGCTTTAATCTCATATAGGTCATGATTTAGTTAAAATGTCATACGATAGTTTTAAAAGCCTTGATAGTTAAAAACGCATTTCGTCCATTTCCGTGTGTAGTATGCGGATAAGACCTCCGGTATGCTGTTTTGAGCCCTGATTTCAATTTAAAACAGTAAGGCCCAGACAAAAAGTTTCGGCATGTGGCATATATGAGAGTAAAGAGCAACTATTCAGCTTTAATCTCATATAGGTCATGATTTAGTTAAAATGTCATACGATAGTTTTAAAAGCCTTGAATGTTAAAAACGCATTTCGTCCATTTCCGTGTGTAGTATGCGGATAAGACCTCCGGTATGCTGTTTTGAGCCCTGATTTCAATTTAAAACAGTAAGACCCAGACAAAAAGTTTCGGCATGTGACATATATGAGAGTAAAGAGCAACTATTCAGCTTTAATCTCATATAGAACATGATTTAGCTAAATTGTCATACGATACTTTAAAAAGCATTCAAAGATAAAAATGAATTTTGTCCATTTCCGTGTGTAGTATGCGGATAAGACCTCCGGTATGCTGTTTTGAGCCCTGATTTCAATTTAAAACAGTAAGGCCCAGACAAAAAGTTTCGGCATGTGACATATATGAGAGTAAAGAGCAACTATTCAGCTTTAATCATTATTTAGTTAAAATGTCATACGATACTTTAAAAAGTATTCAAAGATAAAAACGCATTTCGTCCATTTCCGTGGGTATATAGTATGCGGATAAGACCCCCGGTATGCCGCTTTGAGCCCTGATTTCAATTTAAAACAGTAAGACCCAGACAAAAAGTTTCGACATGTGGCATATATAATAATAATAATAATAATAACAACGGTTGCTTATAAAGCGCTTTACAAGAATATACCAAAGCGCTTACATTATCATTATTACCCCGGTCACTGGATTCAAGTATACCATCCCGCACATCACAGTGCACAATCTCCACTCCCTGGGGAGCATTCCAGCCAGTCGCCTTTTTACGGGCGCGCACATGCTAATCCAATCACACTGACCTTCGCATCCTACCGGGTACCCAATTAGCACCTGGGTGGAGAGGGTGGAGAGTGAAGAGGAACTATTCAGCTTTGATCTCATATAGGTCATTATTTAGTTAAAATGTCATACGATAGTTTTAAAAGCCTTGAATTTTAAAAACGCATTTCGTCCATTTCCGTGTGTAGTATGCGGATAAGACCTCCGGTATGCTGTTTTTAGCCCTGGTTTCAATTTAAAACAGTAAGACCAAGACAAAAAGTTTCGGCATGTGGCATATATGAGAGTGAAGAGGAACTATTCAGCTTTGATCTCATATAGGTCATGATTTATTTAAAATGTTTTTAGCCCTGGTTTCAATTTAAAACAGTAAGACCCAGACAAAAAGTTTCGGCATGTGGCATATATGAGAGTGAAGAGGAACTATTCAGCTTTGATCTCATATAGGTCATGATTTAGTTAAAATGTCATACGATAGTTTTAAAAGGCTTCGAATTTAAAAACGAGTTCTGTACATTTCCGCTATTTTGTGCGGATAAGACCTCCGGTATGCTGTTTTGAGCCCCAATTTCACTTTAAAACAGTAAGACCCAGACAAAAAGTTTCGGAATGTGACATATATGAGAGTGAAGAGGAACTATTCAGCTTTGATCTCATATAGGTCATTATTTAGTTAAAATGTCATACGATAGTTTTAAAAGCCTTGAATGTTAAAAACGCATTTCGTCCATTTCCGTGTGTAGTATGCGGATAAGACCTCCGGTATGCTGTTTTTAGCCCTGGTTTCAATTTAAAACAGTAAGACCCAGACAAAAAGTTTCGGCATGTGGCATATATGAGAGTGAAGAGGAACTATTCAGCTTTGATCTCATATAGGTCATGATTTAGTTAAAATGTCATACGATAGTTTTAAAAGGCTTCGAATTTAAAAACGAGTTCTGTACATTTCCGCTATTTTGTGCGGATAAGACCTCCGGTATGCTGTTTTGAGCCCCAATTTCACTTTAAAACAGTAAGACCCAGACAAAAAGTTTCGGAATGTGACATATATGAGAGTGAAGAGGAACTATTCAGCTTTGATCTCATATAGGTCATTATTTAGTTAAAATGTCATACGATAGTTTTAAAAGCCTTGAATGTTAAAAACGCATTTCGTCCATTTCCGTGTGTAGTATGCGGATAAGACCTCCGGTATGCTGTTTTTAGCCCTGGTTTCAATTTAAAACAGTAAGACCCAGACAAAAAGTTTCGGCATGTGGCATATATGAGAGTGAAGAGGAACTATTCAGCTTTGATCTCATATAGGTCATGATTTAGTTAAAATGTCATACGATAGTTTTAAAAGGCTTCGAATTTAAAAACGAATTCTGTACATTTCCGCTATTTTGTGCGGACAAGACCTCCGGTATGCTGTTTTGAGCCCCAATTTCACTTTAAAACAGTAAGACCCAGACAAAAAGTTTCGGCATGTGACATATATGAAAGTAAAGAGCAACTATTCAGCTTTGATCTCATATAGGTCATTATTTAGTTAAAATGTCATACGATAGTTTTAAAAGGCTTCAAAATTAAAAATGAATTTTGAACATTTCCGCTATTTTGTGGGGATAAGACCTCCGGTATGCTGTTTTGAGCCCTGATTTCAATTTAAAACAGTAAGACCCAGACAAAAAGTTTCGGCATGTGACATATATGAGAGTAAAGAGCAACTATTCAGCTTTGATCTCATATAGGTCATGATTTAGTTAAAATGTCATACGATAGTTTTAAAAGGCTTCAAAATTATAAATGAATTTTGAACATTTCCGCTATTTTGTGGGGATAAGACCTCCGGTATGCTGTTTTGAGCCCTGATTTCAATTTAAAACAGTAAGACCCAGACAAAAAGTTTCGGCATGTGACATATATGAGAGTAAAGAGCAACTATTCAGCTTTGATCTCATATAGGTCATTATTTAGTTAAAATGTCATACGATAGTTTTAAAACCCTTCCAATCTAGTCCTTCATTCCCATTGACGTTATCGCCAACGGAGATCCGGAAAATTTTCTTTTTCCTTTTTGATTGGAGATTTTGACGACATCATAATCCTCTTATTGGTCGCTGGCTTATTGGTCGCCAGTTTCAAGGAGCGCATCACAACGACATTCTGCTTGTCGCTAAGTTGGTTCCGGCGCTAATTTCCAAAGGTCGCATAGCGTGTAACAACATTCTGCTAGAACACCTCCCGACGAATTCGTGCAAGTGACATTTTTCAATTGACTTTTACGTCATTATTACGTCATGTTTTATGATATTAAGGACATCACGTGATAGAGCTTTTAAAACACTATCAACTGACATGAAAATCGAAAAATCGATTCTTGGACCGAAAATAGACCTAACGACAATATGCCATGCGCACGACGATTTCACACTTTTGGCAATTCTTTGAGCACTATCTTGATTACAACCGGAACAACACTTTAAGTCAAACTTAACTCTTTGTGAAACATCCCCTGGTGCCCTTGTATCAGGGCGCATGCAGAACATCTGCCTGGAACAAGCCTATCCCTTGTGGTTGTATGTATTCAGGTATTTCAACTTGAAAACATTGTACATGCTAACTGACACAAGATGAAACAATGCCAGCCCTATAAAAATATAAATTATTAACAAATACATGTCCATTAATAATCCAGTTCCAGTAGGGTAAAAAGAAATAAGCTAATGAAGACTAGTCTTTTAAAATGATAGTGAATCGTTGACTGATCAGGTTGATGCAGTATAATCTAGGATTTTGGATTCCTTAAATTTTTCTTTTTGAAAGAGTGACTGTCCTGATTGTTTAATTAATGTTGTATTTTATTGTAGGCTAATTTGGTTGGGTTATACCTAGAAAGTAAAAGTGAAATTGGTGTAATGGTGCATCAGTATAAACTGCTTGAAATTGCACATTGCAATGTTTCAGGTAAAAATATAAAGTACGTGAAAAGGAAATTTGCTTCTCCCCCCCCCCCCCCGGGGGGGGGGGGGGGCGGGGGTCACAGACAAATGTGCTAGCCAAGCGCGCCCACACACTTAAAAAATGGACCCTAAATAGCGTTTTGCACGAAGTCTAATTTGCACCCTTATACGGCGTCACATCAGAAAAACATACCCGACATGGCGCCAACAGGGTCATCAAGCCACCCAAAAATACCCTAAGGGGCGTATAAATTATTATGGTACCAACCCTTAATGGCGTTTGATATAAATAACCCCTAAAAAGCACGAAAACAACAAAATAACGCTTTTCGAGTACAAACATAAACTTTTAGGGATATCATACTTAATTCATATGCAAACGATCCAAATCACCAATCAGATGAAAAGCAGAATGTAAGGATTATCGTAACATGTAATTTATACCCTAAATGTCGAAGACCGAATTTGTTATTTAGTACTCGAAACGGCGATTGAAGCTCAAAAACACCCCCTTTTTGAGGAAAACGTCGAAGACGCCAACAGACCCTTTTCGACGCTTTGTGTGGACGCGGTTGCATAGCACGTAATGTGATGAGTGAACCCACCCCCCACCCCGGTCGCCTCTTTGTATTTCTTGTTTTTATTTATTCATTTTGTAAACTGAGTAAAGAAAATAATGCAAAAATTACCTTATTTTTGGTAATCCTAATGCGCTAAAGTTGTATAAGTTGAACTGAGCATTAGCTACAAAAATTAGGACCCTGTTTTGCTATTTGGTTTTTCAACACTTTCAAAAACAACGAATTGATTGGTCAATTCTATTTTGTGAAAGAAGGACAGTGAACTCGATTTTGTGTGCGGTTAATTGCAAAACGTTCTTATGAAAGATTTTTTCTTCTTTTTCAGATTCTGACTTCTCAAGTTACTTTATATACTCACTGAAATGAATTTTCAATTATGATGCTACTGTTTGTGGATTGCTGGTCGATCCTGCCAGTCATTTTTTTTTTTTTTTTTTTTTGGTAGTATTTGTATTTACTTACATCTCATGTTAAAACATTACTGTAATGTTCACACATTTATGGTTGCCCAATTAAAAAGATTTGCTTTCCACATTTTGGTTTGAGCATCCAAGTATGTTTCGGATTCTTCCGCCTATGAGGAAGATACAAATCATTTTGCCAGAATTATGTACTTTGCGGTATTATTTCTTTTTCTTTTTGTGTTGTTGTTCAACTCAGAGTAGACGATATTGTATTTTTGAAATATAATTTTCTAATTACTTTGTACATGAAGACTTGTTGGCATTAAAAACTTGACAGTATTGTTTTTGTTTTTCAAATGCGGAATAAACTTAATTATGTAGGAAAGTATAGAGATGCTGATATGTTTAGTCGCATTGTGTTTTCGGTTAAAGGTGATCTTGAGTTCTGGCAATGATGGGAAATAAAATACTCAAAAGAATCAAACACACAAATTAACTTCATCAGCCAAATGAATTTTGCTGCATATAGATCACGGCAAAGAGGAAAGGAAGTCTGATTTTTTGTACCTTTCTGTGTGATTTGAGTTTAGAACTGCAAGATTCATTTACTGTGTGATAATTGATTGAGAATTATTTTACCACAATACTCTCAAAGTAGAGTTTTCCATAACCAGAACGTAAGATTATTACTTTCAACATGAGAGGAGATACACAGGCTACGAGAGAGAGAGAGAGAGAGAGAGAGGGGGGGGGGGGGGTGGGGGAGGGTTGAGCTTGTGAGGAGGGTAGAGAGGGTGGAATGTACAGTGGAACCTCGTTATAACAAACTTCTTGGGACCAAGGAAATTACCTCTTTATATCGAAATCTTGTTATATCAGGACTAAAAAAAATAATAATACAAAAAAAAAACCCCAAAATAGAATACAAATAAGTGTTACCGGAAAAATTATCTTGTTATAATGAGACTTTGTTATAACAATGTTCTCTATAACCAGGTTTCACTGTAGTGAAGAGGGGGAGAAAGGGTGTGCTTACAGAGGGAGGGAGAGGGAGGGGGAGTGTGAGGGAGAGAGAGAAAGTGAGTGACAAGAGATAGAGAGGGTGTGCATAGAGAGAAAGAGGGGGGGGATAGTGTAAGAGGGAGATAGGGAAGGGTATAGTGAGAGGACGAGGGAGAGAAAGCGGGTGTAGTGAGAGAGGGGGAGGAGTGACCGTAATAGGGAGAGGTAATCGGAATGAGAAAGGGGGCGGAGGGAAAGAGTGATGATGATAGAGGAGGGGGTAGTGTAAGGGGGATAAGGAGAGGTAGGGAGAGAGACAGTGATGTAATAGTGAAAGATAAAGATACATAGGGAGGGGGAGAGATACGGAGAAAAACGTGGAAGAAAGGGAGATCTAACCAATTCTTATAGTCATTCTTGCTATTATGCACGGGGGAGGGGACAAGTTGTTGCAAATTTTGAATTCTGGCTGTCAGGCCAACTTCGCTGAAAAGTTTGCCCAAGAATTCCGGCCTTTTTTCAGGGTGACCCGTATTTGTTGAAAAGGGTCAGAAAGATAAATAAATAATTTGACATCAGTTGTTTACAGGCACAAATTTTTCGGAGGTAGTTGTTTTTCCGAAGGTTCTTAATTCCGAAACGCAAATTTCCCGTATGGGTTCATAATTCTGAAAATGAAATAGGGTTCGTAGTTCCGAACATTTCGATGCATTACTCAGAAGATTCGTATTTCCGAAAATGAAATAGGGTTCATAATTAACACGATAAAAACTACTTTCGAAAAATAAACTCAAGGGCAATTTCAAAAGCCTATTGTACTGCCCATAGAAATCTTGTTCGGATTACGTAATACGCCATTGTAATGTTCGCACATTTCTAAAGGTGATACAGGGCTATTGAAATTGTCTTGAAATTTTTATCGTGTTAATTCCGAAAATGAAATATGCTTCATAATTCCGAAAATGGAAAAGGGTTCATAATTCCGAAGGTTCATAATTCCGAAAATACAATAGCGCAATACATAACTTTTCGGAATTGCGAACCTTCGTAAATATGAACGCTTTTTCATTTTCGGAATTCATTTCATTTTCGGAATTACAAACCCTATTTCATTTTCGAAATTATGAACCCTTTTTCACTTTCGGAATTATGAACCTTTGGAAAAACGACATGTAACCAATTTTTCGTAGGGGCGTCAAACCTCACCCCATCATATATGTATATCGGCACTACTGTCCATGTTTAAAAAATATTCGTGTAAATTATTGATGAAAGGCTGCGTATCGATTAAAAAAAACAGGACAGCAATTATTTTAAGGGCTAAATTGATCACATTTTGTTCTTTAAATTGGCAACAATAATATTTTTCTTTTAGTGCTAGATGGTTCTAATAGGTGTAATGTCATTTAGAACAATAAACATGGTCAGTGATTTTATCGATACGTTGAAAAAATTGCCAATTTTGATGAAAAACAATGATTTTGAATCTCTCAATGTGTTGCCAATTTAAGGATTTTGAAGCTTATTCTCCTTTTTAAAATTCCTGACATCAAACGCAATAAGGTCATGTAACAAAAATGGACATAGCATGTGCAGAAATTTTTGCTCTTTCTACTCATGCATCAGGTATATTTTTTAGAGCTCTGAATCAAAAGTTTTGAGCCAAACCACAAAATTTGGTCAATTGTCTCGAAAGGGTTTAAAAACTCAAGAAATATTTTCACTCTAGATTATCAAGAGTTAATATCGATTGTTTCCTCCAGTCATAGAAACAAATCGATAAGCCATTCAGTGATTGTTGAAAGAGAAAGTGAGAAGAAACCGCAGCGCGTCCTTTGTTAAATTGTTGGTCAAAATAGGGATGTGTTGTTTACCAGGTGATCCGGTGTTTTCATTTTAATTAACTTGTTTCCACAAGGTCCACATTTGATTGACTACATTCCTAGACATTATTATCTATCCTTTTTATTGACCTGAAACACAATACAGTCATACGGTAAAGCTCTGTGGACAACTTACCCCCTGGACTATAGACACCACCCCGGACAATTAAGACCCGGACGACGATCTTTCAGATAATTAACCCCAGAAAGCTACTTTACAAACCAACCTAATATAACGTCAACTACCATCGGAACAAAATTAACCCAGTGACACCAGCAGTAAATTTGTCTTTGGAGTTGGAAAATAAAACCCATAGTTTTACAGGGAAAATAGTTGATTCAAAGATAATTCTTTTTTGGAATGAATGAGATTATCAAGCTGTTGAAAGCAAAATTCCCCGTTTCTAAACACCTTTGTCATGCTTTACTACCCTCTCGCGAACACGATTGTCCCGTCTTTCGGGGCCGCCTCATGAATATTCATGACTCCACTTCCCGGCCTTAGCAACCGTCCTACACAACGCATACAATAGGGCACAGGTCGTGCTCGTTTGTCGGTGTTGGTAGTAACCGCGTGCAAGGCGTATCAAAAGCGATTCAATCGCTTGTTATACACAACACTCGACCGCGAACATGATAGTCACCCGAGAAACATATATATGTTTCTCCATATACTTCTTAAAAATTATACCAGTGACTTCGAAATAGCGTCTTTTATACCGCCTAAGAATACAATTTTGACTTCACCTGACATAGAAGTTCGATTTTGATGCCGTAATCCCTACTGTTGCTGTTACAGGATCGAAAAGAAGAGATTTTGTTGGAACTTGCGAGTGGGACGTGTACGAGTTTTGACCCGGCCTTCATCGCTAAACCTCCGCCAGAGAACGGCTCAAATATCAGCACTCCACGCGGGGGCGGTAGAATCTTGTTCAGGACGTCCCATTATAAATTACTATGGCAACAACATAGAACTTGCGCCTCACGATTCAGAAAGGAAACATTTCGTAACTTTGGAGTGGTGTAGTACAACTGTACTCCATTTCTTGTGGAAAAAAATAAGAACTGAAACATAGTCAAGATGCCTGCGTCTAGAAATATAGGAACTGCTGGGACCATAGATACTGAAATTCTCAACATAGAATTCCCAAAATTTACCTGTATCTGTGAGATTTGCGACTGTGGGTAAGTATTCAGTTTTGTTATGCATTCTTTCGTGAGTTTTTCTTTATCATAATTTAAAGTGAATTCCATGACATGTGTCTCATGCGACATACATGTAATTTCATTCCATCTTTTATTTAAAAATAGGTTTGAAACTAATGTTGTCTTATAATATCCCGTACGTCATACACGGAATCACCCTTGCTTTACCAGGTCCTATTTTAATCCACTAGTTTGAAGATACTTATTTTGCATAATTTTGTTGATGAGTCTCATGTTTACAAAAGTAGATGTATAAATTTGTTATATTACGGCACGAGGATATAGTAGAGAAATTAATGCTTATCTGCCGTCCGTTAAGATACATGTAGGGGAACGTGAGAATATTTTGATGGAATTAAAATTCATTTGCACCATGTTTGCCTACATACTTGATTTATCTTAATTGCCTCAAGACAATGATTTATACTTGCCCCATGCATCGTATAGTGCTATATATAGGTTCACGTTCAAGTATTTACTATAACTGTATACACTGTTAGCTTCAGTGTTTATCTAAAATGAATGCAAATACTTATGGATATTTAATATTTGATAAGGAATAACCATCAGTTTGGAATAACCAGAATGTGACATGTTGGACAAGGCAGTCCTTTGATATCATTATTTAATCAAACGGCGATGATGTGTAATAATAATACTTCATGTACTTAGAAACCATATATTCATTCATTTTTCGACGGTACTCATAAGTTTCTCTTGGGATAGTATTTTAGAATTATTTAGCACTTAGTGATAATAAATCTACCTCACTATTCATTCATTTTGATGGGGAACTACTATCCTGTTTTTATTATATATTCTAACTTGCCAAAAATGACCGCCTGTATGTATACTTGATAAAAGGAATATAAATGGAATTTCTTGAAAATGCATGTATTACTTCACTAAAAAATATGTTTGTTTTGTACTATTCAATGCTGTGGTGGAAGAGTTTTCAATAGGAGGCCCTGTAGTGTACATGCTGGGCTAACGCTTTTAGTCAGATTTTACAATAACATAATTATTTTTTTAAATAATGGGTATAACCACTGAAAATGTGTGCCAGTTCGTGAGACTACTGTAAATCTAAGAATGGTGGCTTTCCCTTTTATAACCTTCATAACTACTTAAAACAGGATTAATTTTTTAAAAAATAAGAAAACAAAACAAAACAAAATCAACATTATTTTAACCAATGATTTTGTTTCCTGGACAGCCTCATGATGGTTGTAGGGCTAGCCGCTATATACAGGTTTGATTATGACAATAAGCTGCAGGCGTCCTGCATGATTGTAATAACGATAAGATAAATCAGAAGATAAAAAGATAAATAACATCGGTCTGTTACATGCACATGTTTTGTACGTTAAACAAATATAACTAACGGCTAAAACGTTAGCGTTGACTTGTAAATTTCTATCACCAACTTGTCAGTGTTCAATATTGACATCTCCCGACTCTGACACCATTCATCATATTTGCTGTTGTAAGCCTTAATAAAACATGTAGTGCTACCGGCCCCCCCCCCCCCCTCCCCATAGTCGAATCAGTTCATGATTCCAACCCCCTCTTTACGAAGAAAAAAGAAAGAAAAAACAAATGTATTACAGCAAAATGACTGACAGTAGTAGGACGTCGATTAAATCGATGCAACCTGATATCTTGGAAAAAATGATTTCTGTGACGAGGTGATGGATTTGGGGAGCTAAGTGTGCATAATAACATCATTAATTCCGATGATTCCGAAATTTTGGTTGGAAATATAGAGCGAAACAATACCGGCCCCTTTCCTTTTCTTTTTTTTTTTTTATGGGGGGAGGGGTTGAATGGGGTTCTTCTTCTTCTTCTTCTTCTTCTTCTTCTTCTTCTTCTTCTTCTTCTTCTTCTTCTTCTTCTTCTTCTTCTTCTTCTTCTTCTTCTTCTTCTTCTTCTTCTTCTTCTTCTTCTTCTTCTTCTTCTTCTTCTTCTTCTTCTTCTTCTTCTTCTTCTTCTTCTTTTCTTTCATTTCTTCTTCTTTTCTTTTCTTCTTCATTTTTTCTTTCATTTTCATTTTTCTTTCCTTTTTTAATCCATTCCCTCCCCCCTCTTTTTTATCTGAAATATAAACTTTAATTCAATAATATTATGCATATGGTCGTACTTTTAAAATGTTAAGTTTGACTCATTGTTAATATTTCTTTTTATTGAGCAAAAAATTATATATCAATTTGCATATATGATTCTTGCACGTGAATATACTTGTTTATGTTTTTCTTACCTTTATTACTCCTGAAAGATGTTATTTTGAAAATGGAAGTGACAAAAGAATTTTTTTAAAGGGGGGAAAAGGTCGAATAATTAAAATGTATATGTTGTTAACAAAGCTGAAAGAATTTGACAGTATTCCTGTTTTCTTTCAAAGGGTTATATATAGCTTGCTTGGTTTGTGCATGAAGGTTTCAGAATTAGTTTATAATTGACATACATGTAAGCTACACTGTATTTATATTAGTACGTTATTTTTTACAAATCTGATTTCCTTTTTTATAAGGAAATAGAGCGCAGAACAAAAAAAAAAGAGCGCAGAACATGGAAAATAAAAATGATTGTACTAAATAATTTAGGGACAATTCATTACTCCCAATGTTCTTGATGTTAGGGTTCGTTTTATTTATATAATTCTATTGAGCATGTTAAGTTCTAAATCTAAATCGGCATACACTCTCTGTCAGCAAACATCACTTTTTTTTTATTTTATATGCAATTCGGACTTTCTGGTCGCTATGTCATGCACCGGACATGCTGTCACAAGGTCTTTTAGAAATGACAAAACGGGGCACCTGCCCACGTTTCCGTCTTATACCTCAGTTACACCAGCGAGACTGATAACAAACATTACACGACCCGGGATGGCCAAGAATCGGTTGGTTTGGAATCGGTGTGGAATCGGTTTCGCGGTGTGACTGACGGTTTACCCCTGATGCATGCAGAGTTCAGGCATTCAGGTTTAATCAATTTTAATGCATGTTTGTAGTCTTCGTCCTTCACACCGATGCTAGATGATGTGGGTCCATCGATTGGCGAAAAAAGAGAAAAAGTTAGGGAGATGGAGAAGGAGAAATGATTGCACCTCTTCTAATTCCATATATGGCTCCACTCGAAGACTTTTTTAAAAAGTATTCTTTTATTCATTTGTTTTCAGTGAAATCAACAGATAAACAAAAATAGAAATATTACAATCATGAATAAAGTAGAAATAGAAACTTTTACAATTTACAAGACTAGTAAAACTATACGTATGTGGAAAATATGTGTACATTCATGAGAGAACAAAGGAATTACACATACATGTACTTAAAATCACTTAAAATCTCAGCTTACTTGATATTATACAGATATATAACTGAAAATATACCTTCATGTTATCTGGAAAAATGTAAACATTCATGAAGGAACAAAGAATTTATACAACTGAAAATATACCTTGAATATAACCGTTCCTTTTATATATTTTTTTTCACTGAAAGGAAAAAATATAAAAGCAAGAAGGAGAAAGAACAACAACAACAAAAAGGCTAAACTGAAATATGAGAGAGAGAGAGAGAGAGAGAGAGAGAGAGAGAGAGGGGGTGTGGGGGGGGGGGGGGGAGAGACAGACACACCCATACATCCAAACACAATACCTCCCCCCCCCCCCAGCCCCCACCCCCTTCCCCAATCCCTGAGCGCTCCTCTACGCACTCCATGACTTGCAATAAGCGTAAGAATCTGCAGACAACCAACGTCATAACAAAGGCAAAGTCCCTTGGGAGGGAAGGAAGTACAATCCATTTATAGTTCTTAATTAACATTATTATATTATCCATTGCACTTCGCATCAAAAAGACTCCTCCCTTCATCCGAAATCAAAAGCTTCCCATTTCTTTAAGTGTAATGACAGGGTGTTACGATCTAGTGCTATCTTTCTTTCTTCAACTTGTTTTCCTACCAATATTTCTCTCACTTCTTTGCTGTTAGGAGGTGTATTTCTCTTCTTGCATTGAAATATCAAATATTTTATTGACAATATTATATGATTCCCCACAAAGCCCAAAGTCACACCAAATAAAATGCTCTCCCAGTTTATTAGTATAAGACCCCCCCCCCCCCCTCCCCCATAACACCAGTTCTTCTTAATTACTGGACCCCAAATGCACCTACATGTATAAATAAACAAAAGAAATAAAACGATGTTGTCTTTAGTACGGAAGCGTTAAAGTGACATTCTATTTGTCGTCTTGGCAAGGTAATTTATGTCACCATGACGACATGAACTTTTTGTGAAGTCAACTTGGCAAGATAATTTATTTCGCCATGTCGCCTAATAAAAGTTGATAAGTCGACATGGTAAGTTAAGCCAGGGTATTTAAATGGGGGGGGGGGGGGGAAATGACGCGTATAGCAACGTCGCACGTCGAGGTCTTGAAATAACAAATAGGACTATAACAGTTATGTCATAATTGCATGGCCTAGCCTTCTCTTCTCCATTTTCCCTTCTCTTTCTCCTTTTTCCCCATTCTTCCTTTTTTTTTTTTTTTTTTTTTTTTTTTTTTGCTCGCTTGAAAAATGATAGGGGGCGGCCGCCCCCTGCCCCCCCCCCTGTAGCGCCGCCCCTGTGTCGACATGATATGGATTTTAAGTCGACTTGACAAGATGAAATGTCGTCATGTCGTCAAGTAGAATGGCACTTTAACGCTTCCGTAATTTAGTTCTTGAATTTTCAAGTAAAAACACTAAAATAATTGGAAGATTATTTAGCACAAAGGAAAATCGATCTCAAATTATAGATTTGAAACCTCTTGTTCAAGTTTATTGATTTTACCTTTCCGGCCTACATGGCCTACTCCTCGTTGAATGTAAACAAAGCAGGTATTAAAATCAATGTACTTCATTTTCAACCAATCAGAAGTAATACAAAGTAAAAACTATAATTCAGTTCTTCGATGTCTTGCAAAGAGAATGCTTGACCCGTCAGAGAATGCTAGCATAACACAAAAAGCAATGCCAATAAAAACTCTTCTCACCTAGCCAATGCTTACCCCTAGCCAGTCCTCTTAAAAATAAAAAATGAAAAAACAAACAAACAAACAAACAAACTTATATTCCAACATTTGGAACGATTTTTGTAGAATATCTTGATACATGGAGTGATTTCCTGTGATAGGGGACTATGACCACAGATCCTTCGAATTTGAAATACATGTAATATTGATCCAAAGTATTCAGAATGTGTCATTCTGAATTATACTTTAAAAGATGATAATCGTTCAAAATTATATTGGGAAAAAAATCCGTCCTGTAACACCAGTATTATGGTTTCCTACAGTATAATGCTATAATACTATCCTTGTCAATATGTCAACGCGGGTCCTTTGAAAATTACGTCTGCCTTGTCCGCCGGCACCAGATTCGCATTCCGTTGTTTAGCAACACATAACCACCTGTTATACGGGTACTGCATGAAACTTTTAATGTTCGGCAGCATTGAACTTCGTACCCATATATTGCTTTTTGTAATTAATGCTCTCTTTTCGTTTTTGCTGCTATCGACAGTTTCATTATTCAAAGTGCAAAATCTAGGCAATATTCAAGTGAATATGCATGTATCATATCGTCATAAATGGTGACACGGTCAGGATCATGTTCGTCGAGTGCATTTTGTAAAGATTATTATGTGGAATAGACCTCCCATAGACAACAAACATATAAACAATGACAGGTGATAACATAGAAAGCGGATTGTTTTGATATAGACATCATTGAGTTGTCTCGTTCTGAGTTGAATTGACTTTATATATATATATATATCTGACAAACGTCAGACCCTCTGAAAATCCAACATTATTTGATCAGAAACCTTTTTTTTTTTTTTTTTTTTTTTTTTCTTGTAGCCTAATCCTATATGTTAACAATATATACATGCTTTTCTGCATTGGCATGATAATTAGATCTATATTATTTTCAAAGTACTTTTACATGACCGTGATATAAAGTAGTCAGGTGCTCCTTGTTTTTTGACCTGTCATATATATGTTTTATCAAATAAATATGTTGAAAAATATGTAAATGTGAACAAAGAAAGAAAAAATGTGGGCCCAGAAAAAAAAAAAAAAAACTTGTTACTGAAGCGCCCCCTCACCCTCCAATTAGTGAGCCATCGAGACCTGAGAGGATTTTTCAAACTCATATTCAGGAGAATAATCACATCTTGGAAGAATCAAGCCTCCCCCCCCCCCCTTTCCTATATGTAGTACCAGTTTAACAGGTGGATATGTGTTGCTAAGCAACTGTTAACACGCTCATTTATAATGCAATTACATATGGATTTTACCAATATTCTGCCACTCATGACTTTATTTATTTTCATTTCCAGACGACACAAACATCACCACGATTGCAAGAGAAAACGCCGACCCGCCGGGGCCGACCGACCCTGCGACCTTAGCCACTATCAGCAGACCTTTACAGCTTATCCCGATGCACAACGGCAGCTGCCCCTCATCCCTCCCCCAACGCCCCGGGACCCTAACCCACCACGGATGGTGTTTGACACCACACAGCGACACGACTTCATTCCAAGAGGGGAGGTGACCAAGCCGCAAAAAATAATGCCGGTATGAAAATGAATATAACATATTTTATGTCATTTTATAAGACTACGCGGAGGTAGAATTTGTTTGAAATTTTGAAAGAATTTCGTATGAATCTACCGAGAGCAGTTCACATATTCTTTCATATATTTACGGAGTCGGGAGGGGGGGGGGGTCGTAATTCGAATCGCGCGCCCCAGTTACACGACATCCCTTCTAATTTTTGCGGAGTTTATTTAATTTATTTTTGACACATTGTGATACGATTACGTATTACATATACAAAAAAACAAACAAACAAACAACAACAAAAAAAACACCAAAGAAACACACACAGAAAAAACCACCAAACAAACAAATAAGAGAGAAAAAATGATATATCGTTTTTGAATCAGTTAACATAACCACTCTTTGCAGAGAAGAAAATAAAATCGATGTTTTTCTTTCTTTGTGACCAGGTTGAAAGCTACCAGCCGACCAAAGCTCCTCTGGACGGTGAAACGGTTTACAAGGCAACCTACCCTGGTCATACACAGTTCCCACAAATCAGCCAAGCTCGGCCACCAAACCACAAAGACTATCGGGAAAGATCGGCAAAGTTCGACCAGCGAACGACCAATAAAGAAGAGTTCCGAGCCTGGGTGTCCAAGCCTTCGGTTGCGTTCGGGGAACTTCCGTCATTTGCAGGTATGGGGCAACTCTATCGTAGAAGCGATGCCACACATTTCATGAACTATAAACGTGCAGCAATTATATCTTTATGATTATATATGTAATATTGATGAAACAAAAGGTATTAGACAAGAGTGAGGAGAGATTTAAATCTACGGGGAAAAATAAAGCATGAACTGTAATCAGGAGTCTCGAATTCTTCTCTACGACTGCACAAATTTCATTGCGGGATATTATGTGCCTTAATCTCGTTGAAGAGCATAATAGAAGTACTTCGCCACGAATCAAATTCAAATTCAAAATTTCATAATCACACAACAAAAATGAAAAAAACTATAGTGGCATGTTATGCCTTACACATTTATCTGTGTAATTTTCCACTTACAATGTTTGAAAATGTTAAATTTTTTTTTTTTTTTCAGGTTCCATCTTGTATCCCGGTGATAAACAAGAACTGCAATCGATGACACAACAAGACTTCGTAGAGCGACCGATTAATAGATCTGACATGATAAAGGCTGGAGTCGGTGGCAACATACAAGTGAGAGATGGTAAGTGGTCTGGTACTAACGTGATCTTCTCATGACTGTACGATCTGATTTCACCTGACTACGACTGGATTTTGGACGTTCACACGAGAAAAATTATCAAGATTATCATGTACAGCTGCTGTAGAGATATCGTACAAAAATCGTATAGTTCTTCACGTCCGAACATGCCGAATGAGGGTATATACGTTGTAGACATTGACAATTGAATCAAACTTCCCTTGTTTGTATTTTTTGGTCATCCGAAGTTTCGTCATAAAGGGTCGCTGTAACGGACTACTAGTAGATTTAACATGTGTGATAATTGTTCCCATTACACAACCGAGATGGGTGATTTTCCATATAAGAGCTTCACCCATTTGTGTTCACCCAATGATGACGCGGTCTTTCATTTTCTCTTTAACCATGTTAACAGGCAAGTTTGACCATACCACCATACACAAGATGACCTACACGGATATGGGGCCGGGTCACAAATCCAAGAACGCTCGCCCCAGCAACCAGTATCCCTCCGCAGCACGGAGAGCGAAGTTTGATGGTTCGACGCAGAGTAAGAGAGACTTTGCCGGTTACAAGAGTCAGCCGTTACCACCCAAACCATGCACGCCTCCTCCGACTACCATTAGACTGAGTATGGACTCAAGGTGAGCTTATTTGGACCCCATAATTCTACCAAAGAAAACAAAGTTCTTGAAAGAGATGTGTTAAGGTGTAAAGAAAGAACAGACTGGAGAAAATTCTGGGACGGGGTCACCCATGGGCCTCGTCTTAAAAACAGTTGTGATGGATCCAATTCTAAAGTAGTATGATTATATGAATGAAGTTACAATAATTATCAGCTTAGCATATCGACTGACGTTTAACAAAATATAAAATCTACCTGGAGGCCGGAAAATACCGTTACATACTAAGTTTCAAATTGTTCTTGTATGACCTTGTACATAATCATCGATTCTGTTTCTTTTTTCCTCATCAGAATGGATTTCGTCACGGAGCAAACACAAGAGTTTCAAGGTCACGACATCCTAGCGAACCCTAAACCTGCTGCAATGAAGAAAGATTCAGACACATACAACCCCCCCTCCATTAAGTTTGCTACAGACTCGAGTCATAAGGTAATTCATTCACAGTTACTCACATGATTTGAGTCAATTAATGAGTAGATTTCTGGAAAAGTTTTTGACTTACTCCCAGTGTTCAATCATTTCCTTATCCTCGATCTCGGTCGGCAAAAGAATGAGGGGAAAATCAGGCGAACGTTGGAATCAGTGAGATTTGATTTGGTCATCTAACGCTGTAGGAGTATTTGTAGCACATATTTTATTAATATTTTTTTAAATTTTACGATACAATTTATTTTGGAAGTTTTTCGTTTTTCGGTAAGGCAGCAACTACGTCAGAGCAATTGAAAAGATAGGACAAGGGGCAGACTTGTGAAAGTGGGTAATGGGAGTTTGCCGGTCTATTTTTTTTTCTGGGGGGGGGGGGGTTGCTTGGGGGTCTGCCGCTTGATCAAGGTGATTAAAATTGAGTTGGTCGGACGCACCGAAATCTCCGGTCGATGATTTCAAATATCCATTCCGCCCTTGACTTGTTATACTATTGAATTAGTTAAAGACCACATTTTACCCGTTTTATCTGCAATATAGGGACATATGTGGCTGATATCCTGATATTGTCAATGCGAAGCCTCAATTACGATTACAGATAAGTTACGATAGCCATTTATCACAGCAATACGAATTCTAAATAATTTATTGTGTTATTCTTATACGATTCTTTTTAGGTGGATTATCGTCCCTTCGAAGACACGTCCGTGTATCAGCAGCCCAACCGTCGACCCCACACCCAAAGCGGCGTCAGGTCCGCCAAGTTTTACGACCAGACAACGAACAATCGCTTCTTCCGCAACTGGGGCGCGAAACCTCGCATCCGCTATGGTGACTTCCACGAGGCGAAGATCTACATCAAGCCGCGCGGGAAGATGGAGGTTGAGAGCTGGAACAGCTCGACTTACAAGTCTATTCCACTCGAAGAGCCCACTCCAAGCTTCAAACCTCACGATGAACCAGTTGAGAGGGCAGGAAAGCAGGACTTTTCCACCATTCATAAGATGACTTACAAAGGACAGCGACCGAAGATGTGCAAGTCGCAACTGTACATGCTTCAGCAGGAGATGAAGAGGAGGAAGGCTTTGAAGGAAAGGCAGATGAGGGAACAAGTGTCAGGGAATGGAGGCTTACAAGCTGTCGGAAGGACTGCGTTAACGAGTACTGTATGAACATGAGATGATACTGTTCTCGCAAATGACATTTATTGAATTAACTGTCATTGTCTTAATATCATGCGACCAATGGGCCCATGTTGTGACATTTTATGAGATCATTCTGAACCACAGTTGGACTAGAGAAGGATAATAAGTCAAGCGAGTGTTACATTGACGATGGAACGATTAAGACGCGACGTTTATTTTCTATTGAATTGTTAATTTTCGTAGTATACGTCGAACGATTTTTATTGACGTTCTTATACTGGGAGAGAGAGGAACCGAATATGAGAGAATAATGATGTTTTGATATGTCAGATGATAGCAATATTCTCAGCAGCAATATTTATGATGATACAAATATGTTTTGTCAGAGGTTGGTTTCTGGAAGAAATTCACTGCTATTTCTATTTTTAACATCGTTAAAAATTTTTCTTTCACCATCGGAACATAAATTATTGCGCCTTTAAGCACGTTTTGATTGATGTGAAACTTGTGATTGAAGTCACTTCGAAGAAAAATTGCCAAAGGGTCGCGTTTGTTTGCTTGCTGCACTATGAATCCAAATCCGTCCAGTCCAGCATCAAAGCTTTCAGTGTCTTCTGTTTCCGACAAAGACGTTCCGTCCAATAGTTGTGCTCTTACGAAATGTTAAAGAATGTTATTTCTGTGGCAAAATAGGTGCATGGCGATCCACGATACTTCTTCTGCTTCCCAGTGCTGACATGTTTGGAGTAAATTAAAATTGATTGGTTGAACGTTTCAATATTTTGCTTAACCCTTTCAAGACAATGACCACATTTTGTGGTTTGGCTCAAGTTTTTGATTCAGAGCCCTCAAAAATATACCAGATGCATGAGTAGAAAGAACAAAACATTCTACACATACTGGGTCCATTTTGTTTCATGACCATATTGCGTTTGATGCCAGGAATTTTTAAAAGGAAAATAAGCTTTAACATACTAAATTGGCAACACATCAAGAGGTTCGAAATCATTGTTTTTTGTTAAATTTGCCAATTTTTTCAACTTTTCGACAATATTTTATCCATGCATGTTGTTTTCAAAACATTACATTTTATTCGAACTATGTAGCATTAAAAGAAAAAATATTCTTGTTGCCAATTTGATGAACAAAATGTCATCAATTAAGCCGTAAAATAATTCCTGTCCTGAAATGGTTAAGTATTCGATTTTACTGAATCGAATCTTTCTCTTCTCTATTCAACGGCCAATAATATTTTCATTTTCTTAGGTACGCAAATTTGTTGATAGTGTAGGAACACAGGATGTCAAGGGCTAAATCGATCACAGTTCGTTCTTCAGATTGGCAACAATAATATTTTTCTCATAGTGCTAGATAGTTCTAATAAGGTGTAGTCTTTGAGAACAATATAGATGGTTAGGAAGTTTGTCGAAAAGTTTAAAAAATTGCCAATTTTGATGAAGAACAATGATTTTTAACCTCTCAATGTGTTGTTAATTTAAGAATTGTAATGCTTATTCTCGTTTTACAAATTCCTGGCATCAAACGCAGTATGGTCATGCAATAAAAATGGACATAGTGTGTTCAGAATTTTTTGCACTTTCTACTCATGCTTCTGGTATAATTTTAGAGCTCTGAATCAAAAGCTATTGAGCCAAACCTCAAAATGTGGTCATTTGTCTCGAAAGGGTTATATATCTTTCACGTTAAAAACAAATTTCAAGCTCTTTTTTGTTTTTGTTTTTGTTTTTGTTTTTGTTTTTTTTTTTTTTACATTTCAGAGGAGTTATTTCCCAATGGATTTTCTTGTTTTTCCAACTCTTTATTTCTTACGCAATTGTATTGCATTCCTCAGAGGTTGATTGCACCTATTTCTGTATAGCATGTTCACATCTTTTTGCTTACATCATTACAATACTTATATTTATCAAGTTCATTCTTTTCAATTAACTTCTTAAATGAGCCTAGTAAACACACCAAATGGGGGTATTCCTTTTTTCTTTGGGAAGAAAGTGTTAACAAAATTTCATGTCATCTGGAAGATATACTTTGTTTTGTATCTTCTTTTGTCATTGTATTCAAGTTAAGTTTGCTGAAGGCTGTTACCATCTTGAAAGCTTGTGTGGTTTTATGAAGTTGATTTTTACATCTAAATTTATCGACATAAATATCTGAGCTATGCAGATATTTTAGTTTGGCCACTACGGCTACAGAGTACCTTCTTTCTTTTGTGTTGTGCTTTGGCTTAAAGCTGTTTTAGATTGAAATAATGATTTGTAAATACTTGATCTAATAGCATCTCAAGATTGTGATTTCATCTCATAAATAATGTGAATATTATTATTATTATTACTATTATATCTTATCTTGATCGTGATGCAAACCAATTTCATCGCAGAGTGTGCAAAAAGAGAAAAATTAATGTCAATAAAATTTAATGCACTTGAAAATTACCTAAATCAGCCAGTTTGTAAGTATCTTTATTTTATGATCGATGGTGTTGTGCGTCATGTCGAAAGAGACTTATCAATGGCTTTACGGAAATTATAACGTAGATGAATTGATACCGATGGTGATAATGATGATGTTAAAAGTGTTGGTGATGGTATAGTTCTGATGATGATGACTGATGAGCGATGGTAACCGATGATGCTGCGGACGATGCTAGTCGTTGCCGTGACGCTGATGATCGGTGATTACGATGATAATAACAGGGGCGGATCTAGCTTTTTTCCAAGGGGGGAGGGATACCCCCCTCCCACAGTAGGGAGATTTTTCATTTTTAGGGTTGCCAGCTTGCGATTTTAAGCATACTTCATTATGATGGCGTTTTCCTATGCACATTAAATGTTTACTTGGCAGCCCAAGGGGGGGGGGGTGTTTAAACCCCCTAACCCCCCCCCCCGTAGATCCGCCACTGAATAATGTATGTAATGACTATGATTACGAGGAAGACGACGAAGATGATGATGGTAATGATGATGGTGGTGATAGTAGTGATGATGGCGATGGTAATGATGATTATGATGATGATGGCCCGATGGCAGTGGCGTAGTGGGGGGGGGGACAGAGGGGCACGTGCCTCGGGCGGCACTTGAAGGGGGCGCAAAAGTGCAAAAGAGAGAAAGAAAAGAGGGAGAAATACAAAAAAAATATGGTGTCTGAGGGTTATTTGCGCTCCAACCAAGGACAAAATGCGTAAGAAATGGCGTTTTATAGGGTTTGAAATGCAAAAATTTTGTAAAGCACGTTCGCTTTGCTCCTTTGCATAATTATGTTCAGGATCTAGCTATTTCGCTCCGGACGCTCCCCAATGGCATTTTTAAAGTGTTAACCATTAATTGACTCTAGTTGCTTTGACCCCACCCCCTCCCCTCCCCCGCATAAGGCAGGAACTTATCAAAGCAATCACTTATTTTTCCTTTATGTACGAATTATAGTTTCATCTTGATGCATGTTGACAATTATGAATAATAAATGAAAAATAAATAAATAAATAAAAAATGTTGTGCCCCCAGATGGGATATAAATGCATAAAAATAATTTTCAAAGTATAGAACATTCGAAAGAAATCATAAACTTACCTTGCACATGTTTGTTTGAAAGGTTTCATTTCCCGAATTTTGCATCATTTTTCCTTTTTTAATTTTACACCTCCGGATTTATTGGTGGGGCAAAACAATATGTTTGCCCTCCCAATATTTTCGTTGGGAGGGCAACTGCACCCCCCCCCCCCCCTCTGCCACCCCATAATCGACGCCCCTGCAGTGATGGTTACTTTATGTATTTGGATTATAGATTATGTGACAGTATTATATAACTGACTATCGACGTTGAATTTCTTTCCGTCGTCGATGCTACATCATATTATTTTATATATTATTATATTCCGCAACTACTAATGTTTTAGGGCATACTGACATGTTATATTGTCATCTCGAACACAACATCGAAACCAGGGTCACACTGTCAAAGGTCTATTTTTTCTTGTTGTCCTTGTTATTTTTCTTTAATTTGTTATTCCTCATCCTCCTCTTCCTCCTCCTCATTTCTTCTTCTTGCTCTTCTTTTTCTTCTTCTTCTTCTTCTTCTTGTTGTTCTTGTTGCTGTTGTTGTTGTTGTTGTTCTTCTTCTTCTTGTTCTTGTTCTTCTTGTTCTTCTTCTTCTTCTTCTTCTTCTTCTTCTTCTTCTTCTTCTTCTTCTTCTTCTTCTTCTTCTTCTTCTTCTTCTTCTTCTTCTTCTTCTTCTTCTTCTTCTTCTTCTTCTTCTTCTTCTTCTTCTTCTTCTTCTTCTTCTTCTTCTTCTTCTTCTTCTTCTTCTTCTTCCCCTACTGCTTTCTTGTCTCTCCCCCTCGATGAGCTCAGTCTAATAATCGTATGAGGGCAGTAGTCATCGAGGTATCAATGCTGCTACGGAAATGTTAGTCTGGTTCGTTTGGTAACCCCCTAATTATGATAATTATTATTATTAGGAGAAGGAGGGAGAGAGTAAAATAAGATGGAGATGGAAGAGAAGAAGAAGAAGAAGAAGAACAAGAACAAGAAGAACAAGAACAAGAACAAGAACAAGAACAAGAACAAGAACAAGAAGAACAAGAAGAACAAGAAGAACAAGAAGAAGAACAAGAACAAGAAGAAGAACAAGAAGAACAAGAACAAGAACAAGAAGAAAAAGACAAGAACAAGAAGAAAAAGAAGAAGAGGAAGAAGGAATAAGAAGAAGAAGAAGAAGAAGAAGAAGAAGAAGAAGAAGAAGAAGAAGAAGAAGAAGAAGAAGAAGGAAATCATAAAAATATCTACAACAAACCATAAAGAAAGTATAGGAAAAAATGAATTGGAATTGTGCGATGAAGTACAAGTACACCAAAATGATACCTCCAGAAGCAGATACATCATCAAAAAGAGAATGAAGAAAAGATCAATGTTGTGATTATTTGCAACCAAGTCATTGAAAACATGACAGTAAGCCCTTACCATGAGTGCCCTCTTTCAAAACATGTGAACGAGGGCAATGACCCTGATTTTTATTATATTTCTATTATATTTTTATTATGTAATACCCTTCACGATTCTTTTAATGCTTCTTAATTGCCAGCTTCTCTACGGTTACATGAAGCAGGGAAAATTAGATAGTTTGCGCACGGAGCGCTCGGCGAAATGGAACTCTGATCGTGTAATACCTTTTGTATTTCATTGCTTGGAAGGTTTTATTTCCCAAGTTTTGCACCATCATTATTCCTTTTTCAAAAATTATTTTACACCTCCGGAATTATTGGGAGGGCATAACGATATGTTTGCTCCCCCAGTACTTTAAGGGGGGACTGCCCCCTACCCCCCCCCCCCCCCAGGATCGGCGCCCTTGCCGGTATAGTGTGTCAAAGATGTTGAGGTGTTTGAAAATGACTATTCTAGAGGTGCCGTTCGGTCTCTAGGCTTTCCTGTTATTCACACCTCCATTTTACAACTGCATTATCGTTTTCATTGTATTATAATAGCGTGTGACATGTCTTAGCTTTAAACTTTTAAATGTTTTGGCCACCATGGCCACAGGAATTACAGCCCACTGATTCAATTCACTTCAAAACAACATTTATTTCCTTCTGATTTGTTACATACATGGGATACAAACACAAGAAAAACGTTCAAGTACAATAATTGAAGGAGGCATGGTCCCTGAAAAGCATAGCAATGTTTGTGATTGGGGATGCCTGTTTACCCCCCATCCCCCCCCCAAAAAAAAAAAACAAAAACAAAAACAAAAACAAAAACAAAAAACAAAAACAAAAAACAAAAACATTTTGCGCAATGCGTTGCTACAACCCGATGTACGGAACAGTGAGAGCTCTTCAGGCCCATCTAGGATTTGAGGCTCTGCTGTGATATAACCATATTGTGGCGTCTAGCTAGCTATCATAGGTTAATTAAATCATTATCAGAATTTATCACAGGTGAAACAATTCATATGTGAGTTACATTACCTTTCTGGTGGATGTGGGCATGTATTTGCTAGAATCGTTTGGAGTATACACATTAACTTTTTTTCATCATATCCTGCTGAACTTAACTTTGCTTTAAACCTGTGTCTTAGAACTAAATCAGTGTGAGGAACAAATATGACGTAACTGAGCTCTATTGAACCAGATCCAGTTGCAGCACTGGGTAGGCGGTAAGCTAGACCACCAAACGTATGTTTGTTCCGCTCACTTCGTGAGAGGGACCATTTTGAAATGTTAATGAGAGAATCACTAAATCGGCTAATTGAGCACCGCCTGGACTGACTTGCATCAATAATTACCACCTCCCATGCGTTAGTGAGCGAAAATATCCCTCAAAATATGGTTTAACTAGTGAATGCCCTGGGGAGTGTTGTAGACAAATGAATATTTATGAAAATGTATGAATCAAGCCCTTTCATTAAAGCTAACTGATGTCATGTGATCAGAAGTAAATTTAATTCTCGAAATAAAAAAATAAATGTTTTCAAACTTTATGAATAATTATGAAGTATTTTTGTTTCAATTCTAATCGACAAATATCTTTATTTCTACAGTTTCTTTGAACTAAAATGACTTTAAAATGTTGTACCGCAATATGTATTTCAGATAATTTCCCCATTTTAAGCCAGAGTACAGGCCTAGACAGCCACGTAGGAAGCGCAGGAAAACAAGGTATCATCATCTCAGATGAGAATGGCTCCAAGACCTGTGGAGAGCGCGGGGGGGGGGGGGATATTATTTTTATCCGGAGTGATATATTTTGTGTCCGCAAAGCCCCTTTTGGGGTGGAGTCAGCTGAATCGCATGAGACACTTTCATTTTTTTTCCTCTCTCTCTCTTCATCCAGAGAATTTTAGGCAGCATAGCTTGGTATAGGGGGACTTTGGTGTTTTTTTCAGGGGCGTGTTACAGTCCCTTCCCGATGGAAATTTGTGTAAATTTTTTTGTATTTTTGCAATGTACACCCATAACTCTTCCTTCTGACAAAATTTGCCCTAATTTTTAGGGGCGATCTGACAACCCATCCCGACGGAAAATTTTGTCAGTTTTGGTGTTTTGGTACTGTATAATCATACACCTTCCTTCTGACAAAGTTTGGCGCATATATCGACCTTACTTTGGGGCCCCTTTTTTGGGCTCTGGGAGCCAAAGCCGGCTGCTTCGTTCGAGCTGACAAGCTTTTTGTGAATGGCATGAATGGTCTTAGCAATTTTAAGGGGGTCAAATCTTATATGTAAAATGGGGTGACTATTTCGGGACAGGCTCCTGGCCTATACGTGCTCTATTTTCCACGGCTCGCTTCAATTTCAGGTTGAGTTTGTGGACCTCTAATTATGCTTTGTCAACCAGGCATGCTGTTCACAAATTTATTTCTATACTTTAAATTCATTGTGAATCCACAAATCAAATAAAGCATTCGACCATGTCTATGGTTAAAACACACTGGCCTCTCACCGGGGGCCAAGGATGGGTCACTGTCCACAATCAATTGGCGGTAGAGAAGAATGAGATGGAGATAGAGGTGAAAAATAAATGCATTTCTTGCTTGTTTCGGGTCTCTGACACTAGACATTTTTTAAATACCATGACTGCTGGTCAAGAGAGCCCTACACTCGTCAATAGCCATTTTCGTAATATATTCAAGTCTCCACTTTACCTAGTGACAAACTATTACATTCACCTGTAAAGAGCTATTCTTTTTCAGTAGTCAGAATGTGAATTGCATGTATTAGGCGTTTTGTTGACAAACATTTTGGCTTGCCTAACCTAGTAACACTTAATGTATGCAATCTGCATTCTGATTATTGAATCCGAGTCGATAAGAGGTCGAGTCACGAGTCAAGTCGAGTCACGAGTCAAGTCGAGTCAGTAGGAGGTCGAGTCACGAGTCAAGTCGAGTCATGAGTGGTTCGAGTCTCGAGTTGAGTCGAGTCATTTTCTGTCACGTTCGAGTCGAGTCGAGTCGACGCAAAGTGGCGAGTCGAGTCGAGTCGAGTCAACATGGATTTTTGTAGTCAAGTCTACAGTTTTATTACTTGTACATGTTCTTGTATTTCATGTCTGATATGGTAGCCTATCATGACTTCCTGTACCCACGACAGACCCACTAAACATACACAGATATTGTGGTTAAAGGGGAATTAACCTCAAACTATAAATCTACTTGTATTCAAAGATGTAATCTATTCCTTCTTGTTGTCCTACGTAGTTTTGCATTAAAATATACGAGATTGGTATAAATCAAGATTTTCTCAGCAAAATTTATCGTCTGCTAGCGATACCTGGGGGCTGCCATGTTCTTGATGTGTACATAACGATATTTTTAATCCGAATGCAAAATTGTCTTTCTTCCTGATACAAAATCCCATTTAAGATTTAAAATATTTAACAGATATATACATAATTATATTCTAAAAACGAAAATATGTTTCATATTTCTTTGAAAATTACTATTTTACTAAATATAAATCTATTATCTTGATACTATGACGTACGCGACGGAGCAAATTAATTCAAATTTATGGATGATAACTTTCCCGAGCGTTAATAGTGACAAACTATGCATTCACTTGCTTTGAGATAATGAACTTCAATAGTCAGAATGCGCGTGGTATAAATTATGTTCTGCTCTGCCAGGCAAGGCCAAGAAATCGATTTCTATTTAGCAAAACCAGAGAATTTAAAAAGAAATCTATAATTTTCAAATTTTAGAATATATGTATACACCTGTTAGGTATTTTCCATCATATATGGGGATTTTTTTTGTAATGAACAGAAGCAATTTAGCTCTAGGATTAAAATATCTTCCTGACCGGAACGGTTTCCAATGGTTCATGTACAACTCCATATCATCAAGAAAATGGCAGCGCCCATGTAAAGTGCTAGCAGATGATACCGTGTGCTAAAATGTCTTGATTTAAACCCTTTTCTGATATTTTATTTCTAAAGTGATACAGGCCAATGATTAAGAATATATTACACCTTTGAACATAAGTACATTTTATATTCTGGGGTTAATTCTCCTTTAAACAAATTTGCAGTACCAATCCTACGATTCATATGCACGCTTAAACATGCAAACACATAATTTAAAAAAAAAATATTATATGCATGGTGACACCTACACACCTTAAAATTAACAAAAAGAGGTGAAAGTTAATTTAGGTTTAGGAGTATTGATGGTCGATGTCTGGGTTACGATTATCAACACTCTGCAAGAAAAAACATATATACAAATTTTAGGAGAAGAAAATATTTTTAATGTATAGTCAAGTATTGTAACTCCGAACAGATTGTATTACCGAACGTGTAAAGTTAAGCGCCTAAAATGGGTTTTCATACGCGTGGGATTACGCGTATGAAAACCACACTATTGATACCAAGGTTGTGTCTTTTTCCCATAGGTTTCACACGTTCGGAATTACGGTAGCTTTTTCAAGGGACCAAAACGCCGCGTCGTTGGGAAGGGGTTCACTCGGAAGGGAATATCGTATTAAATCTACGTTGTCTTTTTAAAATTCCATCAACTTCTTTTTTTGTAGGACTTTGAGCATTCAATATGTATAGTTTGACAGATATTCGTTTCAAATTTTATTTGCTATCGTTGATTTTCTGAAAAGTGTTCGGACACTGGATCAACCACCATACTGTACATAGATTTATCACAATACATTCACTGATTGTTGATGATATGTAAATGATAGATGTACATGTAGCTATCATCTTGATCATGAACATGTACATGTGGCTGCCTCCCACTTTATCCATAGAAATTCAGACCTCATAGAAATACAGTTTTGTACTGTAGATACTAGTATGCCCATGCTGCTGATAGTCAGGGACCTCAGACTCATCATGTATATGCAACCAAATTTCATTTGTATGATTACCTCGCATTACTGTTTTTCAAATTTTGAAATTGTTCAAATACTCTGATAGAATCAACTAGCACCAAAATTTCATCTGCCCCCCCCCCCCAACAGCATACAAGACTGCAAGTAGGTACTACTTGATATAGACTGGATACATGCAGTTTCAATGGGTACATGCAGTATCACTTAACCTTTTCAGGACAGGAATTATTTAAGGGTTAAATTGATCACATTTAATTTGTTCTTCAAATTGGCAACAATAATATTTCTATAGTGCTACATGATTCTAATAAGGTGTAATATTTTTGAGCATACATGGTTAGGAATTTTTTAGAAAAGTTGGGGAAAAAAATGCCAATTTGATGAAAAAACAATGATTTTGAACGTCTCGATGTGTTGCCAATTTAAGGATTTTAAAGCTTATTGGCGTTTTCGAAATTCCTGGCATCAAATACGATGTGGTCATGCAACAAAAAATGGACATAGTGTGTGCATAAATTTTTTGCTCTTTCTACTCATGCAGCTGATTTATATTTTAGAGCTCTGAATCAAAAGTTATTGGGCGAAACCACAAAATGTAGTCGATTGTCTTGAATGGGCATAGGTACCTACATGTAGCTCCATGTAGGTAGGAGGATGTATCTTGATGGGTTACAACACGTACAAAAAGATGGTGCTCAATGGGTAAGGATGTGAGGGGGGGGGGCAGGGAGGGGGTTGTGGTCATGTGAGACCTGCTATCCTGTACTGTAGTACTGTACACTACACACGAGCTAAAACTATATTCTTATTATATACTAGACTATCTATGAGGTACAGTATGGGGATTTTGGGTGTATTTAAATAATCGAGTCATGTCGAGTCGAGTCGAGTCAAGTTAAGTCAAGTCGAGTCAACAAGCATGTCTAGTCCTAGTCATGGTCAAGTCGAGTCGGCTAGTAGTCGAGTCACAAGTTGAGTCGAGTCAAGAAGGGGTCGAGTCTCGAGTCGAGTCGAGTCTTTATAGTTCAAGCTCGAGTCGAGTCGAGTCGAGTCATTAGAACACTGGATTCAATCAATCAATCTGTCAATCAATCAATCAAATACTGATTCAATTAATCAATCAATCAGTCAATCAACACTGATTAAATCACGCAATCTATCAATCAAACACTGATTCAGGTGGAGATTGGATTATGTAAATCAAAGATCTTAATGATTTAAAACATGAAGGACTACTATGCGGTATCTTTGTTGTTTGGAAAGACAATTGCTATTAGTGTCTTAGATTATGCTTCAGGCATCATGGGTACAAATGAGTTTTAATTAGCAAACTTTCTTAATGGCAAATCAGTTTTGGAAATGGAAGAGTTTTGGGCAAGGAAAGATGGGATGAATGGTTTGGATGGAGCAAAATGCCTACGGATGGACATGTGACAATGAACCCCCCCCCCCCCTCTAATTTTTATTAGAAATTTCATTCAAAATACATCAATACACACAAATCAATATAAACAAATAAACAAAGTACATACCTAAACCCAAAACAAAAACACACCCCACCCCATGATTTTTCTCCATGATTTATTATTCTGACTTCATCACAAACAAAAATTGACTTATTCTTCAAAATACGATCCCTTTTCCACTTAAATTGAATACAAAGTAAAGTTCTTTGTTAGTAAACTTAAATCATGAACAATTCATCCATTTGATTGAAGAAAAAACAAAATTGATAATAGTCACTTATAACAGGCGTTAAAATATCTGCCTCCCCCCCCCCCACAAAAAAGAAAACAAAAAAGAAAACAAAAACAAAAACAAAAACAAAACAACCTTGCCCCTCCCTACCGCCCCAAACACCACTGCACTCATCATACACACATACACACACTAAACACACACTAAACACACCTAAATACCCCCCCCCACACACACACACACACACACACACACACCACTCACCAATACATACCGACTGCTATCAGTCTTGACGAATTAACTGAAAAGATAAATGTCTTGACACTGGTTGTAGTTCAATGCTTTCCCATTTTTGTATATGTTTACCTAACTTGTTTCCTTTTTATAGCTAACTCCTTTTCTTCATCCCTATATTCCAATATCATTTTGAACAATTTGTCTAGTTTAGGAACTGCGCCCTCTAAACGTGACCGAAATATGATTTACTTAATTGTAAAAATTTGTGTTTTGCAGCACTTAATCCTTAAAGGGGAATGAAACCCTAGGAAAATACATTTTAATAAAAAGAGAGGATAGAGAGAAGTAATTTAAAAAAAGTTCCATCAAAATCGGTTAAGAAATGATAAAGTTATGAAAGTTTGAAAAGTCTCAATTTACTTTCTATGGCGATCCTCAAATTGGCAATGTTAATTCAAAAAGAGAGGTAGAGTAGGACAACTCTCCTTGTGTTTCATATTTTCTCCATTATCTCTAAAAATGACGCTTGTCTTTTTGCCAACTCAACATATGTTGTGTCAAATACATTTCTCCATGATATATCTTGAGTTAAGAAGGAGACAAGCTGCACCTTGAGAGATAATGGGGAAAATAAACAAAACATATGGAGAGTTGGCCTACTAAACCTGTCATTTTGAAGCAACATTGCCAATTTGAGGATCGCCATAGAAAGTAAATTGAAACTTTTCAAACTTTCATAACTTTCTCGTTTCTTAACCGATTTTGATGGAACTTTTTTTAAAAATTGCTTGTCTCTGTCCTCTCTTTTCATTAAAAATGATTTTTCCCCAGGGTTTCATTCTCCTTTAATGAATTTTCCATTATACCAACATGAATAGTTTCCCACTGTGCGTTTTGTAGTTCCACTAACCTAATTCTTTCAATCACTCCCTGCCACAATGGCTTAACATATACACAACCCCAAAATAAATGTGAGTATGACTCCGTCATTTGTCTACAGAAAGAGCACTGGTCATTTTCAATAAGGCCAAATCTTAACAGTTGTTCTTTTGTTTAAATTGCTCCGTGGGGTAATTTCTACTGAAATTCCTTAACTTTTATATTTTAACAAAAGCGTCGTGATTCTGGGTCTTACAAAAATATCTTTTAATTCCTTTTTTGAAAATTCAAAATTATTTTGACTATCCCGAATTTGTAAATGTATGAATGTTCTAAATCTGTAATAAAATGATCGTACACCTTTCTAGATGATACATCTCTCAGTAGGATTATATTTGCAGATATCTTTAAGGTAATGTTGTAATCTCGTACGTCTACTGAGTAGCAGTTGTCTGACCTCCCGTCACATTTTCCGCTCTCTAAAATTACATTACACATTTCCCAAATATTAGCTATATTTTCACTACACAGACTTAAATTCTTAAAGTATGCCAGTAGTCTGATTTGGTTCTTATCGAAAATGTTAAAAATTATTGGATTAGTTTTCCCTTCTTGAAAATTCCTACAACTCTCCATATCTTGCCAATATGCTTTTAACATTTCTAAATAAAATATTGGAGCTTTAATTGTAAATAGTTTCATATCATAGTTCCAAACGGAAATAAATCTTCCCCAACTATCTTAAAGCTATATTCAAAATACTGTTTCCATCCCATATTCCTTTCTCTATTCAGAAGTCTCTTCAACCACATAAGCCTTTGGGTTTTCACAGATCATTCGAAATCGATCATTCTTAAACCTCCATCACCATCATGACCATAGTCTTGGTAGGAGATTGCTCTTCTGATACGACCTTTCCCATTCCATATAAATTCAAAACATAACTTCTTAACTTCAGCTACCACTAATTTAGGAACAACTAAACAGCTAAAGCTGAAGAAACATAATTCAGTTTTGACAGAGCAAACGCTTTAAGTAGATGAATTTTCCCCATCACTGTCAAATCCCTTTGCTTCCACCATCCCGAAAGTGACGAACTGCCAGTTTGAAAGCTGGACAACAATCATGTTTACAGTCAGCACCCATGGGTATCTTAAACTATAGCCTGTCAATTGATCTCACATAGGAATTTTAAGTTGAATAGCCACAATAACGGTTTTGCATATTGATGCAAATTTGTTTAAGTAAGCATCAATCAACGAATGCGGGCAGCACACCAAAGAGAGTGCCCGACGGCAAAAGAAGACCTATGTTGCGAAGGCAGAGGGAAGTCCTTTGGTGGTGGGAGAGTTTGTTTGGCTTCACAACAAGGCCAAGACTAAAGGCTTGTCTCCAAAACTCCAGAGAAAGTGGGAAGGCCCTTACCTGATCATCCAACAATTGTCAGATGTCACTTGTAGAATGCAAGAGAAGAGAAATGGTAAGATGAAAGTAGTTCATGTGGACAGGTTGAAACCCTATAAAGGGGCGCCTCTTCAGTTCTGGTTGGAAGCGAGTGGTCAGAGCAGTGAGGCTCATATAAATGAGCAGGAAGCTCCTAGCCAACTTGTACAGCTTCAGGAGATAGAGGAGGAGGAGGTTGACCCCCTTGACAGGGAAGCTTCAAAACCTGTTGAGCCAGCACCACGAAAGGTTCCTGTCCCAGCCCCTAGGAAAAATCCTCCAAGAACTAGGAATCCACCAAATAGATATACAACATAAGGAGTAGCTGTGATCACCAGTGATATTTGATTTCTGATTTGATTTTTTGAGACTGCATCTAACCCTTCCATATTGTTTGTGTCCCTGTCCTTTACAGGGAGTCATGATGAGGCACAGGGAGTCCGCCCACAAAATGTTCTTCGAATGCTATGACTGTGGAATGAGATTTGCACATAAGAGAAGCCTGCACCGGCACATCGAGGACAGCCATCGCAATCTTCGGCATTTTTCCCGCGATGCGTGTGGCAAAGTATACAACAGGAGGGACAACCTCAGGGCCCACATGCGGGAGTGCCACGAGAGAGTCCGTAAAGTGAGGTCGGAGGTCCACCAGAGGGGTGAAAGGGCCAGTAAGGAACTTCCAAGGCATCGGGCAACTGCGGAACCCGAGGGGAAACCAACGAGCCGGGTTTGCCGCAAAGAGTCCGAATCAGCAAGAGTGGAGGCAGAGATCCAGGTGAACGTCTCTCCTGCCACAAAGGAGGCTGTCGACGTTGGTGTCTTGAGATTAGGGACTGCACTGGGTGGAAAACCCCTAAGCATGTTGCGGCAGCAAATGGATGAATCTCCGGACCCTTCTGTGTCGACGGACTCTGAAACAGAGTCTGAGGCGGATGTATTGGAAATGCCCAAGGACACCTGTGAACAAGCGCCCACGAAAGTTAGAGTGGGGAAGGAGATTGGTGAGGTATAAATCAGTCGTGTCATCCCTGGCAGCTTGGTCCCGGTGGTGGACCAGTGCATGTTCTCTGGGCGAGCAAAGCTGAGCGAAGAAAAGCAAAGAACATACAACATGGTAATAGTGAGGGCCTGTGCGCCACATGGACAGGCTGGGACTGGTGTCCGACATGTCGTAGGTGACCACATGCTTGGCTCCAGGATGACGACAAGTGAGTTGGAGAAAGGACTGATAGGGAATGTGAAGTCAATTTCGGAAGTGACGACCCGACGATTATTCACCAAGGGATAACTTGTCTCCGAGGAACGGGAATATATCTGATGTGCCCCTGTACTTGATTTACGTAGCTGACTTATATACCTTTACGTATTCATGCATTGTTTTTTACATACATTCTCAAACATTGCCTTGTTTTATATTCAGAAGATTTACGTGTACATCTTGATATATCTATGCATTGTACTTATTTCATGTCTTCCTTGCCTATATGATCCTATTTCTTCTACTCTTTCCTTTCTTAACCTTTTCCTGCTCTCACTACTCCTCTTTTGATCTTTCTCTCTACTTTTGTATATAGATTATTGTTGTTGTTGTAGTAAGGACATTGCCTACAAGAGGGCGCTTTATTTGGTGTTACAGATTATTTACGCAGTTGAAAGATTCCAGTGCTGACTTTTTATACTTGCCATGTTTATGTAACTTTTGCCTCATGTTCAGGATATGGATAGAAAAAATTATTTCTCTGATTGCAGTATAGTACGTCATTTAAAACGTATAAATGGCTGAATTTTCTTAGTATCTCCCCTTCCATAGAAATATATGCATCTTTTGCATGCATTTTTTTTAATCACAGTTTTCTTATTACATAGGAGGGGAACTTTCCTCTTATACCGAAACCAGCCCTTTTACAATTTGCTCTCACACTATCGTGAAATTTCTTTCGAAACTTAGGGAAGTAAATGATAATAATAATACATGACACTACTCCGGCTCAGAAGGGCTCTAGAATGTAAACTTTCACTATTCACAATATAAAAATCCTCTACATCAACTTCAACTTTAAATGAAAGAAAATCTATAAATAGATATTGAATAGGCAGAGAGTAATTGTCCCTCGAAATTGAAAGTCGCAAAAACATTAAGCTGCCTATATATCCCCAATATGAGAGAGAGAGAGAAAAAAAGGAAAAGAGTGGATATCAAGCTCAGACTTTGATCATTACTTGTGTGCATAAAAGTGGTCTAAATGCAAAGTTTAGACAGAAGATTTTACGTTGTGCAAACTTGTAAAGTAAAGATTTTACTGTTTTGCGACCACGCAAAGTAGAATATTTAAATTAGCATGGGCGTTAGATAAGTGTGACATTTTCATGGTGCAGCAAAAAATGCAAAGTCTTATTATTTGTGGGAAGGGCTGGGATGTACCATTCAAAGGATTTATATACGAGTATAGTATGATTGCCTTCCTGACGCTTTAGAAAATACTCCAATTTAGTCTTACTGGTGCAGCCCCCTGAATTTCTTGGCTCATTATGCCACTGGACGTCAGTGCTATGCATACGTGCTATAGACACCCTGAACTGTAGCACCTCGAGTCATACGACCTATTATTATTTGTAGTAATTCAACATTCAATGGTTTGCAGTATACAAAAACGTAAACAAACTAAACTGAGAATGATTTGAAGCTGCAAAATTCTGAATACATATACTATTCACTGAGTCCTGACAATGAACTAAAAATGACAGATATTTGAACTTGAGCTTTGTGATCCAGGGATAAGATTGAACTTTGACCTGAACTTCTGTTGGTGAACTCAACTTAAATTGAAAATAATTATAACATCATCAAGGCATTTGGCACCGCATACCCGTCAACGACAAATAATATCTAAACAAAGTACTATCCATTATATCAAGGTCAACTTTGACCTTGAATCGACCCCATCTGACAAAGAATGAATGAATGATCTCAGAGATTAGTTCTACACACCCAAACCCCCTTCATTAAAACATTAGACATCTATAACAGTTTAACAATCTAACGTATGCACGGTCATGTAAACAGATAACAAATGTGACCTTTATTTGACCTTTATGATCTAAACGTGCCCTTAAATTTCAAAAAGTGCGTTAGAAATGAATTCTACGTCCCTCAAAACCCCTTTATACATAAATCATGAACTAGTATGTGACAGGTAATTCAAAACTTGGGTTTCAATATGGCGTCCAGGCGCCATTTTGGATTTATGCAGATTATGAAAATTGCTCAGATCAAGGTTGCCCTTTGGGCAGCAAAGATGAAATTGTTCTAGGACCACATAAGATCACAAATCAACAACAACAACAACAACAACAAAAAAAAGTTCAGTGTACGCAACTTTTCTAGGTTCATGAAATGTCAAGCCGACTTCATGCCTTCCCGTACATAATGACAGCCAGTGTCCCCTAAATATATTACTGGACACATGCTACACGATTTTGCAATGGTGAAAGCGCGATTACACACGAGCTTTAGCAATCGCATGTTCACGTTACCCTGTTCGGAATATGAAAACAGGGGCGTCGATCCGTTTTTCAGATTGGGGGGGGGGGGGCGGGCAAGACAGCCTATCGTAACGATGATCATTTCGCACTCAATTCAGTCATCATCAGGGGCGTCTTTTAAAGTGGGGGGGGGGGGGGGCACCAACAAAAAGCAGCACCTACAAAGGGTGGAAACAAGGCGGAAAATACCACTTCGAAACATTAGTATACCGGTACATTCTGATCAATGCACAACTGAGGATCATTTTCGACACGTTAGTGTTTGTATCTTAACTTGGTTCTAGATAAAAACTACTTTGCACTTGAGTGTAATAGCCTGATTATTCATTTGCGAGCGAGCGAAGCGAGCCAGCAAAAACTTTTTATTTCTAACGCTGAAGGCAACGGGTGTTGAATTATAACAGCGATTTTCCTAATATGATAAGAAGATAATAGTAAATGCGAGCGAGCGTAGCGAGTGAGATTTGGAAAAATTTTGGAAAAAAAAATTGTCCTCGTTCCTTTTATAATTTAGGAGCACTGCTCATTCTTGTATAATTTAGGGCATTGGGGCCCCTCCTACCCCCTGCTCCACTGCCTCACTATTGTGCTGATATCAGTAGGGGAATGTATTGTTATGAAGCCTCTTTGATTATTTGGAGCTATATGTATAAGGCCCCTTTGTGGACTTTATACATACCCATATATATATATATATATATATACTATATATATATATATATATATATATATACCAGTATCTACCGATGTCGCATTTATCAGAAAACAAAAGGGGCACTTATTTCTGAGGTTAAATGGGGCACTCATCAGAAGTTAAAAAGGACACTGATTAGAAAGAAAAAGGGGCACTATACGAAGAAAAAGGCACTTATCAACTATGAAAAGGGGCACTTTTGGGGTACCTGAAAAAGTGAGGGGGGAACTTTGCCCCCCACCTGCCCCCCCCCCCTTCCCTGGAGCGCTGCCTCTGATCATCATAGCCTTGATAAAGATATGATGGTAATTTGAACTTAAATAAAGTATGCATATCGATATCATGAACAGAAAATATAATTAAATATCACATGGAAAACGACAAAATGATTGGAAGATATCTTACATAACAGCAAAATGAGTAGAGAAGATAAATACTAATAAAAAATATGAAAAAATAGAGAAAAAACTAAATAAATATGAAATTTTAAACTTTGAATTGAATTATGTATGTTCAGAACGTTTTTTAATGGCGTCATGATCTTTGGAAAGCCTCTTAAAAACAGCTTCTCCACGGTTACATGACGCAGTAAAGATTAGAGAATTTGCGCGCGAAGCGCGCGGCGAAATCGAAGTCTGACCGTGTAAAACCTTTTTTATTTCATTGTTTGGAAGGTTTCATTTCCCGAGTTTTGCATCAGTTTTTCCTTATTTATTTTACACCTTTATTTGAGGGGGGGGGGGGGCAGAATGATATGTTTGCACCCCAATATTTTCTTTGGGGAGCAATCGCCCCCCTGACCCCACCCCCCCCCCCCCCCCAGGATCGACGTCCCTGTATGAAAATAAGGGTTGGTCTGCTATGTTGGTCCGTGACGATCGTGAATGATACATAGCACACTCAAGTTTTTCGTGGATGTTTGAGAAAAATCTTTAAAAAAAACTAATTTTCACAACTCGGATTTCTTAAGACTTCTTATATTAGTCAGGTTCACTATGTATTTTTGTTCAAAATTTTTGGAGATTAGCAAAACTATACATTTTTGGAATCGGTAGAACATGGGGAATCCGAAAATTGATGTTGGCATTTGCACAAAGCCCTGACCGAGCAGCCATTTTGGATTTTCAAAATGGCCGCCATATGTAAATAGTATTGAACACTTTTGAAGATATTTTTGTAACAGAACTTCATTCTATCATTTTCATGGTAGCATATTAAAGGGCATCAAATTCTCTACAACATGACACCATATTCGATGGGTTTCGTGATGATTTGTATTACAATTTTGGGCAGAAAATGTGATTTTTATCATTTTTTTTTCCAAAAATATGAATTGCTTCAAAATACATATTTCTCCATATTTCAAAAGTCCATGTCACTAATGAATTTCAACTTTACAAAAAATCAACCATATATAGGGTCAATATCATATAAAAATTACAAGTTCATTGCTTATCTAACAAAAAAGTTATCGTACTCTAAAGTTCACACTTTGATATTTGCTAAGATGGAGAAATAAAGCCAAGGGCTGCCTTCTAGTCAGGTTCACTATATATTTTTGTTCAAAGTTTTGGGAGATTAGCAAAACTATACATTTTCGGAATCGTTAGAGCATGGATAAGCAAAATAATGATGCTGGCATTTGCACAAACACCGGCTTGGTGGCCATTTTGGATTTTCAAAATGGCCGCCATAAAATACATAATTTGCCTTATCTCGGCTTCTTTTAAAGGTATTTAACGTAATGAAATGGGACAGTCCTACTATTTATGGGTGCAGAAAACAAATGGTGACATCTAGACATCTTCTTCTACCGCTTCCTCGCATATGGAGGACATTTTGGATTTTCAAAATGGCATACGTATAATATATAAGTTGCCTTATCTCTGCTTCTGGTCAACCTAGGAACTTAGCAAAAATATTCTAATCCTTTTCTTGGTCGATAAAACAATTGGTGACATAATTAGACTTCTAATCTTAATGCGTCATAGCACACGGCGGCCATTTTGTATTTTCAAAATGGCACACATATATATGTCTATATATATATATATAAATATATATATATATATATATATATATATATATATATATATATACACACACATATATATATTGCAGTCAACCTATAGCAACTTAACAGAATATGCTAGTACTTTGTTTCTTGGGTCAGGAAAACGATTCGTGACCTAATTAAACTTCCAATCTCAACGCTTCACTGGACATGGTGGCCATTTTGAATTTTCAAAGTGGCCGCCACAAATACATTTTCCCCCTACGTCGGCTTCTTTTCAACGTAGAAACTGAATGAAATATGCTAATCCTACGTTTCTTGGGTCGAGAAAAGAATCTGTGACATTACTAGACTTCTACTCCCAACGTTTCATCACATATGGCGGCCATTTTGGATTTTCAAATTTGCCGCCATGAAATATTATATTGTCCTATCTCTGCTTCAAGGCAGCCTAGAAACATATTGGAATATTCTAATACTATGTTTCCAGGGTCAGGAAAAACATGTGGCTTCCATCTTGGATTTTCAAAATGACCGACATAAAATGCATATTTTGCCCTTTCTCTATGGTCAACATAAAAACTACATGAAATATGATGCTTATGTTTCCTTGATAAGGGAAATATTTGGTGCTATCACAAACTTATAATCTTGATTCTTCCTTCACTTTAAGCATTTGGGGCGCTAGGAGCCCTCAGACAAATTTCATTGCGTCTCTAAACTGAAACTTTGCCACGTTCTGGCTTTTGTCCTTGAAGTCTTACACATATTTTGACACCAAGTTTCGAAAAATTATACAGTCATGCTATATTTTGGTTTCTAATTTTTTTCTCTTCAGGCAAGAATTTACATTTTTGTTCAATTTGAATGAAAAACAGCAATTTGATTTTATTTCTTTGTAGATCATTTGTAAAAGGTATTAATCATTGTTGATCTATTGCTTCAATATAATTTCTGTATAAATTTTGTATTATATACTATTATGAAAATTTTATTTTGTTGGAAATGAAAAAAATAAAATATGAATATGAATATATGAATATGAATAATTTCTTCTTCTTTTATTATCCCTTTTCTATCTGAATATTGATTCAGAAAACAGACCCTCTAATAACAGATCTATAAAGCAAGATATATGGTTGAAAAACAATTGAATGCAAATGAATAAAGTCACTTTTAACAACTTTTGTTTTTCAGCCTACGAACTTTCACATCGACTGTCATCACTGGTCAGTCCCCCCCCCCCTCCCCCGGATAACTACCCCTTGAATTAAATAAAGTGCAGTTCTTTAGCTGTATTATTGTAACCTACTACTCAATTATACTGTATCAAACTAGAAACAGACTTCCTGTTCTAATATGTCGACCAGCATGTGCAAACTAAATAATTGCATTTTACAGTACAACAAATATTTATTAACTTTACTTGGCCCAAAGACGTTTTAGGGTACTCCAATTAGGCTAATCTATTACAATTGTATACATGTAGGATCACGCCATTACAGCAAAAACCTTTAAAATGCTCATTTCCTATATGTCATATTGTTGTTGTTGTTTTTTACTTTATTTACTTTCAGTTCTGCTTTTTAAGGTAAATAGTATAAAGCTTAATAACATAAATAAGGGGAAATAAAGATATACAAATAAAATAAGAAATATTAGGTTTTGTACACTTTGTACCAGAACAGAGAAAAAAATCTCGAAAGGTCACTTTTTTTTTTTTTTTTTTACTTTCAGTTGTTCTATTTAAGGTAAATAGTAAAGACAATTTTTAAAAAATAAGATAAACAGTGGTAGCAAGAAATATTGTGTTAAATCACTTTTTACTCAAAACGTCACCTAAGTTAAGAAGGATCTTTCGTGGCAAAAGATTTTTGCAATGCTGAAATGAAGAAAGTCAAAATTTAGAGAGGCGTGAAATGCGCTGATTGAGACCAACCGATGAACTTTATCTACAAATGAGCCGTGGGGGGGGGGGGGGGGGGCTGACGCCTCTTGCCCGAATGTAAACTTTACTTTCAGCCCCTAGCCCCCACCCTTCCCCACCTCGTAAGACTATACTCGTTTTAATATTGAAAGTGCTTGGAAATGTTACAGGGGACCCAATTTGGGGGGGGGGGGGGGTCAACCAGACTTGGATTGATGGTAAAAAACTGTTTGGTATCAATATGTCCTCCCTGTACAACTGAGGGGGGGGGGGGGAGGGGTGCGGGCCCAAGTTTTGAACCTCACCACCAAGTATCTACATGTTTTAGAGAGTAAATCTTGTCTATCACGTGAATACAGGTCCCATGTTATTTCACTGATGGCCTCAATTGCTTCCTTGTACCAATGATACTTGTAGGTATTGTTTTAAGTTAAATATTAGAGGGGAAGGGGGTAGGGGAAGAAGAGTAAGTCATCGGCAGATATTTTTCCAGTAACCATGAGATTTTAATGATTTGCCAAGGCTCAATGATTTTTTTTACCACTATCCAAAGTACTTTATGAATTTTACTGTGTACCAATTTGTCTCGTTTTAAAAACAGAAATGGGGAGGGGAAGGCATAGACATGTAGGGGTGCAAGTTCTGTCCCTATAATCTAGTATATACGTGTGTTGGAGTATGAATCGTGATAATCACTTAAAACCAGGTTTCCTCATATATATTATTGGACAGTTAGCCTTTTTATTTCTCAACACATATCATCGGTTATAAGGCACATTTGTATCATAGCAACGGGAACTAATAAACAATTGTATATCACTAAAATCACTAAAAATATGATCGTATTGAATCATCTGACAGTAAAATATTCATCTGCATGACAATAGCATGTACTACCGAAATAATCCACGTCTCCCATTTCACGTCTCCCAATGTCACCATTGTCAGGGAGAAGGTAGTACTTAGTAACAACTTTTGTTATCAATTCTCTACTTTAGCTAATATGAAAGTGTCAACTTTAGAGCGCTATAACTGTTTTGTTTGATAAGCAATGGACTTGTAATTTTTATATGATATTAACCGTACATATGAGCAGTTTTCTGAAAAGTTTGAACTAAGTAGTGAAAATAACTTTTGAAATAATGAGAAATACGTATTTTGAAGAAATTCATATTTGTAAAAAAATATGTAAGCAATCACATTCTTGGCCAAGAATTGTATCGCAAATCATCACCAAACCCATTAAATATGGTATCATGTTGAAAATTTAATGCCCTTTAATATGATGATACATACATGGTAAGATGAGGCTCTGTTAAAAAATATCTTCTAATTTGTTCAATATGAGTTACACATAGCGGCCATTTTGAAAATCCAAAATGGCCGCTATGCCGGTGATTTGTGCAAATGCCAACATCAATTTTTGAATTTCCCATGTTCTAACGATTATAAAAATGTAAAATTTTGATAATCTCCAAAAATTTTGAACGAAAGCCCATTTTCTTACATATTGAACGTACAGACTATATGTTAGAAATGAGAGCTTTATTGGTAATACACACTTGTCAGATTTTCTGTTGCAAGTTGTGTGAGCTGGGTTCATGCCTTATTTTTTGCATTAAATGACTCAACTACTTAAGAAATTTCTGTCCTTAAATAATCGTTCAAATGAATCAGACATGTTTCAGTCAAATATTCATGTCGAAAGCCAGATTGAAATTCATAAATTATATCATTTTCTTTGAATTATTTTTCAATTTGAACACAAACTTATTTTCCCAGAATTTTTGAAGCTACGCTTGAAAGGAGAATGAGACTTTGGGGGAAAATCAATTTCAATGAAAAGCGAGGATAGAGAGAAGCAATTTTTAAAAAGTTTCATCAAAATCGGTTAAAAAATGAGAAAGTTATGAAAGTTTAAAAAGTCTCAATTTACTTTCTATGGCGATCCTCAAATTGACAATGTTGCTTCAAAGTGACAGGTTAAGTAGTGCAACTCTCCATATGTTTTGTACACAAAATTTCATATTTTCCCCATTATCTCTCAAGGTGCAGCTTGTCTCCTTCTTAGCTCAAGATATATCATTGGAAAATGTATTTGAAACAAAATTATGTTGAGTTCACAAAAATACAAGCAGCAGCATCTTTAGAGATAATGGAGAAAATATGAAATTTTGTGTACAAAACATATGGAGAGTTGTCTTACTAAACCTATCACTTTGAAGCAACATTGCCAATTTGAGGATCGCCATAGAAAGTAAATTGAGACTTTTCAAACTTTCATAACTTTCTCGTTTCTTAACCGATTTTGATGGAACTTAAAAAAAAAAAAAAATGCTTGTCTCTGTCCTATCTTTTCATTAAAAATGATTTTCCCCAGGGTTTCATTCTCCTTTAAAACGCTGATAGGTATATAATTGCTAACATCCGTTTTGTATTTTTTTTTATGAAGTGGAGTCACTTTTGCTGTTTTCATATCCTCTGGGAAAAGTACTCGTCAGGATAGATAGGTTGATTAAATAACATAAATGCTTATATAAAATCTTCATGTCTAGTCATGTCTAGCCCAGTACTTTTTGATACATTTAATATACGCACACTCTTAAAATGTTGGGTAAATATAGTTGGGTAACTGCTGGTTGGTTAAAAATATTCCCAATTTTGGGCTATTATAAACCAACTGGACACTCGAGTGGTGTAACCAATATTGGTCAATATTTTCTGAATATAAAGCACACAATAATACGGAAGATATAGAGAATAGAGAGAGTTTATCTCTTTGTAGTACATCAATTAAATCTGACTTAACACCATTCACTGTCTATAGTTTGTTTGGTGTGTACATGTATATATGCAATATAATGCTTGATGGAGAGCAAAGTGCCAAATTCCATCACTCTACTTTGAACTTGAAATATAAAAATATGAATCAGTTATTGAACCAAGTATTATGGTATAAGTGACAGCACAAATATAAACTTTGACAATAATGCAATTTTAACCTACCAACTGTTTGCAATCCTGGGGATTTTCACAATTTACAGGAAGGAGTACTATTTCTTGACTGCTTTCTTCCCAACATACTGCAACTCCGAATCTACTTTCCTTTGTTCCATTCTTTGGGTGATGCCTCACCCCTATGACTCATATCTTCCACTAAACTTCTTGGAAACAAGGAGCACAAGGAGCAGTGCTCTGTGTTACATAACCACAAACTTGCATTTGCAAACAACTTTGTTTATTCTTTACCTTGCCACTGCAGAAGGGCATTATCAAACCTAGTCTTGCCGCTACAATTAGGCATATATTTACCAACAGTATTTGATAAGTATGGGTTGGGTACTTGTTGCCCTGTGGACAGTGTTGTGTAATTTTGTCGCATTCCCTTTGCCAGTTGGGTAAATTCTGTTGGGGAGCTGATGGTTGGTTAGAAATTCGCATAGAAATTTACCAAGAGCTATTTGGTATATCAGGGTTGTGAGATTTGTGTAATTTTGTCACATTTCCTTAGCGTTGTTGGCTAAATTTCATTGAGCAACTAATGCTTGTTTTAGAAATTCGCTGAACAGTGTGCGTGTGCGTGTGTGTGCGTGTGTGTGTGTGTGTGTGTGTGTGTGTGTGTGTGTGTGTGTGTGGAGGTGCCGTGGTCCAGTGGTTTAAGGTGCTTGACTGGAGATGCAGGAATCGGGCGTTCGATCCCCGGCACGTTACTTATGCCCTGGAGGAAGGCATTTTATCTACATTGCTCTTTTATTGTAAATCAAATAAATGAAGTGCTATAGGCATATTGATACCAGCGTGTGCATGTTTGCTTTAAAAAAAACAGAGAGAAAAAAAGTGTGTGTGTGTGTGTGAAAGTGATGGGGATTTTACCCAACAGGGGAAAAATTAGTTACACGTTGGTGGCCCGATTTACTAACTGTCACCAAATGCATAAAAAAAATTATAAGGAGTATATAAGAGCTTGCATTAGATTGAACTGGACAGGATAGGACAAGGATAGGATAGCTTAAGATATAGGATAGGATAGCTTAAAGATTGATTAGGTTAAGACCCAGAAAGTGATAACAAGCAGGCTTCTTTTTTTTCTTTCTTTTTTTACCTAGGTTGGATGAATAAGGAAACAATTTGGCAACTGAATTTGCCCAACCACATAATATTTGTTATCCAACAGCTAAACAAATAGAGGGTTGGGCAATCCTACTGGGTAAAATTGGTTGGGAAAATAATTATCTAACTGAGAATATAACCAACAGTTGGGCAATTGTAGAGTTGGGTAAAATCTGATGGGTCACCAACTGATTGGCAATTTAATTTGCCAAACAACATAGTAAATGGATTGCCAAACATCAGTTGGGCAAATTTTAACCAATAGCTGTGTGGGGAGTATGTTGCCCAGTGTTGGTTAAAAGTTGGGCATTATTTGCCCAATTCTTTTAAGAGTGTAGCTCATTGAAAACAAATTGTTCACAGACTGGTAATAAATCGAAGCTGTCTTCAAGTACACCTTTTCTTTCGTAAAACTCACGAATACAATCACTGTCTGTGCTGAACAGATTTTTTGCAAGGAGGGAGTTTGTCTACTGATTTGGCGGTCATTTTTTAAAAATAAGAATTGAATTCATTAGCTGCTGCAATTTTATCATGACATTATTTCCCATGGATTGTTATAACAGACTCCTGTTCGTTTCTCTTCTTACTTTTTAATCCTAATCTTTTCAGATTCTGTCAAAGTCTTTTCGAATCTTGTTTTGTTTTCTTCATTCTTGTTTTGTAAGTATTCGAATTAAGCCTTTCTCACCTGCCTCTGGACGAGATTTCTTTATACCCTGTATCGTTTAGAGAGCGTATCATCGTTTGCCGTTTTCCTGATGTTTTTGAATGCTATATTTCTCTCTTGAATAAGTGAAAGAATATCTTTACTTCTTTAGTTATCCAATTTTCTGTTCTTTGTTTTATTCTTACCCGTTTCTGTGGCGCTGTTGATGAAACAACCCCACCCCCATGGTCTTGATATGTTAATGTTGCATTAGAGGCAGAACTATATATTTTTCCCGACCAGGTTTTCATAACATTTCTTCCAACAGTTACAGTTAGTTTGGATCACTAGCTGTCATTGATGGGGATGAAATTCTTTAACCGGTAAAAATTATCGGTTAATAATTGAATTTTATAACACAATCCCATCCGAAACTCCGGGTAAGCTGTCAAAAGTGGCAGGGGGGGGGGGGTACTATCCCAGGTAGCACGCTGATGTTAGACCAACGTTGGAAACTCGCAACTCGTTGGACGTTGGACAAACTCGTTGTACATACTTTGGACCAACGTCAGTCAAACACATTCTTGTTGGAATCAGGTTTTTTGACTAACGTCTTTCCAATCTAACGCCATTTTGTTGGAAACAGACGTTGATCCCACATTGGTCGAACGTTGAATAAAAATTTCTTTTTGTAATGGAAACTCGTTGGAAGAACTGTTTGGAACAACGTTGGATCAACGTTGGTCAAAACTCTAATGTTGCAATCCAGTTGTTGATGCAACGTCTTTCCAATAGTATGTCATTTTGTTGGAATAAGACGTTGATCCAACATTACTCCAACGTTGAATAAAAATTCCTTTTTGTATTTGAAACACGTTGGACTCCAATATTGGAACAACGTTGGTCAATGTTGGTCAAACACGTCATTGTTGGAAAAGGGTTGTTTGAATAACGTCTTTCCAATATAACGCCTCTTTGTTGGTAACAGACGTTGATCCAACATTGGATACATGCTCGATGTTTGTTGTAGGTGATGTAAACCTAACGTTGGAGTGACGACGTATATGGCGTGCACACGCAACGCTGGTTCAACGTTGCTACCCAACACTGGACCAACGTCAAGAAAAATAATGGACAATGTTGGATGGATACAGTGTTGGATGCATGTTGTAGGTGATCTGAATCCAGCGTTGGGCCAACATTGGTTACATGCTGGATGTTTGTTGTAGGTGATATACATCCAACGTAAATACAACGTTGGATCAACGTTGGAGCAACGTTGGGACATTGCCTTAAGTTTTTATGAATATTCATGAACGATCATAAATGACTAAGATTTGTGACATTAATAGCTAACTTACATTAAATTTTTAAATATTTATGCAATGATTGCAATTTGAACTGTGCTGCAAAATGTATTTACATTAAATATTATGTTGTAGGTCTACATATTCAAACATGTTATTATGAGAAGGTATTTTTAGATCATAATTAGAAATTTGTAATCTGAACCATTTTTAACACGCACTATAATATAGTCCCTATATAAGTGGATACAAGCTTTCAGTATATAGGAGCAGGATAGGAGTAGGGTAGGATTGTAGGTGTAGGATATGATAGGATAGGATATAGGTTATTAGATAAAAGATATATAGTGATATAGATAGTGAGACATTGTAATTCTTTTTTTTAAAATATGTGACAGGGTTTGCTAGACTGCGTTGGACCAACGTTGGCTGTTTGTTGTAGGTGCTGTAAATCCAACGTTGGAGCGATGATGTATGGGCGTGCAAACACAACGCTGGTCCAACGTTGCTACCCAACACTGGACCAACGTCAGGAGAAAAAAATGGACAACGAGCTGAAACATAAGCTCACGACGAAAGAACATGTAATGAAAGTTTGATAAAAGATTGCCTGCATATTTATCCCATATGGTACTTTTAAATCCTTTCAATATGTACAGAAATTCCAGGAGATCCCTCACATTGGTAGAAATTCCTATGTATGTTATTCTGTTACGAAATTTAAGCGTAATTGTAGTTGTACTCATCGGCAAACATTTCACAAGAAATCCTCACTTCGTGTGGGTGACGGCGTTACAATGACTTTACACAGAGCGGAAGTGACAACAAAGTTCGTATTTGTTGTCGATCAATTCTTTTGAATAATAATCATATTCATGAGGTAAGGTCCAGTCAAAGCTGGATATTGTCGGGATATGCTATTGAAACAAAAATGAATAATGCATGAAGTGAAATCGATATTTTTAGATTTTTATCGGTATCGGAGGGTTCGGGCAAAATGGATTAAAGATAAACGAGCAGATATTATTTTCTTACAAGAGACGTATAGTACGAAAGAAATCGAAGACGAATGGAGAATGTTCTGGGATGGAAGTCTTTATTTTAGCCACGGGACAAGTCATAGTAAAGGAGTCTTAGTTTTAGTCAATTCAAAGTTAGATATTCAAGTCCATAAGGTATGTACAGACAAAGAAGGACGGTGTGTGATTATGGAATGTATCATACAAGGTCAAAAGATGATTATTTGTAATGTGTATTTTCCTGTACGAGGCAAAGAGTCGGAACAAATACATTTTTTGAATGATTTTAGCCAGTTGTGGAAAGGAATGTATGTCCAAGACGATTTTACAATTATAGGAGGGGATTTCAATATGATTAGAAACGTGGATTTGGATTATATGGGAAACAGTAAAACATCATATCAGTCTAGATTTTGTACTTTTTTTGAACAATTTATGGATGATTTAGATTTAATTGATATTTGGCGAACAAGGAATGGAATGAAGAGGCAATTTACATATAGACAAACTCAACCGTTAATGCAAAGCCGGCTTGACTACTGGTTTATAACTGAGAAACTTGATGAAATAGTTGTAAAATGCAATATTATCCCATCTATAGCTCCAGACCATTCGGCTATACAGTTACAATTTTATAATAAACGTCAAAACTTATTGAAAGGCAAAGGAGCTTATTGGAAATTTAATAACAGCTTATGTAGAGATAATCAATTTATAAATGGAATGAAAAAGGAAATCACTGAATTAGAAGAAAAATATAAGAAAGAAATTGCAGATAAGAGAATGTTGTGGGATTTTATGAAAATGAAGATAAGTCAATTTACAAGAAAATATTCTAAAGAAAAGGCTAGACAACGAAGACAAAAAATTGAGGAACTGGAAAAGGATATTGGTTGTATCGAGAACGAATTAGGAAATAGTATCGAAAAAGAAAAGGTTCGGATATTAGAAAGTAAAAGGAAACAGTTGAAGGCATGTTACGATTTTATTAATGAAGGCCTTAAGATTCGATCAAGGGCATCCTTTTATGAAAGTTGTGAGAATGACATGAGATACTTTAACCAGTTAATGGAAGCTAATAAAAAGAAAACTGTGATACAAAAGTTGTCAACAGAAGATGGAAAAATAACTCTTGATGAAACGGAAATACAGAAAGAAATACACACATTTTATAGTACACTATATACACAACCGGTAATATATTCCAATACGTCCGATGAAAAATCTTTTTTTGGAGGTTTACCGAAATTGTCTGATCAGTCTAAAGAATTATGTGAAGGAAAAATTACTATAGCTAAATGCATGTCGGTTTAAAAGAAATGAAATGTAATAAGTCTCCAGGTAATGATGGTTTAAGTGCAGAATTTTATGTAACGTTTTGGCCGGAGATTGGAGAAATGTTAGTGGAAGCAATTAATTCAGCCTTTGAGCAAGAGGAACTGTCTTCTTCACAAAAACAGGCCATTATAATTTTGATTCAAAAGGAGGGGAAAGACCCGTTACAAATAAAAAACTATAGGCCAATATCTTTGTTAAATGTAGACTATAAGATTTTAACTAAAGTCCTTTCAAGAAGAATAAAAAAGGTATTAAATGAAATTATCAACGTAGATCAGGTTGGATATTTAAAAGGGAGATATATTGGTGAGGCAATTAGATTGATAGACGATATGATTTTTCACACTACAGATAATAATTTGCAGGCATTTTTGTTGACGGTAGATTTCGAAAAGGCTTTTGATTCCGTTTCACATAATTTCCTGCAAAATGTTTTGACATCTTTCGGTTTTGGATCATCATTCTGTAAGTGGGTTAGGACTCTCTATAATAAGGCTCAAAGTTGTGTATTTAATGGAAATATGTCAACGGGATATTTCAGTATCAGTAGAGGAGTAAGGCAGGGAGACCCCCTCTCCCCTTATCTTTTCATATTATGTATTGAGACCCTTGCTCATTCGATTCGTCAGGATCAAGAAATTCACGGAATCAAATTAGAAAATGCACATTTGAAACAAATATTATATGCAGATGACATGACACTTTTTGTCAAAGATCTTGAATCGATTAAAAAGCTAGATAATTTATTTAAAGGTTTTCTAGTTTATCTGGACTAAAAATGAATAAAGACAAAACTTTCATTTTATTAATGGGACCTCACAGTAGTTCGAATATTGTAACTCCTTTTGGTAAAATAGTGCCAATGATAAAAGTATTAGGTATATATTTTACATTAGATATAGAAAGACAAAAACAATTGAACTACAAAGAGATTCTGAGTAAAATAAAAAGACTGCTCTGTTGGTGGAAACAAAGGGACCTTACCTTAATGGGAAAAATCCAGTTAATGAAGACTTTTGTTTTATCAAAATTAGTGTATGTTTCCTCACTTACGCCAGTACCGCAGTGGGTTTATGAAGATATTGACATGATTACCTCTGATTTTTTATGGGGTGGGAAGGATAAGATTAAAAGAGAGGTACTACATTTGGACTACAATAAAGGGGGGTTAAAACTGACGGACATTCGATTATTCATCCGCTCTCAAAGAATCACTTGGTTAAAAAGACTAATGATAGGAGAATCAAATATGGGTTGGAAACATTACTTCAGACATCAAACCAGGAAAGTGGGTGGCCTGCTTATATTTTTTTCTAATACTGCATCGAATGTGCTTAGTCTTTCTGTTTCAGCTTTTTACAGAGATATGATGGAGTCTTGGTTTTGCACCAAAGAACTTTTGTTGAAAAAAGAAAGTAATAGAAGAAATGAGGTTTTATTCAACAATAAATTTATTCGCGTTGACGGAAAAACAGTCTTTTTGGAAAACCTGTTTCTTAAAAATATATTTAAAATACATCATATTGTAGATGAAGTAGGGAATTTGAAATCCATCAATGATTTTTTAAGTATGGGACTAGATATGTCAGAAATTAATTTATTACAAAACTTGTTTCATTCTGTACCTTCCACGTGGAAAAACTTTTTGAATAAGAATGATTATCCTGATGAAGATACAGAATTAAAGTTAGAATTTTGTTTTAATGAAAGAAAGTTGTCACTGTGGGATATAACATTAAAGCGAATATATACAGTTCTGTTAAATACTAGAACAGAACATTCATATGCAGTGTGTAATCTTGAGCACTTATATAATGCTTCAGGAAAAGAAATACAATTTTTTTTCTTGACACCGAGAAGGTCCACCCTGAATAGCAGGCTAAGAGAATTCCAGTTTAAATTACTTTATAACCTCGTTTATACTAATAAACATTTGTTTACCTTTAAAATTGTAGTAAGTAATGCATGTTCGTTTTGTAATAAAGAAGAAGAAACGTATGAACATTTATTCTTTTTATGTGAAAAGGTAAGATGTCTTTGGATAGAATGTGGAAATTTGTTTGATATCATAAAAATTAAAAACATTGATTGGAAAGGGGTTCATGTGGGAATACAGACTTCCAGTATAGTAAAAGATCAGTTGTCAAATCATCTTATAATTTTGATGAAGTATATGATATTTACGTGCAGTAAAAAGAATGGGATGCCTCCGACGTCACAAGATATTATGAAACGAGTAATAGAAAGTAAACAAGAAGAAAGAAAAATAGCTGAGCAGAAAGGAACACTAAATAATCATTATAGGAAATGGGAAAAAATGGAGTCATTGGCTGCTCTCGCTGGAAACGCAACACAGATCTGAGTGAGCATTTACCGCGGGGGGGGGGGACTTTTGAAGCTACGCGTGTGTGGATGTAGGTGAGTGTGTTGGGGTGTTGTGATTTCGGAGGGATGGGGGGGGGATGGGGGGATGGGAACGCGCAGTGTCGTGTCCTATTTTATTGGGGGGGGGGGGTTTAGTGTGTTTGTTTCTTTTTTTATGTAGTGTGTGTGTTTTTTTTTTTTTGTTGTTGTTCTTTTTGTTTTGTTTTCGTTTTTGTTTGTGGTTGTTGTTGTTTTTTTCTGGGGGGGGGGGTAAAATCACCTCCACTCCATTTTCCTTTTCTTCTTTTTTTTTTTCTTTTCCTTTCTCTCTAGACAGAAGTTGAAGTATACATTATATACATAATTTTCCCTTGATTACTGTATTATTATGCCAATCCTTTATTATCAAAAGGTATAACTTGTTAAAATTTGTTTGCAATTCTGTTGTGAGAAAATTTATCATAATTTTGTACATGAAATGTGAAACTTTATTACTTGCAGTTATGTTAATGTGAAGATTTATTTGTAATTATGTATTTATGGAATGTGAAAGTTTACGTGTAATTTCGTTTATGTCAAAAAATTATTTGTAATTTTGTATGAAATGTTAAACTTCATTTGTAATTTTGTTTGAGAGAAAGGAATAAAAAAAACCTGTAAAAACAAAAAAAATGAAATAGAGGGTTTTCGAATGTTTCAACGTGAACGCCGTCCTAGATCCTCCCAGCTACAATGGACTGCTTTATGTTAACTGCATACCGCGCTTTGTGCAAGAACGGCTCATCCGTCCACTGGCTTCTCCCTTGTCCACTAGTCAGATCGAGAACGCGTCCAACATGGTATTGCCGTCTTCTCTAAAACGTGAACCTCACTTCACGTACTTTGTATGCAGTTAACACAAAGGCAGTCCATATTGTAGCTGGGAGGATCTAGGACGGCGTTCACGTTGACACATTCGAAAACCCTCTAATGTCCCTCGGGGGCGGAGCCTATACGCTTCTGAATGGTGACACTGCAGCTTATATGCAAGTAAGGCAATCCGCGCGGGATGCGGGCTAACTCGGCACTAGGGCGAATTCGGCCTTGGCGGAAAATCGTGGCTGAGTGAGCCCAGAGAGTTAAATTGATTGCAAACACTTGTGTTGAATTTTGCATTAATTACACATTTCAAAACACTTAAATTCAAATTATTTGATATCAGTGTGTAAAATGATTATCAAAGAAGTAATGTTGAAAATTTCAAGAAGTAAAATTATACAAAACATGAAATTTAAGGCTAAAAAGGGTACGGTGCGTAGCGTGGACTTCAACTCTTGAAACATAGTCACCGCGCAGTGCCGAGTTCGCCCTAGTGCCGAGTGAGCCCGACCCCATCCGCGCGTGCTACCCTCTCTGCCCAAGTAGCCCAACTTATTCAACGTACACCGGGGTATTCACCAAATTTTTCATACGTCGGCAGACGCTGGCTAAATAATCGTCAATGTGTGACAGCTACATGCATTAGCTTTATGATGTTTTGACCACAGAAGATACATTCTACGGGTGAGGCGAGACAACAGTTTGCACAATGCATTGCTGCAACCCGATGTACGGAACAATGAGAGCTCATTAGGCCCATCAAGGATTTGAGGCTGTGATATAACCATATTTTGACGTCTAACTAGCTATTATAGGCTAAATCATTATCATAGGTGACACAACTTGTATGTGAGTTACATTACCATTCTGGTGGATTTGGAACTGTGTTTGCTAGAATTGTTTCAAGTTCGGAGTATACACATTAATGTTTGATTTTTTATTTTTTTTTATCATGTCCTGCTGAATTTGACTTTGCTTTAATCCTCTGCCTATAACTAAATCAGCGTGAGGAACAAAATGTGACGTAATAAGTGAGCTCTATTGAACTCTATTGAACTCTACTGAAATCTGTTGAACGTTGTTGAACACTATCCGCGTGCTGTACGATTGAAGATCATCGCTATGTTGGCATTTAATTCAAATTAACTTGCTGTTATATAGTCTAGGTTGTATCGAAACGACGAAACGATGAATGTGAAGCGACAAGGGCTGATTTTGATGATGGTGACATGCGTGTTCATCGCACTAGGCCTATACTCCGCATATATTAGCCACAGCCACAACTATTTGGTGCAGGCGCCAGGCATTCGTACAGGCGGACTTACCATGTTTGATAACCAAGCACCTGTTGGGCCTACGACACCCGTGTCCAAGGCGAACGAAAAGAGTTCCACTTTCCGGCTGAAAAATGAAACCAACGAAACTCAAATGGATCCATCGGATAACATATATAAACCAAAGCCCAAGCCGCCTTGTTACCGTCAGATCCAGCACTGGATAGGCAGTAAGACGCATCGAGAGCCGGAACGCGTCGAGGAATGTCCAGGATTAGATTGTGGGGTGCGTTTCGTTGTAGATAGTAGCTTTGAGACAATGCGGGAGAGCCATGTTGTCATTCATAATTTTCATCAATCACAGTGGAACTGGGCTGAAATGCAGAAAAGACGCCCTCCCCATCAAGCCTGGATTTTTTTGGCCATGGAGCCTCAAACATTTCCGCAAAAGGAGTTCCGTCACTTATACAACTACACCGCCACACATCGACCATCCTCGACTTTCTGTACTCCGTACGGTTCTTACGACAAAACCACACCAGAAATACCTCAGGATGGCCGTCGAAACTGGGCTCAGGGAAGACCTAATATGGTGGCTTGGGCAGCATCAAATTGTAAAGGAACTACATGGAAACGATTCGACTTTGTCAAGAAACTTTCCGAGCACATCCAAGTGGATATCTACGGAGGGTGTGGTAAACGAGGTTGCGTTCGAAGGTCCGAAAGTTGCTGGAAGCGCCTCCGTACCTACAAGTTCTACTTGGCACTTGAGAACAGCGAATGCAGAGATTACATAACGGAGAAGTTTTGGGAAAACGCCCTACAACATGACCTCTTGCCCATCGTTTACGGGCCGCCGAGGGAAGATTACGAGCGAGTCGCTCCCCCGAATTCTTTCATCCATCTCCAAGATTTTCGCTCCATGAGAGAACTTGTTGACTATCTCAATCTTGTGGGTTCAAATGATACCCTTTACAATTCATTCTTCGAGTGGAAACGACATGGCTCATTAAACGGGAGCAAAAAACTGTCGATTCATTGCCAAATATTAGCAAAGTTTTTGGCTTATGAACAGGGTTTACCCAGAGGCATTAGTAAAGAGGGGGCTAATTCAACGACATATAATTTGTGGCCAAAGCAGTGTGCCTATAACACGTCCGGATTCCCTCACGATTTCTAAAACCAAAACTATTGGTGGACCTTCGTTTAACAGCACCTCTACCAGGGGCGGATCCAGGATTTTGTAAAAGAGGGGGCACAGAGCCGGAAAAGTAAACAATTAAGAGGGTAATTTTTTTCATTGTGTACTTAAGGTATGCCAGTTGGGTTTCAGAAGAGGGGGCATGGGCCGGTTTTCCCCCTATGTAGATCCGCCACTGCCTACTACTATCTTACTTCTGTTCCTTTACTACCTGCTATTAGTCAGGCCTGTTAACAAAATTTGGGGGACAGAATTTACAAAACCTCAATCTTTTGCCTTGAGTCATATGTATTAAAAGCGTTAATTTAGATGGATTGATCCATACCAGTGGACCGTGAAAAAAAATACAGTGTGTTTTGTATTACGAGTTCGGTGTAAAGGAAGGTGAAAGCTTTGAGCAGATCTTGTATCATAATTATGCATTTTACAATTCTGAGTAAAATAATCTTTAAAGATAAAGTTGAGTTCTGGTCATGAGACTGAATTATAGCGCATAGAGAACTATGCGAGTTATCATGCGCTTAATAAGTATTCTCTATTATTATTATTAAAAGAAACTCTCTTAAATCAATTGGGAAAGGTTGATTATATAGCAATGAAGAAGTGGTATATGCTGTAAGGTTTTGAAATCGCCAAAATGATAAGAAACTGACTCTATCCTACTGAGAGTCACATGCCCTGCACACAGAAATGTGTATATGGGACTACACACTAATGTTCCGCCAGAACATTTCAGCTGTTTCCTGTCATATTTTGAATACGAGAGCATTTGAAGAGCATTCTTTTTCAGGGGACATATCTACTGTGATAATCCTCCAAACTAACATAAAAGGAATGAGAAAGCTCACAAATTATTTTTTACCTATCCCAGAACTAAAGCTTCCCTTTAAATGGCTTTCAATTTAAATTGTTAGAAATTATTATTATACACGTTGAACATAAAAAGTAGCAATATTTGATATGATGTCATGGATTGGCAAGATTCGCATCTGTTAAAAAGGGGGATTACTGTGACATAAAAAATATGGATCTTCTAACATGTCTAACAACACCCACAACTTTTCCCCTATATTTACAATTAGAAAGAAAAGAGAAAATTGGAGTGTATGCTGTTGTGATGGAGATTTTATTACAGATTTATTGTATGAAGGTTAGTACCAGTAGGTAAGGAAATAGTTAACATTACATATCAGTTCGAAGGATTGATGCTCTCAATTACAACATAAACCAATAGTCTAGTAGACGGTACCATATATCATGTACATGACCGGGAAAAGTAAATAAATAATACAACTTTTCTAGGATTTTCCATTATGAGGAATTTATTTATGACACCAATTTTTAATTTTAAGTAATGCAATTGTCGTAAATAGCATAATTAGCATAATTAGGTAATTAGCACATGACAATATATGGAATTCTTTGTCATTGTTTATCCAAAAAGCCTGAAAACATAAATAATACAACTTTTCTAGGGTTTTCCATGATAAGGAATTCATTTATGACACCAGTTTTTAATTTCAAGTAATGCAATTAGTGTGAATAGCATAATTAGAATGATTAGCTAATTAGCATATGTGCAATATATGGAGTTCTTTGTCTCAAAGAAACTGGTTTCATAAATGAATTCCTTATCCCGAAAGCCTGAAAACATAAGTAATACAATTTTTTCTAGGGTTTTTTTCTATGACGAGGAATTCATTTATGAATCCAGTTTTCTTTTTTAAGTAATGCAATTAGTGTAAATAGCATAATTAGCATAATGAGCTTATTAGCATATGTGCAATATATGGATTTCTTTGTTATTGTTTATCCCGAAAGCCTGAAAACATAAGTAATACAATTTTTTCTTGGGTTTTCTGTGACGAGGAATTCATTTATGAAACCAGTTTTCATTTTTAAGTAATGCAATTAGTGTAAATAAAAGTACCCCAACCTCCAAAAAATTGCAACAAAAAGGTTTTTAATGGTTTTCAATAGTGTTTGACGTCAGGAACAACATACTAAATATCTACGAAAATCAGACCTCCGGAGAGTGGTTATTTTTAAAATGGCGTCCAAGATGACCGCCTGTACCTAAAAATGGCCTCAAATCATGACATATCTGTCCTAGTGACGTAATTTTAGTGTCTATACCTAGGTTTGAGGGGTCAAGAAATTTATTCAGACCACTTATAATGTGTTATGGCAGTCATGGAACCTGGCAATGAAAGAAATCGTCTAAAATGGCCCCAAATTTTCTAAAATTGACCGGAAGTAGACTATTATTTACAGTGGAGATGAAATAATTAAGATCAGGACAGGGTATTCATTGATAACTGCGAAATGATTTTATAAAGTATAGAGTAGCTTTATATTCAAGACGGTATCTAAGATGGCCGCGATTATCCATCCAAAGTGGCCGCCAGTGCCTAAAAATAGCCATAATAAAGGAATATCAATCCCAGGTGTAATTTTGGTGTCTACACCTAGATTTTGGGGGTCGAGATATTCATATATAGACTAGAAAACCTGGAAATCCAAGATGGCATCCAAAATGGCCGCAAATTTCCTAATGTAAACTGATTTGAGCTATTATTTACTATTTAGAAGGTTAATTGTAAAAGTATGTTTAAGGGTTAAAGATATTCATTGATACACAAAAAAGTGTTTTTGAGTAGCCTATTACTGTGGCGCTTTATACAAGCCAGTATCCAAGGTGATTTTGAAAGTACATATTGATTAATAATAACTATAATACAAATAATGCAGTACTTGTACAGCCCATACCACAAAATGTTATTACTCTACATTATGATTAATAAAGTGCCATTATGATTCAAAAGATACCATTATGTACCAAATTTTAGCAGTAGTTATATCAGCGTAATCTAAATTATAAATGATACATATTCATACTTGCACATTATTAGATCACATGATTTAAATTTATGAACCCCCCCCCCCTTTTTTTTTTTTAATGTGGATATCCCGGTTTGATTGTGTCAACAGTATCATATATAATATCTCGAGCAAAGTTCTTTCATCTGCAAACAACTAAAGAGTACATGTTCTTGACTCTCCAGTAGTGATGCGAATTCTGGAATCCCTTCGACATAACATATACAATCACATGACTATATTTGCCTGCCAGAATATTCAAGGCACGAGTCAGTTCAGTCGTTCGACAATTAACATGTGTGGAATCTGTGACCCGTAGATCAAGCAATTAACCAGAGGGCCAAAAGCCCCCAATATCCTAAAATTATTGCAGTGTTCACTTCCAGCCATCTTAGCATAAGGAGGCCACGTTGAATGAGATAATTTTGGATCTTGGATACCATCTGGAATTATATGGCTATAAGACATTTTTACATGTATACCAATATTTTACAACTAACAAAGGGCATTTTTATTATTAATAGTAACTTATTTCGGGTCATTCTGGGGAAATTGCTGTCATTTTGACGCACTATTGGATTTGTATGGTTCATGTCCGCTAAATGACAATTAAACTGGTCTTGTTGCATTTTATATCCCTCCGTCCCCCTAAACAGGAGATGTATAAAACAATGTTAATAAGGCCAAGGCAGATGATTAATTAATGATTTATGACTACTTTCAAATGCTGCAGGCCATACCGATTTGCAGCTAAGGCTATCATATCAAATTTAGTGACACTTTTTTACTTGTATTGAAGCAGTGCCATGTTGCCTTGTTGCACTCAACATGATTCAGTGATACTATTGTGTGTGTCATTGAATATCCTGACCACTGAAATATACATTTTGACCTATCGTTTGTACATCTGTACCGTAAAGAGGAACCTACTTCCGGTCATACCAGGCAATATTGACAGCCATTTTGGACACCATCTAATTGTATAGACGTCAAAATTACATCTCTAGGATGGGTATCTAATGATTTACAGCTTTTTTTAGGTGCCGACGGCCATCGGCCATCTTGGAAGGCAAAATGGCGGCCATCGTAGCTATCATCTTGCATGAAGGCTAGTATAATACTCATTAATATTTTCTGTTTAGCAATGAATATCCTTGACCCCTAAAATAAACTTTTAAAATTAATAATTGCATCATTACGGTAAATAATAGCCCACTTCCGGTCATTATGGGGGAATTGGCGACCATTTTGACCGCCATCTTGGATTTCCAGGTTAATCTACCTGACCACCATTGAACACTGTAAGTAGTGATCTGAATGTATTTTTGACCACCACAACCTAGGTATAGACATCGAAATTACATCTCTATGATAGATATGTCAAGATTTAATGCGATATTTAGGTAGTGGCGGCCATATTGGACTTGGGTAAATGTTTGGCAAAATTTTCCAAACTGTTTGTTACTGAACACGCTTTTGAACAACGTTACCCAACTGAGAATATAACCAACAGTTGGGCAATTTTAGAGTTGGGTAAAATCTGATGGGTCACCAATCAGGCTTTTCAGGCTTTCTGGATAAACAATGACAAAAAAGTCCATATATTGCACATATGCTAATTAGTTCATTATGCTAATTATGCTATTTCCGACAACTGCATTACTTTAAAATGAAAACTGGGGTCATAAATGAATTCCTCGTCATAGAAAAGCCTAAAAGAGTTGTATTACTTATGTTTTCAGGCTTTCTGGATAAACAATGACAAAGAAGTCTACATATTGCACATATGCTAATTAGCTCATTATGCTAATTATGCTATTTATGACAATTGCATTACTTTAAAATAAAAACTGGTGTCATAAATGAATTCCTCGTCATAGAAAACCCTAGAAGAGTTGTATTATTTATGTTTTCAGGCTTTCTGGATAAACAATGACAAAGGAGTCTACATATTGCACATATGCTAATTAGCAAATTATGCTTATTATGATATTTACGACAATTGCATTACTTAAAAATGAAAACTGGTATCATAAATGAATTCCTCGTCATAGAAAACCCTAGAAAAATTGTATTATTTATGTTTTCAGGCTTTCTGGGTTAAGATTAGCAACATATCATATAATGCATATATGCTAGTTAGATAATTATGCTAATTAGGCTGATTTAAAAAATTGCTCAAGGTTGCCAAGGTGGCAACCAAGCTGAATTTACCTCAATACCCATCTAGAACACGAATCAACAAAAAAACCTTGTACTTAACAACTTTTCCGGGTCTGAATAACTTCTACTGGACTACAATGATAAATGTATAGGTAAATATGAGTTGGTAAACACCACGTTGTTTTTAATTAAGTGATAATGATGACATAATTATTAACAGATGGGACAATATTCTTTATAGTCAAAGAGGAAAATGACATCGATCTATCATTATATCTGTATAAAAGTTACCTGTCTACACTCTTAATCAGCCAAACTCTAGATAACGGTATATTTGCATTTTAGAATGTCTGTTTTTATTTATTTTGGTAGAGAAGTGTTAATAATAAAACGTTAGTCCAAGAGCAGGAGGGTGTGTGAGGGGTCCTGCCATCTTATTTTCACGTTCCCTTTCACCTCCTCCTTTCTTCTCTCCCCCCCCCCCCTCCCGTAGCTACACCAATGATTGGAGTGATCGTATAAGAAGAAGTGCAGCGATATCACACACTGACATCGCTGTGTCTCTTACACTGATTATTAATGACTGCAACGTTCGATAGGACGCTTGCGACACACGATATAATTAGGATCTAAAAACTGAAAAACTCTTGAAATACAACTCAGTTTTGTTTTGTTTTTGTTTTTGTTTTTTTTTTCAACAGTGTCGCCTTACGGATAACCTTATTCTACTTTTGAGTACCAATCATTGTAGCTTTAGGAGAAATGGAATGTATCAAAGTATGGTTTAGATATAAGGAATGATAATGGGCCCAACACAATCCTGAAATATAAAAGTCCAATAAAGAATTCAAAATATCCAGCCGTTTTAACGGATTTTAATGTTTAGTAGCATTAGTGTACGATTTTGCCACCAGAATGTAATAGTGATATCTTTATCGTGTAGGAAGAAAACCTTAATCCAAGCGGTTCTCACAAGATCAAGGGGGCCCTCGTTTGATTCCCCCGAAAAAAACAGAGCCCTAAACAAATTTTCTTTTAATCCTTCCATTCTTTAAAGAGGTTAACCAATGCATGTAATGCTCTCCTAACGTTCTTCTGAGTAAGAACCAAGGCAAGATCAAAATTAATCGTTCCTCAAAAAGAGTGAGAATCCTGGATGTGAAGTTTGAGGTCGTGGGTCGTCCACAGGCCATAGTAGGGTCGACATAAAATAAATAACTACTGGGGGCCATTAGTATTTATCAGATCTAAAGCAATCGCAATTTAGTATTCATCAAGATGAAAAGGTATTTTCTTGACAATTCATGCAGGATTTGGATGGATAACAGAAACTCGCATGTCATGCATACTTCTTGGTAAAGAAATAACACTTTACCCCAAAGATATGCCATATCTTTGTTTGGGTTTTTCAATTTGAACTTACACATGTTACATGTATTGTGACAAATATGATGATTAATCATAAACAAAGCCACGGGCTGCTTCTGCTAGTTATAATAGAATATAATATAATATATTTATATTTTCATTTTTCAATTTTCAGTATACGTTTTTATGTCGATGATATAGTAAATATAGAGGCCGTAATTAATAGTATTTGTAAGCAATATCATTATGTTATAAAGCAAGATTTTATGGTTGTATAGGCTATATCTGCTAGTACAGAAGCAACAGAATAACAGTATTACCAGCGGTGGTTAAAAATGTTTATGAAATATCCCCTGAAAAACTCTTCATATTAGGAAGAGTTTGACAGGAGGTTGTATTTTAGAAAAAAGTAACAAATAATCTATATAGGCCTACCTATAAGATCTGTACCGTTTACCTATGATACATACTATTATTAGACGTTACAAAAATCTACGATACGTGTAGTTTGCATATAAGTTAGAAATGTTGGGTCCGCTTCGTTTATATCTTGGTGGAGGTACTATGATATGTAGAGACTAAAAAGAATGAAAAACATCATGGCAATGTGAATTGTAGCCCCTTTTGTCTTCTTTTACTTGAAAGATTAATTAAAATCATTTTAATTAAACCCATTTTAATTGTCTTTTACTAAACAGTCGGGTCGCGGCGTGGCGCAGCGCTTGTCACTGGATAGAAATTTTCCAACATTTATTTTTTTTCTTTTTCTGAACAGCAAAACAAAAAAGGATCCCCCGAACATTTTTGAGGAATTTTATGTATAATTTTTTTTAACAACCCCCCCCCCCCCCAAAAAAAAAGGGATTTATTTTTACATTTTAAAGGAAATTTCATGTATGGAATCTTTGTGTGTGTGTGAGCTTTAATTATTTGTTGTTGTTGTTGTTGCTGCCTAATCTCCAAAAAAAAAAAATTGATTTAGAAATAAGATGCCCGAATATAAAGTTGTAGTCGCCCGAATATCGGAACTTTGAAAATCCTTGGGGGGAGGGGGAGGGGGTTGCAGCCTATTGCCGAAGGGGGACGCCTTTTGCCCGAATGATAATTTTCCAGTGTTGCTCGCGAGCAAAACAATTTGCCAGACTCTGTTTTTATTTCCGACAGCGGTGGCGCAATTGCCGACGGCAATTTTAGCGACGTCCTTGTTTACTTGCAATAAAAAGAATGGGACGTTACAAGACATTAAGACACGAGTAGCAGAAAGTGAACAAGAAAGAAAAACCCCTGAACACTAAAATAATCGTTATAGGAAATGGGGGGGGGGGGGGGAGGGGGAATGGAGTCATTTTTTGCTCTCGCTGGAAGCGCAACAGAGCTCTGATTTTGCCTCTCGGGGAGGTTGGCATTATCTTGATTTTATGATTTATTCCTTTTCAGCAGGTCTGATCGTTAGTCATATATTGCGCTTATTCCTAAGATTATTATTGTTTCTGTCGGATTCGTTATTTGACTTAATTAGTTTAAATTTCTCTTCTTCGTTTTAGGTTTTGAAGATCAGTTCAAATCAAAGTTTAGAGGACATTCCTAATCTGGGTCATTTAAGTGGGAAATTTCAATAAGAAGTATAAACAAGGGCGTCGCTAGGGGGTGGGGGATATCACCCCTCACTCACAATTGGCGTCGGCAAATGCGCCACCTCTGTCGGCAAAAAACAAAACAAAAGAAGGAGGGTGAAAAAAGGGAGAGGGAAGAGGAAAGGGAAAAGGAGAAAAGAGAAAGAAGAAAAAAGAAAAGAAAAAAGAAAAGGGAAAGGAAAGGAAAATCAAAGAAAGAAAAAAGGAATGGAAAAGGCCAAGTTTTTGTGCCCGCGAGCGACACTGCAAAGTTAATATTCCGGCAAAACTGGCGTCCCCTTTCGGCCCCTCGGCAAAAGGCCGGGGTATTGATTGTGGAGAGCCAGGAGTGTCGGGTCTGACAGGCATGTGCGCTATTCCATGTATTCAAGAACCCACTATTATCATCATTATTTTGCAAACTAATGGCTGAACAATACAATATTAATATAATATGGACTGGCCTTGGGGGGGGGGGATACAACATTTATTGCCTGAACTAGAATTGCAATACGATTCTAGTGAGGGCAGTTAATGTTGTAACTCCCGAAAGTAGCCAGTCCATATCATTATTGTTAACAGAATCAGATATCTAGAGCGAACTCGAAAATATTGTAAAAAATACAGTTTATTGCCCGCTATTTAAAATACAAAATCCCACTGAATTTCGAAACAGGGATAAAAATTTATCGGCCGGTAATTTTGTTGGCTTGTCAAAGCCGGGCAAATAACATGTAAAAATTGCATTGCTCAGATTTCTGATACGGTTAATAATTCCCATTATGATTGTCAAATTTGTAAAGTGTTTGATGCGTGATGTGCCTAAATTTGGTTTGAATTCTGTTCACGGTCGATAATATTGTGATTGTACGCAAATGCATCATTACTGAGCCTACTTGCTCGAATACTCACTATGATGCAAGGGCGTCAACAGCTTCTGAAAAGTGGGGGGGGGGGGGGGGACACTGAGCGAGGGAGGTGTGGAAGGGGGATGCCCTCCCTCCCACGGTAGGGACTTTTTGAAGTTTTGCTATCGAAAATAGGCCTTTTAATGTACTGTGTAGCAGAAATCAAGCCAATTGTATCATGTTGTGGATTTTCATTATAACAAGCAGTAATATTACAAGCTCTCATAAGTAGAAGGGAATTTCGCAATAACAAATTTCAGATAACCTTGTTGTTACTCTGATAGAGCAAGGTTTCGATATAAATAAAAAATTACAGCGAGGTAATTACCCCGGAACTTCAGAACTTTCCGAAAATCTGCCTACGACGGTCCTCTGATTTGATGAAATCCTCGGCAATTCTTTGAGGGCTCAATTCTTATGCTTATGCTGCGTACGCAGGACTGCACCCGATAGCGCTGCGCAAGGCCTATAATTAGGCCCAGGCCCCCGTCAGGCCTGGCGCGGCGGCCGGCTATATAGGCAAGATCTAGAATAAAATTTGCAACTCGATCGAACGGCGCGCCGCGCCGCGCCATGGCAGTGCTGCATGGCGAGGGAAGAGGATTGCGATGATTTCAACAATTAAGGCAACAAGGGCGGTTGAACATTTATATTTGAGTATTTCTCAAACTCAAGGCATGCAAAAGAACAAGATAGAAGTGCTTTTCAGGTTTTTAGTAATGGGTATGAACCCAAACAGTGGGGGGGGGGGGGGACATGTCCCCCTGTCCCCCACCTGTTTACGCCCTTGCTATGATGGGAATGAAGAAGTTAACAGACAATAAAAAGAGAAAGGAAAGTGTGATTTTTCAAAATGTGTTACGTTTTAGTAAAAAAAAAAAAAAAAAAAAAAAGACCAGTGCTTCGTTAACTAATTCGACATTTCAGCTCTTATTTTAAAGTAGGAAGTATTAGTTATCATACCAGCCTATGTTATTGGAATGAATTCAGTTGTCAGGGTGGCCCAGCAAGAATGCAACACCTGAGATCTGCAAATCTGAACAACATTAACAAAATATCATAAGTTTTCATTTTGTTGGGTGGAAATATCTTTTTCGAGTAAAATGACACTGAGATCATCAATTTTAGGTAAGGCGTTTTGATTCTTATACCGCTATTTTTGGCACTTTCATGATTTGGTACTTGAAACTGCGAGAAATTTGAGCATGATGGCTTTTCCTTTTCATTCGCGTTGTTCCCGCTTGTCATACTGATCTCTACGGATAAAAATCTGGATAGCGCATTGGCCAATTCACACTGTGCATACAGTAGACAAAAGTTATGCTGACGCGTGAGGAAGCACGTCATAAGGTGCATGTAGCTTTCGTGTTACAATAAATATTTTCGAAGAATAATTCCTTTTATGGCCGCTTATTTTCCAGACCTTTAATAAATTTCTTGACATTGTCATGAACAGTTTCTTGCATAATTATGTCTAAAATATTGTATCATTGTTTATTTGATATTTTTTGGTCTCTTTCATTCTCTTTTCTTATAGGGTCCTCTACACTGTATTCTCCTTTCTCAGCACTCTCATTTATCACCTCCATGCATGTGTGTTGCAATATTCAACAATAAAGAGTTATTATGCTTTTATTTCGTTATCGAATATGATGCATAGTTTGGACTTAGGCCTTTAGTATTATGTTGATTTTGTTATAATTTTCATATTCATTCACTTTAGTTTTTATTCAACTGTGATGGTGATAGCCAGACTTGTTGAACAGGGGAGTATAAAATGATTTTAGGGCTTTTCTTGAAATTTTCCCTCCAAACAACAGGGGGAGGGGTAATGTTTAGGTCTTAAACCCTAAGCTTCGTTTGTTTCTTTGGTTTTTAAGTCTTAAACCCTAAGCTTCGTTTGTTTCTTTGGTTTTTAAGTCTTAAACCCTAAGCTTCGTTTGTTTCTTTGGTTTTTAAGTCTTAAACCGTAAGCTTCGTTTGTTTCTTTGGATTTGAAGTCTTAAACCTTAGGTTTCGTCTGTTTCTTTGTCTTGTTTTAATTTAGCTTTTTTTTTTTGGGGGGGGGGTAGATAAACAAGGAACATGGCCCCCTTATGCCCCCCCCCCCGAGCTATGCCGATGGCATACATTTACATAATTGTGATAAAATAATGAAAAGATGATCTAGGAAACTTTTGAATTATATTTCCATTTTACCCATAAGTGTACAGTATTTTCAAGTAATCTCTCATTTTATTCACCTTTATAGTCTCACCCTGTAGTCACCTCACACAAAATACTCCTGTCCTTCTTTCTTTCATGTCTTGTAATTCGATACATATTCAATACCGTGAGAAGTATTACGAAGCATGTTGACGTATGAATCTTGATTTTTTTAGGTATGCTATAAGTCATATTACGATTTTCAAAATCTGAAGTATTCGTAAAAATATGAATAATTTATTCATCAATAATACTAGCGTCTATTACATGGATTATTTTCCACCTATAACTTATTGAAGTTTAATCTTAGTGTGATATGGACACTAGGATACACGTATTACGCACTTGTTACGAAATTTACCTTATGCGCACATTTTGACACAAAAAACAGCCGAAAACAGTGTGAATTTCTCATTATGGAGGTCAGCCTTTACATTGCGGGTAGTAACTCAGTGTGGGTGTTTCATCTTTATTTCCATATCAATGAGCAAATTATTCAAAATGTCCGGGCAAACTATTCAAAATGTTCGCGCGCAGGAAATATCCATTCATTGTTGTAGTGAGCGAACGTACGTGCTCTATTTTCTATTTTCCAAACGGCTCGCTTCAATTTCAGGTTGATTTTATGGACCTCTATTACGCATGGGCCGCGGAGCCGGGGGGGGGGGGGGGGCTGGGGCTGCAGCCTCCCCCCCCCCCACACACACTTTTTCGAGTAGACACGTTAAAAAAATATCGGAAAAAGGCTCGAAAATTGTAATTAATGAGTGATATCAGATCACCCCCCCCCCCCCCCCCCACTTTCAAAAACGCTCCGCGGCCCCTGTTGCGCTTTGTTAACCTGGCATGCTGTTTACAAATTTATTTCTATACATTAAATTCATTGTGAATTCACAAATCAAAAGAAAGCAATCAACCCGTATTTCTATGGTTTAAACACTGGCCTCTCACCGGGGGCCAAGGACGGGTCACTGTCCACAATCAATTGGCGGTAGAGAAGAATGAGATATAGAGACTGAGGTGAAAAATAAATGCTTTTCTTGCTTGTTTCGGGTCTCTGACAATAGATAATTTTTTTTAATACCATGGCTACGGGTCAAGAGAGGCCTACACTCTCAATAGGCCATTTTCGTAATGTATTCAAATTTACACACGTTTACCCAAGGAGTTAGCTCTGTGATAACTCCTTGGTTTACCTAGTGACAAATTATTACAAAGCCAGGGTAATAATATCCAAACCCTTTGGAAGCGCGTAGAGACGTTATTTCATAATGTGATATGCGCTATACAAGAACGGTATATTATCATTATTATTATTACATTCAGCTGTAAAAAGCTATTCCTTTTCAATAGAGTGCGAATTGCATGTGTTAGGCGTTGTTAGGTTGGACAAACATGTTGGCTTGCCCAACCTTATAACACTTAATGTATGCAATCTGCATTCTGACTATTGAAATACAATGACTTGTAAAAGGTAGTTGTAATAGTTCGTTACTGGGAGTTTGACAGAGTGGCAAGCATGAAATTTGAATGCATTACGAAAATGGCCTTTTGGCCTGCAAACATGCATTGATTATGTTTACCTATATACCGTGAACTTCAAGGTCCCACATCACACCAACAGTATACAACTGAAATTCCAATGCTGAAAGGAAACAAACCAGACAAGCACTCATTGTAGTTTTCAAGCATCGCTACTCCTTGTTACCTCAAACAGCAATTATAATAACTGGATCAACACAGATAATACATTGAGAGGATTGTGACTGTTTCTCAAATATATCTTCATTTATTACATTTTGTTACTGCTCATTAATTATCAGCTTCTCCTCTGCCTCCTCTACAGGATGACTCAAGTAGATGACAACTCATGCTAAAGAAATGATGAAACAATATTAAGTACGGTACTGATGCTTTTTCAAGCACCCATAAATTGCCCCTTTTTCCTTTTGAAAATGTGTCCCTCTTCACTCTGATTAGTGCCCCATTTTCTCTTTTATAAGTGCTCTTTTCCCCTTCTAAGTGCCCTTTTTCAAGTTTGATAAGTGCCACTTTTTCTTTCCATTTAATGCCCTCCCCCCCCCCCCCCATCGTAATATGTGCCCCTTTTTAAATCTGATGAGTGCCCATTCTTTAATTCAGAAAAATTACATTTTTTTTCTTATGAATGCTCCTTTCCCATTTTGATTACTGCCCCTTTTCAAATATAATGGATGCCCTTTTTTTCTACTTCTGACAAGGGTCTTGATTTCCTCCCTTTATCAAATCTGAAGAGTGCCCCATTTCTAATAGATTATTCCCATTTCCCTTTCTAATAAGTGCCCTCTTCCTCTTCTTATGAATGCCACTCACTCCTCATTTCATGACTGTTCTACAGCCCACCTGAATAGTTTTAGACCATGGGATGAACACTGAAATTCTCAATTTTCGTGGTCCGTGATTTCGCCCCACCTGATTTTATCTTGTAAATGTTACTAAAAATACAAAAACACTAATGGCAAAATGTTGCCATATGCAAAAAGTGCAATTTAGTGCAAACATGACTATTTTGTAGCAAAAAACTGAGCTCCCCATTTCCTTGACCACATGGATTTCAGCCACAGAGTTCAGCCACGTATGTTTGTGCCGCTCACTTCGAGAGTGGGGCCATTTTGAAAGGATCCAGGGTAACTCGGCACTACGCTAGGGATATTTCGCACTCAGCGTAAAATCGAGTTAGCCAAGAGAGCTGAAATGATCCCAAATACTTGTAAGAATTTTGCATTTAGTGATCTTTAAAACCAACAATTTTCAGGATAAGTTGATTAGAATGTGTAAAATAGTTACTGGGGAGATAATGATAAAATTTTATGAGGTTTAACTCTACAAAACATAAAAAGCAAGACTTTATTGAAGGTCTGTTGTGAAGCTGCGCGATGCCGAGTCTGCACTACGGCCGAGCAACCCCGACCCCCTATTATGTAAGGGTATTGGCGAGTGAAAAATCGGGGGTGTTGCTTCTAGCGTCGAGATCAGCAAGAAATGAAAACAGTTTATTGTCTTTTGTAGCCATATAAATCTTGTACCTCTTGCCAAACAAGGTCCATGTGATAGACTATACTTCAGGAAGAAAGTTATAAGAAATGGTTTAAAAGGAAAAAAATGACATAATGAAACTTTATGAATACTTTGAATATTTTTCGAGTGGAAACGTGAAAATTAACCTGTAAATGGAGCTTAGATTGTTATTAATGGGATTTTCCTAGAGTTTGAGTGAATGTAGGTAATTATAGGCTACACATGAATTACTTCTACCTGAAATTCATTCGACTGATTTTATATCCTCAAACATCTGGTCTAAAACAACAGTCTGGAAAGCAAATAGGCATGCATCCCCTGGTTAATAATGTCGCAGCCCACGAAGCGCCTACTGGTTGTGTAGTTAACGAACATACGTGCAACAGCACAGCATTCCCACCACATGGTATATGTTGTGTGTGTCTATGATTGTTTGTGTGCTGTGTGTTTGTGTGTATAATGTATATGGTGTATAGGGAAGTGCCAGACTCTTTCACTCGCTGTTCATAAGGACCGGTATTCACCCCAAACCGATATTCATTTAACAAGCGTTATGAATTATGAATACTTATCAGGTTATGAATAGTTCCGTATGAATGGAGGTCCTTATTATGGAGGTCCTTCGATGCGAAAAGTTTTAGCCAGATCCTCGGAAAATGTGGACCACGAAAATGAAAAGCGGAGCCTCTTTTTCCATGTCATGGTCTATTGTACTTGTTCAACTCTTGCTATTGTTTAAATTTTAACCACTTTTTTGTTCGCACAATATGCCCAAAATGGCTTGTTCAGATGTACTCAAATTTGGTACAATGGTAGCTATGCTTATTATCTCAACACAGAACGTTTGTCAACATAGTCAATACACCATGACGCCATTTGTAGAATTGCGATATATACTATATCTCTGTTATGGAAAATCACAACATAACCATATTTGACATTATGCAAGTTAATCAAAATAGAAATTAATTCAGAATAGGGGGGCGTGCGCGTACGCGAGCGTCAGTAAAGTTGCGTCCAAAATAGTCTAGGATCAATTTTGTGCATGTTTCAGGCCATTTTAAACATTTGAAAATTTTCCGCGCATCAATGACATTAAGTGCCTTACACAGCATAAAAAAGGACTAATCCCCGACTGTTTTAGCATTTTAATTAATCCAGTAGGGCCTACCATTTAAAGAACATTTTTCTTTAACGCGAGCGTACGCGCATGTACGCGCTAAAATAGACTGTACATGTGTTATAGGGCACTGACATATAAAAATTCAACTTGGGGTGCGAGAAATTAATTTAACATAGGGTGCCTACTCGTACGCGCGCATCAGTAAAGTGGCGCCCGCCCAAACTTTGAAAATTCCCTAAAAATGGTCTATAATCAATTTATTGGTATGTTTCATGCCATTTGAAACATTTGAAAATTTTCCGCGCGTGCACGCACGTCAATAACCTTATGACCGTTCCACAGCCCACCTGCTTAGTTGTACTTGTCCAACTCTAGTTATCATTATTTTGCTAATTAATGGCTGAGCAGTATACAATTTCCTCATTATGATTGTCAAATTTGTAAAGTTTTTGATGCACGATGTGCCAGAATTTGGATTGAATGTCCACGGTCGATAATATTGTGATCGTACGCGAATGCATCACTGCTTGCTCGTATACTCCGGGAATAAAGAAGTTAACAGGAAAGAAAAATAGTATTATGATAAAGAAAGGAAAGTGTGATTTTTCAACAATTGTTACGTTTAGCAAAAAGATCAGTGCTTCGTCAACTAATTCGACATTTCAGCTCTTATTTTAAAGTAGGAAGTATATCAGTTATCATACACAATAACATAAGTTTTCATTTTGTTGGGTGGAAATTTCTGTTTCGAGTAAATTGACACAGGGATCATCAATTTTGGGTGAGGCATTTTGATTCTATACGGCTATTTTCGTGAGGCAATGTCATTAACCTAATAATATAATAATATGAATTGTATATATTATTGGGCCATTCTTAGTCGCGTGTGTGACCCAAAACCAGGGAAATGGGCTATTGTGAGCCCTATAATCTTAATGACCTTCCAAGTGTGTTGGGTTTTTCGTGTATATACAGCAAATACAGACATAGGTACATGGATTAATAACAAAAAAGGTCAATGATAATACCTGTTCTGCGTCAGAGGTCAAAACATTCAGGTCACGTGTGTGACCTCGCGCAGAAGCAGGTTTTTCAAACTCACATTTCATCTTCAAAACCCTCTGAATTTGCAAAAGCTTCAGTGTTCATATTTATGGTAGGTATATTTCATGGTACTATCGCTTAGAAAATAGCATTAATTCTGTTGAAAGTTGCATAAGATTTTTGTTACATAATTTTTTGTATCATGATGTATGGTCACGTGTGTGACATTGGAGGGGGGGGGGGTCACGTATGTGACATGCCATAGGTAATGTGTACAGATTTGGTGAACAATCGAAAAATCATAATATTTAGTATTCATTATCAGTATTCATATTCATTTTGCAATAACTCTATACAAATTATAATCAATAGAATAGAAAGTGATGCTAAGTTCTTTCTTTATGAAAAATACCCAGAGAACACACTTTTTTTTCTCTCTTTCATTTTCATACATTTATTGATATCATTTATTGATATATTTATTGATATACTGTGGAGTTGTTTGGGTCTAGTGGATAAGTAACCATATTGCAGATCACAACGGTATGGGGTTCAATTAATTGCCATGGCACTAACGTCCTTTTAGCAAGATATGTATCTGCATGTGCCATGCTCGATCCAGGTGTAGTAAGTGGGTACCTGTAGGATTTATTTCTTGAATGCACTATACAGTTGTCTTGCTAAAAGCAGGGTAATAATACTTGCAGGGCCCTCAGGGAGGCCTAGGCCTTTAGTATTATGTTGATTTTGTTATAATTTTCACATTTATTCCCCTTAGTTTTTATTCAACTGTGATAGCCAGACTTGTTGAATAGGGGAGTATAAAATGATTTTAGGGCTTTGCTTGAAATTTTCCCTCCAAACAACTGGGGGAGGGGTAAGTTTTAGGTCTTTAACCCTAAGCTTCGTTGTTTTTTCTTTGGTTTTTAAGTCTTAAACCCTAAGCTTCCTTTGTTTCTTTGACTTGTTTAAGTTGGGTTTTTTTTTTCTTCTTTTTTTTTTTGGGGGGGGGGATAAACAAGGGACATGGCCCCCTTATGCCCCTAGCTATGCCTATGGCATATATTTACATAATTGTGATAACACAATAAAAAGATGAACTTTTACACATAAATGTACAGTATTTTCAGGGAGGGGGTTAACCTCGCTAGTCGTAAGGACTGTTATCCATAACGTGTGACTAAATGAATAGCGGTTGTGTATGAATAGCGGTCCTTCTGCATAGCGAGCACACCATAGACAAATTACCCTGCTATTCATAAGGTCCTTCGTTCTTAAGGACCACTATTCATAACTATTCATAAGGACCGCTAGTCATAACGCGTGTTAAATGAATAGCGGTTTTCTATGAATAGCGGTCCTTATGAATAGCGAGCGGGCCCGTTTTCAGGTAATCTCTCATTTTCTTCACATTCAGTCTCACCCTAGTCACCTCACACAAAATACGCTTGTTCTTGTTTCCACTACTTTGAAATTCTCTCTTCCCAAAGCCTTATTACTTGTGCAGCTTTTCTTTAGAGTCACTTCCAACCACACAATCAAATTCCTCTCACAGTCAGGCTTCTAAGCACTTGTAACATGAAAAATGACATTCTCACGGTATTTATAAGGACGAAAAAATATTCTTATAAAGTAGAAAAATTAAATCATACCTATATATTACAAAGAAAAAAATATGACTCGTCACATTAAAAGGGATAAATGCTCTTTCTCGCTCGCTAGCTCTTATAGTTTTAATGAAATCAAGGAGATCACATAAAGTATGATGATATCGATGTAATCATGGTAATCCTGAAGAAAACGACAGGGTTAATGTACGAATTAAAAGATCATTAGGCATTCCCCCCAAATTAATTTGCTGTTGTCATTTTCATTATATGGCTGTAAATAATGCACAACCCAAGGACTTCAGCATTAGATAAAAGTCTGAAATTTTTTGCTCGCTCGCTTCGCTCGCTCGCACAAGAATCATTAGACCATTACACACAACTGCTAATTGGGGAAGCTGAAGCAGTGTCCAGAACTACAATAAAAAGGAAGAAGATGAAGTTGATTACGTATTAATTGACTGTAGGGTAATAACAATATCTCCCAAATGGTCTCTGTTTTTTGCTTTATGTTCACCCTTTGTAAGTGTCCCCCTTTTTCTCCAAATGTGCCCTTTTTGGCTGGTGCCCCCATCCACTTTGAAAGACGCCCCGCAGCCCCTGAAGCAGGGGCACTCTGTTTACTTGCAACCACTGGAGCGGTGCTTCTGACCGGGTCTACATGTTATGATTGTCATTTCATCATTCTGCTATGTATGATTGGGTGAAGATGACACAGGTCATCATCCTAGATAAATATCAGGGCTGATGTATTCCCTCTTTCCCCACCATATTCGATTCCTGTGACTATATTTTCATTTCACTTTTGTTTTGAAAATTGTCAGTATTACTAATAACATGAGTGTGGTAAAATTGCATTATAAAGGATAGTTACCGACTGAACCCTCTAAATCAGAATAATTACATGTACTTTTAATCCAAATAATTTTTCTACATTATGGCTTTGAAAAAGTCACCTCAAAATATATTGGGAACGGTAACACAGGCCACCCCCTCCCCCCACATATTTTTTTTTATTATACCTCCATCTCCATATCCCTCCCAGATCAACACCCTTGTTGATAATTTGAGGTAGATGGTTTTCACTTTCTAGAAGTGTAAAAATATATCGGGAAAATCAGAAGGAACGACATAATTGTAGATAAATATTAGTAAATTCATATAAATCTACAATACTGTACATAAATAATATCTATATTGAAATAAAGAATATATAAATTTTAATAATATTAATAAATATAATATATAAAATTATATTTATCTACAACATATAATAGAAATGTATATTTTCCACCATTTTTTTTTTTTTTTTGGGGGGGGAGGGGGATGAAACCTGGGGATGTTTTTACAAACCACCCTCCACCCACCCCCCCCCCCCACACACACACACCCGCCTTTTCGTCAATACTTAATTTGTCTATGCCCAGCTGATTCGACGTATGTTAAGCTTTTAAACCGCTTCTCGGGGTAATAGTGTAACTTGCTGGGTAAGTACCTAGAAAAAAAGAGGGTCACTTGCGAACGAACGCGTATTGCAAACTTGTCACTGGCGTGCATTAGCCCTATGGGGCCGAGGTGTTGCGGTGGAATGCACACGGCTTCATAGCGTTCTAACCCCCCCCCCCCCCCCCCCTCCCATGGAGGTAGCTATATAGTAGAGACAAGTAGCACTATGGCAATTGACACCAGGGTGTTGGAAGAGATTTCTCTCTTCCACCACCCTGGTGACACTATAGAGGCGGGTTACACTGTAGAGACAGGTTACGATATAGAGACACTATAGAGATGGGTTACACTATAGAGGCAAGTAGACAGGTTACACTTTAGAGGAAGGTTACACTATATAGACAGGTTACACTATATAGACAAGTTACACTTTAGAGCCTGGGTTCTTAATTATTTTGTTACGAGGGCCAGAAATATTCTTGAAATTACGTCGCGGGCCACAGAGTATGATATATACATACAAAGACGCATGGGACTCACGACTCTTGCCCGAATACATTGTGTATTAGCTTTCTGTTTGTTTGTTTATTATTATTATTATTATTATTATTCAGCGAGCGAGCGAAGCTTGCGAGCAAAAAAAATGGCACCTTAGAATTGTGAAAATGTAATTTCAAATGTGCTAATTTAGATAAGATATAAAAATTACAAAGAGACCATTTCACTGCCCAAAAATGAGATGGTGGGTGCCCAAGTGCAGGAATTTTTTTTTATATTCTAGGGGGAGAGGGCTCCAGGCCCCATCCCCCGCCACAGACGTTAATGCATACATACCCGAATCGCTCATCTAAGGACGGTTAAACGATTTTAGAATACACCCTCCTTATTTTTTTCTTTGTTTGATTAAAAAAAACAAAACCCAAAACTATGATATGTGGTAGGGCAGGGAACAGATAAATATGATACGCTATTTGCGAGCGAGCAAAAAATTTGATACTTTTATTCTTACCAATAGTTAGGATGATATATTATGTATCAACATAGTTCTTAAAACAAGATTTTTTTTCTTCTTACTCAGATATTTTTGGCGGGCCGCATGAAATCGTTTCGAGGGCCACAAGTGGCCCGTGGGCCGCACTTTAAGAACAGGGGCTTTAGAGGAATGTTACACTATATAGGCAGGTTACACTATAGAGACAGGCAACACTATAGAGACAGGTTACACTATGGAGACAGGTTACACTACAGGGACATTATAGAGGCACTATAGACATGATAGAGACAAGTTACACTATAGAGGCAGGTTACACTATATAGGCAGGTTACATTATAGGGAATGATAAGAACATATCAGTGAGTATTAGGTTGAGCCTTTTGAGAACACTGGTAACATCCGTCTTTTTGTACGAATGTGAATATGACACTGAATGCAAAAAACGAATCAATGCTTTTGAGATGAATTGTATCAGAAGGCTAGAGCAAATCTATTACACTTTGCATACGCCCAACAAGGAATTGAGAGCGTTTAATGGAGAGATATATAGGGGAAGAAGATCACCGTAAAACAGTTGTGAAAAAAGACAGCTGCAGTGGTTTGGTTATGTAAGTAGATGGAAGAATAGCTTGGCAAACACCATCTAGGATAAACCAATGGCAGAAGAAAAGGGGGCAGACCGACCAAGGTATGGATTGATAACATAAAGCAGTGGACAGGAATGTCTTTTGAACCCGTGTCTCAACATCCGTCACATTGTCGCCCCAACGGCCTCCGAGCAGCTATGGGACATAGATAGATAGACAGATTCATAATTCACCAAAATGCAATTCATGATTTCATTTTTCTTTGCATGTTTAATCAGGTGTGTATATATATATATATATATATATATATATATATATATATATATATATATATATATAGGGCCAACAGTCTACATGTGCATGTTGGTGCAAATTTCATCCACCAGGAATTTCATTGTCAGACATTTTATACCAAAATGATCATGTGCCCATTATTTGGCAGATGCTGGATTTAATAGCTCATTTAAGCTGTTGTGTCTCTATAGTGTAACTTGCCTCCATACATTGTAACCTGTCTCTATAGTGTAGCCTGCCTCTATAGTGTGACCTGCCTAGATAGTGTAACCTGCCTCTATGTAACCTGTCTCTGTAGTGTCTCTCTAGTGTTTCTACAGTATAACTTGCCTCTATAGTGTAACCTGTCTCTATAATGTAACCTGTCTCTATATTGTAAACTGCCTTTATAGTGTAACTTACCCCTATAGTGTTACCTGTCTCTTTTACATAACCTTTCCACAGTGTAACCATAGCGAATACTAAAAGAAGCAGCAGTATAAGTAGTAACATGAGCACCTTGGTAATGCAGAAATAGTTTTAGTAGTCGCTGTAGTAGTATTTGTAGTGTATGAGTAGAGGTAGAAGTAGTGAAAGCATGACAGCATTTCCCCGTCCTTCAACAACTACTGCTACTACTATTACTACTATGACGACGACTACGACTACGACTACGACGACTACTAGAGTAGTGCCAATGTGAGAACAGGAGACAGAGATAATTTCCAGATAAATTGAAGGTCTCTAAAATCATTCCTATTTTCAAAAAGGGTGATAAGCATGACATAGATAATTACAGACCCATATCTATTTTGCCTTTCTTTTCCAAAATACTAGAAAAAATCATTCATAGGAGATTTTGCACAATTTATAGAAAAAAAAATAAACTCTTACACGCGAATCAGTTCGGTTTTCGTAAGAATCATTCTATCGAACACGCACTCTTATACTTCATGAATAGGGTGTCAGATGCCTTGGAACGGAAAGAATCAGGCACTAGCATTTTTATTGACTTATCTAAGGCATTTGATACACTAGAATTTGACATTATGCTAAAAAAACTATACTATTATGGTATTCGAGGCACAGCTTTATCTTTAATGGACAGTTACCCAACAGGGCGTAAGCAGTTTACATGTGTCCATAATCACTCCTCTGCTCCAAGCCTCCAACATCTGTTCAATGTGGAATTCAACAAGGTTCAATCCTTGGCCCATTTTTTTTTCTTTTATATGTTAATGATATTAATGAATCCTTAAAATATTGTGATACTGTTCTATATGCAGATGATACAAACTTAATATCTAGTAATAAAGATACAGAAAAACTTAAAAGAGATATCAACAACAATCTTGCCAATTTAATAGAGTGGTTCCAAGCTAACAAACTCTCTCTCTCTAAATATTCAAAAAACTAAATTCATAAATTTTGGTCCCAACCGAGAATCTATTTATAACAATGATATTTTTATTAACTCGAATCCCATTGAGAGTGCCGATTACATGAAATTTCTTGGTGTGGTTATTGATGAGAATCTAACTTGGAAAAATCACATAGACAGTCTTAATCAGGTGTTGTCGAGAAATTGTGGTGTTATATACAAATTATCTCATGTATTACCTCTCAAAAAACTCTCTATATACTGTATAATACATTGATTTTGCCATTCTAGAATTATGGTAACATTTTATGGGGCAGGGCATGCTCCTCAGTTTTGAGCCATACATTGATCCTGCAAAAGAAGATAATCCGCATTCTTACACATGCTGATTTCCGAGCACATACAGCTCCTCTTTTCAAGCGCTGAAATCTCCTACGACTCCCTGACATTGTTCAATACCACACTGCTATATTCATGTATAAGTACCATAAGCAAGTTCTGCCGCTGGTTTTCAATGATATGTTTTATACTGCGGAATCCATACACTCGCATTACACCCGAAATAACAAACATTTCCGCATACTTGTTTGAAAACAAGTATGCTTTCATCAAACTCGATCAAATTAAATGGTTCAAGGCTGTGGAACAGTACACCATCCTATTTAAAGAATTCACCCTCACTGAACATTTTTTTAAAAACGTTATAGGATTTATTTGCAAGCTTGAGAGTAATTTAATGTATCACACTCATGTACATCTGGGTATGCATGTGTCTGTGGTGGGTTAGTGTGGTTTCGTACATGTTTTTTAAACAATGATCGTTATATTATGTTTGTAGCCGTTTCTTTATTTATATATTCATTCAATGCTCCAACCGTATGATTTTTTTTTTTTTTTTTTTTTAAAGCTTGAACTTTACTTTACATGGGCTACCTTGCCTTTAGGCCTTTAGGCCTTTTTACGTGTGCCCGCAAACCATTTTTAACCTCGAAAACAATCTAGGTTTATTTTACTTACCCAATATATTTAATTTATACTCACATCTATTTATGTATTGCCAATTTATATGTATTTTTTAATATGAATTTGCATTTTCAATACTTACAATGTATCACACTTATCATACATGTATATGCTATATTTTGTATGTTTTTTATCATTGGTTTGCAAAATAAAGATGAAATGAAATGATGAAATGAAATGAAAGGAGGCACAAGGATAGGGTGGAGAGGAAATGAGAAGAGAAATAGGATGATGAATACGAACAGATGAAAGAGAAAATAGGAGGAAAGTGAAGTCATAGTCCAGTCAGAGAAGATGGAGAAGAGCAAGAAACAACTGTTTGTACAAATGTTTAATAACAAAATTCCGATTTTCGGTAGTATGAAGATAAAAATTATTCAATATTATGAGGATGAGAGATATATTTATTCTATATTGGGTCTGTATAACATCTTTTTTTTTACTAAATGGCAGTTACTTCGATCTTTGTTTGTTTAAACGAAAATGAGAGAAATGTAAAAATATTGTTTTATTTAAGTTTAAGATATCAGTTTCATTGAATTGTAAAATGTTGTTTATTTGACTCAATAAAATAGCCTATGGAGGGCTAAAAAGTTTGAAAAAAAAGTAATAGGATAAGAAGAGGAAGTGGGAAGAGGGTGAAGTATAACAACCTTAAGATGACAGAGAATAGTCTTCTATTCTTCCGAAGACGTGTTGCCTTTTTTCCCCTTCTGCTTTTTTTTTTTCTTCTTCTTCTTCTTCTTCTTCTTCTTCTTCTTCTTCTTCTTCTTCTTCTTCTTTTTCTTTTTTATTGGAGGGTGGGGGGGGGGGGTCGGGGCCCATGAGCACCCTCACTTGATGAGGAGGAGGAGGAGGAGGAAGAGGAGGGGGGGGGGGCGTATGAGCAGATGAAGAGGAGAAGGGAGGTGCATGGACGAAGATGAGAAAGAGGGAAATAATAATGACAATAATAATGATGATGATGATAATAATAATAGTAGTAGTAGTAGTAATAATAATAATAATAATAATAATAATGACAATAATAATGATGATAATGATGATGATAATAATAATAATATTAATAATATTATGATAATAATAATAACAACAATAACAATAAAGCTGAGAGGGGGAGAAGTTTAGAAGGTATAAATCAGGGAGGAATTATAGAGAAGATGAGAAAGAATGAGAATGAGGAGGGGGAGGAGAAGAAGAAGAAAATATGATGAAGATGAAGAAGACAAAGAAGAAGAACAATTTTTTCTTAGAGTGACGAGGTCAGGATTATGAGGAGAAGAATCAGAAGAAAAATCTACCACCATCCCCGTTTTTAATTTTTCATGAACATACCACACATAAAGATGTCTCTGATTCATACATATACCTTATATAACTTCAACTTTGTGTGTGGTTTTTTTTTCAGAAAGGAACTACAGAGGGAGAGAGAGGGGGGTTCACGCAAAATGTTCATCTTCTGACAACTGCCCTAAAGCACTCTCATTTGTGCAAATGAAGCCATCAGAACAGAAATGAATACATCTGAACTTTCATTTGAACGTCGTTCCTATCTCCAGTGCCATACACAAGGAAGGAATCAGATTTAAAGGTAGTTATTTATCTAAAACAAGCCCGAAATAAGGCCGAAAATGATGTCTATCGCCAGGATTTTCCTCCATGTATAGTCCCTTTGCGTTGGGTGTCATTAACGTACGTACATAAACACGTTTGCAATACGCGTTCGCAAGTGACCCTTTTTTCTGGGTACTTACCCGGAACGTTACACGACAGCGCTAAATAAGTGCGGTTTAAAAGCTTAACAGACGTACGCATGCGTATTCGCCAAATTTTTTGTACGTCGGCAGACGCTGGCTAAATCGTCAATGTGTGACAGTTACATGCATTAGCTTTATGATGTTTTGGCCACAGAAAATACATTCTACGGATGAGGCGAGACAACAGTTTGCACAATGCATTGCTGCAACCCGATTTACGGAACAATGAGAGCTCTTTAGGCCCATCTAGGATATCAAGGATATTTTTTGGCGTCTAGCTAGCTATTACAGGCTAACTCATTATCATAGGTGACACAACTTGTATGTAAGTTACACTACCTTTGTGGTGGATTTGGAACTGTGTTTGCTAGAATTGTTCGAAGTTCGGAGTATACACATTTAATGTTTGATATATTTTTTAATCATGTCCTGCTGAACTTAACTTTGCTTTAATCCACTGCCTATAACTAAATCAGTGTGAGGAACAAAATGTGACATAAAAATTGAGCTCTACTGAACTCTGTTGAACTCTACTGAAAATTGTTCAACGTTCTTGAACACTATCCACGTGCTGTACGATTGAAGATCATCGCTATGTTGGCATTTAATTCAAATTAACTTACTTTTTTATAGTCTTGTATCGAAACGACGAAAAGATGAAGGTGAAGCGACAAGTGCTGATTTTGATGATGATGTCATGCGTGTTCATCGCACTATACTCCGCATATATTGTACTGATTACCTATGGCCACAACTACTTGCTGCAGGCGCCAGCCATTCGTACAGGGGAACTTACCATGTTTAATAACCAATCAGCTGTTAGGCCTACGACACCCGTGTCTAAGAGTTCCAGTTCTCAACTGAAAAATGAAGCCCAAGAACCGCAGATGGACCCATCGGAGCCCAAGCCGCCTTGCTACCGTCAGATCCAGCAATGGGTAGATAGTAAGAAGCTCCCAGAACCGAAAGGCGTTGAGGAATGTCCAGGATTAGATTGCGGGGTGCGTTTCGTTGTAGATAATAGCTTTGAGACAATGCGGAAGAGCCATGTTGTGCTTCATGATATTCTTCGATCACAGTGGGACTGGGCTGAAATGCAGAAGAGACGCCCTCCCCATCAAGCCTGGGTTTTTTACAGCCAGGAGGCTCGTGCATTTCCGCAAAGGGAGTTTCAGCACTTATACAACTACACCGCCACACATCGCCGATCCTCGACTTTCTACATTCCGTACGGTTCTTACGACAAAACTACACCAGAAAAAGCTCAGGATGACCGTCGAAACTGGGCTCAGGGAAGACCTAATATGGTGGCTTGGGCGGCATCAAACTGTGGAGGAACTGCATGGAAACGATTCGACTTTGTCAAGAAACTTTCCGAGCACATCCAAGTGGATATCTACGGAGCGTGTGGTAAGCGAGGTTGCACTCGAAGGTCCGAAAGTTGCTGGAAGACCCTCCGTACCTACAAGTTCTACTTGGCACTGGAGAACAGCGAATGCAGAGATTACATCACGGAGAAGTTTTGGGAAAATGCCCTACAACATGACCTCTTGCCCATCGTTTATGGGCCGCCGAGGGAAGATTACGAGCGAGTCGCTCCCCCGAATTCTTTCATCCATCTCCAAGATTTTCGCTCCATGAGAGAACTTGTTGACTATCTTAATCTTGTGGGTTCAAATGATACCCTTTACAATTCATTCTTCAAGTGGAAACGACATGGCCCATTAAACGGGAGCAAAAAACCGTCGTTTCATTGCCAAATATTGGCAAAGTTTTTGGCTTATGAACAGGGTTTACCCAGAAGCATTAGCAAAGAGGGAGCTAATTCAACGATATATAATTTGTGGCCAAAGCAATGTGCCTATATAAACGCGTCCAGATTCCCTCACGATTTCTAAAACCAAAACTCTTGGTGGACCTTCGTTTGACAGCCCCTACTACTATCTTACTTTTCTTCTTTACTACCTTGAGTTCTATGCACTACCACACATCATGTAGAGGCTTGTAGAGGCTTGATAAAATCTGAGCTGCCTGGTCTTACATGCTTCAGTGTGTGTAATGTGTAAAAATGAAGCCCAGGATAAAAAGCACTTCAAAATCATCATGTGCTTCACAAAAGTAAACATATACATATGACCAAAAATGCCAGACTTATTTCCCCCATAGACTCAATGTTAGACTAAAGCGTATGGCCATACGCTTTCGTAAATGGGAGTATTCAGTCATAGATATATTAATAATAGCATTATATATTTGAAAACCTTTCTATGCCTGGCTATTTATCCTTCTGAGCATCATTATTACAAGATATTCAACAATTTATTAAATCAAGCCTCCACAAAGTTACCGAATCCCTTCAATATTTGAATTGATACCTTTGTTTATTCTTTTAAATATCATTGGTTATGTATTATTTAATGTTAATATTTCCAATTACATTCAGTTTTGTGAGCACTCATAAACAGAATACATTGAGCACTGAACTCGTTATAATTTTTTAAAGAGGGAGAGAGAGGGGGAGGGGATACACAGGAAGAGAGAGATAAAGGAGAAGAAATTGGGCAATATATTCAAACATTATTCTTTTATCAATGCGACTTTGAAAAAGGATTCTTTTGAGTCATTTGAAGATATCCCTAATAATGTAAAGAATTGCTTTTGCTTTGTTGACAAATATCAGATTTTTTCAAATCAACCATGACCATATTGTGAAATAACATGTTTCATTTCATTTATTTCACTCTCTTGAGAAAATCATATATATATATATATATATATATATATATATATATACAATACATGTATGAAACTTGACCTTTTCCATGATAAAACCAATGGAGAGGGTAAAAAATTGCGGATTATTCAAAACTTCCATCATAGAAGAAAAATACCAAATTTTTTTTTACTGATACAAGCATAAGACAAAACACCTGCAAACTTGGCATAAGTTTACATATAACCTACCAATTGAAAAAGGAAGATATCATCGCCCTCACAAAATAACAGCGAATATATGTTTTTGTGAAGAATGTAGTATGCAGACAGAAGGAGACGAATTCCATTATGTCATGCAATGTGAGGAATTTAGAATAAGAAGACAAATGTTTTTTGATAATCTTAAATCACTCAATGATAACTCTGAAAACAAACGGTTTGGAGAGATTCATATTTCTGGTGTCACTCAAGGAAGACGCTCTCATACAAGAATTTGCCATTTTTTATGGCCATATACTATTGATCAACGTGGTAACCTTTAAATTGTTTATTATTAGGCATATATATATATATATATATATAATTATATAAATATATTTATACACTAGAGTGTATAAATATATGTATATAATTCTTTAATGGCTCTTTTTCCCATCACCTTACACTACTTGTGCATAATCTGATAATCAATATTTCATGATAGAGCATATTTATATATAGTTGATCAATTATGAGTATTTTGTTTTTGTTTTTGTTTATGTTTTGAATGCTATACTCACAATATATTGTTCTGTTTTTGTCATGACTGTGTTCCTCTTATTATAATTATTATTATTATTGTTCTGATTATTGATGTTTTATTTGAACAAAATATTGATGGATATGTCAGTGAAGTTCAATGAACAAATACATACATAGATATTTAATGACTGATTGCAGATAAAAAGTGGGGAATCATAAAAAGCCTTGTAGGCTCAATTTTCGGAGATGATGCCCTGAAAATATACATCAAATTAAAATTGAAACATTTTAAAACAAGACAATATAGAACGAATATCTTAAACTACGGATAGGACAGATGGATTAAAGAAAGAAAGAGGAGAGGAGAGAAAATGAGATTTTAGGAGTAAACATTTTTTGATACCTTTTACATAATTAGAATTTTATATCATTTAAATTGAAATGACCATTATACAAACGTTTGAAATGTAATGATTTAGATTTTTTAATAGATTCAGGTAGATTGTTCCATACCAGTGGGCCGTGAAAAATACAGTGTGTTTTGTATTACGAGTTCGGTGTAAAGGAAGGTGAAAGCTTTGAGCAGATCTTGTATCATAATTATGCATTTTACAATTCTGAGTAAAAATACTATTTAAATGACTTTGGTAGAGATACATTATTATACACGTTGAACATAAAAGTAGCATTATTTAGTCATATCATGCATGTCATGGATTGGCAAGATTCGCATCTGTTTAAAAAGGGGATTACTGTGACATAGAAAATATGAATTTTTTAACAATACCCACAACTTTCCCCCTTTATTTACAATTAGAAAGAAAGGAGAAAATTGGAGTGTATGCGGTTGTGATGGAGATTTTATTTCAGATTTATTGTATGAAAGTGAGTACCGGTTGGTAAGGAAATATTTAATATTACATTTCAGTTTGAAGGATTGGTGCTCTCAATTACAACATAAAGCCAATGATAAATGTAGGTTAGGGTGATCTGGTAAACACCAGGGGGGTGTTTCACAAAGAGTTAAAGGGATTGATTAACTTTGCCCAGGATTGAAAAAAAAAATCACTGTTCCAGCTAATTTTGTAATCATAATTGCAAACCTGTAGGTCAGACAGGAATCGCCTGAGTTTTATAAGCTGATCGGTCGTTTATATATCAAGATATTTACGATTGAACACTGATGTCGGGATAGAGTACCACCGAACCCTGAAGAACTCTTACGGTTGGCATACCTCGCTCTATCACAGAATACCGTACGGGCTGGAAACCCGCTCTGAAATCGCCAAGCGCCGGAGCTTGGTTTTTGTGACTGCAGCGCAGCGAAGAAGCCGAGCGACTTGCGCTAGCGATCGATCACGATTTTCCCTTTTTGTAGGATAGTAAACGGGTTCCATTTTCTCTCATACTTTCACATATCCTTAATTATATATGTAGTTAGAGGACTGCACACAATTCACTTGCATTTGAGCTGATTTCACAATTTTTCACAAAGTTAATCAATCCCTTTAAGTCTGACTTAAAGTCATGCGTAAGTGCCAATGCGCATACGGTATTAAACGCGTAATCTCATTGGTAGATTACCCAGTAGTGCGCGTCCCCTGAGCATGATCTGACTAATACGGTGATGTGTCATATACCGCACGCAACTCGGAATTTAAGTGCGACTTTAAGTCAAATTTAACTCTTTGTGAAGCACCCCCAGGTGGTTTTTGATTAAGTGATATTGATAACACAATTATGGGACAAAAATTCTTTATAGTCAAAGAGGAAAATGACATCGATCTATCATTGTATTTGTATAAAAGTTATCTGTCTACAATCTTAATCAGCCAAACTCCTGGTACCAGTGTATTTGCATTTTAGAATGTCTGTTCCTATTTATTTTGGGAGAGGAATGTTAATATATAGGACACTTAAGCGCTTGCGACACCCGAAATAATCACGATCTAAAAACTGAAAAACTCTTGAAATACGGCTGAGTTTTTTTTTAACAGGAAAAGGGAAACAATTGGGTAACTGAATTTACTCAACCACATAGTATTTATTTACCCGATTCTAGGACCACTACCCCCTAGACAACTACCCCCCGGACAACCACCCCCCGGGGGTAGCTGTCCAGGGGGTAGTTCGGGGGGTAGTTGTCCGTTGGGTAATTGTCCTGGGGGTAGTTGTCCTGGGGGTAATTGTCCTGGGGGTAGTTGTCCTGGGGGGTAGTTGTCCTAGGGGGTAGTTGTCCTGGGGGTAGTTGTCCTAGGGGGGTAGTCGTCCAGGGGGTGGTTTTCCGGGGGTGGTTGTCCGGGGGGTAATTGTCCAGGGGGTAGTTGTCCGGATACGTATTTACCCATCGGCTTGGCAAATAGAGGGTTGGGCAATATCCTATTAGGTAAAATTGGTTGGGCAAGTATTGATGGGTAAATTATTGGGTAAACTGAAATTGCCCTACAAAAGGGCGAATTCTGTATATGAGTATATGGTAAAGTTTACCCCAAAGTTGGTCGGACAAATAACTACCCTCGTGTTGGATAAATTTTAGGTAAAACTTTGCCCAATTTTTTTTTAAGAGTGTAGGACAAGTGCAATTTATCAAAATATGATTTAGATATAAGGAATGATAATATGGCCCCAGCACAACCCTGAAATATTGAAGTCCAATAAAGCATCCCCAAATCCGGCCGTTTATGCTAAAATTGTAAATTGTCACGGATTTTAATATTTAGTAGCATCAGTGTACGATTTTGCCACCAGAATGTAAATACTGACACAATGAAATGATATATATATCTTTATGGTAAAACAATATCCAGCATATATGGACTACGGGGAGGCGGGGCAAGACAGTACACATGGCAGGTTGGGACTGGTTGGGCCCAACTAGTATTCATTGCATCGAGAACTCACGACGTACCTTTGTTTAATTAGGCAAATCACATTATAAAGCTATTTTTACATTATCAGGTTTGGTTTTTCGATAATTTTCATATCGATTTCAGGGCCAGAAACGATTCACAAATTAATACAAAATAAAGTTCAGTCTCTATTGCATCGGCGTACGGGCAAATTTTCAGGAGGGGGCTGACGCCTCTTGGCTTAACATTAACTTTCCAGTTTCGATATTTGTTACTGGCATGAATTGCAAATAACGCCCTCTGTGGCAGAAAAGCAGATATCGCAAAAAAGAGGAATTTTGTTGCTTGTGGGATAGATGTTTTACCAGTTTTCAACCGTCGTCGTTAACTCCTCTTACTCTCTCTCTTCTCAAAGTAACCAAGGTCTCTTTGAAGCTCTTAGAAAGTTTATTGGATTCACTCATATCCTTCATCGGTGCTTGCATGCACATATGTTTATCATCAGAATAAAAAAAAGGAGTCAAAACTTTCAGCCAATTGCATTGCACGTGTATTGTGTAGCCAGGCATATCCATACAGCGAAGTTATGACTACATGTAGATTGATGCGTGCACCGTGACGTCGTGATCGATAGTGGTGAGTGTTTTCGTGAAGTAAACTGTGCATATCGAATTGAGTGAGCTGAGAAGATGACAACAAGAATTAGAGAAGATAAAAAGGACGTGTTTGGAACGAGTGAGAATAAGACTAGAGACCCAAGCTACAAATTCATATTATAATAAGTCAAGAATTAGGCAGCAACTTGGCAATAACATTAGTTGAAAACTGCTAATTTCTGGGAGTTGTTGCACAAGTTGTTTAGCAAGGTCAAGCTAGGTGACATTCACAAGACTACAGTTAGTCTACTTGCTAGACTCTACAGAATTCAGGCTTCAAGTTCAAGTTTAATGTCCAGTTGAAGTGCAGCCATGTTTAATGCCACAGGATTTGATCCGCTCTTTAGTGGAAACGTTCAGAGCTATGACTATGGGTATGACTACGGGCTTGATATGGGAGATAAAGATGTACTGCAACCAAATGACAGCATCTCTAACACAGGTCTTCCAGATGCAGGTTTCCTGCCTAAGTCTGCCCAACAAAGAGCACAATCTAGTGTAAGTGGCCTAACTAGTAACACTAGCAAGAGCACAGCATCTCGGGCTAAGATTGAAGCAGCCGCAAGGCAAGCAGAGCTTAAGGTAAAAGCAGAAGTTCTTAAGAGGAAACATGAACTAGAAAATGAAATACAACTCATGCAGAGAAAAAAGGAACAGTTGGAGTTAGAGGCAGAAATAGCTGCAACAAGTGCAAGACTAGCTGCCATTAATCAGGTTGAAGCTTCACAAGGTCAAGAACAAATGACATTCACAAGAGAACAGATGACTGGATGCACATCTCTCCCTTCTGGAGCCCATGAGAGGACATTGGACCAGCAAGTGCAATCCAGCATTAACAGTAACATACAACATGGGTCTCAGCCTCAGGCAAGTTTTGACCTTTCTTCATACTTGACACAACAAACAGAGGTAATAAAAAGACAGAATGACCTAACCAAGGTTCTTGTTGAGTGTCACCAGAGAGCATCATTACCTCAGAGAACTTTGATGCCATTTACTGGAGACCCTTTGCAGTACAATGCATTTCTGAGAGCATTCCGTCATAGTGTTGAGGAAAAGACCACAAACCCTAGAGACAGACTCTGTTATTTGGAACAATTAACAAGAGGAGAAGCCAATACAATGGTACGCAGCTGCATGTACAACGCAGATCCAGAGTTAGCTTACAAGCAGGCCAAGGAAGTTCTTCAAAAGACCTATGGCAACAAATACAGAATCACAAATGCAATAGTCAAGAAAGTAGAAGATTGGCCAGAGATGAAATCAGATGATGCAGGAAAACTCAACAGCCTTTCTCTATGCCTGACTGAGTTACTAAACACTGCTAAGGATTTGCACCAATGCCATGAAATAGATCACTCCAACAACATAAGGATGGTGGTTTCAAAGCTGCCATATCGCCTGAGAGAGAAATGGCGACACACTGCTGACTACATACAGGAAGAAAGGGGACAATGTATCCAGTTTGCTGATGTGGTTAGCTTTGTAGCCAAGGAAGCTCGCATTCTGTCTAACCCTGTATATGGTGACATCAAAGGGCAACAGAAAAGATTGGATTCAACTCATGCCAGTGCAGGCCAACACTCAAAGGTCAAGAATGAAAGACAAGGCTTTTCGACAAATGTAACTGGAATTTCACATCAAGAGAAGTCTACTAGCAAATATTGTGTCCACTGCAAGATGTCATCGCACGATTTGGAGACTTGTAGAAATTTAGGTGCCAAGCCATATGAGGAACGCATAGAGTTTTGCAAATCACAAGGCCTTTGTTTCTCATGTCTTAAGAAATCATCTCACATGGCAAAGGAGTGCAAGAACAGGTTAAAGTGTACATTGTGCAAGTGGACTCATCCAACAGTTCTCCACAAGCAGATCCAGAAAACCCCTACCTTACCTGACACCCCGGATCATGCTTCTCCTAATGAGAATGAAACATCAGTGCGTGAAGAGGATAGGAATTCGTCTGTTACAGACAAGACAGTAGATGATGTGAAACGCACATTGTCAAGTTTTAGCAGTGAATCAAGCAGTCTCCCTGTTGTTATTCCTGTGGTGGTCCGCTCAAAGGAAAGTGGGATTCAAACACAAACCTATGCCTTTTTGGACAATGGGAGTAACGCAGTATTTTGCACACAGGCAGTGAAGGACAAGTTGAAGCTGAATGGAAAGAGCAATAACATACAATTGCAAACCATGACTGATGACAAGGTAATAAAGTGCGAGATAGTCAGGGATCTTGAGATTCTGGATTTGAATGAAAAGAACAGCCTCAACATCAAGGAAGCGTTTGTGCAAGACACAATTCCAGTCCAAAGAGAGGATGTCACAACACAAGCAGAGTTGAAGGATTATCCATACCTCCATTGCATTCAGTTGCCAGAGATTGATACAGAAGTGGGTCTGTTGATAGGCAACAACATTCCAAAGGCTTCAGAACCACTAGAAGTTATTAACAGTCAGTATGATGGCCCATTTGCTTGCAGGACATTACTTGGGTGGGCAGTCTGTGGCATCAACAAATCCAGTCAGTCATCTAGAATTACAGCACATCATGTGTCTGTCAAGGAGGACATTAGTCAACAGCTAGTAAATATGATTAACATGGATTTCAGTGAGAAGGTCATCGATGACAAACCAGAAAAGTCAAGACAGGATCAGCAGTTTTTAGAATCCGTGGAAAGATCCATTCAACATGTAGACGGACATTTCGAGATTGGTCTCCCTCTCAAAGATGGAAATATGAAGATGCCTAACAGCAAGCCGCAAGCTGAAATGAGGTTAGCGCATTTACAAAGGAAGTTTAATCGCCAGCCTCAGTTTCATAAGGAATACAAGCAATTCATGGACAAAGTGATAGATAAGAAGTATGCTGAGTTGGTACCAGAAAGTGAACTTCAGAGAGAGGATGGCAAGGTCTGGTATGTTCCACACCATGGTGTATACCACCCGCAGAAACGCAAGCTACGTGTTGTGTACGACTGCGCAGCCTCATATAAGGGACAGTCCTTAAACCAAAATCTCCTACAGGGGCCGGATCTGACAAATAATCTGGTTGGAGTCATGACCCGCTTCAGGCAAGATCACATAGCAGTTATGGCTGATATAGAAGCGATGTTTTCGCAGGTAAAGATACCCAAGGAGGACAGGGATCTTCATAGATTTCTGTGGTGGCCAGAAGGTGACATCAAGAAACCAATACAGGAACATCGCATGACTGTGCATGTATTTGGGGCTACCTCATCCCCAGCATGTGCCAATTATGCCTTGAAACGCACAGCAGAAGATTGTGAACAAGATGATGTCGCACATGTAATTCAACACAATTTCTATGTGGACGATTGCCTCTACTCAACCTCTACCGTGGATAAGGCCATAGAACTTTCCAAGGGCCTGCAAGAAGCTTGTGGAAAAGGAGGATTCCGCCTCACCAAATGGGCGAGTAATGACAGGGCTGTATTGAATGCAATACCAAAGGAGGAACGAGCAACCACAGTCCAAGAGTTGAACTTTGAAAAGGACAAACTTCCTCAAGAAAGAGCCTTGGGAATACTTTGGTGCGCTGAAACAGACTCGTTTGGCTACAATATCAAAATCAAGAATCGGCCTTCAACAAAAAGAGGCATACTGTCAACGGTCAGTTCTGTGTATGACCCATTGGGTTTTGTATCTCCAGTGATATTGGTTGCCAAACAACTACTCCAAACCCTATGCAGACAAAAGATTGGATGGGATGATGAGATACCATCAAACCAGATAAGACAATGGCATGACTGGATAGATAACCTTCCAATGTTGTCTACTTTCAAGATAGAAAGATGTTTGAGGCCAGTTACCTATGAGCAGTCAGAATCAATCTCCCTACATCACTTTGCAGATGCCAGCGAGGTCGGATATGGAACAGTCTCCTACCTAAGACTAGAAAATGATAAAGGAGAAACAAGATGCTCATTCTTAATGAGCAAGGCAAGAGTTGCACCCCTCAAACAAGTTTCCATTCCCAGGATGGAACTAAGTGCAGCAGTTGTAGCAGTGAAGGTAGATAAGATGCTAAAGAGGGAGCTTGAAATACTTGTCAAACAAACATATTTTTGGACAGACAGCATGACAGTTTTGTGCTACATCCAAAACACAACATCGAGATTCCAGACATTTGTGGCTAACAGGTTAGCGATCATCCATGAGGGTTCTAATCCAGACCAGTGGTACTATGTTAAATCCAGCCTCAATCCAGCAGATGTTTGCTCAAGAGGAATGAAGGCACAAGAATTTCTGTTGAACAATGACTGGAAGAAAGGCCCAGAATTCCTTCTGAAGTCTGAAGAAGAATGGCCAAAGGATCCTGAATCACCCAACAATGAAAAGGATGAAGAGCTTGAGATCAAGAAAACCTGTATGTTGGGGACTGTACTGAAGCCAGGAGAAGAAACACAAAGTGTAGACAAGTTGATCAATCATTTCTCAGATTGGACGAAGCTTCGAAGAGCAGTTTCTTGGTGGCTTAGACTCAAAGGCAAATTGAAAGAAAAGGCAAAGCTGTCACCAGAGAAAGTGCATAGTGGGAGCCTTACAGTAGATGAATTGAGTCGTGCAGAAGTAGCCATCATTCAGTGGGTGCAAGCAGAGTCGTTCCAAGAAGAAATAGACACCTTAAGACAGAAAGGAAAGCCTGTATCCAGGGGAAGCAGTATCATAAAGTTAGACCCTGAACTCCAAGATGATGTACTAAGGGTTGGTGGAAGACTAAGGAATGCTCCCCTCAGTGGAAATGCAAAGCATCAGGTCATCCTGCCCAAGAAGCACCATGTGTCTGCTTTGATCATCAGACACATACATCAAAGGGTAGCACACCAAGGACTGAATCATACCCTAGCGGAGTTACGCCAGAAATACTGGATAGTGGGAGCAGGTGTGCTAGCAAAAACAATTATCAGAAAGTGTGTTACATGTAGGAGGTACCAATCCAAAACAAACACTCAAAAGATGGCAGACCTTCCAGGCCCAAGAGTAGCAGTATGTGAGCCTCCATTTACTCACACAGGCATGGACTATTATGGGCCATTTCAGACAAAGCATGGTCGAAGCATGAAGAAGCGTTATGGTGTAGTGTTTACCTGTTTGACAAGCCGGGCAGTACACCTGGAAGTAGCAAGTAGCTTAGACACCAGTTCTGCCATAGATGCCATAAGACGATTTGTAAGTCGAAGAGGTACTGTCAAATCAATGTACTCAGACAATGGGACAAACTTGGTGGGAGCCTGTGGTGAGTTGAAGCAGGCACTACAGGAATGGAGTCAGGATCAAATCATGAACTTTTGTTGCAATCGCGGAATACAGTGGAATTTCAATCCACCAGCCGCATCGCATTTTGGAGGAGTCTGGGAGAGACAAATAAGGACTATTAGAAAAATCCTCCATGCTTTGCTACACGAGCAGTACTTGAAGACTACCCAAAGTGACGAGCAGCTCAATACCCTGATGTGTGAGATAGAGGCAATTATAAACAGCCGGCCTCTAACCAGAGTGTCAGACGACCCTAATGACCTGGATGTCCTCACACCTAATCACCTACTACAAGCCAAGATGACTACTAGTCCACCTCCTGGGCCCTCCTCGGAGAAAGACGTATACTGTAAGAGACGATGGCGGCAGATGCAATTTCTGGCAGACATGTTCTGGAGGAGGTGGGTACGTGAGTACCTGCCAGCCTTACAGCAGCGGCAGAAGTGGACCCAACCAAATCGCAATCTACAAGTGGGGGACATCGTCTTAATTGCTGATAAGGATGCGCCTAGATGTTCCTGGCAGATGGGACGAGTGAAAGAAGTGTATCGTGGTAAAGATGGTTTAGTCCGCAGTGCCACAATGAAGACAAAATCTGCAACACTTACCAGACCAGTAACAAAGTTGTGCTTGCTGCTGGAAGCTGAATAGTAATTTACCATTGTGGATATGTGATAAAAATGCTTGTTGAAAATGATGCGCGAGCCAAGCGCCGCATCAATTTTGTGCAAAGGATAATTCAGTTATCGCGATTTGTTAAATTCTGTGAGCTGGATTTGGATCACAAAGTTTGGAACCTACCATAGCACTGAATAAAGAGTCAACCAAAGCGTCACTTTGCATTTGTGAAAAATTTGCGAATTAGATGATGCCAAGGAAGTTTGAGAATTATACACACCACATCGAATCAACAATTTGTGATATTTGTCCAGCGGAGGATCATTGCTATACGCGGTGATTTATGATTTGCAGTTACAGAGGTTTAAATTGAATTGAGCATACGTGTATTAGGTAATCGCTTATTTCGCGAATATGCATCAGAAAGGAGAATTGTCATCAGTGCATCGTTGGAAGCATTTATTCAGAATATGCTTTTCAGTCATGAGCATCAGTTGAATTTGTGAAATTATGCTCAGCGGATCGCAGTATTGATGCACCGAGCAGAGAGCACGTGCAAAAAATTTGAGTTGCCATGTTTTGAAAAACAAGTCATAGCGTACAGATCAATGTGTATTGAAACGCAGTGCATTATCATCGCCAATTAGTACATGGATATAGAATTGTGGATTGGAGCATTGAATTGAAAATTGACCAGCTTATAAATGAATTTCAGGAGATTGAGGACAAACAAACGAACAAAGATGCTCAAAAACAATATAACCAGTTACCATGGACTACAGCAGAGACTAGATGGAAGCTTATTAAAAATGAATGTTATATTTGAATGATTTGTTGACATCGCAGTAAATCATTAATTTTGATTTTGAGCTGATTCAAATATTCAAAGGAAAGTCTACAATGATTGTAACTTGTATTTATGTGTTTGAAGTATATGTATGCATCAATGAATGCACAAGTGGTGCAGTGTTTTATACAAATTTTATTGATCAATTATTTTAGCCCTGCAAGTCTCTGAATGCAATTGATATTTGCAGTGGGATTGTCAGATTAGATAATAAAAAATATAAGTCTGCTAGTTAATGCCTTTTTGAGATAAATGTATGCATGCATAGCTAAATATAGAGCATAGAATAATTGTTAAATTGTTACATTGAGTGTTCATAATTATTTGACACATGTTCTGCTTGCAGGCTTTTGCTCAAACATAGATATAGCAATTTACAAGCAGGATGTGTGAAGCAGTTTGAAGGTTGAATTCAGTGTCACAAAAAAAGGCTGATTTAAGTTTAATTTGTATCAAATGTTGTGCAAGTTTGTAAAAAATGTGAATGTAAACAGCTCAGTGATGTAATTACTTGTGTCAATGCCTGATAGGTTAGACAATACAGATAAGAAAGTAATCAACAGTTCCAAAACTAGTAAAGAAATTCATTTGAATTTTGTCAACACACTCTCATTTATTTACTTTGTATTATACATGTAAGAATGAAAGATGATAGGTGTCAATGCACACATTGAGAATATTTGAGAATATGTGTGTGCAACAGCACAGTTGATTTCAATTGTAACAAAATAAGCAAGAGTTTATTTTGTGTAGATTATGCTGCCTATAATGTTGTAGAAGATGCAGGTACAGAGAAGAACTGTAATGTAACTGTTGCATTTGCTTGAAACATTGAATGCAGCTTGAGTAGATGTTTATATTTTATGCCTTACCAATATATGAATTTTATTTTTCATGGGTAGTTGAATGCACAATGGATAGATAAGATTCCAATTTCAGAATTTTAGCCATGATTTGTTAAGGAGAAGTACTGTATGTATTTAAACAAGCACATTAAACAGTTAGCTGAATTTACAATATATGTGATTTAGCTCAGTTATTGATTTGCTGGACTGCATATATTCATTTAATGTATGTGGTGACAAATAATTAAGAGGTATATATACCAAAAGGGGTTGTTTTTGTTAATTTGTACATGAGTAATCCAAGGAAACTACACTTTGCTTTCAATCATGTGTACGTTTAGTGGGTAGTACATGTAGGTTTGTAATGTTTTTACTTCATATTACAGTGAATTCCCATTATTGCAAGTTTTTGAAGTTAATACGGTTTGGCAGTTGTGTTGTATAAGCTTAAAATGTTATGATTTGGAATGAAATTTAAAATAAGTATGCAAATTAATGCATAGCATATCAAAGGAAGATATGAAGATTGTGTTTGTGTAAGCAAAAAATTTGCCATAAGGTTTGAAAATTGAAGGATGACTCACATTACCTCCATTAATGTAGGTTTAAGTTTATGAGGCAGTGAGTTGGTTTCTGTTAATCAACAGGGTTATTGATTATTATGTGCAAGATTTGTTAAATGGTCGGCATACAAAAATACAAAATGTTTGTTTTGTAAGTGGCATTTTAAAATGTTTTAAATATTGCAGAAAGCATAGGTATCATCATATTTGTTGAAATTTGTTGACGTGTTCATTCACAATTTTGTGTTATTGTCAAGATTTGAAGATGATAGTATCTCCAGGTTGTAGGATACTGTGCAAGATAGCATAAATCACTAGAAGCAAGTGATTTTCAGTAGATGCTAGGTTTGATCATTTCAACAAAGTTCAAGATGTAAACAAATGGAAGTGGTAATGTTTTAGCTGTCCTGTTGTACAGTGCATGGCATTGCAGATGTGTATGCCAATGTTTAAAGCATTTGATATGCAGCCAGTTGGTTGCCATTTATGTTGCGTTGTTTTTAAGTTATTGTTAAAGTGTTAAAATGTTGAAGAACCATTTAAGGAAACAAGCAGAATTTCTTTGACTCTTGTTTATTTTGGACTTTTACAATCAAATTGCATGTACATGTAGTTACTCAGAACAGGCAGTTGTTCAGTTTAAAGTTAATCTCCAGTGCAAAGAGATTCATGTCGTGCCTTTAAAGGATATTATACAGTATATTAAACAGGACTGAAGTCAGTAAATGTAAACCAGGTTCAGCAATTTTTATGTTATTAGGTGCTCATTATCACGTGTTGAAGTCAAGAAAGGGCAGTCTTTATGAATTGCAAGACTTGTAAAAATAGCAGCAATATTTTGTTTCACAGGTGCATGTAGATAATTCAGTCACTAAGAGAGATGTTAATTTAGAAAACCAGAAAGACATCTTAGAACGCAAGCTGAAGTAAGGGTTATGTAATTGTATTTAAGGTAATACAATTAAGGGGCCGGGATGTTACTGGCATGAATTGCAAATAACGCCCTGTGTGGCAGAAAAGCAGATATCGCAAAAAAGAGGAATTTTGTTGCTTGTGGGATAGATGTTTTACCAGTTTTCAACCGTCGTCGTTAACTCCTCTTACTCTCTCTCTTCTCAAAGTAACCAAGGTCTCTTTGAAGCTCTTAGAAAGTTTATTGGATTCACTCATATCCTTCATCGGTGCTTGCATGCACATATGTTTATCATCAGAATAATAAAAAGGAGTCAAAACTTTCAGCCAATTGCATTGCACGTGTATTGTGTAGCCAGGCATATCCATACAGCGAAGTTATGACTACATGTAGATTGATGCGTGCACCGTGACGTCGTGATCGATAGTGGTGAGTGTTTTCGTGAAGTAAACTGTGCATATCGAATTGAGTGAGCTGAGAAGATGACAACAAGAATTAGAGAAGATAAAAAGGACGTGTTTGGAACGAGTGAGAATAAGACTAGAGACCCAAGCTACAAATTCATATTATAATAAGTCAAGAATTAGGCAGCAACTTGGCAATAACAATATTAAAATACTTCATTATAATAAAAAGGTTATTTCGTCGTCAAAATACACAAGATAAGATATAAAAATAAGGTATTCGAAGACCTCGCTGCCCGTATATATATGGTTGCCCGATCGAGTAGGAACTTTGAAAATCCTCAGAGAAATGGAGCTGCGCCTAGCGAACCCCCCCCCCCCCCCCCCCCCCCCCCCCCGTCTTACGCCTATGCTTTATTGGTGCTTTACAGCAGTCACACACGCGTTTGTCATAGTAAATTCAGCATGGTATTATAAATAATACACATCATTGTAATATCGATTTCATTTTTACTAGTATGCAGAAATTTATACATTTAATAATGATAAAGAGAGATAGACATTTCATTGAAAATTACTTTAAGACAGTCCTATGACTGAATCGACATGGATCGACAATTAGAAATACAAACGTACAATTGACAAAAAAACTCTCCCCAAAACACGATGTGATAGCGATGATTGGAGTAACAAGAGCGTACTTATTCAGAAATTAAAATCTTTGGTAAAACAAAAATCTGCATTATACTTTTAAGTTCATCTCCTAATAAAAACTGTAATTACCGACTTTAATAATAATAATAATAATTAAACATTTTTGTATAGCGCATAACACATAGGCAAATTTGCATGTCTCTATGCACTTAGGAATAGAAAACAAGTTTATACAAGAAAAGAAAAAGAAAAAAAATGCACTGGGTTCATGTTTCTGACTATTCATGAGTGGTGAAAAAAGTTACTAATGAAGGTGTCATAGGTTCCTATAGTTTTGAGTTGTTCTGGCAATTTGTTCCACAAAAAGTGGCTGCGTATGAGAAAGACCTTTCCCCGTATGACTTTGTCATGGTTTGTGGAACACAAAGCAGAGACTTGGCACTGGAACGTAGCATTCTTTCTGGTTTATATGGAGTTAAAAATTCAGTAAGATAGGAAGGAGCTAGCTTTTGTAAACATTGATAGGTTAATAACAGTATTTTGAACTGGATACGAGACTTAATGGGCAACCAATGCAGATCTCTTAAGACTGGTGATATTGATTCATGCTTCTTTGTCCGTGTAACAAGTCGCGCTGCAGAATTTTGAAGGAGTTGTAGTCTTTTAATTTGAGAAGATGGAAGACCAAAAAGCAAACTATTACAGTCAGACCCAACTCCGGAAAACAGAGCACAGGTATATACTCCGAAAACGGCGTATGAATATAGAGCCCTCATCGTTCAGTGCGAGGCAGTGTGTACAAAAAGCATGGGGAAAATCTTGCAAATTTAACCAGGAAACGATATATATATTTTTTTTAATAATGCTGCGTGCCAATTATCTTCAAAATCCTTGAATGATTCGTCATATGAAATGACTTTCAAATAATAACGACCCAATCGTTATTAAGTTATATAAGTTTCTGGACATGTAATATACTTAGGTCAATATTTGTGCATCATATATTTTACTTATTGATATTTAATTATGTGCCCATATCTACGTCAAAAAAATCATTGTTATATTATTGTTGTTATTATATTTATTTTATGTTATGCACTACAGTATTATATGTTGATTTGATTGAAAACAGTCAGTAGAATCTGAAATCTGAAAAGTAACGTGCTATGATCTCGATTATTTAATTTGACAACAAATTTATGCATCCTATGAAATGATTTAGATTGTTTTTATTATACCAGAGGGCGGCCATTTGGGATTTTTGCATTTTACATTAGTACCTTTCAAAATCGCGAGGGCTCCTCGAATAAGATTGATTAGTAGGCCATACGGAGTGTTCATGCCAAATTTGGTACTTTTGTCCGCTCTGTCACGAAAATTGCCCTAACCCAGCCCGCTATAATGGTAAACAGTGAGTGTATATGAAACAACCCGCAGGAATTTAATCTGAATAGACACCAACCAAGATCATTAATTTTTTATTCATACCATATTTCTAGAGCTAATTCCTCAACATAGTCACAATGTGGGGGGGGGGGGGGGGAACCCAGCCGGAATTATTCCGAATATGAGAACGATAACTTATTATTCTTCAACGCATTCACATGACCAATTTAACCTAATTTTTAGAAAAACCTAAATAATGAATAAATGATTTTAAAATGTTAAAAAAATAAAACTTCCTCTTATCTTTGAAACTATTTTGATGACTTGTCTACTTGATAGATTTCAGATAAATTCTATCACGACATTCTGATCATCAAAGACGACATCATTATCTCTCCAGCAAGACCAGCCGTGGTCAAAAATATTCATAAATACCCCCTGAAAAACTCTTCATATTAGGAAGAGTTTGGCAGGAGATTGTATTTTTGTAAAAGTAATAATTAATCTATAGGACGACCGAAGATCTATACCGCTTACCTATGAAACATACTATTATTAGACGTTAAAAAAAATCTACGATACGTGTAGTTTGAATATTTTAGAAAATGTTGGGTTCGTTTCGTTTATATCTTGGTGGAGGTCTATGATATGTAGAGACTAAAAAGAAAGAAATAGGCCTACATGTTTCATGTCAATATGAATTGTAGCCCCTGTTATTCTCTTTTACTTGAAAGGTGTTGTGGTCCATTGTATATAAGTCCCCGGACTGTGAACCACAAGGTACCGGGTTTCAATCCCTGGCGCAGCAGCACCAGTGTCTTGTGGCAAGATATCAATCTATATTTGCCATAAATTGGGTTATCTTTATTTCAAAACTTTAATTTGCTAATATGCCAAATGAGACTTAACATACAAACTTTATTGCTGTATAACATTTGCATGTGCATGTCATTGATTTTTTTTAAAGATGTGTTACTTCATTACATTTATGTATATGTCAAGTAATAAGAAAATTAGAATTTCCTTTTTTTTAATTGAACAATAATTGTAATAAACATTTAATCAAAACTTTATTTGTTTTATCGGTTACTCTAATTTAGTTGGTATAATAATCATACAGTACAATACAACAATCAACACGACACTTCATGGTTTCTACAATGATGGCCACATGAAGGTCTTCATCAGTGCACCAATAGTCTCTCCAAGACAGAAGATTATGTTATCCCAAGAAGAAATTGATTCCTGTTAATCTAAGAAGGTACTCACCAGTTACGGGGATGAACGTCACGCCCTTTCTGGATGCATACATGCTTGTCTCAAACAAACAAAAAATCGCAAATGTCTTTGTCAAAGACTGTCAAGAAAAAGTCTGTGGAACAAGAGCTGTGTTCAAGTTCATTTTTGCTGCATGAATCTGCATTTCCTTCGAAAAGGGATTGGTCTGTCACGGCTTCTTTCCTCTTCCACCTTCTCTTTTGCTGACATGTAAGAGGGGCTGGTCATCGTCATTTATTTTCCTCATCACCAGCACTGGTATCTGTTTCAGCTACTTAACGTCAAGTGTTGGATATGTTGCATCATGTATTCTACCTCTGAAAATTCGTCCTCGAGAGTCGGACTCGACCGGGGTATAATCGTGTGCTTCATAATCGGGATGTCCCACTATCATGCTCTTCAGAAGGGCCTCTGCAGCTTCATTGTTGTTGGCAAAAAATAGCTGAATCTACAGATCTAGGGGGAAATAAGCAGTTCATTAAAAAAGTGAATTTGCCCATTCATGTAGTGAAATATGAAAGTTGTATTGATCGATGGCAATGCCTGGTAACAGCTGCAACTGTGAAGATAAAAAATCGATGTACATGGAGGGGCGGATCCAGGATTTTGTAAAAGTGGGGTGGGGGGGGGGGGGCACACAAATCTCAGAAAATCTTCTGAAAAAAAAAAAAAAAAAAGAGAGAGAGAAGATTATCAGGAGCGCTATTCTGAGATTCGTTTTATCTCAGATAAAATCTGAGATTTTAAGTCAGTGAAACAAAAATAACCTTAAAATAAAAATACCCTTAAAATCTTTTTAAAGGGCAATCCAACCTTGGTAATAAGATGATTTGTGTGAAAGCAGAAAAATAAGAAAAACAGGATGGTGAAAGTTTGAAAGAAATCGGACAAGGACTAAGAAAGTTATGCATGTTTGAAAAATGAGATCACTACATCTATGCGAATCTCAAATTGGCAATTTGGTGAGTCAATTGTGACGTTTTTGTGGACAACTCTCCCATTTGTCGTGCACAAAAAAATCATTAATTTGCGTTTTTCTTCGAGGCGCTTTTACCCTCGGGGCAGTACGCAAAATATATTGGAGATAGCATACTGTTATAGGTCCTCATGAACGAAAAGATCCTACTGAGTAATGCATTCTGAAAAAAGTGACATTTTAGTCATTTTGTGTGTTAGAGCGAATGGGGAAGTTGTCCACAGCTACATCACAGTGACATTACCTATTCGGCCAATTTGAAATTCCCATATGCATAGTGATTACAACTTTTAAAAATTCATAACTTTCTTATTGTTTGACCAATTTCGTTCAAACTCTCACTAATCTGCTTCTCTGATTTTTCCTCTTTCTTTCAGAGCAACTTGCTATTAAGGTTGGATTTCCCTTTAAATCGGTATTTTTAGAACCACTTTATTTCATCTAAGACACGCCCATTTAAGATGCCTTAACCAATAAGAAATGTCGTTAGATTTCACTTCCATAATGATCAGCCAATAGAATTGCTCTCTGCCAGTCTCTTGGGCAAGAGAGCGCGAATGCGCTATTTTTATAATTTTCAATACGCGTGCCTCAAAGCGCAAACGCGCTTTTGCTAGGATTTCCTTTAAAATGACTGAGGTACTTTCTGAGGTTTTATAACACAAGCATTATTGCAAGTGTGATATTAGTTGGCAAAAATCTTGAAATAGAATTCGATAATCATTTTTTTTAAAGATAAAAAAAAAAAAAATTAGAGATAAAATGGTGCTCAGAATACCACCCCAGGTTTGGGGGTCCAGTTTGCCTCCAAAATTTTCTGACAAGCAACAACAAAAACAAAAAACAAAAAAAAAAAAAAAGAAAAGTAATCAGTTCCAAAGGGAGGGGGGCATAATTGAAATAAGAGGGGGCACAATGTACACTTTTCTTTCAAAAGGGGGGGGGGGGCGCGGGCCGGAAGTGCCCCCTAAGTCCGCCACTGTGTACATGTACATGTATTACATTACTACCTCTATAGAATGTCTGTATCTCACCCTAGAAGGCAGTATTCTCACTTTTTTTTATGATTCTTTATTCATCATTAATATCACAATCATTTTCATGTATATGTAATTGTATACATGTACATGATTACTGGTTTGTGTACCATACCTTGAACATATGTGGGATTTAAAATATTGATCCCTGCTTTTGTTCAGTATACTTCTTATTTAATTTTGGTAAATTTACTTCTAAATCCTCCTCACCGTAAATAAGCTGCTTTATCCTACGATTCTTAAAACTGTGTAACACACATACAAATACACGCAGAATTATAAAAACAATCACAGAATCTTTGGTTTTTTGGATGTCATACCAAGCAAAATAAAACTTCCATGGACTGAATGTTAAGAATACTAAAATATTTGATGCTGTGTCATTCTCTGAAAGATTTAGGTGATCATCTTAGCTGTGATGTCTGCTGCCTCCTAGATATGACGCTGGAAAGTTCCTCTCTTTCATGAGAAAACACTTTACTTTTTTTTTTCTAAATATAGTTACATGTATTTACTTCGGATGTGGGGGAGGTTGCCAAGAAAGCCACTTTTATTAGCTTGTTATTCCTTAACCACTAGACCACGTAGACCTTTCCTTTCCTTTCACTTCTCCTAAATTCCTCTAAACGCCCCATAAGTGGGTTATTTTTCACGAGAATAATTATATCAACAGCCTTTTCACAGAGGCTCCCACATGGTGTTACCGAAAACCTTCAATTGTGAATATATCCATGTTATCATAAATACATTTACCATTTTCCTCAATATAATCACATTGCACTTTCCCACGAACAGAAGATAATAATTCATTTTTATAATTTTCCAACTTGCATTGGTATTACTGCGTACATCTGCGAATTTATTGAAGTAATAATTCCTTTTAGGCTTACGTATTGTACAAGTGACTTGATTTCTGACTGCAGTGTAAACAGATGTCCGGTAGGTGCTTGGATATTTCATGTATTTCCGGTACATCCATTTTTTTCTTTTTACATAATATCTTAAGTTCAAAGGTAAACCAAGGCCTAGAAATAAACTTCTTCTCAATATGAATTTACAAGTGGAAAACATTTATCGTAAATATCATTTAAAACATGCATGAAACAGTCAAATCAACCATCAGCATTAGTATCATGCAAATGCATGTCCCAATCTATTTCAGTTAACATTTCACAAAATTTTGCAATATCATTATCATTTATGAGACGCTTGGAGACAGACTTAGGTTCATTAAAATCCACCGCACACTTAATACATGTAAAAACAGAAAGATAATCACCAAAATCGGTAAGCATAATACCTGCACTCACATAATTTTCAGGTCTATTTGAAAAAAATGTTGTCAATAAGAGTTGCCGATGTCCTTGAGAACCATGTTGGTTTTAGTATAAAAAGTGTAAAAGAATAAGTCATCAGTAAATCTATGAATTTATTATTATTTGGTGAAACTGTAACATGTAATAAGTCTATAATAATCACCAATCAAAAGACACTCCTTGCTTTCATTTGTTATTTTCAGCAGTGATGTCTCAAAAATGTTCAGAAATTCAGAGACAACTTGATTAGGTGGTCTTTATACAATGGCATGAATGGCTTTTTGATGTTTACTATCTAATTCAGTAAATGAAATTTCCACAACATTATTGAAAACGTCCAAATCAGTTCGCCTTCTAAATTTGATTGTATCTTTTATAAAGAAACCCACACCACCATACGTTTGTTTCTACCTTGACAAATAAAAATGTAACCATCTAAATTCAAAGATTCATCACCACCGAGCCAAGTTTCTGACAATGCAATAATAGGAAAGGGATGATGAAACGTAGAAAGAGTACATTTGAAATTGTCAAAATTTCTTTTTAGGTTTCTGCAGTTGAAATGAAGTACAGATGAAACGTCTTTTAGCTTGCGAATATTCTTAACAATAGTATTATCATAGTCTTGAGGAAATACATACTGCGTATCATCAACAAAATGACTCTGTATTGCCCTCATAGTTTCATAAACTGGATCTTGTACAAATACATCCATGATTTTCATTATTACTGCTGAAAATTTGCCTCTTACATGTTAAACAAAACTGAGTAGCTGACATTACATACAATATACACTGAACATGCATGAGATAAGAAAGAAATTACAAAACACATATAATTCTAAAAGTTCAACTTCAGTTATAGAAAAGTTCACACGCCAGGGATAGAATTTAGATCATTAGAATGTCAAGAATACATACATGTAGTATATCTCACATGACACATCATATGGCTCCAATGTCCGCATCCGAGTGTATTACATTTGAAGTCGATTTTCCATTTGTAAGTTGAACCGAGGCTATTATCCTCCCATAATGGGTCCACGCTGCTAAGACCTTATAGGGTGTTTATATCTCTGACGTAGAGTTGTGTATTCTGTTGGATGAGGTCCTCTTGGATCGTGATCCCAGTTTTCTTTAGCTTTCTACGCGCTTAGATGACTTCAGTTCGCTTGCTATAAGAGCAAAACTTTACTATGATGGCTCGATCACACTCTCCACCATGCTTCCCTACTCGATGTGAACGATCTTTGTCACATACCGATAAGGGAATCCCGAGATGCTCCTGAGCGATTTCACAAACAATCTGGGCCCCGTTGCATAAAACTTAAAACTCTACTATCAATGGTAACTACCGTGGTAACATTACTCAACAGCCAATAAAAATCAAGGTTTTCATGGGAGTTACCATTGATGGCAAAGTTAATGGTAAGTTATATGCAACGGGGCCCTGATCTGTATTCTCTTTTGGTTTCTCCTTGATACCAAAGATACGAAGCGAAGAACGTCTGGAATGTTGCTGGAGATCGTTGGTAGCCTGCTCTAGCTTCACAATTCTTTCCTCTTTTCCTTCTATCTCCCTTTCTAGCTCCTCTACACTCTTAAAATGTTGGGTAAATATAGTTGGGTAACTGCTGGTTGGTTAAAAATATTCCCAATTCTGGGCTATTATTAACCAACTGGACACTCGAGTGGTGTAACCAATATTGGTCAATACTTTTTACCTAAATATTGGGCATATATTTACCAACAGTATTTGGTAATTATGGGTTGGGTACTTGTTGCCCTGTAGTTTAATTTTGTCACATTTCCTTTGCCAGTTGGGTAAATTTGGTTGGGTAACTGATGGTTGGTTAGAAATTCGCTTTTGCCCAACTTGTGGTAAATATTTTTACCCAATATTGGGGAAAACACTTATATGAATATTCATGAATTTTTAGTAGCGTATGGTTTGGGGTGGCCCGATTTACTAACTGTCACCGAATGCATAAAAAAATATAAGGGGTATATAACAGCTTGCACTAGTTTGCACTAACTGGATAGGATAGGACTAGGATGGGATAGGATAGCTTAAAATAGGATAGGTTAGGATTGATTAGGTTAAGACCCAGAAGGACGTAACAAGCAGATTTCATTTTTTTTTTACCTAGGTTGGAGGAAAAAGGAAACAATAAATTGGGCAGCTGAATTTGCCCAACCACATGATATTTGTTACCAAACAGCTGAACAAATAGAGGGTTGGGCAATCCTATTGGGTAAGATTGGTTGGGCAATAATTACCCAACTGAGAATATAACCAACAGTTGGGCAATTGTAGAGTTGGGTAAAATCTAATGGGTCACCAACTGATGGGCAATTTAATTTGCCCAACAACATAGTATATGGATTGCCCAACATCAGTTGGGCAAATTTTAACCAAAAGTTGTGTGGACAGTATGTTGCCCAGTGTTGGTTAAAAATTGGGCATTTTTTTGCCCAACTTTTTAAAGAGTTTTTCGTTTATATATCATGTAGCCTACCTTCGTTCTGCTCAATCAGCAGCTGGTTGAGTTTAGTGAAAGCGGGGTCTGCCACTTCATGCGCAATGATATTGGCAAGAAGACGGATTTCATTTAAAAAGGATTGATTCTGGAAGAGTCCATGTTTGTGATCATGGACAGTAATATTGACATGATTTTTTTCTTTTTTTTAAATCAAGAATTTTTGGTTCGCCTGATATCTATTATACGCCGAGAATGGTTGAGTCGATAGCGGCCGGTTGGGTAGAGGGGAGGAGGCTTACATGATTAGAAGGAAGGTTGAAAGGAATGATGAGCTATGAATAGCCAGTGCGTACATTTGGGTTTGTGAATGCAGGTGAAAAAGTGTTCTATAAAACTCTGATGTTAATATCAGCCCTTTTGACAATTACATATTTTATACTCAGGCCCGAATTCAAAGAGGAGTTTTAAACCATGGGGTTGTTAACCACCCCCCCCCCCCGCCCCTCCTCTTGGTTTTTTTTGTTTGTTTTTTTAAACGTACATGCGCATCCGATCCAATTATGTGTTTACTTTAAGTGCGCATGGGAAGTGTGCGCTTATTTACACTCTTAAAATGTTGGGTAAATTTAGTTGGGTAACTGCTGGTTGGTTAAAAATATTCCCAATTCTGGGCTTTTTATCAACCAACTGGACACTCGAGTGGTGTAACCAATATTGGTCAATAATTTTTACCTAAATATTGGGCATATATTTACCCAGGGGCGGATCCAGGAGTTTGTATAAGGGGGAGGGGGGCACGACTGCAGGTTTGTCATTTTGGGGAAACTGCTTGGAGGGAAACCCGTCTTTTTTTGGTCTCACCAGCTCTCGAAAAGTCGCTCAGTGGGGGGGGGGGGGGGGCGATAAAAAAAATTGTCGCCAGCCCTCCAAAATTCGCTCAGTGGGGGTGGAGGTTATGGGGTCCAGTTCCCCTCCATAATTCTCTGACAAGCCAAAAAAAAAAGTTTTTCGTTCTAAGGGGGGGGGGGGGGGTACAATAAAAAAGGGGGCCACAATGCATACTTTTCTTCCAAAAGGGGGGGGGGGGCACGGGCCGGGTTATTTACCAACAGTATTTGGTAAGTATGGATAGGGTAGTTGTTGCCCTGTATTTGTGTAATTTTGTCACATTCCCTTTGCCAGTTGGGTAAATTTTGTTGGGTAACTGATGGTTGGTTAGAAATTAGCATAGAAATTTTCCAACAGCTATTTGGTAAATCTGGGTTGGGAAATTCTTACCCTGATGTTGTGTAATTTTGTCATATTTCCTTAGCGTTGCTGGGTAAGTTTTGTTGAGCAACTAATGCTTGTTTAGAAATTCGCTGAACAGTGTGTGTGGGCGCACGTGTGTGTGCGTATTATATTAAATGACCCGCTGCTGTCTTATCAAAACAGCTTGAGGTCAGAAAATGTTAATATTTTCCTGTTACCCAACAAGCATGATTTGCATGCTATAATATTGAAATGAGTTCAGTGTGAATTTCATTTTTGTCCATCAGTGTAACACATGGGTACCCTTGATCTGAGCCATGCTCAGCTATATTTGAGAAGTCGCATGTACTATCTGTGTTGATGCAGTTATATGGTAACCGCTGTTTGAAGCAAACAAGGAACAATATCGGTACCAAAGTACAATCAACTCATGTCTGCGATGGAAGAGGGACTTCGAAAACATATTCCAGTTTCTGGTTCGGTTTTGTTTTTAACATTAAAATGTTGGATTTTACGTTGTCGGTGTGTGACCTTCAAATTCATGGTAGGTCAGGTATAATCAATGGATAATTCTAAAAAGAGGGTGTTGACTCATAATCATGAATTTCCTGTTGTTAAAGTTAAACGACCTTAAACAGGCAGGAGAAGATACGAAGATATACTTATATAGACTTAGTTATGGTAACTGCTGTTTGGAATAACAAAGAAAGAGAATGTTTAAAAAGTACACGCAAGATATGCCTGTCTGGAAATGGTACTTCGAAAAAGAAATGTCACTGTCTGCTTCATTTCCTTTCAGCATTGAAGTGTTGGATATTACATTGTTGGTGTGTGACCTCGAAATTCACGGTAGGTCAGGTACAATCAAAGGATGTTTCTAAAAGGACAATGTAGTGGAGCGACATAGCTGATCAAATGTGCAATTGTGATAAATGCACAAAATTTGGCACAAATGTAGATATATGTATTACCGTATGATAAAATTTAGTTTGCTCCACTCACTTCGTGAGAGGGCCATTTTGAAATGTTAATGAGAGAATCACTGAACAGGCCGGTTCAATGAGCACCGCCCAGACTGACTTGCATCTATAATTACCACCTCCTATGCGATAAGGAGCGAAAACATCCCTCAATAGTCCATTTCACACTCCTATGTAGTCAATAACGAACCTAGAAAAGTTCCGTACACTGAAGTTTTTTTTTTGTTGTTGTTTATTTGTGATCTTATGTGGTCCTAGAACAATTTCAGCTTTGTTGCCCAAAAGGCAACCTTGAGCAATTTTCATAATTTGCATAAATCAAAAATGGCGCCTGTAGCCATTTTGAAACCCAACTTTTGAACCACATGTCACATACTAGTGTATGATGCATGTATACAGGGGTTTCGAGGGACGTAGAATTCATTTTTAACCCAATTTTTGCCATTTAAGGTCATGATAAGTTCATTAAGGTTAAATAAAGGTCAAATTTGTTATATGTGTACATGACTGTGCATACGTTAACGATTTTAAACTGTTATAGATATGAGATATCTAATGTTTAAATGAAGGGGCTTTGGGTGTGTAGAAATAATCTCTGAGATCATTTATTTATTAATCAGAAGGGGTCATTTCAAGGTCAAAGTTGAACTTGATATTATGCATAGTAGGCCTACTTTGTTTAGATATGATTTGCTTTTGAAGGGTATGTCGTGCCGAATGCCTTGATGATGTTATGTTTTCAGTTTAAGTCGAGTTCGCAAACTGAAGGTCAGGTCAAAGTTCAATCTTAACCCTGGGTAATTGTCAAGGTTTGGAGGATAATATTTGTATGCAGAATTATGTCCGACCAAATTGTGGATAACAATGCAGAATCAATCTATGATGATACCATTCATTAAAGTGATTTGGTAACTTTGTAGAGGCTTGATAAAATCTGAACTGCCTGGCCTTACATGCTATCAGTGTATGTAATATGGTGTAAAAATGAAGCCCAGGGGAAAAAAGCACTTCAAAATCATCATATGCTTCACAAAAGTAAACATATGCAAGTGACCGGAAATGCCAGACTCATTTTCCCCCATAGACTCAGTGTTAGACTAAAGCGTATGGCCATACGCTTTCGTAGATGGGAGTATTCAGTCACAGAACTGATATCTTAATAATAGCATTATATATCTGAAAACCTCTCTATGCCTGGCATTTATTTATCCTTCTGAACATCATTACACAAGACAGATATCAAAATTCAACAATTTATCAAATCAAGCCTCCACAAAGTTACCGAATCCCTTTAAAAATTCCAGTTGATATTAGTCACAAAGGGATCAGTCCAAGGTCAAAGTTGAACTTTACAGTGGATACTGAATTAGTGTAATATGCCTATGAAGGTTTCGGGTCCGAATCTCGTGGTGGTTTACTTAGCTTTATAACTCATCTTCAATCAAACTCTGATGCATCTTGATCACTGGGTGAGAGGTCAAGTATGTTTTGTATATGGCACAAATAAATGGAAAAGATTAGTCTTCGACAAAATTACTTCGCATTACTACAGGCCAAAAACAAAAAAGTGAATTCCAATTTGCCGCTCTTTGGTCGACCAATGGAACTAACAGGGGACTACCACGGTCAGTTTTTGTCACACGTATATTTAAAATAATATACTCGAAACAATGTTGTAGTCCAGGGTTTTAGTCCACAATTATTCGCATTGATGTATGTGGTGATGATGATCTGGTATAAGTGATGGATGTCACCAGTGGCGGATTTAGGGGGGGGGGGGAAGGCAATCCCGACCTGTGCCACCCCCCACCCCCCTTTGAGGGAAAATAATGCATTGTGCCCCTCCTATTTGCGATTGTGGGCCCCCTTTTCGACCAGAAAACCTTTTTTTTTTTTTTTTTTTTTTTTTTTTTTTTTTTTTTTTTGCTTGTCAGAGAATTATGGAGGGGAACTGGACCCCATAACCCCCCCCCCCCCCACTGAGCGACTTTTGGAGGGCTGGCGAAATTTTTTTTTTTGGTCCCCCCCCGGCGACTTTTGGAGGGCTGGCGAGACCAAAAAAATGTGGGTCTCCCTCCAAGCAGTTTCCCAAAGTTGACAATCCTGCATTTGTGTGCCCCCCCCCCCTTATACGAAATCCTGGATCCGCCCCTGGATGTCACCATTTATACCATATCACCATTTACACCCTCAGCTGTACCCCAAATTTTCAATTGTAGGGATAATCTGCTAACATGGAATGTAAAGTATGGATTATGTTTAGTTGAAAACCCAGAAGCATGCGTGGAGATGGGATGTAGCACAGGTTTGGTGGTATTCTTCATGTTTAATACATGAGACTTTCCCCAAGCACCGTTTGTAATAGAATCTTGCTTCATCTGGTTTGTCTGAAGAAATCCAGAAGGGTTTACTGGATTCAAGTCTCAGTTTAGGGAGGATAATTTTCTAGGTAAGGATTCATTAGTTCGTGGGTGGCTGTTCCGTTCTACAGTATTCATAATACCAGGAGTTATATTTGACGGAAAAGAAACACCTACTTTAGTAATGACGAACCATCAAACTCGGGCAGCATGGTGGATATATTGAGACGGTGTTCCGACTTATCTGGTATGGTTAGAAGGCAAGGGTCCCTTAACCACTGTTCTCCACATAAAATTTACATGGAGATCGGTGCTCTCAACACAAAGGTTTGCAATCAATTGCAGATTTTAAACAACCGTTTTGATTGGTCTGTAGCATGGTAGGGGTCATCATTTTGAACGAGATGTTCCTGAGACAGTGATCTAGATTGGCTATATTGACACTTCGCGGTTGATTGCAAACTTTGTGTTTAAGGGGCCCAGGTCATCAAATTTGCAAGGTCATTTATATCATTTTAAATTATAGGCCATACCTTCCCAACACCACACCCCGTGATGAACACATGGACCTTCCTGCATAGTAACTGCATATTCCTAATCTACATGCTATAGATCTGCAAAGTATATCTGAAACTGAAAGTTTGCACTATAATTGCCACAATCTAGATCAGATTACCTCACACATAGTAAACATACTGACGCTATCTGTTAACTTGATGTACAAGAAAAAATATGTAACAGCTTCAGAATCTCAGTAACGATTGGTCTCGGTTCCAACGAAGATCATTACCGGTAATACAAGCCAAATGCCAAAACGTAAAGAAACCAAACTGAGATGATTTGAAGCGGCACAATTCTGAATACATATAGTATTCTCTGAGTCCTGACAATGAAGTAAAAATGACAGATACATGTATTTGAATTCGACATTTGTAACCCAGGGTTAAGATTGACGTTTGACTTGAGCTTCAGTTCGTAATCTCGACTTAAATCGAAAATATAACATCATCAAGGCATTCAGCACCACATACCCGTCAAAGAAAAATCATATCTAACATGTGTCTAAACAAAGTAATATTATATCAAGTTTAACTTTGACGTTGAATTGACCCTTTCTGACAATGAACTTATCTCTGATCTCAGAGATAAGTTCTACACACCCAAAACCCCTTCATTTAAATATTAGACATCTATAACAGTTTAAAAATCTAACGAATGCACAGTCATGTACACATGTAACAAATTTGACCTTTATTTGACCTTTATGACCTAAACATGACCTTAAATTGCAAAATTGCGTTAAAATTTAATCATACACTAGTATGTGACATGTGGTTCAAAAGTAGGGTTTCAATATGGCTACCAGGCACCATTTTGGATTTATACAAATTATGAAAATTGCTCAAGGTTGCCCTTTGGACAACAAAGCTGAAATTGTTCTGGGACCACATAAGATCACAAATAAATAACCAAAAAAAAAAAAAAAAAAAAACTTCAGTGTACGCAACTTTTCTAGGTCATGAAATGTCAAGCCGACTATCGACATATGGTTCAACCAGTGAATGCCACGGTGGCCTTGAGACGGCAAAACAACGTGTGTCGATTTTTTAAAAATAAAAATTGACTTTTTGTCGAATCTGGCTTTGTACTTGTACAATCTAACTACCAATGAAATCTGGAAACCCCAATGTCCCCCATCACTGATATATAGCAGCCCCTCCCCCAGCAAAAACGTTTCAATTTTGCTGGCAAAACGACGTAAGCGGCGATACGTTCTTTTGCCGTCCTCACTTCTCCAATTTACAGTGTAAGTCGTCAAATCAATGTGTGCGTGCGCGCGCGCGCGTGTGTGTGTGTGTGTGCACTTGCGTGTTATGTCTATTGAGGTGGAATGATGTCACCATAGCGTTGCACGCAATAAACCGATACTGTGCGGAGTGAATGAGGGGTGACATATTTCATGACAACCCCTATAATTTTAATGATAGACGAAATTTAAGTAGTGTTAAATGGAAGTTTCCCGATATTATGCCATGATTGCATCTCGTGTGAGCTCTTGTCTGCGAGGAAATTGGCCGTGGCATTACTGCACTCATGACGTTAGAGCTCCGGCGACGAATCTAAGGCCGAGTTGCTGGAACTTGGAAGTGCGTTGAATCGCAGCAAAACTAACTTATCCGAACTTTGTGAAGAGTCATTTCATAATTAGCTTGTTTTTGTTTTTTTTAAAGTATAAATAGCTAACATTAAATAGCCGCAAATTGTAGTATTATTCTTATGGTTAAGAACTGCACTGCCACTTTTTACATGTTCAGCAGTCAAGCCCCCCCCCCCCCCCCCCGTAGTGAATTTTGGCGTTGTTTTTTGCATTAATTATTGATTCATGTGAATGTTATTTTATCTCTATTGTTATTTATTCTTTCCTCTTTAAGATGGTACATCTACTAACCTGCAGACACACTACCATGACTACCTAAAAGACTATAAAAGGGTGGCCTGTTTGTGTCATCTGTCCGGTATTCAAAGATGTTTGCTGATCCATGTACAGTTTTTTTGGAAAGGTGCTGTTGGAAGGGTAAGTACTTTCCTCTATCAAATTTTCTTTCTTCGTGCACTACTGCATGTATTAATGATAAATGGTAAGCACATTTCCAAAATTAAGGCTAGAGATTTTGGGCCCAATTCAATTTTCGCTTTCTATTTGAACACAAATGATGAAGGAGCGGCGCGTCCGGGGGGGGGGGGGGGGCAGGGGGAGCACAGTGCCCCCCCCCCACACACACACTTTTCGAAGTACCCCAAAAGTACCCTTTTTATTTCTGAAAAAATGTCCCCTTTTCTCTCTGATAATTGCCCTCTTTACTATTATAAATGCCCCTTTTCCTTTCTAATAAGTGCCCTTTCCACTTCTGATAAGTGCCCTTTTTCTCCTTCTGATAATTGCCCCTTTTCACATCTAATAACTGGCTCCTTACCTCTAATAAATAGCTCGAAAAATTATTAAACCACTCAACTATAACACCTCATACACCTCTCTGATATTTATTGATATCTACTCTACAAGTCTGTTTTTCTGTGAAAAAACAACTACTTACAAGTTATTCTGAAGGGCTTATTATGTATAGTAAAAATCCGAATAATATTATTGTATGGTTTTGGAATAATCGAATTTTGTCCTGCATTCTCAGATTACAACGTATCGGTACTGGTTGGACTTCAGGCAGGAAAATTAGCATAATTCGCATATTTAAATGATATAGGGGTTTTGTAATGACTCATTTTGATATCTTATTTTCTTGATAAAGTTGTCATTGTCAAGTATCAGTGAATCAGTGGTTACATTTGATAATTCAATAGGGATTAAGTTGTTTTAATGAAAGTGTTAGTTTACTAAATATTTCGTCAGTGATTTGTCATATGGATTGATATAGTGTAGTACATCCCTATGTGATAGGATTGTGTGCTTCAGATTAGTCATCTCACTGTAACTGCCCCCATCATGACCCGATGGATCTCACCAAGGTGACATTTACTCTGCAGCCTATATGGTCTATTCATGCCGATAGATTGCCATCGACGGATGAGTGATTGCTGGTAGGCCTGGTTGTGTGCAGTAACTGACGGTTGGTGATTGTCGAGTGCTGGTAACTCCAGCCATCAGCAGTGGTCATACATTTTGACCAGACGGACGGGGAGCTCGGCCAGGCACGGGGCATCCTGACCAGAGAGCCGTGTCAGCCGGCGTGGCTAACCGTACCCACCACAGTACTCTTGAGACCGAGTTTGATGATTTCACTTGGAAAGGAGAGAATTATCTCCACTCTGTCAACATGAGTGATAAAATGTTCACTCTTTAAAAGGATTGGTGTTTCACTCTTTCCTGAGTGAAATAGTGACCACTCTTTTTTCACTCGAAAAGGGGTCCCTCATTTAACTCCTTTTGAGAGTGGAATGTCACTATCTTTTGATTGCTTTTTCACTCTTTGACATTTAGAGAGTACGTGTACGGACAGCCAAACAGATCTAGAGACGAGAGACTGTAGATTATTTTATTTGGCCATAATATCTGTCTTTTTTTTTTTCTTTCTTTCTTTCTTTCTTTCTTTTTTACCTCAGCCAATGGGGATGGTTGTATACGTGAATCCCCCTCCCTCAAAAATAAGAGGTATATATCGCCCCATGCCCATCCGCCGCGTAATCTACGCCTATGTCAGCTGCATTAATGGGAATGGAAAATTATGTACCTGTATCACAAGTCATGTGTAGGACTATGTAGAGCCGCCAGCCGGCTGCAGCCTAAGCATGCTATAAACTATGGTGTGATGGTGTTGGTTCAGGCTCATGTGTCCACAGACTGTGAAATGTTCTTTCAAGTAGAGTACCCAAAACACCAAATGTGCATCCAACATAAATGAGTGACTGACCAGTAATTTATATCAGTGATTATTCCGTGCAATTTCCCACTGGCGAGATAAGGGGAGCTCTGAAAACACGCAGCTTTATAGGCCTACGGGGTAGAGCAAGTGTGGCTGAAAACGCACCAAAGTCGTTGAAAACACAACATGTGTGTTATGCCATGTGAATGTTCCGGCATGTTGTTGGACTGAGGTCCGGTCAAAGGAGTCAAATGACCTTATCTGTATGTCTGCAAGCACTGTCTGTGCTTTGAAAAATTTGACAATAATTATATTTTTTCCAAACAATCCTAAACGTCAGGGCATAGCAGGGGGCACCACTCGACATTAAAAATGTTATGGTGGAGGCAGGGGTGCAAACTGAGAGCATGTTGAACGGGGGAAGGGGCAGTTGTTTAATGAATAAGAAAGATTTTTAATCAGTTAAAAAGCCTCCAAGCATAAATTATCTTATTCATGGTCCTAAAATAATGATATGATATGATTTCGACTGAATGAAGAAATTCATTTAAAATCGAGTAACTGTCCTCTGTCGTCAGGGTTGGCATATTTCCCGCTTCGGAGGCTTATTTCTCGGACGCCGGGAAATAAGCGGTATCTACCGGTATTTACCGCTTTTTACTGGTATTTACCGCTTTTTACCGGGAAATACCGGGAAATATATTTTTCCACTCACTTGTTCATAGGGATTGACCAATTTTTAACATAATAACAATGGTTGTGAGTAGGCGTGCGTGTGTGTGTGTGTGTGTGTTTGTTCGTGTGTTTGTCTATGTCTGTTATTTTGGCTATAAAAAGAGATTTTTTTTTTCTGTAAACATTTTATCAAAAGTTCAAAACCAGCAATCACTAGTACACATGTATACAAAGTCATTGATACACTATTGTTACAAAAACCAATTACATACAGTAGAATATAAGATGGGTTGTATGAAATAAGGTTTCTGATTGGTAAGATGTGGGTCTTGCCAGTGCGTAATTCGTTATATGTCATGACTGTGCAATATAACGTGTTATATTTCCCGCTCTGGTGTGTTCTATTTGTGTGTGGGTGTTTTTGTGTGTGTATATTTTGTGTACAAACTCCCATAGGCAGAGATCAATAACGATACAAATTAATCGATAATACGGAGTTCGTTGCACTTTATCAATGAATGCTGAAATGTAGAGTTTCGTGAGTTCCGATCCCACAAGCAGTTTCCCATTTTCTATAATGCATAGTACATGATCATTTTCGTCAAATTATACCTTAAAATGTGCATCCATAGATAAAGAATTTCTCTCGTGCACTATATATACATGTTCACCTCGGCCTACGGCCTCCGTGACAAATCATGCACTTGAGAAATTCTAAAGCTATTGATTCACATATTACGATATATTCAACTCAAGAGCATGTACTGCATGTATAATATAATTCATATTCTGAGCTTTATTCACAATTGAAAACAAAAATCATATTGTAATGAGATACACGTAAAAAGTTTAACCCCCGGAGAAATGAATTTGAGTTTGTGTATGTGTGTTGTACATGTATGTGTGTGTGGGTGTGTACATGTATGCAGTGTGGATTTAATAAATTTGTGTGTTTCTGCTATGAGTGTTGTGCTGCTAATTATTTCAGAACAATATTTTCAGTTGTTGAGGCTAAAAACAAGTAAAATTATTAATAAATAAAGAATTAAAATCATATTTCCCGTTGTTTACATATTTACCGGACGGTATTTACCGGTATTTACCGCCAGTAATTACCGCCACCGGTATTTACCGCCCAACCCTGTCTGTCGTAGTGTCGTAGTCGAGTGGTTTAAACACTTGACTGGAGATGGGAAGGTCGTGGGTTCGAACCCCGGCGCGGCACTACTGTCCTTTGGCAAGACATTAATCTACATTTGCCACTCTCCACCCAGGTGTTAAATGGCTACCGGCAGGAATGAATTCCTTGAATGCTGTGAGCGCCGAAATCGGTAGCCTAGCTAGAGCCGGGGTAGTATTGGAGCGCCTTGAGCACCATTCATGGTGGATATGAGCGCTATATAAAATATCCATTATTATTATTATTATAATATTTCAGAAACGTAAATGATCTTCATGTGCTTCTCGGAATTACCCTTTGGTTGAAGTTGGCTTGTATTTGTGTATTTTTAATGGGTTTTGTGTTGTGATATGTCAGTGTATTTCTAATGTTTCAGTCTGTGAGTCGGCGAAAAGTTGCGTTTAATCCAGTTTCAGGCGCGTAGCCAGGGTGGGGGGGGGGAGAGAGGGGGGGGGAATAATTATGATTACAATATCTCCATTTATATGTACATGAGGTGGTTATGTGAAGCGATTTCCAGCAACAACGAAAGAAGAAGGAAAGAGCTCCTTGCCGACAACATTATGGCCCGAATTCACAAAGGAGGTTTGGATTAAACCATGGTTTAAACCCCCTCCTGGTTTTTTTAAGCGTACGTGCGCACGGAATCCGATCCAATCATATACTTCCTTTGAGCGCGCGCATGGGCAATGTACGCTTATTTACGCTTATTTTAGTACGCTTACGGAGGTTTAAACCTTACCCATGGTTTAAACCTCCTTTGTGAATTCGGGCCTATGAGTATAAAATCCACTGTCATTTACAAATCTGGGAAATAAAAGATTAACCGACATCGTGCATTCATTATCAATTTCTTTTTGATATCCAAGCCTGTATGTCACTGTTATAATTGTGTTTCGCTCAGGATTGATCCTATAATAAATTATCTGTTTACGATGTGATCGACTCTTCTCGGCTTTGGAGATGTGCAGCCCTCCCAACCAGTGGAGGGGGGGGGGGGTGTTTGAACACCTAGAACACCTAAAACACCCAAAACACCCCCCCCCCCCCCCCCCTCGGTACGCGCATGCTCCCAACCTTCCCCCTGCATAGTAGAAAACATCTACCCCATCGCTTTCGACGGCTATGGCTATGCATGCGATGAAGCTTAGCGAGTGAGGGAAAAACAAAATGATTTTGGAATGTTGAAAAGGCTTAATGCGGTTAATCTCGTAGGTTACATTAAATCTAAATTTAAACTTCTGCTTTTCATTAAAATTTCCTTTCCTCTCCCACGATAATATGATGCAATTTTTCCTCAGTATTTCGGAAGAAGGATATTTTTAGTGAATCATTTTAAACTAGTTTGTTTTAAAAAATCTCAAACGAAAACAAACAAACAAACAAAACAAAACAAAACACACGACAACATTGACCCATGGATAAACTACCGATATCGTTGTCCATCCATGATTAACCTAAAACGAAAACAAGCTTGTTGTGGTAGAGGATGTTCAGCTCTGTTGAAAGGAAGATTTTGGTGTGTAACGGTATGTATACAGCCGCCTAATACACGGAATCGGGGGGGGGGGGGGTTGTTTGGTAGGTATTTATTGTTAAAATTTCTCAGTGGTGAAATCCTATTTGCTTTTATAACACGATAAAAACTATTTTCGAAAAATCAACTAAAGGCAATTTCAGTAGCCCTGTCTATCACCTTTAGAAATGTGCGAACATTACAATGGCGTATTACGTAATCCGAACCTGATTTCTATGGGCAGTACAATAGGCCTTTGAAATTGCCCTTGCGTTTATTTTTCGAAAGCAGTTTTTATCGTGTTTTATTTATATCAGCCACTCCAGTGGCGGACATACAAAGGGAGAAACCAGGCCGTGCGCCCCCTTTCATGCCTTTTATAACCCAATCAGCATATAATGAATGAATTTATTTCATAATACTGCAAAAATCTGCCATGAACATTAATTGAAAGTATACATAGTTCAAATATCGAATACAGATATCATAATCGCTAACAATTTCATTGTAATCAAAAGTGAAAATTACATTAGTTAATAGAAAAGGCAGTATCATGGGCAGTGGCGGCACCAAGGGGGGGGGGGGGGGGAGGGCATGGGGGGCATTTGCCCCCCCCCCCAGTTGCCCCCCCCCCCCAATAATTTTCGGAGTGAAAAAAAATAAAAGGGTGGAAAATGAGAAAGAAAAGAAAAGGAAAGAAAAAAGTGAAAAAGGAATGGAGAAAAGAAGGAAAAAGAAAGAAAACGGAAACTTGGAAAGCAGTGGCGGCATCAAGGTGGGGGGGGGGGGGGGGTGGGGGGTGCTCCGCCCCTGGAACTCACCCGGGGCCTCAAGGTGATTCCCTGGACCCTACCCACTCGCGCTTGATTTTGCGATGTACACGCAATTTTTTTTGTCCGCCCTTGCCCCCCCCCCCAACATTTTCTTTTGCCCCCCATTTGCCCCCCCCCCCCACTTTAAAAATCCTGGTGCCGCCACTGATCATGGGAGAACCTAATGAAAAGCACAGCTTGTTAAAACTAAGTTCCACAATGAAAGGGAGTTACAACATATATTAATTATCAGTTTATGTAAACATATAAAGATATGGCAGTAAAGAGACGAGACAAGATATGCGTGAAAAAGATAAATAAACACACATAAACATCACTAAACATCAAAATAAAAATAAGCTTATAATTATGAGCAGTTAATTTCAGCCTATCTGGTTTATAGTCGTACAAAATCCAGATACACATCATAGTGAGTATGTGTAAGTACTATGATCAAAAAGATGTCTTGAAGGAAGGGTTTTGTTTTTGTTATGTTTAGACACAGGCAGAAAAGCAAAGACAATTGTTATGAACTTATACTGTAAGAGATAATTAGATAATGTTTAAGATTTCTTCTAAAAGATTTGAGAGAGGAAGTTTGCTTTAGATTTGAATCAAGGTGATTCCAAGAAAGTATACAGTCAACCCCCCCCCCCCCTTTATTGTGTAATTTTTCAGCATTGTACCCCCTCTTTCACAACATCCTGGATCCGCCTCTCACCCAGTCTATATCTGTTCCATATGCTCTGAGCATATAGAACAGATATTAAACAAATTTTACTGCAAAATTAAAAACTCAATCTAAAATCGAAATCATTCCCAGCTTACATAATTATCCAGACTCCATATATCGGCGACGGGATCGGCGACTGAAAAACGGGTTAAACACGAGCTGTCCTCGCACAGAGTTTAAGGGGAGAATACAACCCAAGACTTGTTTCGATTTTTAAACTTTACCAAAGTCAATTTCACTAAATCGTTGTTAATTATATTGGACAATATATTTTCCCTACATAAATTCTAGGAAGCATGTGCATAAAATGAAACTGAAACATATACTGCTTATTCTAAAAGCTTATATTCACTCTGCAGACCAACTAGCCACCAATGTTGGTTCTACGGTTAAGCCTGAGTGGGGCCGCCCAGAGATAAGGTGAGAATACAACCCAAGTCTTGTGCCGATTTTTAAACTTTACCAAATTCAAATTCATATTTAATTGCTGTTATATATATCTCTACCTACAAAAGATCTGCATATATATATATATATATCTACCTACAAAGGTTCTGCATGTAAATCGATTGAAATTGAAAAAGATACAACTTATTCTAAAAGCTGTCATATTCACTGCAGACCAACTAACCTCCAATGTACGGTTAAACCTGAGCAGGGCCGCCTTGAATTCACCGCAGACCGACTAATCACCAATGTACGGTTAAGCCTAAGCGGGGCCGCCCAGAGATTTGGAGAGAATACAACTCAAGTCTTGTGTCGATTTTTAAACTTTACCAATGTCCAATTCACATTAAATTGCTGTTGATTATATTGTACAATATATTTCTACCCTCAAAAGTTCTAAGGATCATGTGAATGAATTGAAAATGGAAAATATACAACTCATTCTAAAAGCTGTCATATTCACTGCACACCAACTAACCACCGATGAACGGCTAAACCTGAGCCGGGCCGCTCAGAGATTAGGGGAGAATACAACCCAAGTCTTGTGTCGATTTTTAAGCTTTAACGAAGTAAAATTCACTCTTAATTAGTTGCTGTTAATTGTATATTGTACAATATATTTCTGCCCACAAAAAATTCTAAGAAGCATGTGCATAAAATGAAAATGAAAAATATACAACTTATTCTAAAAGTATTATATTCACTGCAGACCAACTATATAGCCACCAATTTTGTTTACGGTTAGGCCTGAGCGGAGCCGCTGAGAGATTAGGGGAGAATACAACCCAAGTCTTGTGTCGATTTTTAAACTTTACCAAAGTCAAATTCACATTAATTGCTGTTGATTATAGTTTACAATATATTTCTACCTGAAAAAGTTCTAAGAAGCATGTGCATAAAATGAAAAGGAAAAATATACAACTTATACTAAAAGCTGTCATATTCACTGCAGACCAACTAACCACCAATGTACGGTTAAGCCTGAGCAGGGCCGCCAAGAGATTAGGGGAGAATACAACCGAAGTCTTGTGTCAATTTTTAAACTTTACCACAGTTAAATTCATATGAAATTGCTGTTGATTATATTGTACTATATATTTATACCCACAAACGTTCGAAGAAGCATGTGCGTAAAATGAAAATGAAAAATATACAACTTATTCTAAAAGCGGCATATATTCAGTGCGGACCAACTAGCAAAATGTTGGTTATACGGTTAAGCATGTTAAGCCTGAGTTGGGCCGCCCAGAGATTAGGGGAGAATACAACCCAAGTCTTGTGCCAATTTTTAAACTTTACCAAATTCAAATTCATACTTAATTGCTGTTATATATATCTCTCTCTACATACAAAAGTTCTGCGAAGCATGTGAATCAAATGAAACTGATAAATATAAAACTTATTCTAAAAGCTGTCATATTCACTGCAGACCAACTATTATTTTGTTTATACGGTTAGGCCTGGAGATGAGCGGAGCCGCCCAGAGATTAGGGGAGAATACAACCCAAGTCTCGTGTCGATTTCTCGGCGGCTCCGCTCATCTGCAGGCCTAACCGTATTAACAAAATAATAGTTGAGCGGAGCCGCCCAGAGATTAGGGGAGAATACAACCCAAGTCTCGTGTCGATTTCTAAATTTTACCGAAGTCAAATTCACATTAAATTGGTGTCAATTATATTGTACAATATATTTCTACCTAAAAGAGTTCTAAGAAGCATGTAAATCGATTGAAATTGAAAAAGATACAACTTATTCTAGAAGCTGTCATCCCGGGCTGTCATATTCACTGCAGACCAACCAACCTCCAATGTACGGTTAAACCTGAGCAGGGCCGCCTTGAATTCACCGCAGACCGACTAGTCACCAATGTACGGTTAAGCCTAAGCGGGGCCGCCCAGAGATTTGGAGAGAATACAACTCAAGTCTTGTGTCGATTTTTAAACTTTACCAATGTCCAATTCACATTAAATTGCTGTTGATTATTGTACAATATATTTCTACCCTCAAAATTTCTAAGGATCATGTGAATGAATTGAAAATGGAAAATATACAACTCATTCTAAAAGCTGTCATATTCACTGCACACCAACTAACCATCGATGAACGGCTAAACCTGAGCCGGGCCGCTCAGAGATTAGGGGAGAATACAACCTAAGTCTTGTGTCGATTTTTAAGCTTTAACGAAGTAAAATTCACACTTAATTGGTTGCTGTTAATTGTATATTGTACAATATATTTCTGCCCACAAAAAATTTTAAGAAGCATGTGCATAAAATGAAAATGAAAAATATGCAACTTATTCTAAAAGTATTATATTCACTGCAGACCAACTATATAGCCACCAATTTTGTTTACGGTTAGGCCTGAGCGGAGCCGCTGAGAGATTAGGGGAGAATACAACCCAAGTCTTGTGTCGATTTTTAAACTTTACCAAAGTCAAATTCACATTAATTGCTGTTGATTATAGTTTACAATATATTTCTACCTAAAAAAGTTCTAAGAAGCATGTGCATAAAATGAAAAGGAAAAATATACAACTTATACTAAAAGCTGACATATTCACTGCAGACCAACTACCACCAATGTACGGTTAAGCCTGAGCAGGGCCGCCAAGAGATTAGGGGAGAATACAACCCAAGTCTTGTGTCGATTTTTAAACTTTACCAAAGTCAAATTCACATTAAATTGCTGTTGTTTATATTCTACAATATATTTCTACCTACAAAAGTTCGAAGAAGTATATACTTAAAATGAAAATGAAAAATAACCAACTTATTCTAAAAGCTGTCATATTCACTGCAGACCAACTATAGCCACCAATTTTGTTTATACGGTTAGGCCTGAGCGGAGCCGCCCAGAGATTAGGGGAGAATACAACCCAAGTCTTGTGTCGATTTTTAAACTTTACCAAAGTCAAATTCACATTAAATTGCTGTTGATTATATTGTACAATATATTTCTACCTGCGAAAGTTCTAAGGAGCATGTAATTCTAATGAAAATGAAAAATATACCCCTTATATTGGAACAATTCAGACATCAGAAGCTTGAAATGGCAGCAAATAGACTACGGCCTCCCGTTATGCAATTTGGGGAAAACCCGTCGGTCAAAATATTTTTTGAACCTAGAAAAACAAAGGATAGCTGAAAAAAATATTGCTAAACTGATTGATGATAATGGTACAGCATGCAAGAACAAGAAGATATCTTGAAAGGAGTTGGTTCCTTTTATGAACCTTTGTATAAATACCATGCACATTGTGATGCAGAAGACCTTTTATCTCTTTGTATTTCCTTAGAGGGGGAAATATCTTATATATGAAATTGAATATGCATTAAAGCACATGAAAAATAATAAAGCTCCAGGGCAAGATGGATTTACAGTAGAATTTTTCAAAAGTTTTCTTTGAAGAGTTCGGCATATACACGGTGCGTAGTATGAAGTTTGTACACTTGAGGGAAATCATCTAACTCACAAAATATTGATTTGATAACGTTACCATGGTTACTTCCTAGAGGTGACAAAGTGAGACACTTTATCAAAAACTGGAGACCAATTTCTTTGTTGAATGTTGTTTATAAAATTTCATCAAGCTGCGTCCTTTATAGACTTAAAAAGGTATCACCTCGCATTATCCATGCTAATCAAACAGGATTTTTGTCTGGACGATTTATTGGGGAAAATATTACAATTTTATATGACATAATTGCTTATACAGATAAGGAAAAAGTTCCTAGTATGATTTTGTTAATTGATTTCGAAAAGGCCTTTAAAAGTGTTTCTTATCACTTTTTGTTTAAAACTCTTTCCTCTTTTATGTTTGGTAAGTCAAATTCATATTGAATTACTGTTAATTATATTGCACAATATATTTCTACCTACAAAAGTTCTGGGAAGCATGTGAATCAAATGAAAATGAAAAAAATATACAACTTATTCTAAAAGCTGTCATATTCACTGCAGACCAACTAGCCACCCATGTAGGTTCTATATGGTTACATGAAAATGAGTTCGTTTAAAGATGTGCTATGAACCCGACCATCTTGATCGTCTTTAACAAACTAGTTGTCCCTTGAATACCCAAAATGCTGTCGAGCTGAAATTTCTTTATTTAAATCGTTAGATCTATATTTAAGGCATTATTATTTAATTTTGGTGATTTTACAACTTGTTCTTAAGTTTAAGAAAAAAATAATTATATTGTTTCTTGCTATGATTGGTTTACTTGTTATAATGTGCATTGTTTTGTCAAAGTGACACATATTTTTCTTTCAAAACTGTTTTTAATATTATTCACCATGGTCTTACCTCTTGCATTCAATTCCATTTATTAGTAAATGGGTAATTCCAGGGTGATGACTGAGCACCCATCATTTACTTTGTGATGTATTTCAACTTTATTTCTATCTTATTCAAAAATGATGACTATAATTGTGTGCAGTTTATTGTGTGGCAGTTGGTCAAGGAAAACCTTATGATTGATAATTATTTTCACAAGATCACATTTCATGTATTAAAGTTAGTGGTAGAAGTAGAACACCCCGACCAAAGAGCAATTCTTAAAAATTCCAAAGTCACGGATCTAAATAACAAAACAAATACTTATAGACGGAACAAAATCTATTTTAGCTCTCACCTAACATCTTTAGCTTTTACAATACTTTTTGGAATTTTGGATGATGTAATGCAGATATGATAAGAATTTAACGTTTATATTTAATACAGAAAATACAGAAGATATACTTTGTAAAATTTCTCAATTTAAAATTGGTTTTACCATGTGGTTTAACGTGGTTCTGGGTAATTTGGGGTTAAAATATATAAAAATTGAAAATGTCAATACACCTGACATACATCAGGGAAAATGATGAATTTCAAGGTTGTTCTTTTATACAAATAGTTACAATAGGTCTAACATTGTCATGGAATTAGCTGTAGTATTTCATTCATAGGGTCCTATAATCAATTAAGAGAATAATGTCTTTGTCTTTGGTTTAAACAAAATGGAAGTGAAAATTTCGTCCGAAGACTACCCATCATTTTTAAAAAATTTTTATTTATATTGATGCCCGAAACCATGCATATTTCAAAGGCATTACCTTAATTATACCTTTTCAGAGATTTAAATTTCATATAAATGTTTTTTTCAAATAAAAACTATGGGAATCATAATCATCCTAAAATTCCTTGTAAACCTATGGCAGGCGAGACTTTTTTTGTCAAAAGCATGCGTAGTCCCGATGATTTATGTGGGGTCTTTTCATTTTTTTGAGCCTTCACTGAGCTTTTTCAAAGCCTAAAATTACATGTAAAGCACATTTTTATTTTTTTTTCAAATAAAAACTCTATCGGAATCATAATCATCCTAAAATTCCTTGTTTTCGCTTGTAAACCTATGGCAGGCGAGACTTTTTTTCTTTTTCTTTTTTCTTTTTTGTGAAAAGCATGCATAGTTCCTGCGATTTATGCGGGGTCTATTCGACTAGTTGAGTCTTAATCACACCTTTTCAGAGCTTTACAGTTTATTTAAGTCACATTTTTCAAAATTTCAATTTAATTCTAGGGGAATTAGGATCATTCAAAAATCCCTGTTTTTGCGCGTTAAGCTATGGCAGCTGGAAGGCCAAGAGCATGCATATTCCCGGATATTTATGCGGGTCTTTTCCACTTTTTGAGCTTTTTCAGAGTCTCAAATTACATGTTTCAAGTCACATTTACAATAAATTCAAGGTAATACTAGGGGAACTATGATGATTCTGGAAATCCCTGTTTTCACGTGTTAACCCTATGGCAGATGACTCTGTCAAAAAGCAGGCATGATCCAGGGGATTTATAGTGGCATTTTATTGAAAATAAAGGTTCAAGAAATGTTTTTTGAACTATCCGTCCTTACTCTCGTGCAAAAATCAGACTTGAAAAAAAAATAGATATGAAATATCACTGAAGAAAAAGTGAGACATCTTTTCACGTGCTATACCCTATGGCGAACGTATCTTTCTGAGTCTTTTTTAACGCAGCAGCAATTTACGCCTGCCGAATGTAGTATGGAAGTATACTAGTAGTTGAGAGCGAAGATCTTAAAAGGCGAAGATAAAACACTCCCTCGATTTTGCAGGGTACGATGTAATGGCCAGGGGAAGGGCGCCCAAAAGCGTTGGGTAGGTAAACTAACGCATTGACTTTGTACAAACCATTTGAGGAAAATGACCAAGGGGGTGAAATACTTGAAATCAGAAGAGGGCAATGGCTTGAAAATTAATGAGGAGGAGAAAAAAAAAGTTGGGTGCATACAACAGGGGACATGCTGCTATCACAGTGCATGTTGTTGCATGTCGGTGCCCATTTTCTTTACACTTAAATATTTTTAAAATGTAATTTTTTTTCCAAAGATGATCAATTATAGTTAAAATAGTAATCATACATACACACACCCACACACACACACAAACACACACGCACAGGGGGGGGGGGGGGCTCCGGGTGTGTTTTTTCTGATAATTTTGATAAATGTTGCCTGACTTTGTTTAAATTATAGGCACGTTCGAGCGAGTGAAATGAGACATCTTTTGCTGTGGGAGGGGAGGGCATTGTAGCCCTCTTGACTTCAGCTCCTCTACCTTATGGGCCTACATTTTACTGGTACATGTAGTAATACGGGTACCTGTTTTTTAAAGCCGCACAGTTTCTTTGAAGCTATATCATAGCTCTCTTTGTATATAAGAAAAAGTGGTAAATGTAGGTAAAATGGGCACCGGCGTAAATCCGGTTCAAGGAGTGGGGGGGGGGGGGGGTATGATAACAATATTGAGCGGAAATTTCCAAAGTTTGGAGGCACCGATAGTCATTTCTGGAAAAAAGGGCACCTACAACGGGTGGCATATATATATATATATATATATATGCACATACATACCATAGGCATAGCCAGGGGGCACAGGGGGGCCATGGCCCCCTATTCAGCCCCTTAAAAAAAAGCGAGAGCGAAAAAGCGGGGGAAGTGAGAGAAAAGGCCTAAAAAGGCGCTGCAAGCCGTAATCTTTCTCTCAAAATTTGCTAAAACGTCAAAGTTTTCGCGCTTCGCGCGGGAAGGTGAAAATACATCCCCTCTCCCTGCACCCACCCCTGTTACATACAATGCAATGTTGCGTCCAAATAGTCGAAAAGCAGCCCGGGCGTCGAACTAACTTTCCTTCTAAAAATGGGTGCTACGAGCCGTTATCTTTCTCTCAAATTTGCTAAAAACGTAAGAGCTTTCGCGCTTCGCACGGGAGGAGAAAAACTCCCCCCTCCCTGCACCACTCCTGTTACATACAGTGCAGTATTGCGTCCAAATAACTGAAAAGCAGTCCAGACGTCGAACTAACTTTCTGCCTAAAAAAAGGGGATACGAGCGTTATCTTTCTCTCAAATTTGCTATAAAACGTCAGAGCTTTCGCGCTTTGCGTGGGAGTGGGAAAACTTACCCCTCCCTGCACCCACCCCCTGGGGAGCACGCTTATGAGAATGGGAAGGGGGCGTTTTTGTTGTTGTTGTGTTTTTTTTTTCGAAAGGAAGAGGGGCTCTTATCAGAAGAAATAAGTGAACTGCTTAGAAAAAAACCCATGTCAAAATGAATAAGGGGAATTTATCAGAGGTGTAAAGGCACTAATCAGAGTTGACAAGTTTCATTTAGCAGAAGGCAAAAGGGCACTTGTCAAATTAGAACGGGCACCTCTCATATTTGAATAGAGGCCACTGCCACAGGTGAAGATGCTCTTATCAGATGGAAAGGGGGTAATTCTTGTATCTGAAAAGTGAGAGTTAGAAAAAAGGGCAGTTATTGAAACTGGGATTAATAGGTACATTTGATGGAAATGATTGAAAAGGGAATTGTCGAAGGAAAGATTTTATTAGGGTTTTATGAGAGGTGAAAAGGGAAGAGGCTCGTTTTTACCAATAAAATAAAGGGAACACTTATCAGAAAGAATAGGGGCAATTATAAGATTAAAAAGGGGCACGTGTTAAACGATACTTATGGAAGGGGAAGGGGCAATTCTTACAAAGGAAAAGGAACAGTTGTCAAGAAGAAGGGGCACCTCTCATATTTTGATAGGCCTTTGGCAATTATCATTGGTAATGTAGACCTATCAAATTCTAAGAATGTGGAACGGGCAGGAATATAAAGGAAAGGGGGCACTTATCTGAAGTAAAAGGAACACTTTCCTATGTAAAAGGGGGAACTTCTAGGATATCCAAATTCCTCAAATACTGCGAACACTGTAATGCCCATTTGGGGCATTTGGGGTCGGATTTTAAGCCTTAAATATCATGTTTGTATAATTTTACTTCTTGAAAATTCCAACATAGCTTCTTTGCCAATCATTTTACACACTGATATCAAATAATTTTGAATTATAGTGTTTGAAATGTGTATTGATGCGAAATTCAACACAAAAAATATTAGCCCGGATCCGCCCATTTGTACCAATGGAAAACATGTTATAGTAATGGACATGGATGAGAGATTTTGATATACTTGTATAAAATAATGATCATGAGATATGATTAATCATATCTCATGATCTTTTGCATTTTAATTACAACTTATAAGGATGAATTCTCACTACTATAACGGTCTTTTATATTAATTTTATCAATTTTATCAATATAACTGATTGATATAGAAATTATTTTTTCCTTGAAAAGTGTGTGTAGGGGGGGGGGGGTATATTTGTACAGGCCATCCCCTCCCCCTCCCCGAAAAGTGGGGGGTATATATAGCCCCATGATCCCCTGGGATTTACGCCAGTGAAAATGGGTTTTATTCATTACAAAGAGAGGAGCTATCAGAGACAGAGAGTGAGCGCTAATCACCCGGTACCCGGGCCGCGATATTTTTTTTCGGAGGATGGGAAAGTCACTAGACGAAAATCGACGCTCCTGATTGGCTTAAAAACTCTTGATATAGATGTGATTCAGTCGTTTTGTTAAAATGCAGAGTTTAGTGAGTTGATTCAAGCACATGCACAGCTAGTACAGCTACACGTATGCAATGCAATGTACAATGTATACCGTATACGCAACATGCATCCAGTGTATACATGCAGTCGGCTGTTAGGGTAGATCTATGGCAGTATGGGTCCTATCATCAGTAAGTTAGGCCAAACTTAGACCAGTCCTGCTTTCACATTCAATATGCCATTTGGCTTTTGTAGTTTGTTGTAAAAAAATGTGTTCACATCATATCTAAGGCAGATCAGTAACTAATGGATGCTTACAATTGAAATAGAACCTAAAAGTTAGGCCCTAAGCCTTGGCCTAGATCTATTCTAAGTTACCTAGACAGTAGACAGAAAGATCCGTCTGTTAAGGAGTTTTAAAAACTTTTATAGGTCTATAACATTTTTGGACGTTTACTTTGAGGCTCTCCTCCAAGACCAAGACGAACGGAAGCCTCCCATGGCATAGCATAACGTTCACTGTAAGTTAGATCTACTCTCGGCCTGTCTTAACTACAGGGCCTAGGCTATGGGCAAAGTATGACTATGAGGTAGGTCTACCTAACCCGAAAGCTGACTAAATATTACATGTCAGAAATTTAAAAAAAAAGAATATTAAAAAAATACATGAAATATCATGATAAATATACCGGTTTACTGAATAAGTGCACCGGCATGATTTTTAAAATTATCCCAGATATAGATCTAACGTTACTGGTATTTTTACCCCATTTTCACGGGAATATCAAAGTGAATTTGTCAGGCGAACGAAATAATAGGGAGCGCTTATGACATAGGATGGCCCCAGCCAGAGCCCAGCCATTGATAATGACGTACCGCCACAGCGTAGGGGGAGACTTCTGTTTATGTAGGAGAGGGATTCTGTTCAACCAGACGTAGTCTCGATCAGCATAGCATATCCCCGAACGAAATAGACTGATTTTTCGATCTAGTCCTAGACAATTACCTTCACCTCTTGTGGTAATTTAGGCCACCAGCGTAAATCTGGTTCGATGAGTGGGGTATGCATTCATGATTATGATTATGATGTTTGCATTCAAATGTGGAGTACGTTTTAACCCTGAGTGTGGAGGTAAATACCAACCAAGAGAGACAATTGCATATACTTACTATGAGGAAACATTCTTGAAATTAAGTCATATTGAACAGAAATATTAAAGAGTCTACATTAATAAAACTAAAGATTTTGTGTCATGCACAACACAGGAATATACACATCACAGGCATAGGCTCACGACACTACATCACATTTATGTCCCAAGTATTTGTAATTTCACATTGTATCTTCTTAAATAGTCAAATTGTAATATATTGTAACATTTTCTATTTCCTTTATTGAAGACATACAAATATAAGCTATAAATTCTTAAACCGATAGTTTATATCCAAGTTTCAAATAAAAAAGTTCCCCCTCTTTTACCTTTCTCTCCATTGAAAAAAATACCCCTCTGTTTTCTAACATTTAGTCTTATCCCCTTTCAAATGGCAAGATTTCCATTTTCCACTTTTTTCTGACTCATGTAGGCCTATGCCAAGAAAATAATATATTCAAATTCTTTTTAATTCACAACCCTTTTATTCTGACTGGGCTTTTCAGGAGCACATGATGACTGGGGGGGGGGGGGCATTGTGACCCTCACCAAGAATCTCGGAGATGGAATACCCGATTTACACACAATTTTGCATGGTGATAGAGTAACTTGTAAACAACAATCCTGTGAAGCTAATTAAAGCAACATTTTTTTTTTCTATAGTTTTTTTCTGTACATGTACAAATTCTTTTTTTTTTTAACCTGTTTTGGATATGACATTCACATTGAGACTTAAAATAAATAATTTAGTTCAATATATTTCAACATGTGTGCGTCTCGCACTTGTACACAAACGTATAAAAAAAATACTAGTACTCCGTTTCTGGATGACCATGACCTTTGCTTGTCATAGATGTGACCTGAAAACGCTTCGTTCGATTCTTAGTGAGCCGACTGCATGTATACACTGGATGCATGTTGCGTATACGGTATACATTGTACATTGCATTGCATACGTGTAGCTGTACTAGCTGTGCATGTGCTTGAATCGACTCACTAAACTCTGCATTTTAACAAAACGACTGAATCACATCTATCTCAAGAGTTTTTAAGCCAATCAGGAGCGTCGATTTTCGTCTAGTGACTTTCCCATCCTCCGAAAAAAAATATCGCGCCCGGGCCGGGCATATTGCCAAAGATGTCAAAGCTAAAGCGAGATTTTTTCAAAGACTGATCAAAATGGCGACGAACAGTGACACCAAGAAGGCGAGTGAGACCGCTGCAGGCGAGGGAAAACCCTCGAAGGAATCGTTAAGTCAGATAGCTGACAAGGAAATTCAAGAGAACACAGATCTCGATCAGTTATTGGAAAGTAAGTGCAGATTTTGTTTTCATAGGAATGTGATTGACTCAATCAATCACTGAGTGTTTTCCAAGGGGCGTTGAAAATCTCAGTCCCACATGTTTATTTTTTAGTTGGGTAAAGAAGTGGAACGTTGAAAGGGGAGGGGGGGGGGGCGGGGGAGCATGCACACCAGGGGTGGTATTCTGAAAATTGTAACTTTTTTGTAACTTTTGTTGTATCTTCCGGAGATAATACCTCGCTAATATTGTAAGTTGGTATTCTGAAAATTGACTTAAGTAGACCGAAAAATTCTGTCTCTCGTTCATGACATTAGCCTCTTAAAGACTTAAGTCTTAATTTTGACAGGGTCGGCCATTCACTTAGAGACAGAAACACTCCTATCACTCTGCTGTGCAAACTTTCTGAGAGCCGACGAACAGTCGGCATGTAGTCGTAAAAGGGCTTGTAGACCCCTTTTTAAAATTATTTTTACAAATTGAATAGATTAGGCCTAGGCTCTAAACATTCACAAATCTGTTCACTTACCAATTTGACTGTTTTATTCCTTGTAATGCTCCTTTTTCAGGTAATTCAGGGTCCAAGTTATTATCCGTTTGAAAATCTTGCAGCCGTATTCAAACGGTTTCCTCTGCGCAGGAATGAAGATAACATCGCACCCGTTCTGTCTACGTACAAGGGAAAATTATTATGAAGGGAAAAAATCAATGTGTGCGAGTTCGTAATGAATTCATCACATTTTTCGGGCGTAGTCAGTAGATGCTGCAAAGTGCAGCTGGTAGCCGGTCCTTTGTCCGTTTGCATTGCCATTGCACACACACCAAGTAATAGTGGTCATACACCCACACCAAGTAATGGTGGTCATACTGACCACTAAGCGGGATGAACGTAAAAATACTAGTCATTTTCTGTCGCATGTACTAAAGGTATGGGGGGGGGGGGGAATAAGATAAATATTTCAAATTCAGCTCTTAAAAATCTTACTCCTACCTTAAATGGCCGTTAGGAAGAACTCATGATATTTCCAGCAAAATCCAAAGTCAAAATCATGTCCAAAACGGAAGAAATTCATGCCAATTTTTTTCGCTATCGCATGTTGTTTTTATTCTGTCAGTGTCTCAGATTAAACTCGGCCAATAAAATTTTGTCCACAAAGAAACTTGGTATCAAAAATTGAAAATCGGGACTTTTACGTGTGTGCGATAGGGACCAAATTTTTAACGGCCGAATATTTTGGGAGGTGATGTCAGCGCTCGCGGCGATCAGGAAATGTACACAACGACTTGCGATACCCTGTTTCGCCCATTCACACTTCTGCAAGGTTATTGGAGATTCACGTTTCGCCAGAACTGACAGTAAATTACAGATTTCATTTTTGGAATTATCTTTTCCAACATCGGTGCGTTGAATTTATTGTATATCGTGGATATGTGGGTGTCGGTTTTTGTAAATTAAATGCAGATTTTTAGTGAATGTTGGTGACTTTTGTGCAGTGGTGTTTTGAAAGTGTTGAGGTGTATGACTGCCTAGAGTCTACACACGGAGTATAGTAAAGTCGCTATGAGTGGTCACACTGACCACTAAGCGGGACGAATGCAAAAATAATAGTCATTTTCTATCACATGTACTTAAGGTATGGGGGGGAAAAATAAGATAAATATTTCAAATACTTCCTTTCAAATTCAGCTCTTTAAAATCTTTCCCCTACCTTAAGTGGCCGTTAGGAAGAATTTCTGATAGATCTATTTCCAGCAAAATGAGTGATTGCACATGCAATGTTGCAAAATCACTTTAAAATAGATCTGCATGGCATCATAATGATAATTTCACATATCACCCACACAGGGTACATTATCAAAATCAAAGAAAAGCAGCAGTGGCCATGAAAAAAAGTATCCATAAATATCACATTTTTAGCGATACAACTGGCGTTCTCACTACAAAAAAATTGAAATTTTAAAAATTGATTTAGATCTATGCCATTCTCTTGTTTTGAGAAATATGGTTTTGAGAAATGAGCTGAATTTCAAGAAATTTTAAATTTTAGTCATTAGATTTGGATTTTCATGTGTGGCAAGCTCAAAAGTGTCCGGTCGATATTCAGTGTGTGTGACACACCAGGGCGCCGCAGCGATAGCTCCGTGCAAATGGAGATGTCACTGTCAGATATCGCTGCACTGCTTTGCGGCTCTGGCATGGGACTCTGGCTCTGGCCGATGGGATCTTGCTCAGCTCGCGCACTCATGATGCACACACGAACTCTCCATTGAGTAACTTTGTACATTGGGCCTGCAAACTGGTACAAGTATGCCACAAACTGGCTCCAAAACAGAGAAAAAGGAAAAATTGATATTATTTGGGGGGATTATATTTTTGCTCAAACAGTAACAATATGAATTTCCATTATTTGGGTAAAAAAAGTGAAAATAATTCTGGAATAAAGAGTTCTAAAATTGGATTTTGTCTTATAAAGTGTCTGCAGACCACAGCATCTACTGTAGAGTACATGTATATGTGACCCTCCACCACAAAACAACAATAAGTCGGGAATTTGGGGGTTTTGAATTTCAGCATAGTTTGAAAGCTTAGATTCTAAGCTTTAGAATGATATATAACTTGTCTTGTATGGACTATAAAGCAAACCCTTGTAAATTACAGTGAGAAGGTCAAGGTGTCAGACAGACTGATGACCAAAAGAATACAGAAAATGGGCTCTAAAGAAAAGTGACCATTATAGAGTGCCTAATCTGTGTTCTATTGTTTGTCGCACAAAAGGTTGAGTCAAAACTCCCTAGCATACACTGAAGTACTAACTGGATTGGGTTGAAACTTTCCACACTTTTAGAATACATAAATTTATTTGTTTTTTAGATTTTGAATATCAGACAGTGCATAGTTTTGAGCTATACCAGAAAAGCAATGTGAAGTACAATCCCAGCAAGCTGACACACAAAGTTTTAATGTCCAGGAAAAAATGGTCATTTTGAATGAGAGTAAAAACATATTTCAACATGATATTTTGCACTGAAATTTGGTCAGATGGTAGATAAATAAATCAACTTTCAGAAAATACAGTGAACTTAAAATACAAATTTCTACCCTAAACCATATTTTTCACCTGTTTACTCTAAAACTCCCATTGCGATTTATTGGTAGTTTTGTGGTGGAGGGTCCCTTTTTCTCCGGTGTGCAGCCGTTTCGTGGGAACTGTCAATGTTATTTTTTATGCAAATACTCATGGAATACTTCAGTACCGTCGATGGAGAGTCCATACACTTTCGTGGTCAGTAGTGTCTATTTTTCAAATTTTGCAAGTTCCTTGGTGGGTGGCCGTGCATTACCCGGCGGGCAAGAATTACGTCATTGGTAAACGCCCCCCCCCCCCCCCTGCAACTTGCTCTGCAAATCAAAATTTCTGCGACAGGGGGAAGACCACAGCCATCATACTCCCACATCAACATAAAATTTCACCTTGGATCGGACAAATGGAGCTACAATATTTATCCAGTTATAACAGGTCGTTGATTGCAAATAGCAGTCACAAATTTGCAATTGATAGATCAATTTTAACTTTAGCAAATCAATTTATACTTTCTGTTGCAAGAGGCAACCAGCAATCAATTACAAATTTGCAAAACTTATGAGTGATTTTAGGACCTAAAATTGACATGCAATTGATCGCAAGTTTCTTGCAACTCCCCCTAACGAAAATGTTCCTTTTGGAATCACACCCACTAAATTCAATAAAGCCTTAAACTCACTTATCATTTGGCTTAAATGAATAATTTATAAAATTAAATTGGCTGGAATTCTCCTCATACCACATAAAGTTCTTAACGAGGTAAAGAGTTATTTCATTCATGAGATAGCTATTTTCTGTGAAAATATGAAGCAAGATTTACTTGAAAGATGTTTTAATCGACAGTGTATTATTTTACAGTTTTGCATCTTAAGCTCTGGTCCTCTTTCAATCTTTTAATTATGTTTGTGTACTGTCAGTTCCAGTTACACTATCACAATATTGTGATTAGTTATGTTTTTTTTGTTTTTTTTTTTTGGGGGGGGTGGGGGTTTACACTCATTAGCTGTTTTTGCACATTATGGAAATGTATACTGTGCTATTATTCAATAAAATGCCCTACTGGGAAAAACGAATTGAAAAAAAAAAAAAAACTTCCTCTTTCAGCTCATCCAACCACTTCAATGATCAGATCATTAAAAATGCGAAAAAATACAATTTATAGCGACATCGATGTGGGTTTACTTACCGTTCACATGTAGCTTTCACTGTGCAATTAGCATTACAGAGACGGCGAGATCAGCACAGAATGTGTGCTGTAGGTGAATGGAGTACAAGGCAGTGCAACACTGAGCGGTTCTGACCCAGTATGATAAATTTAATTGTGCTAATATCCCGCACCGGCAGTATATGCGTGCGGGATATTAGCACAATTAAATTTAGAAACTCTGCAAAGTTTGTCATCCGTGCAAGCTGCTAAGTCTGGGCTTTAACTCATCAGTTGTCGTGGGTTCAATCCCCGGCATGGCACTTATGTCCTTGGGCAAGGCATTTTATCTACATTGCTCCTCTCCACCCAGGTGTTAAATGGGTACCCGGTAGGATGCGCACGTCACTGTGGCTAGAGTAGCACGTGTGCGCCTGTAAAATGGTTGCCAAGCTGGAATGCACATAAGTAGAGTGGAGAATGTGCACTCTGTGTGCAGAATCGCAATTGAATTCCATGACCGTGGTAATAATACAGTGTAAAGCGCTTTGACCAGTTACTTAATTGGCACTCTATAAAAGCAGTTTTTATTATATTAAACAATACTGCACGGTCATCTGGGTACTTTTTCACAAACAAATGAGATACACGATTTTACTTGTCAGCTGAAACATACAAGTGATAATGGCATCTACGCCATGGAACCAGAGTTCAAAATATTTTTTGGGATTTGTCTCCTTTTAATATTTTACTGAACCTTGTTATTCAGGTGCTCTGGGTGATTTTGACAAACCTCTACAACCAGCAGCATCAGAAGAACCAGACACTGCTACATCAAGTCCTGGGCTTAACATCTTGACTAACACAAAAAAAGAAGAGGGAGAAAAGAAGGCAGAAAAACAGACAAAAGAGGTGAATATTGGGATGTCCTTTGTGTGCAAACATAGGTATAGAACATCAGAAATATTAGGTAATAGTATACAGCATGTTATAGAACTACGTTTTCTTGAAATTACAAGAGAGGCATAGACAAAGAGACTGACAGGAGAGAGAAAGGGAGAGATGCGGAGACGGACAGACAGACGGGAAGGTATATGGATTTTGGATGCTTGTATTCCTGAATTGAGAAACCTGTCACAATATTGAGGGTTGGAAAAAAGGTACAAACATTTAGTTTTACCATTGAAATTACTAATAGAAAGTACTGTAAAACTTGTGGGTGCATGTAACTTTCGCAAATTTCATGATAAACAAAACCCCCGGTGATTAGCTGTTGGTAACGCCCTTACTTGTAGTCTTACTATGTAAGTCTCTTTGAATAATAATGTGACACTATTAATATCGTAGTATTACTCTCCTTAGGGGCCACAACTTCCACCAAGTCAGGATGCACTCTTTGAGGCCCTCTTAAATGACAGCCCAGCAGCCCAATAGCCCAGCACTCTGTTTTAGTTTCATATTTTTCTCAATGGCTGGACATATTTATCTCTTTTGATCCAGTGGTCATTTTTATTATTTTCAGGGGCGAGAACTCCCACCAAGTCAGGATGCCCTCTTTGAGGCCCTCTTCAAGGCCCTCTTCATTGACGGGCCAGCAGCCCAGTCAGTCTGTTGCAGACTCTGAGAACGTCTTTTCTGATATCTTTTAAATTCATATTTTTGTCAATGCCTGGACATATTCATATATATCTTTTGATCCAGTGGTCATTTTTTTTATTTTTCCAGGGTCCACAACTCCCAACAAATCAGGATGCTTTCTTTGAGACCCTCTTCAATGACAGCCCAGCAGCCCAGCAGTCTGTTGCAGACTTTGAGAATGTCCTTTCTGATATCATTTCATTTCATATTTTTCTCAATGCCTGGACATATTTATATCTTTTGATTCAGTGGTCATTTTTATTATTTTCAGGGGCCAGAACTCCCACCAAGTCAGGATGCACTCTTTGAGGCCCTCTTCAATGACAGCCCAGCAGCTCAGCAGTCCGTTGCTGACTTTGAGAATGTCCTCTCTGGTCTCATGTCGGAGCTGGGCCAGGGCTTTGGAGGAGATGGCCAGATGGCCTCAGAGATGCAGAAGATGTTCCAGACTATGTCTGCAGGAGCAGGTCCGATGCCGAGTCCAGCAGCAACTCCTGCATCTGCATGTATGTACTGTTAGACTGGTGATTCGACATGTGCTCTGCAGACATTTGTTCTGATCTTATTTCTCTTAACCCTTTCGAGACAATTAACCACATTTTGTGGTTTGGCTCAACAACTGTTGATTCAGAGCTCTAAAAATGATACCAAATGCATGAGAAGAAAGAGCAAAAATTTCTGCGCACTCCATGTTCAATTTTGTTACATTACCATATTGCGTTTTAATGCCAGGAATTGTAAAAAATGAGAATAAGCTTTAAAATCCCTAAATTGGCGACATATTGAGAGGTTCTAAATCATTGTCTTTGATCAAAATGGGCAATTTTTAAACTTTTTGACAAAATCACTGACCATGTACATGTACATTGTTTTCAAAGACATTACACCTTATTAGAACCACGTAACACTATAAGAAAAATATTGTTGCCAATTTTAAGAACAGAATGTGATCAATTTAGCCCTTAAATAATCCCTGTCCTGAAAGGGTTAAGATATGAGGTTAAGGTGAGGGTCGCCATTGGGTTTTAGGTTTAACCCTAAAAAGACTGGGGGGGTGGGGGCCTTTTAGGCCCCCTCCTCGACATAAACTGCGATCATTTTGTAACGGTAAAAGATTTTGCGCTGCAATTTCATGACATTTTTCCCTAGAGTTTTGCGCAACTTTTGATACCAAATTTGCATGCCCCGCGTGCACGGTTACGGAGTTACGTCACCGTTTCACATGGCGTGTCAAGAAGGATTCAGTATTTTGCATTCGTTTGTGTGTAGAGTCAATGGAGACTGGAAAGAACATTACAGATACTGTTTTCAAACTATGTTTTCATTGTGTTCTCTTTGATTAATGTCATTTGTGCATACAAATAACTCTTCAGGATCATAAAACAATGAAATACATTAGATCATAAAACAAAGAAATACATAAGAAATAAAAAACAAAGAAATACATAAGAAAATAAAGCAAATGATAGAAAAGCTTCTTGTAGCTATATTTTCATTGCATTCTTTTTGATTAATGTCAGGCAATGAACACCTTAGTCTTAGTGATAAGCTTGTAAAGGGAATTCTAGACTAGAATTGTCACCTATATCGAAAAAAACACAATTTTTCGAAAAAATTTGCATATTGGCATAATTAATTAGGAATTTCTGTAAAAATAAAAATATTCATATTAATTTGACTATGGATTCATGTAGAGGACATAATGAACTATCTTCAGACCAATTTTCGTCGTAATCGGACAATCTACAGCCGAGATCTGAGGGGGGGGGGCCTTTAGGCCCCCCCCCCCCCAGTTTTTCCAGCCTCCAAAATACCCCAGTCTATTTAGGGTTAAAGTTCAAAGGGCAAGTCCACCTTGGTATTTAGTTGATTTGAATAAAAGTAAAAAATGAGACAAACAGATGAGCAAAGTATGTTTAGAAATAAGAAAGTTATGAACTTTTGAAGTTGTAATCAATCAAACACAAATTGGCATCTCTGTGACATAATTGCTCTGTGCAAAAAATTTCTTAGATTTTCATTAATTAGTCAGTTATTGATAAAGGAATAGATTTGTTTCATACAGGGTGTGTGTAATATATTTCTGTAGAGAAAATAATTTTTTTTTTTTTTAGGGGCATTTATGGGAGAGGACCTCGCAAGATACGTCACGGAGTTGCCAATTGGTGTTTGATTGATTACGACTTCAAAAATTCATAGTGTTCTTATTTCTTATCGGATTTTCCTCAAACTTTCACTAATCTGCTTGTCTCATTTTTCTGCTTCTTTTAAACCAACATGATATCAGGGTGGACTTCCCTTTAAGGCAGGGCTGGACACTAACTGGCCCCCAGCCCCAGGACACATCGGCACCCAAAATCAAAGTCTGGATCCCCAAAATTTCAATGCATACAGACCCTGAGGTGTTGTGGATCAGTGGATAAGTCCCTGGACTGTGAACCACGAGGTTCAAGGTTCGAATCCCACTGCAGCACTAGTGTCCTTTGGCAAGACGTTAATCTACATTTCCCACTCTCCACCCAGGTGTTTAATGGGTACCCGGTAGGATGCGAAAGTTGATTTTGTTTGCTTAGCAATGTGAGCGCCATGGCCCATTGCTGGAATACTCCCCAGGGAGTGGAGAATGTGCATACATTGTGTGTGGGAAAGCCAGAATCCGATGACCTGGGTAATAATATATCTGTAAAGCGCTTAGAGACATCACTGATGTATTAGGCGCTATATAAAAGCGAATATTTTTATTATTATTATCTGGAACCCCACTGACAAAAGCTAGCATGGAGCCCTGGTCTAAGGTTAGGGTTACATAAATTGTTATACTGATCACAAGTCCTTCAATTAATCACAAAGTTACAATCTATCTGTTTTGTGCAGTTGCAGATGTCTAGATACTGACTTAATTTGGGGAGCATGCATTTTTGATTGTTTTTAACAGAAACGTGGCACCATAGAAATGCTGTGAATCAATATCATCATCATTGATTCCATGGTTGAAGTTGCGACTTATCTACATTAATTGGCTACGAAGCGTTTGTCGCAAGAGCATGTGTCATAGAACTGTTATACCGGGATCTTTCAGTTTTGTATTAGGGGAACCAAGCCAATAATTAAACAGATAACCTTAACAAAATTCAAATCATTTGAATACCCAAAGTACTTTCTCAAAATTTTTTTGTAACAAATGCCTTGGATATCAACTGGCATTTAACATTTTTTTTTTCCATCCCAGGCAACTTTCATATTTCATACTGCAGTGTGCCGACTGCCGCAGTGTTTTTATTAATCCTTCTCATATATCTTAATTTCCTATATGTAACACATTTCTGCAGCTGGCAGCACAAGTGATTCCAACACAACTCAAAGCCCAGAGGATCTGACTTCCACGCTAACAGATACTCTCAACAGACTCGCACAGAACGCTAGGGACCTACAGGTATGTGGACAGGTTCCCTATCAGAGATTTCATTATGCTTGATCCAAACTGGGGGAAATATGGCCTTGCAGTATACCATAGGGTGGTGTGGGAGGAACTTTTACCGGGTTTGCAGCATCTACATCTACTCTACCTTTAACCAGCTTAACCCTTCAGGACAGGAATTATCTAAGGGCTAAATTGATCATATTTTGTTCTTCAAATTTGCAGCAATAATATTTTTCTTTTAGTTCCACATGGTTCTAATAAAGTGTAATGTCCTTGATAACAATATAAATGGTTAGGAATTTTGTTGAAAGTTGAAAAAAATTGCCAAAAAAAACCAATGATTTTGAACCTCTCAATGTGTTGCCAATTTAAGGATTTTACAGCTTATTCTTGTTTTCAAAATTCCTGGCATCAAATGCAATATTGTCATGAAACAAAAATGGACATAGTGTGTGCAGAAATTTGAGCTCTTTCTACTCATGCATCCTAAAACCCAAGTTGCAACCCTATCCCTAATTCTATATCTTTGACATAATAAAGCCTGGAACAATTGTCTCCGGAGCCATATGTCAGAGCACCGTCAGGCCTTGCCAACTCACCTGGGCCCTGTTTCATAAAACTTGTTATCAATAACAAGTTACAATAATTGTTAAAAGCTGCTGAAATTCCTTAATCTGATTGGCTGAGAGGAAGTTTGTCATAGAAATGGGGCAGTTGTTATTGCTAACAAATTTTATGAAACGGGGCCCTGTTCAGGCTTTTTAAGCATTTGTATTGCTTAGAACATAAAGTTATTCTTGTTGTTATTTGTTTTTATTTGGAAATTAGTCAAAGCTGACTACTTTTTCCACGAATATTATTTTTTTAATTCTGACAATTTTTTTTCTCCCTTTGAAAAGACACATTGCATTTTCTTCTTTTTCAACTATAGTAATGTAAAATAGGAAAAGGAAATCACATGACTCATGCCAAAATAAAAAAACTAAAAAAAAACACCCTGCCAAACGGACACTCGGGCCGTTTTCCCACCTTTTCAAAGATGCCGTCCTACCAATCCTTCGATTATGTCTCTTGGAAAAGCTTCCTTATGTCTTGTCTGTTTTCAGACTTTTAGAGAGGATTCAAAGAGGTGTATGATTTTACTGAGAATGCAGGACAAATTTGGTTTATTCCAAAACCATATAATAATTATATTCAGATTTTTATTACATAATCAGCCCTTCCAAATAACTTGTAAGTAGTTGTTTGTTTGTTTTTCACAGAACACAGACTTGTAGAGTAGATATCAATCAATATCAAAGAGGTGTATGAGGTGTTATAGTTGAGTGGTTTAATAATTTTACTGAGAATGCAGAACAAATGTGGTTTATTCCAATCAGACAATAATATTATTTGGATTCAGAATAACTTAAGTAAGTAGTTTTCTTCACAGTACAATTGCCTTACCAGTTCAACATCATCTATAATCACTTCAGGAAGGTCAAGTTCCAGATGAAGAACTGTTGAGATCGTTTGGAGGAATGAATCTAGAGGGAGGCGATGGTGAACTACTACCAATGGTCCAAACTATGATGCAGAGCCTACTCTCCAAAGATGTGCTTTATCCATCGTTAAAAGAAGTAGTTGACAAGGTACATGTGAACCGATATTAGATTCATTTAGATGTTTGTTAGAAGAATGAATCTCTGTTGCCACTTTGAGGATAGAAATATGTTTCATTCATTGAATTGTTGCAAGAATGGTGTCATGTTGATAATTTGAAAATGAAAATATCCAATTCCGTTTTGTGAAAATACCTTATTTTGAACAGTACCAGGGATGGTTAGATGAAAAGGAACCCACTCTGAACAGCGAAGATCACCAGAGATACAGTGAGCAACGCAGACTGATGTCACAGCTGTGTGTGGAATATGAAGCAGAGCAAGAGTCAGACAGCAGTACAGTGAAACAAGAGAGGATGGGCAGGATTATGGAGCTTATTCAACAGGTAAGGTGTCTTGATGGTGGTAATGGAGGTGCTGATTATGATGGTAGTGGTGTTGGTGGTGGTAGTGATGATGGCGATGATGATAGTGGTGGTGGTGGAGATGATGATAGTGATGTTAGTGGTGGTGGTGATGGTGGTGATGGTGGTGGTGATGATGATGTTGTTGGTGGTGGTGGTGATCATGGTGATGAGGAGGGTGATGTTGTTACTGATGGTGATGATGATGATGATGGTGATGGTGGTGATTGTGGTGATGGTGATAACAGTGGGAATGGTGGTGGTGTTGATTATGATGATAGTGGTGGTGGTGGTGGTGATGATGATAATGATAGTGGTGTTGGTGGTGGTGGTGGTGATGTTGGTGTTGAGATGGTGATGAGGAGGAGGAGGATGTTGATAGTGATGATGATGATGGTGGATGGCGATGATGGTGGTGATGGTGTTGTTAATGGTGGTGGTAGTGATGAGAGTGATTAACAGTGGGAATGGTGGTGTCATTGTAATCATGGTAGTTGTGATGGTGGATGGGAGAATTTTTGAGCTCACGCAGAAGATAATGTGTTTGATGGGGAATGAAGAGAAGATGGTGATAGTGATGGTGGAATTGGTGTCAGTAGTCATGGAATTTTCCAGTGAAAGTTGGCACCTCTGTTGAAACATGTCAACAAGCTTGTAAAATTAATATATTTTACGTTCTAATTGATGTTGATGTTTGTTCAACAGATGGAGAGCCTGGGACAGCCCCCAGCTGAGATTGTTGGTGACATGGTAAGCTTTCATTACTCCCAATATTATACATACATGATTGTACTCTTCAAGGTGAATACAATATACATGAATGTTTCAAGGAAATATCTTGAAAAACAAGTTTGGGTCATAATATTCAGGTTGTATTTCTTATATTTCATGAATTGCTGCCTTTTACTGAATACTTCATTGTTTCTCAGTAGTGTTACTGCAGCCATATAATGAAATGCTAGATGCAGTAAAGGCACCTTCGCGAAGAGTGAAGCAGTGGGATTACACCAATTTTGGGAATCGTCATATAAGCACCTGATACCACAGGTATTTCTCATGCAAGTATTTGCAGTAGATAAAAAAGAATCATTTCAATAAGTTCGATAAATTGGTCATTTCTTTTACCCAACTATGCAGAATCCAACTATGCAGTCATTACTATTACTTAATGTTTCTTTGTTTATGTTTATCACGCCCTCACCCTATGCAGAATGCAGGTATGCCTTTTGACGAGAACGGTCTCCCACGGATACCTGGAATGCCACAGGGAGAGCAGTGCAGTATTATGTGATCGTCTGTTGAACAATTGCAATGACTGAAGGAGAAAAATCAGTGCAGCTTATGTGATCGTCCATGATAATCGGTCCTTGAGAACCCAGAATTGGACCATGGGTACCCAGAATTCCATTGGTGATCTGCGCACCAGTACGTAATCAACTATTGTGTCATGGATTACTAAATGGTATCAATGGACCACTGCGTAATCGTCTATCAAACGCTTGAAATGACTGAAGAAAAAGTGATGCAGCGTTATGTAATCGTCCATGATGATGGGAACATTTGTACCCAAAATGCCATAGGTGATTATTACACTGGTATATAATCAACCACCGTATGATGGATACCTGAAATGTTATATAGGGGTATTGATGGAACATTACAGAATCATACAAGGCACTGTAGTGGATAGGATGACAAATGCAGCATCATAATTAAGATTATCCACACAATCAGGAGGGGCATTTCATCAAGTGTCTTGTCAGTGATTTTCTACTGACAAATTTGCTCTCAGCCAATCAGATGCAAGGATTTCAGTAGCTTAAAACAGTTGTCAGTAAAAATCACTGACAAAACACTTGATGAAACGCTCCCCGGGAGTCATGAAATATCCACCAAGAAAGAGGTCCTCTAAAAAAAAAAAATCAATGCAGTAATATGAGATTAGCCGAGGATCTGATCAGAGCAAATACAATTCTCTGAACTCGGTAACTCCACTTCCTTGAGCATGGTCTATGCGGGAGTGATGGAATAAATTGACTTTGACAGGAAAGATGGACAAAAGGCGGGCGGAGAGGAGGACGAAGGATCACGTATCTATTAAAAAAAAAGTAGAGTGGAGTGGGAAACCACTGGAAGTTATCAGATATGCACAAAATAGAGATGATTATCAGTAACTGTTTGCCTATGTCCAAAGATTAAATGTACTTGAAGAAGTAAAAGCTGAAGAGTAAGCCATGGACAGCTGCTATAAAGCCATCTTCACATGATGCAATGAAGCTTCTTTCTGAGCGACAAATATTATGGCCAGCAAATTATCATGTATTGTCGTTATAAAATCTGTTACATTGTGGTAACAATTTAGTTTCTCATTTAAATACATCACGCATTTCAGTATCATAAAGCCATGTACACTCTTTCTGAACTTGTCGCACCACCAGTCACTGTGGCCCATATTCTGAACTCTGGTTTAACGTAAACTCCAGCCTAAGTTTAACAACCAGAGCTTTAATCAAAAGCGACTTAAACCGCTAGTCCAGTTTAAATTTCTGTACAAAGTTAAACCATACTAGACTTGAGTTTGAGTGAAACGGGAGTTCAGATTGTGATTTTCTAAAACTCCAGTTTAAAGAACAGGTTCAGACTGGGTTTAAACCACACTTAGACCACGGTTTAAGTTAAACTGGAGTTCATAATACAGGCCTGTGTCCTTAGCTTCTCAAATAGTTCTTCATCTCTATCTTGAGTTCTGGGAATAGAATTCCTGACTAATTGGCTCAAAGTGACTCTGTATTATGTATTGTGCAAATGGTGGGTCGTTTACCCCAAGGGGTCGTTTCATCAAACCGTCATAATGACAAGATCAGCGACATCTCGACACTGTCGCTCAACTTGTCCGCTAAGTGTTTCACAAAGCCTTCTTTACCAAGACCAGCGACAACTTTGCTGACAAGTATCTTGTCGGTACTCCAGACCTGTCATATCTTTTTAGAACGCCATCACAAGCCAGCTTTTAGTTAGTCTATGGGCTGCGAAAAAATAAGAAATGTAAATTAAGAGAACATTTATTTCCTGATCTCCAAGCACTATCCTTTATCATTCCTTTATCAAATAGTGTTACTAATGTTCGTATTGTAATATTGTACAGACGGACAATATGTTCTTATGACTTCTTGACCCCCCTACAAGTAACAGATTAATATTGAAAATACCCACATCGGTCTACCATAGAAAAAGCGTCAAAAACGGAACAGTCTGTATAGACAGACCAATTAACGACGACAATTTATCATGTATGTATTTTCCCTATATCTATCCTTTTCACGCAATGCTTTGATATGAATAATAGTAAATGTATTTTTTATAAATGAATATCAAGAATTGGGCTATAAAATATGTTAATTTAATCATTTTCTCGAAAGTGTACACGAATTGGGTCTTCTTTCCATAATTAGTCAGTTACGGCATCCTCTTATTTACAAATCTAGATTCGTACATCGCAAAAGCATCCTCGAGTTTTCTCGATTTTATAAATTCTAAGATGCCACAAGTAACACATATTTTCATGTAAACGGGATGTTTGTATCATCAGTATTAATTTTCGCTGCCATTTTTGACATTTTGGAACAGTTTGGGGAAAAATGAGCCTCAAAATATGTTTGACGATAAATCCGATGGATTGTGATAAAGACTATGTTTCTTAGCCGATAAGTATCGATATCATTAGTTGTCTTGTATCATGTCTTCATGAAACAGTTTTTCAAGTCCATGACATTTCCGTAGATCGCCGACAAGAGTTATGACTGTCATGGAGTTGATTTGATGAAACAATCCCCAGGGCCCTGTTTCATAAAACTTGTTATCAATAACAAGTTACACTAATTGTTATAAGCTACTGAAATCTTTGAATCTGATTGGCTGAGAGCAAATTTGTCATAGAAATGGGGCAGTTGTCATTGATAACAAGTTTTATGAAACAGGCCCCCGGTCATTTCCAACATTACAGACACGACATTCAGACTTCAAATAAAAATTTGAGTTGTAGTCATGCGATTACATTGTGAAAGAAACTGTCTGGAAGCAACTGGGAAAGGTTGATCATGTCTAAATAAGGATTAATGTATACTGTGAGGTTTTGGAATCATCAAAAATGATAAGAAATCACCCCAAAAGCACATGCACTGCACACAGAAATTAGGTGGTTTTCACGGTCTTTGTGTTTTGGTGCATGATAGTCCCCTACACAACAAGAATGGGACTGCACACAGATGTGGCATGAATGTTTGGGTTTGGCCCGAACAATTCAGCTATTTTTAGTCATATTTCGAATATAAGGGCATTTGAAGAGAAATCCTTTTCAGGGGACATTTCTACTATGATGTTCTTCCAAACTTACATAAAAGGATTGAGAATGCTCACAAATTATTTTTCACCTTTCAAAGAACTCAACCCTCCCTTTGATATAGTTCGCTATTTGAGACAGAGTCCAAAAACATGATAAATAAATAGAATAAAGCATGGTAAATGTGTCATTACTTTCTGCAATATGTTTTAAAACTCTTCATTTTGCTTGAATAAAGAACCTAATACAGTAGAAACTCACTATAACAAGGATCTTGGGACCATGAAAACTGCCTTGTTATATCGGGAATCTTGTTATATGGGAGCTCTTTATAGCGAGTTTCCACTGGATAAGTCTGAATGCCATGTCCGTTATGCTGGAATTAACTACCAGTGAAATATAAATAAACCAACAAAAAACCCTGCTGCAAATTACATTAGCTGAAAGATAATGTGCAAGTCATTTATATATGCAGATGGGGCTCAGGATGACAGGCTTGATTTTTGCATCTTTCATGGTTCATAACTCGGCTTTTTAAAAATATTTTATACCTTACCAATTTGGCAGATATTATGTATTTGTTGTTTGGAACGTTCAATCTAAATTTTCTTTGATTTCATGAAAATATATATTTTGTCATTATCAGAACTAATCTCTTTCCTGTATGGAAAGAGGACTGAGGAAAGTTTTGATAGGGTTGGGGAGCATCCTTTCTTTTAACCAAATTATGATTTTGATTGTATAATATATAAAATATGTATAATGGAAATAATAATTTTATTGAATATAAACTTGCTGCATGTATCTTGATGTTGTTTGTTCATTTCAAGGAGAATATTCATTTTGGGCGATCCTGTGCAGTATGTCCCACACGACATAGGACTTTTATCCATGTACATATACTAGTACATGTATTTCATTCACAAATGGAGACTGTCTTGATATGACCATCGCATAGCATTTTTTTTTTCTGGAATCACTACCATTAGTCATGGTAATATGAAGAGATTTTTCATTTATGAATGAAATTTATGGATAAATGTAATGTGTCGTTCAGGACTTACTGCACAGAAATGACATTTTGTAACCTCCACTAAATTCGGAGAAAAGATAGAAATACATACAGGTTTTACATTTGGTTGACTAGATATAGATGTACAGCGAAAACTCACTGTAGCGAGGACCTTGCGACCATGAAATTTTCCTTGTTATATCAGGAATCTCCTTATATCAGGGTAAAAAAAAAAAAAAGAATATAAAGACCTGGGAGCAGGTATCTTGTTATACCAGAGCTCTTTGTAGCACGTTTCCACAGTAGTTTGATTTTGTTATTGTTTTTTAAGGGAGAAATGGGTTTAATGGTTAGGGTTAAGGTTATTAGTGGAGGGTACAAAATCACCTTTTATCATGTCTGTGTTAAGTGTTTAAATGTACATTTGTATTAACCAGCAGCATGCACATTCATACAAGAACAATCTCCTTTCAGTTTATAAAATTTGTAGCAAATCCAAGAAAAATATCAATTACATCTTATATACATATACATGTATAACCGATTTATGACAAGTTTACCCGAGCAATAAACAGAAATTTGTTATCAACTACAAAGATATATATACAGTGTGAGTCACAAAAAAGGAGACCCATTTTCAACCCTGAATATCATTGCAATCGGTACATATAGATTTAGTCAAATAATACTTCATGGTAGTCTATGTTTTCTTTAATTTGACACCTTAATCAATAAAATCTGGCCATGGACAGCTGAACAGTAGCATTTTTCCTTCCTCTTGTCAAATTTGTCACTGCCCAATTTTTGAATAGAATGGATGGTCTTAGCAAGGTTTGGTTGAATGCATCCTAAAAACTAAAAACACCATTCATCCCAAACTTGGGCAAAGGCGATTTTGACATGCTTTTATTAAAATGGACAGTGCTCAGTCATCCATGATTGCATGTTGGTGAATAGCCTATCAAATTAAAGAAGGTATTATCAACTATCTTACCACTGAAACATATTTTGGCACTTGCTTCATTTTGCTTGGTTTTAAAGATATTGGGACATGAATATGGGTTTCCTTTTTATTGACTCACACTGCAAAAATGAAAAATAACTGGTAATGATAAGGAGTTGCAATTGACAAAATTGCTTTTAATCACATATTTTGCAAGATGGGATCCTGAGCTTGTCATTTTCCGGGAACCAGCCACTTATTCGGCCATCATTCTATTAGTAATGCCACTAAAATTATCTTGAGAGGGACTTGACAATATCCTTCATCTATATACATTTCAAAGGTTCAAAATCATGGAATAAGTATCCAATATGCTTGTCTTGGTCATAATCTCCATCTATGTATTACACATGCCCACAACACACATGCAAAAAATGAAATAGATAATCGAGCACAGCTAACAGGTTAATTATTCATATGAAATATATTTCTCTGCATATCTTAATTCACAATGTAAATTGACATGATCACGACAATGACACCATCTTATCAATATCATAATCAATGTGTTAATACATACAGATCAGATCATCCACATTGGCAAACGTACAAAGTTATTAACTACATTGTATACCATCTCTTGCAAAAGTATTTTATGGAAAAAAATGATTCTGCTCTACAGTAAAGGAACTTTCTTTACTTCATAATACATGTACAGATAAGTAAATCAATGGAAATCCAAAGATGTTAATTATTCTCTTTTGAGTTAATGGTAACAGTATCTAAGAAAATTACTGACGTACTTTTGTGCAAATTAGTTATTTTGCTACCATTTAATGGCCACATGAGAACCTTTAGTAGTGTTGCTATGTCTCAAAAGGGATCCTCAATTTCCTTCATATGCATTGCAAGGTTGATCATGATTTTTCTATTTAGTATAACAATATAACAATACTGTACTTCGGGAACAGAAAGAGATATCTGACTATATGGAAATTACTTCAGAAATGAATACCAACCTCCCAGCCAAGAAAAACATTTGAGGATAGATTCACAAACTACAAAAAAGGTGCAAAGAAAAAAGTGATTAAGTTCAGCTTTAGAGGAGGCCCCTGAGAAAATTTCTATTTCAAGAAATTATTTTCAACTTAAAAAAAACTGCAGAAAAAATGTGGAAAAGCCAAGCATCACAGAAGCTCTGTTTCGGCAAAGCGCAGTCTAACATGGACGGTATATGTATCATGGGGGGAAAATACCAATACATCAGGTATCACTTTAATTTTGTATCTTTAAATTAACGGTATTCTGCTCATTTTCAATATAATGAGGAAGAGACTTTAATAGTACAATGTAAATTCTCTTCCTTGGCAAAATCTGGCATGCAAAGTGGCATCTCATCTCTCCCTTTCAAGACAATTGACCACATTTTGTGGTCTGGCTCAATAACTTTTGATTCAGAGCCCTACAAAATATACCAGATACATGAGTAGAAAGAGCGAAAAATTTCTGCACACACTGTGTCCATTTTTGTTGCATGACCATACTGCCATTGATGCCAGGAATTTTAAAAGGGAGAATAAGCTTTAAAATCCTTAAATTGGCAACACATTGAGTGGTTCAAAATCACTGCTTTTTTGAAATCAAAATTGGCAATTTTTTTCAACTTTTCAACAAAGTTCATAACCATACGGTATTTTCAAAGACATTACATTTTATTAGAACCTTGTAGCACTAAAAGAAAAATATTATTGCCAATTTGAAGAAAAATGTGATCAATTCCTGTCATGAAAGGGTTAAGGACTATTTAAAGTTTCACAATCTAAAAATCTAAATTATAAATCTCTACAATTCTTTCTTCCACAGAGATTCCATTTATGTTTTCAACATTAGAGTGATGTAATATGCGAGTGTAAAGACACAATAGTAATGGGAGATATTGTGCCTGAACACATCCAGGACGTACATGTAGTCCAGCGAGACAAATGGGATGCAGGACTCATGCTTTATAGTCAATTATCTCCACTAATTAAATTCCTAACTCCAACCATGGGTCAAACACTACACCTAACCCTAAACAAAACCTAACTGCAACCCTCACCCAATATATATATATACATGTATATATTATACAGATATTGCCTGCCTAGAGGTTTATTAATATAACATTTCATTTCCCCGACGAAGTTATATTTTTCCCAAGGGATTATATTTTTCCCGAAGCACGCAGCGCTGAGGGAAAATATTGTCCTGAGGGAAAAATATAACTTCGGAGGGGAGATGAAGTGTTATTTATTAAAGCGATACACTAGGCAATATCTGTTATATTATTTAGTCTAATCTTCAATATCTGTAACTGATGATCCCTTTGCCTCGCAATACTGATAAAGTATGTTAACGGATGAATTCGCTACTGCATTTATACAACGGGAGTCTCGTCAATTATTCTGTACAATTCCTCCTCGTCGAGGGACTGAAACCAACTAGCGGGGGAAGTCTCCATGACTGTAATCATTCGAAAGAAGTTTGAAATTCGCGGGCGAGACAGCTGCGCTGTAAAAAATCACTATGCCGTGAGTGACGTCACCTCGGTCAACATAACATGTTACGTTGACCGAGGTGATGTCAAAAGCAAAATGTAACATTGGTGGTCCTTGCAGCTCTAGTCACGTGATGGCATTTAGACCAATCACTTATTCGTATCTATATAGACTATATATATATATATATATATATATATATATATATATATATATTTATATCTTCAATGAAATATAGCCGGGAGCAAATGTTGGATCACTGATAATAGACCTTCAAATGCACTCTTTATCATATATAGTGTCAAATTAGGACTCGTGACCCATCTTACCATCTTGCACTCATTAGAATAATTTCTGGAACATATACTGCATTTCCACGTTTAAACCATTTCATATTTTCTAATAACACAATACAAAATACAGTACCCAATATTCTGCAAATGATCTTGTACAACATTAACATCTGATACAAGTTAGCACATTTATCATTCATGTAATTTAATGTATGACAACAGAATTTCCCTCATATGCAGCAAAATAATCAATTTAATTGTTACATGATTGATAAAATATTATTGGCTCATACTTCACAGATATTCAGAAACATTAGTAATATAGGACTTATAAAATTATCATAAAATATCAAAAAAAGTTATTCCTGTAAATGTTTCATTATTATCTAGTATTCTATAACGTCATAGAAGAATCCAGCTAGGTAGAAACGCACAAAGAAAGCAAAACATGATCCAAGTACCTGCAAGGATGAAAAAAAAAAAAGTTGAAGGTAATGTTTAGTTTTGGTAAGCCCTCAAAAACTTTTCTTCAGATTTATTGGATTTTTGTTGATAAATAGCAGATACTAGCAATACAAAGATGCTGTGAAGATTCCACGTCCTAAAGTTGCATATTAAACAAATGAGAGGCAAACAATAATTTAGGTGCCGGGTCAGGGATATAAACTCCCAATAACTTCAGCGAGCACTATACATGTGTTCAAAACCTACACACTGACACACATGCTATCTCCATGCGAAGCCTTGAGATTGTTGCGAGTAGAGTCATCGGGGTAGAAAGGTCCTAGATAGGGCAGTACATTGCAGTGATCTAGTGTTCCTTACATATTTATGGTAAAATTCACCAGAAATCACTGATGGAATACCAAATGATCTTGTACAAACATCTTCTGATACATGGAAAATAATATGAGACTATGTTTCAAAGTTAACATTTCCTTCCAATTTCCTTTTTTGCTACCAAAACTGTACATGAGCTTTAATAACTTCCACTGAAAACTTTTTGTGTAAAATTTGAAATCACAAGAGAAACCATTGATATTTTTGCCCCTTATCCATTCTGGAAAACATAATCAACATAATCCCACTAGCATTGTCATGCAGTGTAAAAAAAAAAAAGCATTTTGTTCATGGGAGCTCTTTTCATAATTGGTGATGTAAAAGTGTTAATTTCTTAATGATATTTTTATGTATTATACTGTTGTTATACCAGACCACTTTTTCAGTTTACCAGTGCTTTTTTGGGGGGTGCTTTCCAGAGCTAAATCGCCCACAATTCCCATTTAATTTTTTGTTGTGTTGTGATGTTGTGATGGCCATATGTATGAATCCTTTAATGCTCTCTCCCATCATCCCCTCTCAATTATATTTATCGGAGCATCAAGCTATTCTCACCTGTATGAAAAGCATGACAAGAACCAGGTTTCTTTCGTGCATCGGCCCAGTAATCTTCAAGACGAGATTGAGGATGGTGAAGTTACTGCACTCCGTCTCATCCTTATCTTCTCCTACCCCTTCCTTGATGTGTATTACTCCCACCAGACCACAGACTCTCACTGCTAACCTCCCTGTAGTTAACAAAAATAAATATGAGAACAATGTGAATCAAACGGACTTCTCCTTTAATATGTCTGTGAATCACCCCCACAAAGGCCATCAAATGATGAGGCTTGATTTATAAAAATGTGAATCAGGGTGGTATTCTGAACATATATCACATTTCATTTCATCAAGAGATATAAGATCATTTGATTTCAGCCGCGAGAGAAACTTTACACATCTGCGCAGGCTCGAAGCCACATACATTCAGCTCACCGACCCTATTCTGTGCAAACAGAAAGAGTTTGTGAGGACGCTCGTATTATTTGAGCTCCCGTTATTACAAAACCGGCTAACAATAAGCCTAATTTCCCTTTGTTTTTAGGCAGTCAATCAAAACCTGTTATATTTTGCGCACTTTGTTCCTTTAGTTTCCGGTTATATTGTTTGATTTCAGCTTTCTGTTCATTCTTGAGGTATACTCTGATGAGTGCAAGACGAAAAGCTTTAGTATGTCTCTCTTCGACGCCATTTTCCGATTCTGTAGTACCAAACATCTTTTCAATTGATATAAATCTAATGACCACAGAGCATATAGCTGCATACATGAATAGTTTAAATAAACGACATCAACTCGAACATCAATGAGAAAGATCCCTTCACTAAAATAAAAGGATAAAATAGTTTTGACATATGAATAGGTCAACCTAGGGGATGCTCTCTTAACTATTGATGTTTCTAAAAAAAAAACACTGAAAAATTAGGGTATCAAGCATGCACAGAGAGAATTGTCAAAATCACATGACTATGGTCTGAGGTATACACATTTATCATTTATTGATAAATCAGAGAATTACAAGCATTGCAATAAATATGAATCATGCAACAGACAATTAATATTCTAATAATAATGGGGCAGATTTCAATCTTATTTGCTCATCATATATTTATCATTTAAACTTATCAATGAAACAAACAGTCTTCATATCAAATGTACATGTAGGATAGCTCATATCAACAATATGAAATTTCTCAAAAGGGGTGGAGCCTAAATTCATTAATTTGCCATCTAGCAGGTTATACAGCTATGATTCAAACTTACCAATGAATCCCAGGTTCTTCATCTTAAATTTAGTATAGCTCATTCCAAGAGTATCGGTATCAGGATTGTACCTGGAATAAGAACATATTAAAACGGTCACACAGCAATGATAAAGGCAGAGTACAAGTTATATCAAGTAAAGCTCATCAAATATAACAAACATTCTACGCCCATATAATAAACCACATAATCCGGTGCTCATAAACACCAGGTTGGGCTTGCTTTCTATTTTTCTTTGCTCTTTACAAAGCTACAATACATTTTCCACCACATTCATTTCAACACAAAGCATTTATTTGTATTATTGGACACTCAGTGTAACTTTGATTTAATTCTGTACAATTATAGATTAGAGATTACTCTTTCAGCAGTTGAAGATCATTTCATTTTCACATGACATGCATTTCTAATGGGTCCAACCACAATTCAACTTGCACCTAGTCTCCAATGGATAAATCAATCTACACCTTTCCAACTGCCTCACAAACAAGAAAATTAATGTGTAAGTCAGTTTGGGGTAAATGTATATTTGAGGGAAGGTGCTTGACTAGAACACTGCATACGGTTCAATTCTAATTACGACTTAAACTCCCTCTGCACTATGTACCAACCTCGGCAGTCTGTGTCGGGGGCAGGGCACAAAATGGAAGAGCTGAGGAACAGAGAAGACAAAGTTGACGACTTGTGGGATGAAGAAGAGCAGCATGGTTTTGCTAAAATGACCCAAGATGGCCACCACAGCAAAGGTCATACCTGCAAAGTAGCAGAAGGTGTCGCCCACAAAGGCTCTTGAGGGATACCTGGAAAGCAATATGAAATGCAGAATTTCATTATTGGATACATGTACCTTCATCAAGCAAAATAGTAAGACTGGCACAGGAAGAATGGAATTAAGATGTCTTGTTAAAGAAAATGCCTGATAACAGAAGGATTAGTTACTTGGGGTTATAATAAGAAATAAACCACAAAATGTCTTTGAACTTCAATACCAACCCTGAACCACAATACTAATCTACAAACATGGTAGACAATATAATTCCTACCTCAATTTTGCAAAGCTTTCTTAGTTAGTAACTCTTTCTTTGCATATTTCACCCAATCACTAAATAGATGGTGTAACAGGAAGTAAGTATGCTCATGACATCTGGCTTCGAGTCCTATCCAACACACCAGGCAAATAATAAGTCATGCCTTCTAAAAGTGTGATAGTCCCAAGGACACTGACAGGCCCTCTAAAACACATAATTTCTCCTTATTCGTGCTTATGTGATCTAAACTTGCATATGGGATATTTTCACAATTTCCCTAGAATTCTTACCAATTATGATAGAGTAGAGCAAGGCAGACAGCACAGAATGGCATCATAAAGTACAGAGAGAATTGATGAGCTTCAGTCCAATTTCCTTGGAAGAGAAAATTAACAAATTCTAGATTTAAAACCTGTACATACACTTCTGAACTTCTTTTTCAAACCGATACCTTCTTACGGCTGGTTCAGTCCAGATGAAATTAAAGTAACTTTAAAAGTCTAAGCAACAAACTGTCAATCAATCTGCATTCTGGGGAGACATCTATCTTTCCAATGACCTCCTAAAGGGCTACCTAATAAACCAGACTTCCCCCCTTAAATTGACAACACTGATTTCTTTCTTGAACTGTCCTACTGCTTTTGAAAAAAGGAAAAAGTGATAGACAATTTCTATTGGGACAAAATATTTCTGACCATTAGCGTAAGATGATGCCAATTTGAGCATTACAATGCATCAATCATTTTGTAGCTTTATAGCTAGGTGAGTAGAATTAAATGGGATTAAACCGTCCTTAGCATGCCTGAAAGTTGGAAGTATATGGAAGATGATGCTAATACAGATGACGGAAAATAACCTATTCATTGCTATTTTCAGGGATGCCACTGGCAATTGTCTCTAGGGCAGGAAAAATATTTTGTGGGGGAGAGACAAAATGTGCACAAAGCGCACATCACGAGCGCGAAGCCCCTTGCGGCCAGGGTCCAGGGCCCTTGAGCGGGCCCTGGAAGCTCTGGGGTTTTAGATGCTCCCTGGTGCAATCTCAGCCTTATTTTGCACTATTTACAATGTTTTTTGAAACTTTATATCTTTACAGCATCATTTTATGCAAGTGATCTCACTTAATTACACCCAATGAGTGACTTGCCAAGATTGAAATTCAGGTTAATCCAAATAATTTCCAAGTGTCAAAAAAGTCCAGTTAGCGGTGATAAGCGTACTGCATAGAATTCACTTAGCTTAATTATAAAAGCTTAGCTGCCGCCGCTGCGCTGCCGCGCCGCTATATCACACAGTAGCTACATACATGTGTGCATGCTGCATGCATGCGCTTGAGCTAGGTAGCTGCAAGCACATGGATTGCAAATCGCAGCGTGTGTGTTATCTCGCTAGTTCCCGATCCAGTTGTTTTGCGATATCCGCACGTCCAATACACAGATAATGTACTTCAAAAATCAAAGCTTTTGTCCGCAAAGTTTAGATATAAACTTTTACACCAGCAGTTTTAACAAACAATTTGTATCTTTCATACACTATACTGAAAATCACATATCCAAGTCTATTCATGTGATTTTTTCTGGTACTCTTCCAAGTTGTAGAAAAGGGCGGAGAGAAATACGAGGTCGGAAATTTGACACCAAAAACACAAAAAAGCCAGAATTCCGGCAAATTGCCGGAAAAGTGGCATCCCTGTATTTCTACTTTCATGTTACTGATTTGAAGATATTCATGATTTTTTTCGTCTTTGGCATGCCTGAAAGTTGGAAGTATATGGAAGACGATGCTGATACAGATGACGGAAAACAACCTTACTCATCAATATTTTTGCTGTCATGTTGCTGATTTGAAGATATCAATGATTTTCTTTTTTTTTACAGTCAATGCCTACAAAGTTCAAACAAGATGGAGAGCTAAGAATTTAGGAAAAAAAAAAATAATTTCAACATATCTCCGGAGTACCTGATAGCTGAACGATATTAAAGACGATGACGCTGATACAGATAACAGCTGATTGACCACATTCAATACCGTTTACACCAGCCAAGATGTTAATAGCATTGGTACAGAAAACGGCTAACATCCCCATGTAGATATAGTACAAGACTCCTACATACACAGAGAAAGATAAATTGCAATATGTATTGGTGTCAAAGAAGAAAAGTCGCTGAACATAATTATGTTGAGGTTTCGCAGTTAGGTGCATACTTCATCAGATTGCATGCACTTGTGTACATTAGCAAGACATTAATTCACATCTGCCACTCTCAACCCGGGGGTTGTAAATGGGTACCTGATAGAAAGAAATTTTAAATTTTGGAGAGGAGAGACAAGTTTTTTCTTTTCCCCAAAATAGTGGACATATAAACTATTTCAGATGGCTTGAGCTTTCCATGGCACTGAAATAATTAAACAATAACAGGTGAACTGAAAAACACTGCACAATATTCTGATACAATTTACATATTAAAAATTCCAAATCTCATCACACTGCAATTTTCTTTTAAAATCCAGTGGTAGTCAGGTCAATGAAAATATGTGTGGTGGCCTTTTAGTTTGAATCCCACTTTACCTAGGTTAATATCATTTCCAATGTACGCATTCAGTGGTTTGGGGACCATGATGGTCGTCGAGCCATAGTTGACAACATAGACCATGAGCAGGGGCAACGTAGCCATTGTGGGAAGCTGGAGCTTATGGCGCCACCTTAGGTCCAGGACATCATCAGCGAAGCCAAGGAATATCATGCAACATATAGACAGCAGTGCTGCTATGAATTCTACAAACTGGATTGGAGAGGAATAAATGAGAAAACAGGTCATCCCTATTCACATTTCAACAGTGATTTTATAACATTATTGGGGCTATGACCAAGAAAAAAACTATCCAGAGTGTTTGGAAAACCAAGATAATCATAAGAAACAAACAAATAGTGAAATATTTCTCTCAAAATATGAAATTTATAAGACATGCTGGCGTTTTTGCAAAGTGCATACAAAAACAATGAAAACACTAAGAAATACCAAAGGCAAATGTTTCATTTCACAAAGAAAATGGTGATTGTTTTGCCTCATACTTTCTGATTTTGTTTTCTTCCAAGCAGTGAATACATGCACACTTATCAATCCACTTTCATTTTGTACTCAAAAAGTTAAATAATACCTTTAAGATTTTGTGTAACGCTGTGACAGGTGATTTTCCTCCAGAAGGTCATCCATAGCATTCAAAAAGCAACCCCCCCCCCCAAAAAAAAAACTTTAAAAATAATAAATACATAAATAAAAAAAAAATAAGTAAATAAATAAATCATTAAGAATAGCATAAATAAGAAACTGTTAACATTTTCTCTGCATCATAAATTATGCATCTAGTTTAAAATGACCTTGATGGACAATGATATCTTACCCTGTCATGAGGGAAGTCTTCCCTGGTATCAGGTTTCCACATCCTCCAGAACGGAACAGGGATGAAGAGGAACATGACGATGAGAAAGACCGCTCCAGTGATCACTCCAAGACCTTCAGGACTAGAAGGAAAAAGAGACAGTGATAGCAGTAGGGCTGTATCATTCAGGTTGTTTAACCCTTACGTGACATCACTCCAAATTTTGTGATTTGGCTCAATAACTTTTGATTCAGAGCTCTAGAAAATATACCAAATGCACGAGGAGAAAGAGCAAATATTTCTGCATACATTATGTCCATTTTTGTTGCATGACCATACTGCGTTTGATGCTAGGAATTTTAAGAATGAGAATAAGCTTTATAATCCCTAAATTGGCAACACATTGAGAGGTTCAAAATATTTGTTTTTAATCGAAATTGGCAAATTTTTTCAACTTTTCGACAAAGTTCCTAATTAAGTACATTATTTTCAAAGAAATTACACTTTATTAGAACCATGTAGCATTAAAAAAAAAATATTATTGTTGCCAATTTGAAAAACATGTGATCAATTCAGCCCTTAAATAATTCCTGTCATGAAAGGATTAAAAAGCAGTTAACCTTTCATAAAAACCTGGGGTGGTATTCTGAAAACTATGTAATCTTTTATGTTAGTAAAACGACGTTGTTTGTCATAACAGATCAAAATTAGGAAAAGTCATTGGTGGTTAATGTCTGTGCAAATCTGGCTGCGTTCACGTAAAGTTAAAAGAGACTTCTGCTCAAGCAGCAATGATGCGTGTTAATTCTGCACAATCAGTTTTGCTATGACGATAAACATTGTTTTCCTTAACATGAAAGATAACAGTTTCAAAATATGGTCCCTGGCTGTTTTTGCTATCATTTGAAGAAAAAAAATTCCCCAACTATGTCATTACTTCTGAACCGTTACCAATTGTTTGGAGCAAAGTTCTTTTATAGTTACACAGATGAAGTTGCAAACAATGAGTTTGATTTTACAATAATCTCTCATTGCATTTGAAAAATTTGCAAAATATTTAGAGTAGCATAGAAATTTTGAAATGATTTCAAGTCAAATCACATATCCAGTATGCTTACACTTTCTTTGGTTTTTCCCCCTTTGGTATCTTTTTACTCATATCCTTCCCGTACATGTCTGCAGCGATGAAAAGATCATAAAACCGTGGGATGAGACGCACAGTCAGGATGAAAGCACAGACGGACATTGCAGCATTGATGTAAAGAGGCCAGTGGGTCATCAGTTGTCCCTCCATCTGAAGAAGGAAAGCAGAGGATTCATTCAAAAATGGTCCTTAAAGTTGCCTTCAACTGAACTTCCTAAATAGCGGCATCTCTGAACAGGATCATGCACAATTTTTCCTTGTTAGTCCAGCAGATTGGTGCAGAAAATCGATGGAATTGTGCACTTTTTCATAAAAGCATAAAATTTGGCATGTAGGTAGAGTTTTTTAAGCCGAATAATTCTGGAAATGGGGCCACCAAAAATTCGGGCCCTAGGGCTTGTTGTGCCCATTTTCTGAAAAAGAATGGCCCTCTCAAGGTCCTTCCCCTTCAAAGTTGATGTAATCAAATCTAGTTTGATATAATGAAATATCATGTATTATTATTTGTATTAAGGTTTTTCAGGCGACCAGAAAAATTGACGTATCTCATGGTTTGCGCGAAAGTGCCCGGATGACCGTGCAATTTTAAAACAATATCTCCTGGTTTGTGTAAAAGTACCCGGATGACCGTGCAATATTTTTCCATATCTCATGGTTTGGGGTGTGCGTGACGCGTAAAAAAGTGAATACGCGCTTAAATACGGAAGGGTTAAGACAATGGATGTATGCGCGCAGCTCTTGCAAGATACTTGGGTAAGGACAAAAATGTTTTTCTACCTTTGTTTTAAGTCGAAGTTAATACAAAAACATTAAGACATGTAAATGGTGACAAGGGAAATGCCCAGGGCAGTCTCGCCTGCATCACGCAATTTTCGGGGCAAAATTTTCGCTTGGTGAAAAATCAAAGGTTGGAACACTTAAGGGGTGCTGCCCTTGAGCCTCCCCCCCCCCCCCCTTGTGGGCCAGGTACCCCATCTGTATAACTTAAATCCCTTCAAGTAAGATTTATTGGATGGTGAAGTTCATTTGAAATCACGCTGTGTGTTTTAAAGCAGCAGAATACATGTATGTGTACATGAAATAATTGCCATTGGGACACTTTTGGGGTGCCGGTGGTGCCCCTCCATCAGACCCCTTGAAGATAATGGTCTACAATACTTGAACAACTTGAAGTCCTGGTTCTGGTTCTGGTGGTATACTGCACAAACTCCACATCAGGGATATAAACGTGCAGGCGTGGTCGATAGAGCAGTCGTGTTTTTAAGCTTTGTAGTGCGCTTTTTGGATAATTTTCCCTAAGTCTAATGGGTTCAATTTCAATTTAAATGTAAATGTATGCAAGTCTCCTTCCCCTAACAATGATTCCTACCTAGTTTGCTTACAATCTACATGTACATGTGGCAATACGTTTTTACAGAAGAAAGAATAATGTCAATTTGGTGTCACAGGCTCTTTGGGGGGGGGGGGGCTTTTGACCCCCCCCCCCCACCACTCCATCCCTCCTTAAGGGATAGGTACCCTATTTGCATTCATTTACATCCTCTTTGCCTAAGAATGATTCTTACCTACATGTAGTTTGGGTTTGAACTCAGCCATGCATTTAACAAATATCTCATTTTCACAACAGGGGCACTTTAAGGGCTCTGCCCCTGAGCCCCCTTGGAGGCAAGGTACCCTGTTTCAGAAATTGAGGTCTCCTTCCTTTAAGGATGATACCTACCAACTTTGCTAACAATCTTGCATCAGGGCTTAAAGAAAAAGCAAATATGAATCTAATTACTGTCATTATTGGTGCTCTTGGGGGTGGTGCCCCCAAGACCCCCCCCCCCTCCCCCTGGTAGGTACCCCCATCTATATTAACTTTGATCCTCCTTGCCTAAGGATGATCCCTGCCAATTTTGGTTGAAATCCACTACCAGCAAAGAAGTCAAATGCATGTGTACAATACATGCACATACTACATGTACATGTACATACATGTACTGTATGTAGAGACAAAACTGAAATTTACCCAAAACTTAACCAAGTTAAACTGTCAGTAGGTGACCTTTAATGTGATGAAAATGTAAGATTTGGGTATTCATTTGAAAGAGGGTGACATGAAGACAATCCCTACCAAGAATGATGCCAAGTTTCAAAGAATTTGAACAAATACTTTTGAAACAAAGTAAAAATTCAAAAACTTAACCTCAGGTTAAGTTTTTGGAACACAATTTTACTCAATTGACCTTAATTGACCTTTGACCTTGTCTTTTGACCTGAAATTTGTTCCACATTATCTGTGATACTCTACAACACTTATGTTTAAGTTTCATGGAAATCGGACATATACTTTTGAAATGAGAGCATTTCCAAAATTGTTGACGCCGTCGCCGCCGCCACCGCCGTTGGAAAAGCGGCGCCTATATCTCGCTTTTTGCTTACGCAGGCGAGACAAAAATTGAGGAACTAGGTATCATACAATTAATAATAATAATATTGAATGGTTTTTCTTTCGTGGGACACAAGGATATATCGTACTCGCTTTGAAAATATTTCACTTGTCGTGCCGACTCGTGAAATATGCTCATAGCTCATGCGATATATCCTTGTATCCCACTCAAGGCCATTCAATATTATATAAATATTTCTCGGCCTCTAAAATCAGACAAATGCTTTAGGTGCCCATTTTTCAAATAAAGGGCCATCCTTTGTATCAAAATATTATAAAGTCACTGATTTGTTGAACATAAATAAAATGCTTCTAATTGTGATTAGTCAACATTACGTCTTTGAAATCAACAACATAGGTGTGACAGGTGCCCATTATGACAAATAAAGGCCCGTAAAGGCCCCCCAAATTATCTGCAAAATTAGATTTGTAAAAAATATTTGGTTTAAATCTTAAATAGTAGACATTAATCTGGAAATCAAGGTCATATAAAAATCCTACCTTAGGAATCACATGGGCCCATTGATGGCCCATCAAAGACAATTCTTTCCCTCACAAGAGGGCTGTCTAATTCAACACGGCCCCCAAAATGTTTGAATATGCATACTTTAAAGTATAACTATTGGCAAGGCAATGTGTTCTATAAGCACTTCATTTAATCAAGATGGCCATCGTATTCAAAAGACCACTGGTCTGTTTCAAGGTGTGGTTATGTGTCAAGACACAGCATAAACTTAATGCAAAGCTTATATCGTATAGGAAGAAAGTTATAGATGGTGCAACTTTTTTGCCTAAAAATAGACATAAGCATGTTACAATGATGTATTGGGTTGAGACACAATGAAACCAAGATAAAGGTATATCTTATAATGCTGAGTAATTTAAATAGTGGGGAATTTCATTTCCAAGATTGCCATCAAGTTGAAAATACTGCATACATGTATGTGTTGAAATGTATTTTGCATCTGATAATTGAGACATAAAGCACCAAAATGCAACATGGCTAAAATGCTTAATATAAGAAATATTGTGTATTTAGGCCCTCTTTCTTTAAAGGAACATCCAATCGTATTGACAAGTTGCTCTGAAAGAAAGCAGAAAATCAGAGAAGCAGATCGTTAAAAGTTTGAACGAAATCGGACAAGCAATATGAAAGTTGTAATCCCTATACAAATTTGAATTTCAAATTGGCCGAACCGGTAATGTCACTGTGATGTAGCGGCGGACAACTCTCCCATTTGTTCCAAAACACAGAATGACTAAAATGTTAATTTTTCAAAAAGAATTACTAAAATATGTATTTTAGTATTGCCCCGAGGGAAAAGGGGCTTATGAGAAAAAGGAATATTAAAGGCATTGATTAACTTTGCCCAGGATTGAAAAAAAAATCACTGTTCCAGCTAATGCTGTAATCATAATTGCAAACCTTTAGCTCAGACAGGAATCGCCTGGGTTTTATAAGCTGATCGGTCGTTTATATATCAAGATATTTACGATTGAACATTGATGTCGGGATAGAGTACCACCGAACCCTAAAGAACTCTTGCGGTTGGTATACCTCGCTCTATCACAGAATACCGTACGGGCTGGAAACCCGCTCTGAAATCGCCAAGCGCCGGTGCTTGGTTTTTGTGACTGCAGCGCAGCGAAGAAGCCGAGCGACTTGCGCTAGCGATTGATCGCGATTTTCTCTTTTTTAGGATAGTAAACGGGTTCCATTTTCTCTCATACTTTCACATATCCTTAATTATATAGTTAGAGGACTGCACACAATTCACTGGCATTTGAGCTGATTTTACAATTTTTCACAAAGTTAATCAATCACTTTAATGACGGTGTATTACAAAATCTAGAATTGACTGGGAATACCTCACAATCGACACCTGACTGTCAATTAAGATTCACATAGATTTAGTGATCTCATTTCTCAAACACTGATAACTTTCTTATTTTTGATGCAATCTCTTTCAAACTTTCATCATTATGTTTATCTTTTTTTCTGATTTTACACAAATCAACATATTGCAAAGTATGGACTGCCCTTTAAATAGGTGTTGCCAATGTTTAAGAATACAGCTATTAATTGACATCTTTATAAATCTTACGAAGTCTATCATAGGTTGTTTCTTAAGGACATATCAGTTCTTTTCTAATATGGCCACGAAGATGAAAAAAAGAGGAAAGTGCAGTTTTATCACTTAGTTGTTCTAATTATAGTTTATTTTGGCATATTAACATTTATTTGCAGAAGAAGAGTATTTGTTGCTTCATCCGGATATTAATGTATATTGTTCATGAATAACTCTTGAAAGAGAAACATATCAATGTTAGACTGATATTTTCTGTTTATAGAAATTTCCAGCATATCAGTACTAAAATCCACACTTTTATACCAAGTTAAGTTTCCAGATATAACATAAACTTTTAAATGAAAATAGTCACGTCTTAAATCACAACGGAGGCCATTTTGAATGTGCATAATAACCAACTTGCAAATAGATTTGCTTTAAAGCTCAAACTCAAGTTACATGCAAGTAGGTATTTTAACACTTTGGCAGCTATTTTGAATTTGGCTAACCTCTGTGAGGGAATTAATCAAATTTAATTGTCTCGAATGGGCCATCGATGGGCCTATGTGGCCTGCTAAAGTGGGCTTTTTATATAACCTTGATTTCAAAATTGTTGTCTATACCATTATAAATTAGAAACAAAGATTTAAAAAAAAAATATGTTGCAGATTGATTATTTAGGCCTTTTGGGGCCTTTTTTTGTCATAATGGGCACCAGCGCCACATATCTCATTGATTTCAAAGACATAATGTCAACTGATCATAATTAGAAACATTGTTACTTATACTGTATTCAACAAATCAGTGACTTTATATTTTGATACATAGGATGGCCCTTTATTTGAAAAATGGGCACCTAAAGTATTTGTCCGATTTTAGAGGCCAGGAAATATTACATGATATTTCATATATATCAAACTAGATTTGATTACATCAACTTTGGAGGGAAAAGACCCTGAGAGGGCCATTTTTTTAAAATGGGCACAACGGGCCCCAGGGCCCGAATTTTAGGTGGCCCCATATCCAGAATTATTCAGCATCAAAAACTCTGCCTACATGCCAAATTTCATGCTTTTATGACAAAGTGCACGATTATTTCACCAATCTGCCGGATTATGTAGGTCTAAGCTTAGAATGAACTTGCAGCCAATTTTCTACACTTACAAGTCAAAAGTAATAGTTTGAAATTAAAATTGTGCTTATTTTCCAAGCCAGTTGTTAGTTAAAATTCAAAATAAAATGCAACTAATCTCTCATTATAATGTTATTGTAGGAATCACCGTAAGATGGCGCTGTTCAAATTCTACCAGTTTAAGGCAACTTTAATGTTGCTTGTTTCCGAAGAAAATATTTCATTATAATACCTGTGCCCTAGATATATTTTTGGATACATACATGTACATTGTATTTTACACACACCCTCTGTAAAACAAACAAAAAAAATCTATTTCTTCATCCACAACAATGAATGGAATGTTATCACTCATGGGCCCATGCCTACGTGGTACTACATTGTGTATGTCAAACATTCATTGTTGTAATACATGTAGTCCAAAACAGACAACAAAACTGCTCTAAGCAAGATTAAATTTTCTTGAATTTGCTAGATTACCTGATTCAGGGACTCTTCATATCTGTCTATGCTACAAATTTGGGGTTTCAGAGAACTTTTTGAAAGTGAAATTTTAAATAACTATTTTTCTCTCATGTATGAATGATCTTGACTGGACCAATCCCTACTAATACACACAAAACATATTGAAGCCTATTCAGACATTAGGCCAAATAAAAATTGTTCCTAGTTTCTTGTCCCCTTCCCCCCCCCCCCCCCCCCCAAAAAAATGAATACATAAATAATTTTTCTTTTTTTTTTACTTGAACTAAATCTAGTTTTTGTAACATACTGAAAATTGTTTATGAAGTAAGCCACAAAAGAAAAAGATTGCAAAATGTATATTATAGTAGGCCTTTTTTATGATTCTACTTGATTTTATTTAAATTGAAAAAATCTTCTTTTTTTCTTTTGTAAAACCACCAACATTTTGCTGCACATCCCTAAAATTAAAACTTGATGCCTTTTGGGGGGCTTAAAGGGACCCCTGAAGAATATAAATATAACAGGAAGCTGTGCCCAATATTAGTATTTTCAGAAAATCCGGACGAGAAACTAGGAATCAAGTTTAACTGGCCTTAAAGCTATTGTGGAGTACAAGCTTATCTCAGATAAGCTTGTACATGTATTTAAGTGGAATTTTATAGAATTCTTGTGCAAAGCAAATGAGAGAAATGCTAAAAATGTAAATTGCAGAGGTGCCAATTTGCATTTGAATGGTTAAATTTTGAAAAGTCAATAACTTTCTTTACATCTGAATCCTTCATCAGATTTTCCTCATTTTTTCAGGAGTGAAAGTTTCAGTTCACTGATCTGCTTCCCTCCCTTTTCTTATTTTCAGGGTGGACTTCCCCATTCAATGACCTCATCCCTCTCCATTTATAAGCCAGTTTTCATTAATGAAATATTAATGAGATCAATAAGAATGTAAATGAAAGGAGAAGAAGATAAAAGTGTCACTTCCCTATTCACCAGCATGCACCAGCATACAATGACAAACATATTCTACTGAGCTGCCACTTATTGTACTCCACAATAGCTTTAACGGGTGAATAGGCTTCAAGACAATAGGTTTTGTGTGTACTAGCAAGGATTGGTCTAGTCTAGATCATTCATACAGGAACAATCATTCATACAGGAGTTATCTCCAATAACCTCGCGTAAGTGTGAGTGATACAGGAGAGGAAATAATTATTCAAAATTTAACTTTCAACTCTGACATGTCTGAAAGTGAAAGTGAAACCACTTATACATGTACAAGCTTATCTAAAGATAACCTTGTACTCCAGACTAGCTTTTAGAGGTGAATAGGCTTCAATAGCTTTTGTGTGTATCAGCGGGCCTTTTTCCAGTCTAGATCATTCATACATGAGAGGAAAATAATTATTTAAAATTTCACTTTCACATCTGAATCCCCAAATTTGTGGCATAGTTGAAGAGTCTCTGAATCAGGTAATCTAGCAAATTTAAGAAAATTAAATCTTGCTTACATGTAGAGCAATTTTGTTGTCTGTTTTTGACGGCTGCAACAGTGAATGTTTGACACAGTCCCACATCCACGCCAAATTTGGCGAGAAAACGCCGTTTCTACACGCAATCAATTCAAAGAGGTACCCTTCACAGAGTAACTCGCACTTGGCGTGAAATAGCACGGAAACCAAGCTAGCGTGCGTGATAGTCACATACCTAGGCACACTTATACATGTACAAGCTTATCTGAAGATAACCTTGTACTCAGACTAGCTCTTTTATGGGTGAATAGGCTTCAATAGCTTTTGTGTGTATCAGCATAGCACGCCCTTTTCCAGGCTAGATCATTAATCATACAGGAGAGGAAAATAATTATTTAAAATTTCACTTTCAATTCTGAATCCCCAAATTTGTGGCACAGTAAGAGTTGAAGAGTCCCTGAATCAGGTAATCTAGCAAATTTAAGAAAATTATGTCTTGCTTAGAGCAATTTTGTTGTCTGTTTTTGACTGCTGCAACAGTGAAAGTTGGACACAGTCCCACATAGGCAAGGGCCCACATGTATGAGTGACCTAGATCTAGGCATAGTATTTCTGTGTTTACACCTGCCTCCAAGCGCCATAATGGCATGGGCTCTACAGCTCTGTGGCCAGTGCCAGATTGATAAGCCACAGAGCTTGTACAGCTAGTCTGAGCTGCCTAAGGCTAAGCCTAAGGCTAAGCTGAAACAACAATCATGAACAACCATTGAACAAACATAATAATGAAGGTGTGGGACAACACAATAGTACATTCGCAGCAACTTTCAGCCACACTTTATGGTATATTATGAGCTCAAAAGTATTAATGCAAGTTTGAAATACCTTAATAGCGGACCAGGCAGCTGTATCGTCGATAATGGAAGCGAATCTGATCAGAAATGATCAAAAATCAGCAGTGCGACGTGTCATTCGTATCAGTTTCTGATGAAACTTCCAATTCAGCTTTGTCAATATATTAGTTAGTCTTTTTTCCAGTCGCTGTTTGTATACAATGCTAGCAGCTGCACGTATAAGGAAAACATCACTCATACTATAGGTCCATGCGGGGGCCCATGACTATGTGGGACTGTGTCAAACATTTACTGTTGCAGTGTAGTCAACAAGAGACAACAAAATTGCTCTAGCAAGATTTAAAAGCTACTGTGGAGTACAAGGTTATCTTCAGATAAGCTTGTACATGTATAAGTGGGATTTGTTATTGAGAATGAGACCTTCTCATCACATATTTGGCGAGTAGCGATCGAGGGTCGAGGGATGATCGGGATGGTAGCCCTTCCTCTTAAACATCCTGAAGCAAGGGCGGGGGCAGAGAATTTTCGGGAGAAAACTGAGTAAACGGGGGCGATCGAGCTTGGAGGGGGCTGAGAGATAGCCTAGAAAATCTGCCATAGATTTTGCCTCCATTTCAAAATGAGCAAACAAACACTGAAATACGATAATGATGAGTATGCGTACAAAGTAGCAATAATTATGAGTAGATAAACTATAAGACAACCAGGGGCATCGCACACACACACACACACACACACACACACAGAATTGCTGTCGGCAACAAAAAGGAGGAGGAAGGGGAGAGGGAAGAGAAAAGGAAAAGGAGAAAAGATAAAGGATAAGTCCTAAGAAAAAAAAAGAAAAGGGAAAGGATAGGAAAAAAACAGAAAGAAAAGAAAGAAAGAAAAAGGGAAGGAAAAAATGGCAATTTTTTTTTGCTGCTCGCTCGCAAAAAAAAAATGGAAAGGTGAAGTTCCGGCAAAAGGTGTCCCCCTTCGGCAATGGACTGCTGCCCCCCCCCCCCCCTCCCCACCGGGGATTTTCAAAGTTCCGATATTCGGGCAACCACCTGCACTTCATATTTGGGCAGCGAGGTGCCAAACATGATCCACATAATTATATGGGCAGCGAGGTTCCCAGATAATTATGTAACTTCAGTACATTTTCACTACGAATTTTTTTTTTTTTTAATTGCTCGCTCTCAAAAATTTTGAAATTGAAAAGTTGACATTCGGGCAAAAGGCGTCCCCCTTCGGCAATGGGCTGCAGTCCTACCCCCCCCCCCCCTCTCAGGATTTTCAAAGTACCTACATTCGGGTAATATTCGGGCAGAGAGGTGCCAGAATATCCACTTATTTGGGCAGCGAGGTTCTTAGATAATTATGTAATTTTTGTATGTAACTTCTTTTTTAACTCAACACTTTATTCAACATTCAAATCAAACAAAGGAACATAGATTATGTGCAGTGAACAGAGGAGATTACGCCCAGGTCATGAAGTGATTAATTACATGCAGGGAAACATAACTTAAATACAATAGAAAATCTCAATAAATAAAATTATGAACGTATAAACCATATAAATAGGCGTTCAAGCTTCGGGCATTGGTAAACTTAGAATACAGGATTCATGAGAAAAATAAGTTTGAGACAAAGTATAAATATTTCACTATAAAAAGTTTCGCAGAAATTTAGAAATTGACAAGTTGGTATTCGGGCAAAAGTCGTCAGCCCACTCCCCCCCCCCCCCCCCCCTTGCGAAAATTGGCCGTATATGATCAAGATTTCTACATATGCGATTTTCTTTGATCATTATTTGTGGGGGTAGAGATTGGGGTGCATCATTTTTGTCGGCAAATTTGGGTGTCACACCCTAAAAGTTTGGGTGTCACACGTACCCCCCCCCCCCCCCCCCCCATTCAAAATGTTCTAGCGACGCCCCTGAAGATAACTTAAGACCCCGTTCTCACTCACTTTGAAAGTGGACTTTTGGAGCGGTCTATCTAAGACCCCGTTCTCACTCACTTTTGAAAGTGGTCTTAGTTAGACCGCTCCAGAGGAACGGGTCTTGAGGAACGGTTTGCTAGCGTTCACACTCCGAGCAGTTTTTCTCGCTCAAACCGCTCCACGATTCAAAGTGGCCTTGTTGCTATGGCAGCTCAGTTCAGCGGGTCAAATTTTTCGCGCGGAATACAAACTGATGTACCGTAGCGTGCCTGCCGGCTGCCCGATCGATTGCTTTTGCTTTGTTTTGTGCGCGGAACGTCACTGGCTCACTTCCGGTTGAAGTACGCTTTCGTTCACATTGCACGTTTAGAGCGGTCCATACCGCTCTTAATAAGACCCCTTCCTCAAGACCACCTCCCCGAGGTGGTCTTCTGGAGCGGTCCAGAAGACCACTTCCTGGACCACTTTGACCGTTCACACTCACCTAAGAACCGTTCCTGAGGAACGGGTCTTAGATAGACCGCTCCAAAAGTCCACTTTCAAAGTGAGTGAGAACGGGGTCTAAGACCCGTTCCTCAGGAACGGTTCTTAGGTGAGTGTGAACGGTCAAAGTGGTCCAGGAAGTGGTCTTCTGGACCGCTCCAGAAGACCACCTCGGGGAGGTGGTCTTGAGGAACGGGTCTTATTAAGAGCGGTATGGACCGCTCTAAACGTGCAATGTGAACGAAAGCGTACTTCAACCGGAAGTGAGCCAGTGACGTTCCGCGCACAAAACAAAGCAAAAGCAATCGATCGGGCAGCCGGCAGGCACGCTACGGTACATCAGTTTGTATTCCGCGCGAAAAATTTGACCCGCTGAACTGAGCTGCCATAGCAACAAGGCCACTTTGAATCGTGGAGCGGTTTGAGCGAGAAAAACTGCTCGGAGTGTGAACGCTAGCAAACCGTTCCTCAAGACCCGTTCCTCTGGAGCGGTCTAACTAAGACCACTTTCAAAAGTGAGTGAGAACGGGGTCTAATAAAGAGTCGTTTGACAGAATATAGTACAACGCACTCATTAGTTCCTTGCCCAGTTTTTAAAACATTTTTTACCCTCTTCTTTCTTCTTCTTCTTCTTCTTCTCTTCTTCTTCTTCTTCTTCTTCTTTTTCTTCTTCTTTTTCTTCTTCTTCTTCATCGTCTTCTTCTTCTTCCCCCTCCTCCATAAGAATTTTGAAGTAAAAAAACACACAGGAGAGTGAGAGAGACTCTTGGTGAGTGTGTGTGGTTGTGAGAGAGAGAAAGAAAGAGAGAGAGCGATGTAAAGAGACAAGACTGCAAGCCATAATTCAGTGGCTAGATATAAGAGATGAATGAGGATATAGAGAGAGACAGAGAGAAAAAAATAACAGAGAGAGAAATAGAAGAGATAAATAAAGAGAGAGGGGGGCACCATCCCCTTTTAAAAAAATGAGAAGATTGTACTCACGAATCTCACTCGATTTGATTTCATCCACCCACCAATACCAGACACCGATGCCCCCTTCCAATAATGAAAAAATGCTCCCATCCTCAGCTCCTAGCTACTAAACGACGTCTAAACAATGGGAAATTAATTGCAGTCTCTCTTTAAATCACTTCCCTGCATGGTAAAAACCAATGTTCAACATATATAGTGCTTGGCAATGGCATCTAACTTGGGTCGAAATTCTATAGAGAGTTGTCAAAATTCATTTCTCCCAGGCCAGCGCAAAGTTCAAGTTTAACCAGAGTATGCTTTATACGAATCACAGTTAATCCCATGCACGGAGACGATCACGTCCTGCCTGCGTTTGTAACCCGCGGACATGTTTCCTGGTACCGGCTACCATTATTAACCATAAACCTGAACCGCGTCGTAATTTTCAAGTACAAGTATATCCCCTAGTGCTATACCAATAATATCATGCTGAGATAGGCGTTTAGCTTCCCTCGGAATATGGTTGACGGCCGGGTGACGGGGAGAACTCCGCACTGAAAGCTTGATCGATGTCGAATTCGTCACTGTCTTCCATTGACGACAAGGACTTCGATAAGAGGTCTTCTTCGATCATGGATCTATTCCGGAGTAGACAGATTATGCCAAAAATGTTCATTGTGATACTGGGCTTGATCTTCCTGTATTGTGTTTTCATGTTGAAACCGTCGAGGACCCCACCGCCTACGACTGGTAAGCAGAAAACATTGATTTGTACATGTTCTTTTGCTTCGAATAAAATCATATTTATTTGTCACAGAGAATTGTTACTACAGAACAAACTGATGTTAAAACTTAAGTGTTATTTATTAAACCCGGTAATACAATCTGACTACGTCTTTCCCTTTGATCTTTATTCAAAGACTTTTTTGTTTGCTTCCCCTCAACCAAACTTTTGGCATCAAAACGAAACAGAAAAAGAGAGATAGAAAAAAAGGAGGAAAGAAATAAAATTAACATGCCACGAAGAAGAAGATCATACCCTTCCCAGATCGATGACCCTTCCTCATTAGACGATATCACTCGCCCGCTCTTCCTCGTACTATTCGTCCACCAAAGTCCAAAGTAATATACTGTAGATATTAATATTATTTTACGGACAGTGATAGTCAGGCCATAATGTAAATCTGCTGGAAGGACTCTTCGAAATATCGTTATGATAATTATTTCCAGTTTTCCACGTGTATATTGTGGACGAAAGAGAAAATCTACAGATGTGGTTCATCGATTTACAATGTTTACCCTCAGTCTCAAATTGGGATATCAGAGTGCGAGGAAAGTGTTGGTGGCAATAACCGTGCCTTTATTTTGCTGACGAATCAAATAACTCTAAATAACCGAAGCCTTGCCCTAACTTCGTCATAATTCATAATAATCGTGCCTTAGACGTGAAACCGTATACTCAGCTCGAGCTCCTTCGTTATGATATCTGAAGTATAACCAATAAAGACAAACTTTTTGACCCCTTTGTCTAAATTGTAAGCTCGCATTCATTAAATTCCTTTGTGGGTTCTTTTTGTCTACTATGCAAGGGACCGGATCGACCGAGGGGGGTATGGAAAAGGGAGCCCGAGGGGCATGTCGTATTTTTAAAAATGTTCTTTCTACCGGCCACCCCCTCCCCCCCCCTCCCCCCCCCTCTCTCTCTCACACATACACACACACACCCCCCACACACACACACACACACACACACTCTATTTCTTTTTGTCTCTCTTCAATAAAATGTCATTATATTGGGAGGGACACGATACACCACTAGATAATACAGATAGGAAATGCGGGAAGAAACTAATAATTGCCTGAATTACAATCGTAGTCTCTCAAGATAGGCATGTTTATGCATGTGTATTAACATGAAGCTACAAAGCATGGTATCACCAAGGAGTCTGTGATAACTCCTTGGTATAACCAGTGAAATGTATCTTCGTTACATTTCCCTGGAAAAAGGGGTAAGCCTATTTTGTGGCATCTACTCGACCAGTCAGAATGGTTTCAAGCGGCCAAGGACACGGTGAAAGTGACAGGATCATCATTTCCGTCTGGCGCGTCTGGGAGTTCGGATTGCCCTTGACCTGAACATTAATGTCAACAAAAATGTAGTGATTCTCTGCAATGTGATTATATACGTAAGAAAGCAGAATAAAATGGTGTCCAACACAAAGCATCATTTACAGATTAAACAGCTTCTTGTCAAGTTCTATTTTTATTTTATTATTATCATTATGTTTTTTTATTATTATTATTATTTTTTTTTTTTTTTTTTGGGGGGGGGAGATATTTTCTACATCTCATCCTCCAGCCACACCCCCGCGATCTAGCTCCCATAATAGACCTCTCTCTCTCTCTCCCTCTCTCTTTCACTTCTCTCTCTTTCTCCCCTCTCTCTTCCCCCCCCCCCCCTCTCTCTCTCTCTCTCTCCCCCCTCTCTCTCTCCCTCTCCCTCTCGCTTTCTCCTCTCTCCCATCTCTTTTTTCTCCCACTCTTTCCTCCTTGTATGCCCCGCCTCTCTGTCTCCTTCCCCTCTTCTCCCCTCTTCCCTCTCCCCATCTCTTTCCCTCTATTTTTTCCTTCTACCTTTTCACCCAAGACAACGCAGAATTGATTATGCCATTACTTGAGCCTTGAGGAAATATCCAGACATAAATCTACAATAGGCAATGATTATTAAATCATATTTCACAGCATATCGGAAGTATAGCCTGTATCAGATCACCACTCTTGGTTTCCTTCATTACGCGTATCATTGAAGGAAACGAAGTGTGTTGATGTGATCAAGGATGGAGTAGATTAGCCTTGATCTAGTTTGTACGGTTTTTGAGAAGCTCTTAAATCAGCTTATTTTCGAAATGGAATAAAAAAGGAGTACTGGGTCACGACACCGAGGGTAGGAGGGGGGGGGGGTGGACTGTAGCCCCCTCCCTTTTTTTTTCGTACACACTTTTCAGAAAGTTTATTGCAACACAATACATGTTCATCCCTGCCCCTCCCCTTTAAAAAAAACTCCGCTACTCCTTTATTTTATTGACAACTTGATAAATGCCATTGTTTTTATTTCTTAAAATCACACATAAATTTGTGCAAATATACCACACAATCTTTTTTTGAAGACGAATACATATAGGCCTGCTATCGGTTCTACAAGGGAAATGTAACTAAAATTTCCCTGGTTCTACATTGTCAGTTACTCTCACGTAAATGATGAACTCCATGCACAACATTTTTCAGTCTCACCAACTAGATATTGTGCTTATATCCCCATAGTGGATAATTCGCCACCTCCCTCCCCCTCCCTCCCTCCTTCCCTTCTAAATTCCAATCAGTTCATGATTCAGAGATGGTTTCGTGCATTTCTTGTTTTGACGCGGCATGCTGTCAAGTTGACCTTAGTCCAGACCTTACTTGAACTTAGATGACCTTGCATCTTCGCGAAGATGAGGATAACATCTGTTTCCTCTTTGCATGTCCCCGATTCGACTGAGCAGCGGCCTAGGTATAGGCAGTACGTGCCTCGATCGCTGACTATTCCTAGTCTGCAAGCACAGACCCTAATTTGACACTTTATCAGAAAATCATTGTGTCTTGAGAGGAGCCTAATCCAGCTACCTACTGGTCGTGTCAATATGGTCAGGAGCAGCTACAGTACATGGCCTATGGTAGTCTTACAGCGCAGACTCTCTTGTACGACTGACCAGGGTTTGTGCCTGCAAACTAGACTATTCCAGGTGTGAGGAGTTTTAGGGGTGGAGCTGCAGGGTAGAAGTGGGCTCAGAACTGTCAGAATGAGAAGGGGGTGAAAAATCGAAGTTCACTACCCACGTGAAGCGTATTATAGTCAATGACAGGGGGTCTTGAATTAAGATTTCTTTCATTATTTTCATTTTAGAGGCACGCCTAATAGGTCCCTTAAGTCGGGGTTGGCTAGGGGAAAGAGAGAGAGAGAATAAGAGAGGGGTGGGAAAGGGGGGGGTTAAGGGGGGGGGGTTAAGGGGGGGGGGGGTTAAGGGGAGAGGGGAATGTCTCTGCTTCTCTTTCCCCATACCTGTCTCTGTGTCTGTCTATCTCCTCTACCCCCCCCCCCCCCCCCTCTCTCTCTCTCTCTCTCTAACCCTTTGTGTGAGAGCAAGGAGTTCCTTGATGCTACTAATAATCTATACAATCAGACTCGTCTCAGAACAACTACTGTACTCGGATTTTGGAAATAATAAGTACAATCGCGTCTACTAAAGCTAGCATTCTGTTGTTGGGTAGGTGGGGGGGGGGGCTGTTAAAAAGATAAAGTTCAAGAGCCAATGCAGACATGTGTTTGGTCAACTCGGCTCCATTGGGTAACAATATACGCATGTCGCTTTGTTGGGCAACTTGGTCATGCTTGGCAAGCATTATAACAAAAGAATATGAGCCATAATTATTTTGTCCTATATACTGAAACCGAATCGGCCAAACTCTGTGTATAGATGGCTGTGGTAAACTTGAGTTCTGGTCATACATGTATATGCTGCATGTTCCTTTGTTGTTGTTTTTTTTTAAAGGATTTAAACAAAAAATTAGAGGAAAAAAAAATAATAATCTCATTTATCTTCTCCCTTGCTATTCAGGCGAACCAGTCGACTGGCGGAACCTTCCACCAAAGCCTCAATTCCCAAAGCATACACCCATCCCACTACCACCCCCCACGCCCGTCTCCCCCGAGATGATCAACCGCTTCACTCACCGCTTTGACCCAGCTCTCTTCACGTCGAACCGGACCATTGATGATGATGAAACGGTGGACCGGCTCTACCGGCAGCTTCAGATTGTGACCGCGTTTTCTCAGAACCATTACAATGAAGCGTTGGGTCTTATTGGGACGGTGCAGAAGGAGATGCCGGATAAGAAGCTTGTGATCTATGACTTAGGGATAAACCCGGACACACTATTTAAGGTACATACGTCTCCTATACTCTTAAGCATGCTTATCTTTACCACTAGCGTAATGTGGGAGGGTGCTTAGGGGCTGTAGCCCCCACCCCCACTAAAAAGATGCACGACAAAATTGTGGGCATGTCCCTTTTTCAAGATTCATTCTATCTTTTCAACAATGCCCTATCTGATATGGGTCATTATATTTCGAAAGCGGTGATGTATAATTTCATTATGCTTCCATATACTAGTAGTTACAATCACGTGAGGAGGAGTCTACCATTCGTACCCCAGATTCCGACCCCCTGCCCCTCTTTCTCTCTTTTGAATAAAAATGAAGAAAGATTTAAATTTTTATACCCCATTTCCTTTAGTATTTGCTGTACCATATTTGAGATATTTCCTGTGGATGACAACAATGCCCTATCTGATATTGGTTATTATATTTCGAAAGCGGGATTGTACGATGTCATTATATGGTCAACTTCTAGATATAGTTGCAATCACTGGATCCGGGAGGGAGAGTCTACCATACGTATCCCAGCATCCAACTCCCCCCCCCCCCCCTCTCTCTCTTGAAAAATGAAGAAAGACTTACAACTTCGTATCTCCATTTCCTTTAATATTTGCCGTACCATATTTGAGATATTCCCTGTGGATGAAATAGTAATAATTGAAATGATAATACTAATTATAATATGATATTATTTACACAGGGTAGCCTCATCAGTAGAAATACTGCTCTTCCTGAGGGCCCTGCAATTATTATCATCCCAGCAGTGCTTTCATAACAAAACAACGATTACGCCCCCCCCCCCCCCCCCGGCCGATATTTCGATTTTTTTTTTTTTTTTTAAAGTACGCACCGAATTCACATTTAATTTTGTTTTATGTTTTCTTTCTAAGGTGAAAAATCTCTGTCATGTGGAGCTGAGGAGATTTCCATTCGAGGACTACCCTCCCCATGTGAAAGATCTACACTCATACGCTTGGAAAGTTATTATCATAAATGTAAGACTATTTAATTTTCCTTGGCACTATGATTTCCATAATTATTACACAGACACAGTTTTATTATGATATGTTGACCTTCTGTATTCTTCGACAACGATGAGTTCATAACGAGAGAGAACAATAATTATGTAACGGTCATAGTTCATCATCATCGTCATCGCCATCACGATCATCACCATCATCAATTCATCATCATCACAACCATCATCACAATCATCATTATCATCATTATTATCATCACCACTATCATTACCATCATCACCACCATCATCATCATCACCATAATAATCATCATCAACACCACCATCATCACCACCAACATCACCTCCATCATGATCACCATAATCGTCACCACCACCACCACCATCATCCTCATCATCATCCTCATCATCGGCACCATCATCATCAGTCATCATGCATTGTCGACTGGCGGGCTGGGGTGGGGGGGGGGGGGGGCATCCATCTATAATAATATAGCTATATCGCTGGAAATATCCAGTATGTGTTTATCATATAAAGGACTGATAACAAATATAGAAAAATGTGTATAGACAACAATATAGAAAAATGTGTATACCTTGACAGGACCATGTTGTTTTCAATCATATAAATATATAATGATGAACTTGACGTAATTGTACGCAGAAAGTTACGAGAACAAAAGTGGGCCTTAACGTGTTTCATGTATTGTCACTATTAACGTATCATGATTAACACCGTCTTGTTCTTCTTCTCTTCAATTTATTTTCAGACGACTTTACACGAGTTTGGTTCGATATTTTGGGCGGACTCTTCTATCCGATTCAAGACATCGTTACGTCATCTCACCCCCTACGTCACTCGTCACCACGGTTACATGACACATTTCCACGCCTTCGATCCCAATGGGCCCCAAGACACGCCAAAGGGCCATATCTACTACTTCACCTATCCGAAAATGTTTCCTGCTCTTGGAATTAAACGAACTGAATATTTCGCGTCGAAGAATGTCACCCCACATGCATCGGCTAACCGACAAATCTTCATCGGGAATCCGTTCTTGCAGACGAAGTTGGTTGACCCCTTAATGAAATGCGCGCTCGATCGGGCATGCATTGCGCCACCGGGCGCGCGATTGGGTAAGCACCGTTTCGATGCTTCCGCTTTGTCGTTACTTTTGTACAAGAACATGAGGGCTGAGTGGTCAGCAGCGAACAATGATAATAAAGTATTCGACGAGGTTGTTGATATTCGACGAACTACAATAGACTGGCATTTAGCACGTTACTGCGATTCGACTCAAGACGTTAAGTGATGTTGAACTTAATAATTTTGAACATTTCAGTTCCAAGTCATAACCTTGTTTAATTTCGATCAGTGATGGAATTTAAAGTTCAAGATTATGCTAAGGTGGAGAGGCCTAGGCCTACAGACAGCCATAAAGAGTAGGCCAATTTAGTCAACTTGATATGTTATGAACCTAGAAAAGTTCTTTCCGTTGAACAATTTTTGTTGTGAATTTGTGATCCCATGTGGTCTCCGAACAATGTCAGCTTTGTTGCCTAAAGAGCACCTTTCAACATTTTGCTCTATTTGCATGATTTGCATTAATGCAAATGGCAACGTGTTTATGATAGGAATAAATACATCAAAAGGTCACCGCACACCTAACGATCCGACTGGTCTGCGACCGGTCTCCGAGCGAGAGGAGATGAATCGCAGGGCAGTCACACGCCTCGACACCGCACATCTTGCGACCCGACTACTCTGGTCTGCGACTTGCGCATGCGCTCTTTGCTTTTGTTATATCAATACTGCTGTCTGATTGGCTAGAAGTTGGATTAAGCCTGCGATCCATTTGTAGAGATTCGACATGTCAAATCCTTACGATTGACCTTGTGATTTGTTTCTGACTGGTCTGCGACTCACAAGGGGACAAGAGCTGTGACGTCACACCTCCCCTCACTCAGTCGCCGACCGGTCGCAGACCAGTCAGATCGTAACGTGTGCGGTGGCCTTTACGCACAATGTGCGCGCTGCTCCCAACGCTAACAGTGTTGTTAATCTTGTGCAAAGCAACACGTGATAAATAAAATAAGAACTCCCTTCATTGTATCACAGGTTTCATTGCACAAGATGAATAATGGGATCACAAATCCACCAAAATATTTCAACGGAAAGAACTTTTCTAGGTTCGCTATTGGCTTTACAGGACTTTCAAATGCCAAATGGACTAATTCGATGGAAGAAGGAAATGGCTTGAGATCTTAATATGTTCCATATTCTCCCCATCGCATATAGCCGATATCAGCCGATATCAGCTCCCGATTCCGATATCGGGGACAACGATGTTGGCACATAAAGTTCCGGTTCCAGTCTATAGCTATAGCGAGCATACACTGATATTTCCTTGCTTTTTTCGTGCGTGATTGTTCTGCTGAAAACACGTTTTGCATCGTCGGCTCAACATCCCACATTGGGTGGCTTCACAGAAGAATCCCATTTAAATATCAATTGTATAAAACACGATTATTTGCTAGATTAGGAACAAAAGGGAGTTTTTGCTAGGCTGACCACGTCTTCTAACACATTGTCAATGACACTCTGGCCGGACCCGGAAGCTCAGTTGCCAGCAATCACATGCCCAAAAATTAGAGCGCCGCATGCGTTCGGATTCGGAGAGCTATATGCGATAGGGAGAATTCATTCTAAAGCATTAACCATTGCAAATAGGGTCAGTCAATTAACAGAGGTGAGGTAGGGGACAGCCCCTTCCAAAAATTGAGGCAGCAGTACTGATGTGACTGAAATAGAGCAACATAACATAATTTTTGCCATGGAAGCATGTAATTTTTATTTCATTAAAATAGTGATATAGAAATTTTGACGCTTGGAACTTTTTGTTTTTTGTTTGCGCCTATTTCTTTTTTGCTTTTTCTTTTCTTTTTTTGTGTGTATATTTCCCTGACGAAGGGGGAGGACCCCCTAAAATTTGGAGAATAAAAATACTTGGAATTGGCATTCAATGCATTCGAGTCATCCTTTATTATATATATATATATATATATATATATATATATATATATATATATATATATATATATATATAAATTTCTCTTAGTACATGTACTGAGACCTGAATTAATCCTCATGATAAAAATAATGGTTCTAGGACACCTACCCTCAGGACAACCACCCCCCGGATAACCACCCCTAGGATAACCAACCTCTAGGACAACTACCCCCTAGGACAACTACCCCCTAGGGCAAACACCCTCTAGGACGACTACCCCCGGGACAATTACCCTCTAGGATGATTACCCCCCCCCCCAACTAACTACCCCCTAGGGCAACCACCCTCTAGGACAACTACCCCTTGGACAACTACCCCCCAGACAACTACCCCATAAGACAAACACCCTCTAGGACAACTACCCCCCGGACAACTACCCTCTAGGACAACTACCCCCCGGACAACTACCCCCAGACAACTACCCCCTAGGACACGTGTCCGGGGGTAGTTATCTGGGGGTAGTTGTCTTAGAGGGTGGTTGTCCTAGGGGGTAGTTGTCTGGGGGGTAGTTGTCCGGGGGGTAGTTGTCCTAGAGGGTGTTTGTCCTAGGGGGTAGTTAGTCGGGGGGTAATCATCCTAGAGGGTAATTGTCCCGGGGGGTAGTCGTCCTAGGGGGTGGTTGCCCTAGGGGGTAGTTGTCCTAGGGGTAGTTGCCCTAGAGGGTGGTTATCCTAGGTAATCCGGGGGTGGTTGTCCAGGGGGTAGGTGTCCGGATACGAAAAATAATATTTGTTATTGTTGTTATTATTTCTGATCTACCAAGGAAATGCACTTTCTTTTCAGATCGGAGATTTTCATTTGATTTGATAAAATTTATCCAAATATCATATTATCCTGTCATTTTACTTTTGATTGTCATATTTCAACCCACTGCGTACGGCAACCAGATAGTCCCTGCATACAGGGACTATCTTGTATGATATCTAGCCTTTTGGGGAATTGGTTGACTACATTCACTGTAGTCAACGAGTTGGTAAATGAAAATCGCAGTTTGTTTTGTATTTTGCGGGGGTGGGTCGGGCATTGTCGGGTGAAAGAGAGAGGATGGGTGTTAGAGAAACAAAAGATATAGGAGAGAGAGAGAGGGGGGGGGGAGATTGTGAGAGAGAGAGAGAGAGAGAGAGAGAAACAGATAGACAGAGACGGAGAAAGGGAGACAGACAGGGGGAAAAAAGGGGGGGGGGAACAGACAGACCGACAGTCAGGCATAAAGATAGAGCCCCCTGCTACCCAGTAGTGGCGTAATGAGCCAGAAATTTTGAGGGGGCTGAGCCAGTAAGAATTGGAACATATTTTAAAGCACCCAAAACACAATGCATACTATACTCGCATATCAATCCTCTGAATGGGGGGGGGGGCACATCCCCGCCCCTCCCGCAAAGAAGAAGACTGCATTTTTTGTGTACATGTACCATGAAAATGTCGCACTTATCAACGCTCTTGGTAAATTCACACAGGTAAAGCAAAGTCTCTTCTCTTATGGGTATAGGCAGCTTAAATCGTCATTAAGACATACGACTTTCACTTTCCGGGGATGATTCCTCTGTGCCTATGTAATACTTGTTTATAGATTTTCTTCAATTTAAAGAGAGCATTTTCATTTTTTGAACAGTGTAACTTTGCATTCTAGAGCACTCCATAACCTAAATAGTGTGCTGTAGCCTTAACTCACCATTTACTATATATTTTTTAATATTTCCAAATTTCCGGGGGACATGTCACCCAGTCTATCCCCCGAATTGCACACCTGCTTGCAATAATATTTCACATGATATTATATTTCAAATCTTCCCTCAGCTTTGAAAGAAATATCCTGATAGTGTATAAGCCTATTGAAAAGGGGGATGGTTTGAGTACAAGAGGACAGTTCCCCTCCTATAATAAGAAAATTGTGATAGAACAAAATCGAGCATGCAAAATAGGCATGTAATTATGAAAGGGGAGATACGTTTTTGTGGGGGGATGGGGCGGGGCTGCAGCCCCCAAGCCCCACCTTCACCAATACGCCAGTGGAGACGAGTGAGATTGGCCTAGCTAGCATACGAAGACAAACGTTTGGCCGCTTCCATTTGGGTTTGTTTACATGCTACAGTAGGTTTTTTTGTTTTTTTTTTTCGTTTTTACCACAGCAGAAACAGGAGTTTCAAGCGCATCTCTTGCGTACTTTTACACAAACGCAATGAATGCGAAAAGAACGCTTGTCTTCGGATGCTATATAGGCGAGGCCGGTCACATCGGTCTTTATTTGTATGGGAGCCTATTGTTCACTGCTTACTGCAGCATGTAATCTACTGAACTTAGTAATAGTTGGCGTGATTGATGCTAGTAAAATAACGCTTCATGTGAGCCCAGCTTTTATAGTGTGCGTTTTAATTTTCGACTCTATTCAAGAGCAAAAAAGTATTCAGGAACAATAAAAGATGCGAGCGAAGTGCGAAACGTAACAGCTAATTAATAGAATGACATTGGATTAATTAAATAATATCTGCAGGGCCCTCAGGAAGAAAAGTATTAATACTTTAAGCTTCCCGGGGTAATTAAGATTATTATATTTTGATTATTATTATTAATAATAGATGATAATCGATGCATTAATGGAGGTTGATGAGAGCTCGGTATAAAATTACAAGTAAACCTAATCACAATCAATAACGAAATCACTTTATGATCAATCACAATGCCTGTTGCACACGAGGTGAGATGGAGATAAAAGGGGCAGATGAAGAGAAAAAAAAGGAGAAAAGGACAAATGGAAGAGAAACTGGAAGAGGGCAAATAGCTAGAGATCATAGTGCATATAAGACGCAACGACTTCCTCCCACATCATCCCCGTAATCAATGGCATTGTATATTTGCATTACATCCACCGAGTAAGATCGGTCCTCAGCCACCCACCCCCCCCCCATGATATAGGTGCCCCTCGACCCTACGTCACTAACCGCCTGCTTCCTCCTCTCCTCCACAACAGACTCGAGAACAATTTCGTGGCGTAAACCCTTTCCGAGGAGAGGAGGAGGAGGGGGGGGGGGGGTCGCAACCAGGCGACGAAATTTCTCGCGCGAACACAGCACGAGCACACGCACAAATACGTAGGCCTATATCTACGTAACCCCCCCCCCCCACACACACACACACACTTTGCATACACATACATATACTTGTACACCGTATTTGAAGATAAATTTTCACCACAAATATGGAGTCACTTGATATTGTCAAAATTTTCAACAACAGATTGATGTCAAAATTATTCTTTCCATGAAAAGTGGGGGTATAGTGGTCATCCCCTTCACCAAAAGTTGAAGGATGTATACCTTCACCCCCCCCCCCCCCCGGGATTTACACCGGGGGAACAATTAATTTCTCCAAAGAACTTGGAGAAAATGACTCGGATGATTACATCAGATAGCAGTTTGCATTGTGGGTTTCAATATTCGATGTATGCATGGGGAACGGGGATTTTAAGAAATAATGAGAGATGCAAGCAAAGTGCTTAAGTGCACGACGTTTATATAATAGATGAAATGGGTGAATTATCTCCTGCTGAAGGGCATACACTCTGACTTAAAATTCTACAATAAAAGCCTTTCCATAAAGAAAATTATGAAAATAAGTACAACGCGTGTCTATTACTATACTATTAATACATGGTTGGGAGTGCGTTAGTGCGATCTGGCAACACAAAGGTTTTTATCGTGGTGTACTAACACACGAGGCGTAGCCGAGTGTGTTAGACACCACAATAAAAACCTGCGTGTTGCTGGATCGCACTAATGCACGACCTCACAACCATGTATTAAAAGTTTTATAAAACGGGTCTACAATCTTAGTGTTTTCTTACAATCTTAGTGTTTGATCCGCATTAGCCGTGCGTTAGTCCCCTCGCCGTGCGTTAGCACTTTTCTTTTTGCACGGTCACGTGGTGTTATTTGACCAATCAGGATGGCTACATTCTTGAACCCGTTTTATAATCTTTGATAACAAATGAACCGATGTACGTTAGTGCACCTTTAGCACATTTACCGGGGGAGGGGCGCACTCGTTTTCCGAAGGTTCATAATTCCGAAACACAAATTTCCCATAGAAGTGGGTTCTTAATTCTGAAAAAGGAAAGCGGGTTCATTATTCCGAAGATTTGTTTATCTGAAAGTTCAAAATCCCGAAATAAGATTTATTATTCCGAAGGTTCGTAATTCCGAAAAGGAAGAAAGGTTCTAAATTCAGAAAATGAAATAGAGTTCATTATTCCGAAGGTTCTTAATTCTGAAAGATGATATAGAGTTCTATTTCACTTTCTGAATTACGAACCCTATTCATTTTCGGAATTATAAACCCTATTTCATTTTCGAAATCATTAACCCTATATTTTAATTTTTATAATTAAGAACACGTATGCAAGCGCGGTCATCTTAGATTAAATCATGGAGCTTCGAATAGTTCCCTCTCAGTCTATCATTGGGGAACTATTTGATGCTCCATGAAGTTACTAATAATGAACAACTTCCGATGACCTAACTATTTCTCTCAACTAGTTATGAACAAAGCCGGCTTATGCCCCTCCCCCCCCCTTTTTTTTTTTTTTGAAATCCAAGTAGAGACCTTATGTACCCAACTCCAAGAATGTGACCACTCTTCAGGTGATGACTCTTTTTTTTTCGCTCGTCAGAAAATTTTCGCAGTATTGTGCCCCTTCTTTTACAAAACGCTGATGAAGCCGCCCCTGGATATATTGCACGCGGACACCAATATTGTGCCTAACCATAGCTCCATTTCATTTGTATGCTGCGAATATTCAATTACTAAACCGCAAACACTGATCTCTGACGGCTATTGAAACACTGTCCATCCAATCAGCGAAACGTTGTGAAGATTTTTCCCAGTGCTTGATGCTGGTTTGGAAAAAATGTGATCATGTTTTCAATGTGGAAACAACAAGACGTCAATACAGAGATGAGATTTACGAATGCCATGAGTTGGTCTGTAAATGCAATGACATTGTGCTCCATTCTTTAGATGTTTATGTTCTTGCTTGATGTTTAATTTTTAATTTTTAATTTCTGTTTTTACTAATTTTATAAATACATGTACCACCCAATGGGCCGAATCTTTAAAAGTAGTAAAAGCCTAACAGTTGCTTTTTAAAGGCCTATACTTGTTTTCAGATATTCCATTGCCTGCAAGAAGCAACATCTCGTTTCCTTGCTAGCATTTGCTTTCCCAGACCAGAAGCAGCTTATCTCCCTATTGAGGTTATTACTTAGAATCTGAAGGAAAGGTTTTGTTCTTGCACACAAAAGGGCTCGCTTACTTGAAAAGGAAAAACAATGTTGTATTTCTTTGATTTTATTTTTTATTTTTATTTTTTTTTTTTTTGTGCAAGATGTTCTCCTGGTACTTGAGCTATTACTTCCATGGAATTTATTAGTCACTATTTTGGTATCGAGAATTACCCTAACTTTCTTTTTTAAAGCTGCTAGACAGCTCATACTCTTCTTCATTTGCAGAATTTTAAAAAGGTGAATTTAATCGGCCAAGATTTTTTTCTTCACATTTAACATCTTCAGTAGATCAAACCACTTTCTACTAACAGCGAGGTTATAAGGGAGCGAAGGTTCGTTTACCCGAATGTTAACAAATTCGAAAATGATGTATCATGGTTTACTTTTTTTTTAATGTTCATGAAACCGAAAGGATTTCATAATTTCGAAAATTTAATGATTTTCATATGAATCCATTACATACATTTCAATTATATTTCTTTGAGTTTCATTTTTGCACTCAACCTAGCTGAAAGTCTCATCAACTGCACATACATGTATAATACATGTAGATGTGGTAGGAAAGTTTGGTCCAAACTTTTCAGCTTTTTCTTATCATATTTCAAACATGGGGGCATTTGAAGAACAATCCTTTTCAGGGAACATTATTTTCTTCTACGATATTCTTCCAAACTATACAAAATATTTTGTCACTTTTAACCCTTTCAAGACAATTGGCCACATTTTGTGGTTTGGCTTAATAACTTTTGATTCAGAGCTCTAAAAAAATATACCAAATGCATGAGTAGAAAGAGCTAAAATGTCTTCACACACTATGTCCATTTTTGTTCCATGACAATATTTCGTTTGATGCCAGGAATTTAAAAACAAGAATAGGCTTTAAATCCTTAAATTGGCAACACATTGGGAGGTTCAAAATCATTGTTTTTTATCAAAATTGGCAATTTTTTCAACCTTTCAACAAAATTCCTAACCATGTATATTGTTTTCAAAGACATTACACCTTATTAGAACCTTGTAGCACTAAAAGAAAAATATTGTTGTTGCCAATTTGAAGAATAAAATGTGATCAATATAGCCCTTAAATAATTCCTGTCATGAAAGGGTTAACAGAACTCAACAATTGTATATGGAATGTATAGAAATGAAGATGACGCGTTTTACTATATATCTCATTAATGAATTGGTGTAACCTACATTAATATGATGAGATACTTCTGGTATTAGCTATGCCCATTTTAAATCACGATGTTCATCTTTCATAGTTATCATTTTCTTCAATAGCCTGTCTGTTGGTGGGTCAGTCTTGTCATCCTGAACATACTTATCCCAGTAACAGGTATACTATCTCAAATAATGATAATGATAATAATAGTGATAATGATAACAATAATAATAATAATTATAATAATGATATTAATAATAACAACAATGATAATAGCAAGAATAATAATTTTTTTTTTCTAATTGCACCTTACCAGTTACAGGAAAAAGACCAAAGTGCTAACAGTATCATTAGCTCTACCACTGGATTCAGTGACAGTTCTGCATATTACAGTGCATATTCTCCAATCCTCTGGAGACACAACATATAGGATAGACCTTATGCTATGAAACATGACACAAATTTTTTTGTTCTAGTTGTTTGTGCCGTCTAATTGGAAGCAAAATTTTAATTGTAACTGTTGTTTGATGCTATTAAAGGAACATAAACTCATTTCAAATGTCCATAGACTGATCTTTCAGCCTTTTAATAATTATATTATATATATTTAATCACAAGATTTTGCTCGATGTACTATGAGAAGAATGGTATCACAGAACAATAAAAACATGTAAATCCAGTTTGTCATCTGTAATGGTAATATGTGATTACCAGGGCATAAATTAGTTTAAAGCTTAATAAAATTCTTTGCTCGCATCTCCAACGACCTGCCAGCTGTTCTAGCATCGTCTGACATCGGCGACACATGTTCTCACGTCACCATGACGTCATGTCCCTACGTCACGCTGGAGAGTGGTGAAACTGTACAGACCATCCCGAAGGCCATACCATCCGATCTAGATTGGTTATTGGGCCCTTCCTCCGTGCCCTCAGACATTAGAATACCCGATGATGTCAAGCGATTTCATTGTACAATACCAGGTAAGAGCAGGGGGCGTTTCCAGCGGTGTTCTTGGTTGTTCTTTTTTTTTTCATATTGTCATAGGTTTTTTTTTAATTGGCTCCCCAGCCCATTTTTGCTTAACTTGTCGGAGATTTTGGGGGAATTGGACCCCTTGTTACCGTGGTAACCCTTTCCCCTAGGCTTGTTAGAGATTTCGGGGAATCTGACCCCCCCCCCCCCCCCCACCCTTTATAAAAATCCTGGATCCACCCTGAAGAGGGCTGTATATGCTTAGGACAGTTATGTTTTCTTACATCTTGATCATGCCTTTTAAATATCAAGTATTAAATAAACTGTAGAGAAGTGTTGAAGCCTGGGTTGTGTCTTAGCATGCCTATATGATTTTCTTAATGCACGATATAGAGTTTACCCAAAACATACCAGTTCCTCGCATAGGACGTAAACTGGAGCTAGTTTTTTAATTTCTAGTTGGTGCTTATATTCTTGTTCCCATCGTTTTGTTATTTTTTTTTCGAATTGTGGAAAAAATAAACTAAACTACTAAACTGAACTAAACTAAACTAAACTAAACCTATCCGTGTCTTCATGGAGGCACTTGTAACTGAACCTGCTCCATTGGCTATATAATGGCGACAGGTGTATCGGTAATGAGTGTTTGAAGACACATGGAGTATTTCTTTTCACTTCATGGCTCTGCATGTATACTCTCTGAATAAACAGGAGTGGAAATCCTCCTTTGTTTGGAGTCATATTAGGGATCACTTCGTTTGGAGTGGAATCCACGCTCAAATCATGCACCTGGCAGAAGGCTTTAAGCGCGTTGTGTCGTTCTGCTAAACGCGAACGCGCATTATTGCGTCGTTAGCATTAAAATATCCGTAACTTTAAAAAAAATATGTGCTTATTTGAAACGAAACTACTTAAATTATGTAGTTACTTTCTCCTTTCACTTTTTTATTTGTCGATAAATAGAGAAACCCCCGTCATGATTTAAAAATGGTATAACATGTACAGAGCAACCAAACCTTACAAGCGAGTTACCAGAAATATGCTTTGTGGCATGCGCGCTTGCTATATAAGGCCCTTCTGCCAGACACACGACGGAATTCAACTACTGCTTTGTAGTGGATTAAACTATAATTTGGATTGGATTCAACTGCAGTGGAAGTGATCCCTAACTCCTAAAAGTAATGAATTTTCACTCCTTTGTATTAAGAGAGTAATATTGCATCAGAATATCTGCATCTTGTCATTTTCCTGGTACATTTTTGGTCTGATTTCAGCATGTTTCTCAAACCCTTGTCTTAATGGAGGCACCTGTCATGAAAGCGAGATCGGATTTGAATGCTCATGCGTAGAAGGCTATCGTGGTGAGAGATGCAAGTACGGTAAGTGCGACAGAAAACCCCATCTCAGCGCACTATCCCGAATTTTCCTTTACATTCCTCTAATGCTTAATCTTCTATCATTTCTCATATTCAACGGAGTGAATGTGCCAAAAATCACATCAAAAATTAAGTTAGAACGATGTCATTTTTTTTTACAAGCAAAATACTTTAAATTTGACATTGCAAAGACAAATGTGCTCGATGTCTGTACACTTTATTTACACAGTTCGGGATTCTTGAAACGATGAATGGACATTTCGAGACTTCTAAAGGGAATTGCTGAAACGAGACATTTTCCCAACATTATTCCATTTTGCACGAATATCTATCTCCGACCGTAACAAAGAAGAAAGGTTGATGCTTGTTTAATCAGAACTAATTTTTAGTAGTTTTATTAGGGATCACTTCTTTTTGGAGTTGAATCCGCTCCAAAAGTATTAGAATCCACTCCAAAGTAGTGGTTTGAATTACTCTTTTGGGAGTTGATTCCACTATTTTGAGCTTGGATTGCACTCCTAAATGAAGTGATTCCTAATTATGCCCGCCTACAAGAGTGGTTTTTCACTGACCACTACATTTAAAGAGTACTGTTTGCATGGTTTGAACAGGATATACAGGATACAAAAATGACTTTTTAAAAATATACCTTAAAGTAGAAGAATTATGCTTTCAGATGATACCTTGATGGCATTCATCCATGAACGCTTCCCCGAGCGAGATCGTTTTGAAAGTGGCTTGTAAAAATACATTTGTGCCAGGTTTTATTAAAACTGAAAACGTTCGTATCACATGCGAACATGACCAAAGGGAAACTTTCAGAGAAATGATACGCGAGATTCCCATTGTATGATGACATGCATTCGATCAGAAGTTTCATAAAACATGGGTCAATGCCAATTTCGAGTGGTGGCAGGGGCGTATGTCCCCAGAATTTCCAATATCAATAGATATCCCTCAAAAGATAAAAAGCGCCCTTCCTGAGGTGGAAAATTTCCATAATCATGATATTTTACGCCTTATGTGACTTTATACCATACTTTTGCATTTGATGACGATGTAAAATGCCACTTTCTTTAATTCTCATGAAAATAATTATTGCCTTGCTTTTTTCTTTAAAGAAGTTGCGGTTCTAACGATTGCAGGTACAATTTCAGTACACAGTATGCCCTTTCTTTACCTCCAACATCAACAAAACAATCTACCATCAATTATGTTATGATGATAAAAGAAAAATATCTTCTCATTGGGTTTTATGATTTATGTTTCCGTTCAGTCATGTTTGCGTGTGATCCTGATGTTTTCACGGTTTTAACCAATTTGGCACAAATGAGTTTTTACATGTCATTTTTAAAAGAATGCTGCTCGGTAAAGCATTTACGGATGGATGCTATCAATGTATGATTTGAAAGCATAATACTTCTACATTATGTAAAATGGATAACTATTGTCATAGAGCACAATAGTTTGGTCACAATAATCCTTTGTTTTAGGGTTTCGTTTTTTTCTGGGACGCACTGTATATATTTGAAATTGGTGTTTTGTTTGCACTTTGTACTCTGCATTCTTTTCTCTCACTCTTTTGTTTGTTTGTTTCATCATTTGTGTGCAATATATGAGGGACGGATCGGGGGGGGGGGTCATGGGGTCCGGACCCCCCTTTTTTGTTGTTGCTTGTCATAGATTTTGTGAATTGGACCTCTCCCCCTTTTGCTTCCTAGACACTCATTTTTCTTTTTTGCTTGCCAGTGTCAGAGATTATTGGGGAATCAGACCCTCTTTTTCTGATAACCTTCTTTTTTTCTTTTTTTTTGTATGTTCGTCAGATCCTGAATAGATTATAATATTCTATTATATTGTATCATACATGTATTATATTATTATATCATAATATATTATATTGTATTATATTATATATCATACTATATCATATTATAATATTATATTATCCTTAATATTATAGATCCATTCATCCATTCACTAAGACTCCTGGGGGGAGGTAAAAATGAAGGAAGGGTTGCATTTACTTCCCGCTCCAGTCCTGCGACATACATGCTGATTCATCAAGAACAAGGGAACAGCAACTCGTCAAAACTGGGGTGCCGATATCTAGGCTTTCAAGGTATTATTTTTTGTGTCGTCGTCGAGTGGTTTAATCACTTGACTGGGAATGCAAAGGTCCTGGGTTCGAACACCGGCACGGCATTTATGCCCTTGTGCAAGGCATTTTATCTACATTACCCATCTCCACCATGTCCACCAACATGTTAAATGGGTACCCGGTACGATGCGAACGTCATTGTGGCTATAGAATTATGTGCGCCTGTAAAATGCTCCCAAGCGGAGTGAAGAATGTGCACTATAAAGGTGCCGAATCGTATTTGAATCCAATGACGGGGATAATAATACACTGTAAAGTTCTTTGGTCAGTTACTTAATTGGAAAGGCACTCTATAGAAAAGTTATTGCTATTTTAATCGAAATCGAGTTTGATTTCAAACCGACAAGATGTGTCAGATATTGTCATTGTGGTGGTGGTGGTGGTGGTGGTGACAGTGGTGGTGGACTGTCTGGATAACAGTCTTGTTAAGCACAAGGCTAATCTGCCACAAGGTGCATTGCACAAATTGAAAACATTACATTATCAGATTGAAAATAAATGCATATTACAGAATAATAACAAACAGGAAAGACGGACTGGAATGAAATCTGACGAAAGTGAATGGACAAGCGTTGAAATTGATTGACCATTGACCAGTGTGAATGACCAATGGCTAAATTTACTTTGACATTTTGAACGTTTCGGGATTATCAGGACGAAATTGAAGTGAACAATGATGAATGGAAAATAATGGTAAGTGAAAATGGATAGGAAAATTTACCCATAACATGACTTTGTGTTGGTGGTGGTGGCGGGGGCGGTGGTGGTGGTTGTACATTTAGTGAGCATGCATATTCTATTCCATTTTGAAGGTGTGTTTGCGATTGTAAGCGGGGTGCTGTACGGGTCCTCGTCGATTGACGCATCCGCCAAAGCTGTGGGAGTGATATGCCCTCCTAGTGCCACAAGCATCACGGACTGCTGGCATAAAGAGACAGGTGTGGACCGGACAGAAGAAAGTATAGCGATTGTCTGTTGTCCTGGTGAGTATTTCGAGAAGGTCACACTTCCAGTAAAGCCCGGCTCAGACAACGCATCAGTAGCTGACGTTACGGACCGCGTCAGTGACTGGTACGTTATTTTGGGCGTCTTGAAAGAGTGATATCGTTAAAAAGTGAATACAAAATGAACAGTTCGCAAAAAATACTCTTAATGCTTAAGCGTATGGGTTTATATTGCCTGTACCTGCTCCATTAGCGCAGGTGCTGACATAATCAAAAAGACGCCTCAAACATGTTAGCCGGGCTTGATCATTCCTATATATTATGCCCGTTGCACACAAGGCGCCATTTTGATTGCTTATTACCTGCGTCATATCAGGCTTATATGAAAGTAAGTAATGCATGCGCCCAAAAAATAAACACAGTGTATGCGATTTACAATTTGCATTCATTTTTGTTGGATGTCACCATGGTCACCCTCAAGTTCTATGTCAGCAAAATGACGCAAAGTGTGCAACAGGCCTTAAGAGGAAGTCTATTGATGCGGTGTTATTGTGTTACTGTTGTACCAGATTATCTGGGGCGTTGTTTAGGGGCATGCATAGGGGCATCCTCGTTTTTGCAAAAACATTGGGAAAGACGCTTGAACTACAATTTAAAGTTATTTCAGTGTTTCAGGTGACGGTTTGTGTGTGTGTGGGGGGGGGGGTAGGGGCGGGGGACCAGGTCATCGGACCTCTGGATCTTGATAATTATTTCCATCCTTGAATTGCGTGTTGTTGTTTTTTACAGTTTATTATTAGCTGTACACACACGCACACAACACACACGCACCCCCCCCCTCACACACGCGTGCGCGCACGCACACACACACGCCTACACGCACACACGCACACACATATATATATATACTGCATTAACCATACAATGTCATGATTCTATCAGTAAACCCGTGAAATGTATCCGGTCATCCACTGGGACTGGGAAGCGGTACCATCTTAGATTCGGCTATCACTG